>OX336389.2:1238965815-1240165815 GCA_946902985.2 Meconema thalassinum | reverse complement strand
AACGTCTTACAAAAGGAAGTTGCCGAGCTGCGCCAACGCCCACTGACGGGGGTGGAGGAGAAATTCAACGCCTTGCAAGTCGAAGTTGCCGAGCTGTGCCAACGACCGCTGATGGGGGTTGAGGAGAAATTCAACGCCTTACAAGTGGAAGTTGCCGAGCTGTGCCAACGCCCGCTGATGGGGGTGGAGGAGAAATTCAACGCCTTACAAAAGGAAGTTGCCGAGCTGCGCCAACGCCCACT
Organism: Meconema thalassinum; assembly: GCA_946902985.2. NCBI lineage: Eukaryota > Metazoa > Arthropoda > Insecta > Orthoptera > Tettigoniidae > Meconema > Meconema thalassinum. The sequence goes on along the minus strand of OX336389.2, from coordinate 1,240,165,573 downwards.
GACGGGGGTGGAGGAGAAATTCAACGCTCTACGAGAGGAAGTTGCCGAGCTGCGCCAACGCCCGCCCACCGTTACACCGGGAATATCGGGAACGGGACATAGCAGAGTGACGCCCCCAACCTTCGACGGAAAGGTCCCGTGGAGCACCTACTTACGTCAGTTCGAGGCGGCCTGTTCCATAAATAACTGGAACAACACAGAAAAGGCTACAGCTCTCATTGTAGCGCTGAGAGGTGACGCCCTTAACGTCCTTCAGGCCATCCCGACTGGATCCCAGGACTACGCTTCCCTGATCGCCCATATGGAGTCCCGATATGGAGATAGCCATCTTCAGCAGGCCTATCAGATGCAGCTCCGGTCCCGGGTACAGAAGAACGCGGAAACCCTGCAGGAGTTCGAGATGGACATCGCACGCCTCGTAAGGCTCGCCTACCCAACAGCGCCGGCCGACTTTCTGGAGCAGATAGCGACGCAGACTTTCACCGACGGGCTACGGGACTCGGACACTCAACAGGCGCTGCGTCTCGCGCGCAATAAGACCCTGGCAGATGCGCTGAGCCACGCACTTGAGTTCGAGACGGCAAAACAGGCATCCAGAATGCACGCGCGGGTGCGTCAAGTGGACGTCGACGAACCAGTAAAAACCAACGAGACCAAGCCCCTGGCCGACGAATTGATGGAGGCGCTAAGCCGTTTCTTCAAGAATCGCAGTACCACCAACATAAACGTAGCCGAAGGACATCCGGAGAGGCGGCCCGGAAGAGGACTACCGACCTGCTGGACCTGCCGTAAGAGAGGCCACCTGAGCAAGGACTGCGGTGATCGCCGCCGCCAAGGGTTTCCGTCGGGACAGTCAGTCGTAGGGAAACCGCGCGGCCCAGGAAAGCATGTATCAGCCAGCCTAGGGGGGGCAAAGGTTGGCTTGTGGCAGTCGTCAAGCCCCGGCAGTCCAAGTTCGTGTGACGCAGTTACGGAGGGATAATAGCAGCCTGATGGTCGACGGAGTCGTCAACGGAGAGAGCTGGCCCCTGCTAAATGACACGGGAGCATCGAGGACCATAGTCAGCCCCACCGTGATCCCGAAGTGGAGAGTTCAACCCACACAAAGGAACCTCCAGCTAATAACCGCGACCGGAGACACCGCACCGGTACATGGCGAAGCATCACTGGAGTTCGTCATTGGTCGACGGGCGATAAAGCATCCAGTGCTTGTGGCCGACGTATCAAATGAAGTGATCATTGGACTGGACTTCCTGGACCAGAACAACATCATCTTGGATCTGAGTACCAACACTCTGCACTTCGGAGGTGAGGAACTTGCTTTGCAACCTGCGCACGAGTCCATCACCGCACGACGAGTAAGGCTGAGAGAAGACGTCATCGTTCCCGCCAGGACGGAGGTCAGCGCTGCCTTAATTGTCGACGGAACTGCTGAGGGAGTGGCGGCTGTCATCGAGCCAAAATATGGGGACATCCAGACAAAAGGATTGCTAGTTGCCAAGACTCTCATCAACACGACGTCTCGGCCGTACGTCCGCCTGTCCAACCTGAACGACTACGACATTACGGTCCACCGGGACACCAACCTAGGATTCTGCGAGCCCGTTACCTGGATTGCCCCCATGACAGATATGACGGACGGACACCTGCAGACGGACAAGCGAAGAAGACGCACACTGCCAGAAGAACTACAGAAGCTGCACCAAGGATCCCAGGACCATTTAGACGAGGAACAATCACGCCAACTTCAGGACCTGCTACGCGAATTCCAGGACGTCTTCTCCGTGGGGAGCAAAGACTTCGGCAGGACAAGCTTGGTTCAGCACTGAATCGACGTTGGGGACAGCGCACCGATTAGGGCCACATTCAGACGTGTCCCGCTCGCCAAGCAAGCCGAAGTCGACCGGATGGTAGAAGAGATGAAGGAGCAAGGGGTGATCGAGCCATCACATAGTCCTTGGAGTTCTTCGGTCGTGCTAGTGAAGAAGAAGGACGGTTCCACCAGGTTCTGCGTGGACTACAGGCGGGTGAACGACGTCACGAAGAAGGACAGCTACCCTCTACCCCGGATCGACGACACGCTGGACACCATATCAGGGTCAAGATGGTTCTCCACCTTGGATTTGAAGAGTGGCTACTGGCAGGTGGAGGTCCACCCTAAGGACCGCGAGAAAACGGCGTTCTCTGTGGGCAGCGGGCTCTGGCAGTTCACCGTCATGCCATTCGGTCTGTGCAACGCCCCTGCGACCTTCGAAAGGCTAATGGAGTCCATTCTGAGGGGACTACACTGGAAGACCTGCCTGGTCTACCTAGACGACGTCATCGTTCTGGGGAGGAGCTTCGAGGAGCACTACAGCAACCTGAAGGAGATCTTGTTGAAGCTACGGGCTGCCCAGCTGAAGTTGAGCCCCAAGAAGTGTCAGCTCTTCCAGAAGCGGGTCCAGTACCTTGGGCATATCGTCTCCGAGGAAGGGGTGCGCACTGACCCAGAGAAGACCGCAGCTGTGAGGGAGTGACCAGTCCCGAAGGACAAGTCCCAACTACGAAGCTTCCTGGGACTCTGCACTTATTACCGTCGCTTCGTGAGGGGATTCGCCGACATCGCCAAACCTTTACATCGACTGACTGAGAAGGACCAACTCTTCACGTGGACAGCAGAATGCCACAGTGCCTTCGAACAACTCAAGCAGGCTCTGTGCACCGCGCCTATTCTGGCCTACCCCAGACCTGGAACAAGGTTCATCGTCGATACCGATGCCAGCGACTTTGGCATAGGGGGAATCCTGTCCCAGGTAGTGGACGGCGAGGAGAGAGTAGTGGCCTACTTCAGCAAGGCCTTGTCAAAGCCAGAAAGGAACTACTGCGTCACCAGGAAGGAGCTGCTCGCCATCGTGAAGACCATTGAACACTTCCACAAGTACCTGTACGGGCAAGAATTTCTCATCAGGACCGACCATGCATCCCTGCGGTGGCTCCTGAACTTCAAGCAGCCCGAGGGTCAACTCGCGCGGTGGTTAGAGAGGCTTCAACAGTATAACTTTGAGATTCAGCACAGGAAAGGCCAACTGCATTCTAACGCCGACGCCCTGTCACGAAGACCGTGCCCCGAAGACTGCACCTTCTGTGCCCGAAGGGAGGAAAACACCGGGATACAGTGCCGAAGGACTACCGTGGAACTTCAAGGGAGCTGGAGCCGCGAATCTTTCACGCGGGCGCAAGCGGAAGATGATGACCTGGGACTGATAGCCGAATGGAAGAGGGCCTGTGTCCCCAGACCCGGGTGGAACATTGTGAGTGACTGCAGCCCAAAGTTTAAGTCCTACTGGGCACAGTGGGACTCGCTGATTGTAAGGGATGGCCTCATCTGCCGTACCTGGGAGAGCACCGACGGGAAGACATCTCGGGAACAAGTCGTCGTTCCAAAGGCTATTACGGAGGAAGTCCTGAAGGAAGTGCATGGAGGATCATCTGGTGGACACCTAGGGATAAAGAAGACCCTGGAGAAGCTGAGAGAGCGGTTCTACTGGATCGGATGCCGAACAGACGTGGAGAATCACTGCGCGAGGTGCCACGATTGCGCAGCCAGCAAGGGCCCAGGACGAAGACGACGGGGTCCACTGAAGACCTACAACGTGGGCGGCCCCATGGAGAGAGTGGCCATCGATGTTGCTGGGCCATTCCCGTTAAGCGAGGCAGGGAACCGCTACATATTAGTCGTCAGCGACTACTTTACCAAATGGCCGGAGGCGTATGCGCTCCCTAACCAAGAAGCCGCGACGATTGCAGAGACCCTGGTGAAGGAATTCGTCAGCCGGTACGGAGTACCCCTGGAGCTGCACTCCGACCAAGGGAGGAACTTCGAGTCGCAAGTGTTCCAGAACCTATGCCAGCTGCTGGGAATCCGGAAGACAAGGACAACGCCGCTACACCCTCAGTCCGACGGGATGGTAGAGCGATTCAATCGCACCATCGAGAACCATCTCCGAATAGTCGTCAGCGAGCACCAGAGGGATTGGGACAAGCATCTTCCACTATTTCTCCTGGCCTACCACGCCGCCGTGCATGAAGCCACCGGGTGCACACCAGCCCGGGCCATGTTTGGGAGGGAGCTCCGTCTACCTGTCGATCTTGCCTTCGGCCGACCTGGGAATGATCCGATCCCGGTAAGCCAGTATTGTCAAGAACTGGTCGACCAACTGGAGGACGTACACGCGTTCATGAGGGGGAAACTACGGATCGAGACCGACCGAATGAAGACCCGATTCGACCAGCAGACGGATGCCGGCGGATTCCACGAGGACGACCTGGTCTGGCTCTTCAACCCATTACGGAAGAAAGGCCTGTCACCCAAACTGCAGAAGTCCAGGGAGGGCCCGTACCGAGTCGTGAAACGGATCAACGATGTCGTCTACAGGATCCAGCGGAGCCCGAGGGCAAAGATGAAGATCGTGCACCGAGATCGCCTGGCAGCCTACGGAGGGACACAGACGGACCAATGATTGATCGGGACGATCAGCCTTTTTAGGAAGGGGGTGGTGTTACGGCTGTGAGTTTGTGTCATCACTCGCCGCATGAGTCACAACTGCCCCAGGGCTGGGCTGTGGCCTGCCTCCTGTATTGCGTGTGTCTTATGCAACAGGGCTACTAGGACAAAGGGGTAGTCCAGAATATTCGTGACTGGACCAGCGATGGAAACCTCGAGAAGCTGTGAACCCTGGATGGATCTAGAAGCATTTATTGAGTCACCGGCCTGCTATATAAGTGCGACCTGTCTAGCAGTTGTTGTTGTTGTGTTTTACGAGCTAGTGCGAGCGATTATCTTGAGCGACAGAAGTGTGGTGACTTGCGAAACCCCTAGTGAAGCTGATTCTCTTGACACCGAGGAAGTAATTGTGGTGCTTGTGAAACAGTGTATAGTACAGTGACAGACCTAGTGCAGCTATTTCCAGCGAGCGTACGGGAGCGGACTCATTAGCGAAGAGGATTAACTGTGGTCTGTTGACAAGTGAAAGGGAAAGTATTCTCGACGTGAGGAAACTGGAGTAAGGTAATGATTGCTGTTGAGTAGTGTATTTTTCTGGCTGCAATAAAATTAATTATTTCTTTAAGCAGTAATTGGTATTGTGCTTTATACCCACCGTAATCCAGTTAACAAAGGTGCCACTAGGGGGTGGCACGTAACAATACTAATATGATCGCGGGCAAGCGCGCCGAATAGTAATGTCACGAATTGTTCTATTCGTATTTCATTCAATGTGTGAAAGCATTGAATGTACGAGGGCTGTTTTTTAAGTATGGGCCGTTCTTTTTTAAAATTAACCGAACACTTTAATTTGAAACCACATTTATTTTTAGGTTTTACATACCTTCCTCTATTTTTCGGTAATCCGGCAGATATCGGACCAGAGCACTGCCGGATTACCGAAAACGCCGGATTACTGGAAAATATCGAGAAAAACGCAGATATCATTTGAAAATCTGTTTTAATTACATTGTACTATACAAAGTAAAAAAGTATGAAAATACATCATATAACTCACGTTATTCCTTGGAAGTAGACGGCTGGAAATATGCAGCGATTGTCTTTTGCTTACCACGTTCTTGTAAAAACCAAGCATAGAGGCTATCGTCAACTTTGGGATTCTCACCATTTTTTTTTTTTTTTTTAGTACTTTTAAATTTCCATTCGTCTTAAAAACGACTTTATTTTATCACTGTTTTTTCTTATGTCATGAACTGAAGCTCGACCAACACCGTATTCGTTAGCAACACTAGTTATCGTTTCGCCCTTTTCAAGTCGCTTTATGATTTCATGTTTATCTAACAAAGATAGAGTTTTATGTTTACGTGTTTTCTGCACGGATGCCATCTTCAACACAACACTACTACAGTACAACTGTCCTACACTAAGCACCTAAGAGGAGCGTGCGTAAGTCATCGCTCTTGGAGCCAATGCATTGTTTACTCAGACGCTAGTCTTGTCGCTGCGTGGGAAACATTGTACTGTATTGGGGACGCATTATCAAATCAAGTATTGAGCTCGTACTCGAATACAAAACGCCGGATTACTGGGAGTGCCGGAGAGCTGAGATGCCGGATTACAGAGAGAGTATTGTAGTTGCCTTTTTTATTTAGGCACTTGTCATACCTTAAAACTAAGTTCTGAAATCCCTCTGCATTAAAGCTTGCCGCCTGCTCTGACAACCAAGAATTCACGGCTGTTTTCACTTCTTCATCGTCGGCGAAGCGCTTCCCACCAAGGTGACGAAGGGCTATGATCCAAAACTTCCCACCCAAAAGAGTCAATCAGTTCCCGAGTCCAGGCAGCAGTGTGATGTCTTGCCATGATCTTGCGCTGTGACGGTAAAGTGCGAAAATGGGTACGCGAGTTCAAAAGTGGCCGTGAAAATGTTTATTGCATTATCACCATACACCTCACAAAGCTGACTTGTTTATTGTACTAAAAAACACGTATCACAGATCGTACCTCACCCGCGGCGGGCGAATCGCTAACCTTGAACATTGTAAAGATGCAGAGTTCTGCGTACAGGTTAGCTACACAGCTGCAACTGACGCCTGCTTGTTCGCTACGATCCCGGGAAGTAGCGCGCACGCTTGTTGCGGCGTGCGCACTAACTACGCGCTTTTAAAAAAGAACGACCCTTACTTAAAAAACAGCCATCGTAATTGAATTTCAAGAAAAAATTGTGTTGAGAGATTGATAATAATACTTTGAGATAGCTATCAGCAGGAATTATTCCTACTGTTGATCCACATATTAAGTTGTCAAATTATTAATTCAAGGAATAGAAAGTTTATTAAAGCGTCAGAGATGCAATTAATATTGACGATTTATAATTTTGCATGCCTTGTCTGGCGCAGGTTTGATGTTTTAACGGCTGCACACTAGTTGCGGATAAATTCACTGCAGGCGCAGTAGTAAACATCTGAGTTGCCCAGACATGGTTACTCATAAACATATCAGTTGCGTATACGACCTTGGGGGGTCACAACGTACTGTTGTGTGGGCCTTGAACAAGGATTTTTAGTGAGAAAAGTAAATGGTTACGTGTAATAGGCGGACACAACTTTTGATTCCATCGAACTCTTAGTGGTAAATTTCAACGGTGGTCAAGCCGTAAGAAGACGTGCAACGCATTTCGTAAGATTGATGTAAAACAGATATGACTCATGAAGAGAACACTTCTCACAGCCATGAACCTGACAATGCCCACTCTATGTTAAGGCAGAAGGTAAGCAACTCTTTGAAACGTAAGGCAGTTAAACAATTATGCGAACGACCAAGCAAAATTCTTCATAATGAGATTTTTGCTGCTGACTTGGGTACCTTAAATAACAAAGATGTCGTATTCATTAAAATGAACATGCACACTGCTCGTTGAAATATCGTCCTTAATTACCACGTGACTTATCGGAGTTACACGCGATTATACCTCTACATTAGGTGAGAAGTGGTCATTTGTAATGGTGTGCAGAATAACATTGTAGGACTTACTATACAAAAATGTGGTGTTTGTAATACAATGTGATGCGTTATTTATGGATTGAACTTTCAAAAGCTGCCCCTCCTTTTTTAAGGATTTGTTGTGGTACATGGTTATAAATATTACACCTACGTATCTTTGTTTTATTTCTTATTAAGAAGCAAATAAGCAGACTACAATATATTTAAGCTGGGGCCTATGTGAAATGCCATGTCCTGTGGTTCGGATTCCACGTAAAACGGAGGTCCCGTGGCTTATGATCGCGAGATTAACGGTCACGTTAAACTATAAGCTTCCTTTATTTAAGCTGGGGCACATACATTTCTGCCTTAAATGTTATATTTTTTTAACCACACCTATCGAATCGTACCTGTTCTCAGTCTGTTTAAGTGGGAAGGGATATATAGCATGTGTGAACCAACTCGCATATCTGGTAAATAATGGGGGTACTGTCTGTTAGGTAGTCATCCCGAAGGCTGGTTGGATCCTCAAAAAGCACCGTCGTTAGGTTATGTGGGTAGATACCCACAAAACTCCAAGGCAGCGCTATATTGAGGCGTACTAGGCAAGAAGAGGAGTGAGATAGTTTGCCATTGCTTTCCTCACTGAGTCAGTATAGCAGTACTAACCCTATCAGTAGAACCTTTCACAGCATCCACAGGTACTGACTGTGCCCTGAATGTCATTACTAAGCACCACCCATACCTCAGTAGCTTCCATATACTGTAATCACAGTCATGAGTGAGACTGAGACATCGGTCAAAAGCCACATTTTACTCTAGCCCGTGCCAAGAGACAAATGCAAATGCACTGCATTCATCAAGAGATGGCAAACAGGCCAAATGGGGGTACGCAACGAGCATATATTCTCGTATTTGGTACGCGACTAGGAAACAGGTTTTAACTCAGATGAATCTTAGAATCTTAGAAATTTGTAAATATTTGATTTAGCGAGTATGTGCCACATTATTTTAATCCTTGGAACCTTCATAAAATCCTAATATTCGCTAATTTAAATGATCCAAGTGACCGTACACACCCCGCAGATCCAACTGAGCAAACTTATCAATGGAGTTAAGACAAACGGTTACAGTTCTAAGCTCTATGTCTACCCATTATTAAAGCCGTTTCAAACGGGGTCGGAGATTAGATACAATGAAATTCCACGTGGCTGTTGGGTTACTTCCCCTCCGATGGAAGGCATACTGAAGGATTTTAGCGCTCTTAAAAAATCGGACGACAGTATACTGTATAGGCTACTGTATACTGAAATATTACAAGCAACTTATCAGTGTTGCCCAAATTATCCATTATTAAAAGCTTTTCATTTAGTCAACAGGAGTGTATACATAATTCATGCAATTTAGTTCAGGTACTAGGAAATTAATTGTAACTCCACACCCAATATAACAGGGCGCACACTTGTTGACCGACTGAAAAACTTTAATAATGTAGGTATGTATGTAATTTAGAGTAGCTAAGAAATGTCAATGTAATAGGAGTTCAAAGTAGCTCGTAGTAGATGGTTGTTAGTCTCTTTCACAGTGTCTACTTACTCATGGCTGAAAGACAATTCCCTAATGCGTTCAGATCAGCACAGAAATGTTTGTTAAACATTTCCGATCACTAGAGGGGAGAGGGAAGAGAAAAGAAGGGGGAGGGAAAGAATTTAACTGTTTCCTGTAGGTTCCTTCGCGATGCTTTAATTGAAGCCTTATATTATATTCATTGCAGTGCTAATACTCAGAGGTAAGAGGGCTGTCGGATAATCGATAGGCCTATGTGAATATTCAGCGTGGAATTATTAACACCGCATATGGTGGGGAAAACAAACTCTCACATTCTAAAACTCTCGCCAACCCTATTCCTTTAATTACAGTTTTGTGGAAGTGGCTTAAATCTTCATCAGATTGCGCAATTTAATAACATAATGGGATCTGGACAATGAGCTCCATGCTTTTGTTTCAGTGAATTAATTGGAGCTGGTACTTACACAAAAAATAGAGGAAAAAGCTTTACATTTACATTATTGATTGTATTGCATTTTATAATGTGGTGTACATTTGATTCTTTTCTTTTATTGGAGTACTTCAACTTCTTTTGTCAATGAATGGAATTGAGAGCAATCTCAGTAGTGTTCCTACTTGCCAATGAAACCATAAATAATACAGTACTGTTTGTAGGAAGTGAAACACCCAGAAGAAATGGTCGGAGACACTCCCAGAACAGGGGTCGTGTAGGCCTGCGGTACCATACTAAGTGATTTAAATCGCAGAGAGATGGTGTGCACATTGGCCCACCAGTGCCCTCTGTCGTGGGACTGGACAGGTCAGTGTTCCACACAGCTCTGTTGGCGTGGTGCCGTCATACCAAGTACTTGGTATTGTGCCCTTTCAGCAAGAAATATGCAAATCACAGCATGCCAGCATTGCTCAATTCGGGATTTTCGGGGTTGCAGTATGTTCTCCCACTCTGTGACTTACACATTTTGGATTAAATAGAGGATACACTTGCAAAAATAACAACAAAATCAACTCCTATTTTAAAACATTTAATTAACCAAAATTATGGCGCTACAAACAATAAAACAATTAAACTACTGACCAATAATCTTCTACTTGTTCCAAATGAACAAGGAATAATATAAGAATTAAACAAATATTGTATTAAAACACATGGTTTCCTTTAAAACCAACCATTCATAATTATTTTTACTTCCATAAAGTATCTATCTTAAAGTTCCATATAACTACGAGCTCCTTTGGCTCGATATTTTCCAATAATAATGGTGTCATTCTTTTTGTACACCTCAAATACTATTTTTATATTTTCTTATCATCAAAACAAATATATAATTACATTTAAAGTACATGTTAATTCTTTACTTAAATATTTGGGCACTTCACATGTTTTCAGCATTTACCATCCCTCTCAAGTTTTTACAAATTCACCATAGTAATCGGGAAAATACTTGTGTACTCCAGAGTTATAAAGATTACTTGACAAAGTCAAAAACTATGATTACTCCCGGAACCTAGTTACCTTCATTTAACTCGTGGAATCCTACTTCCATACAACGTTACAATAGGGATTGTTATTTATTTATTTGTCTTATAAGACCATTATCACATAAGAAAACTACGATCTGAACTTGCAAGTGATAATTTCATCTACAAGGACCTCGGTTCAATTCCCGGGTCATTAACAACTTTAAACACTCACGGTGTATTCATTCCTTCTTACAGACGGCCTTCACCCAACCCTCCTGCTATGAGGGTCAGACCGTTATACTTGAGCGAGATTTATGACTGGTAGGGTGACTCCCTGTCTAGTCTACGGTTGGAGCTCTCTTCAATGCTTTTAAAACAAATCTTCCTTTCTTTTCAGTCCTATGGAGAGACCGGGCATTTAACTTCACTTATTTCCTTTCAACAATATTATTTGGCTCATAAACCACTTTCGTAACCTTGGCATTTATTAATTATGAGAGGTCCTCATTGATTGGGAAGAGTAATACACATTTTACGACGAATAATTAGGGGCTTCAACAACAAGAGGATTCTAGGTTCGAATCTCTTAACATGCCTCGGGAACCATTTCCACATTGGAGGACTTATACAAAATGCGATTTAGGGTCAGCCGTAGCCTACATGACCTACGCTCAATAATACCATACATTTGCTCCCTTTTCAATATAATAACACACACATGGCCTCGTGATCTATGTCACTATTGGAGGACTTACAACATATCTCAATTCACCGCAATCAACTACCCTTCATAAGTAATTTACCAAGTACTTTTAACCTTTACGCATTCCTAGCGTGACATTTTATTTTAATTGCGTTCCATTGCGCTATACATTATTTTTCAGCCTAGCGTCTTCCAAAGAACTGATAAATTCCATATTAACAATTGATACACATCTCAATTTTTATATTAATCTTTTCCTTTGACAATAATTGCTCTATTTTAAATAACATGCATTAATATCATGTCTTATACTTCTATTAAGGCTCCAACGCTCTTGTTTTCATATCATTCAGTTTAATCTTTATTTATATTTCCTTTATATTATTATTATTATTATTATTATTATTAATACGCTTGCTTTTATAATATTCGTCAAATACACTGACATTTTATTCATACATTTCCTCTACAGGATTTATTCTTTCACATAATTATTTATAATTTCTCAAAATTCTGTTTTTGTTCAGACCGCGTTCTTATTCTGTATTTAGTTATTTAGAAACATCCCTTTTACTCAAAAACTCCGGTGGATTTATACACAATCATTTCCCCGACACCAAAACATAATGAAAATCTTTACTCACATGTTTAAGGTCGTTTCTTGACCCTTCTCCTCGTGCAATGCGTCATTTTGGCCCACTTTTTTTTAAATTACTCCATCGTGTACAAATTCATTGCATGTACAGACATATCTTGACACATATTTAACACGTATACATTTAACACTAATAACATTTTAAATACACTGGTGTATCCGTTTAGAACACACAATAAAAACACTGAAAATATATTACTTTTAACACAAAATCTTGATATATTTACACTTCACGAATTTTGATCACTAGACCGCTATTAAAGCCTATCACACGTGACCTCTTGACCTCCCGTCTCCAAGGGTAAAATTTAGTAATGTCGGCTTCCTATCCTCTCTGAATATGAAAGTCTCGAATCCTCTACTTCCTCCCTGCAATAGCACTCCTTCGAATCCCGTTCTTGACGATCTGCTATTTCTCTGACACGAACACCTTTTAGATTCTATTTATTGATCTTAGCGAAAGTCTGTTCTGTTCACGGTCCCCTCGATAATTTATCGGTGACCTATGGATTTTTAGCAACTAATACTTCTCGAGTCTTAGTGCTTTTGAATAGTTCGTCTGCTTTCTTGAAACGATGTCTATAGTTTCCTGTCTTCTTCTTTGCTTATTCGGTTCTCGCACTGCTAATCTTCTAGAATACTTACGAACCTTATTTTCTCTGTCCCTGCTCGGGTTCTTTAAATTAGATAAACTGTTTATCTCGCTGTTCCAGTACTTCCGTACGTTATGATACTTTTGGTCGTTTACTTAAAGACCTATCGCCCTGAGTCCTAAGTTCGCAGCCTACTTTGACTGTATTTTATGAACTTTTCACTGTAAACTTTTATACTGTCGGACCTAAATCCTGTAACTATGATTTTCCTAATTTTTCAACACGGCGATACTGTAATATTACTTCTTTGCAACTCCTTACGGAGGCACGTAAATTATTGATACCACGACACCCGTGGCTGTCGGATATTTTCTATTCGGTGCTTATACTCGTTGCACAGTATGACCTCCCCTGAAGTTCATACGTTTTAAGACTTTGATGCAGCACCTCCGCTCACGGAGTGCTCGTTGTAAAACTGCATGATGCGTAGTGACGCCCCCCTCGGGCTCTTGAATACTGTCTTCGGTGCTTGATACAGCGTGACGCCCCCTCACGGGCTGTCGGAATGACTGCATGTTTGGTCTGGCTCTGCCAGGAGTTTTATACTATTTAGTCACAAAAAGATAAAACTCTAGTCCTTTTCGTGACCAACTTTTGAAATAATTGTCGTACAATTATAAAATTTATATCTTCAGAAAGCTCGTCTTCTCAACGTCAAATGATCTCACTGCGCATAAGAATCGATCGTGCAATTCTGAGATATTAATTAATTTGTAGTGTTCAGCTGCGTGGGTGTTGCTGTTCATTTTTAAATGCCCCACTCCTCTGGTATCAGTGAATCCCCGATGACGTATACTGCGTTTGCAGTTCTTTCCTGTGCACTTATTACAAGGTTTTTCTTCACACAAAAATCTCTAATCCGAAATGATTCACAGTACAGTATTTATTTACTTACTTTTATTCCTGCAAAGGGGTTAAATTTAATTATTCTTCTTCTGGCACATCGGCGCTGTTGCCGTTTTCCTGCAAGCTAAGCTGGATTTCCGAGTCACGCTTCTTTGTCTTACAGTAAAAAAAATCCACTCGTTCTATTAATATCCATGACCCGCACCTCTCAAGGAGTCAAGAGGCATGATCTCATCTCCTGAACACCTGGTCCTGCGGCTTGCGCAACGTTAGGCTAGAATCCTGTCTTGAAATTTCTCTATGTTACATTAGAAACTGTATGTTTCTTTCATTCCTTCCCCAAATACATGGATTCGACCCCTTTTGAGCCAATGGTACATGGGTTCAGTATGTACTTGTGTAGCCAGGAGATCTGGAAAGATTGTCTGGCAGCCAGTTGTGTTGCTTTCTTAGCAAGTAGAAACGTGTAAGCAAGTGCAACGATGCCTCGCCGACATCACTGGGTGGACTATCAGCATGTGAGTGCGGTTGAACGGGGCAGAATGATTGGGCTCCGGGAGGCGGGTCTGTCGTTCTGGGACTTTGCGGCTCGTACAGGGCACGCTGCGTTAACAGTAAGGCGTATGTGGATCCAGTGGAGAGAGGAGGGCCGTACACAGAGACGACAGGGTACAGGACGACGCAATGTAACCACAGCGCGAGATGACCGCCATCTTCTCCGCATGGCCGTATCGGACAGAAGAGCGTCGTCCTCGGTGTTGACTCGACGTTGGAGCACTGCAACGGGGGTTGGACGTGTCTGCATCGACGGTGCGGCGCCTTCTTTGGAGGACTGGACTGGTAGCACGCATGCCACTGCATGGGCTTCCATTGATTGGGAACCACCGATGCCTCCGACTACAATGGGCACGTGCACGCCGACACTGGCAGGCGAAATGAAATGTTTTCGGACGAGTCCCGCTTCAACCTGTCCTACAGTGATGGCCGCATACGCGTTCGACGCCGCCGTGGAGAACGCAATCAGGCAGACTGTATTGTTGAGCGGCATAACGGACAACCACCAGGTGTAATGGTTTGGGGCGCAATTGCCTATAACAGGCGATCGCGCCTCGTACGTCTTGCGGGCAATCTGAACAGTGATCGCTGCATCAGGAAAGTTTTACAGCCCGCGGCACTGTCCCTCATGCGGGCCATATTTCAGCAGGACAATGCCCGCCCGCATGTGGCAAGGAATGTGCGTGCCTTCTTCGCAGAACGACGGATACTTCTGCTTCCCTGGTCTTCCCGATCGCCTGACACGTCGCCCATCGAACATGTCTGGGATATGGTCCGTCGGCGACTTGTTCGTTCAGGTCCACCTGCCGCCTCTGTTGATGCTTTGTGGACGCGCCTACAAACCGCGAGGGACGGTATTCCCCAGCAGCGTATACAAGCGCTGTATGATTCCATCCCACGACGTCTAGCGGCTCTGAGTGCAGCACGTGGTGGCGCGACGCCATACTGAAGATTGACCGTTAACGTGCATGTACCGGACTGTCCTTCCAATCAGTAATGTATTGTCATGTCCCTAATCTGTGGTATAAAGTGCAATGTGGTCACATCTCTTGTTCTTGGTGTTTCACTTTCTACAAACAGTAGTGTATTAACGCGAATTACTACGGAGCTTCCTCACCGTACCCTCATCGTAGCGCAGTAACTAGCATTCTTGGCTGTCACCGCGGAGGTCCGGTTGAACATATTTGAAATATTGAAATGATGGAAGCCATTTTTCAGTGTTGCTTAATTCTATTTAAGAAAGCTTTTCAGTCGGTCAACATAATTTGTGCCCAATTACATTAGGCGAGAAAACATGTAGTTATATGCCCTTACATGAGAAATATTACATGAGATATTTATCACAATATAACACGCTATTGTATGTACAAAAATTGGGGGTACTTAATTAGATGACATGTTCCGATCGTCAAGCGTTCATCATTAGATCCTGCTCACTTCGGCTTAGTAAATGCACGATTTTTATGAATTTCACGTAGGCTATACACAAATAGAGTGAGTCTGGGAATGTTATCTGCAGCGTCCACATGCGTCTGCGAGAGCTAGCTACAGCAGTTATGTTGGTAGCACGGCTGCCGCTTGCATCATAACAAATAAACAGTAAACTTTGTACTCACCACAGTCATTCGTAACAGATGCTGGAACCATTCACAGTACATCACTCTTTTTCCGTAATCAGTTTGTTTTAATTCATGAACCACGGTAACTTTATAAGGGAACAACTGAAGCATGTCTCTTACAGCTTTATATGCTGTCGACTTAGAGATTCCTGTTTGTTGAGCTAATTTTCGTGTTGATTTACTTGGACTACGCAGCACTATATCGGAGATTTCATCATGTTTTTCGTTTGTTAAAAACGTAGGCCTGCCTGTTCCCGGTACATCGTGAACTGAGCCAGTCACACGAAATTTACTTACCAAATCCCGAACGGTATCACGGTTTGGACACTTTGAATTAGGAAACCGCGCCTGAAATCTTAATTTTACATTTTCTGTAAACCGACCGCCTTCGCGAAAAACGTATTCCACAAAACAAAAACAAAAATCTCTTCAGTAGCAAACATTACCGCCTGTATACTGATACACTCTTCCAATAATCTATCTGAACGCTCGCTTACTGTAATACACACTGAAGACATGCAGGCTCGCTCGCTTATCGCAATATTTTATATATACATTTAGGCTATCACTCGTGATACGAGTATGATTGTCTTCCAAGTTACATTTATGTAAATCTTCGCTGTAATCCAACATTAGGCCTAATTATATTGCGTGAGTTCTTTGGTGACTGTACAGTCCGATCCGAGAACCACAGACTCTTCCACAATATTGGCACACAAGGTCTTGAGCAGCCAGTGGATCTTGGGGGTTGATCATTCTGCGAATCATGCGCTCTTTCCTGGCATTTCTTTTTTCAGCCTGAAGCCTTCTTCTCTCTTGTTCGAAGTACAAGTGGCCTTGATGGACGTTGCGGCGCCACTCTGATCGGTCGGATGCGACAGCCTCCCAGATAGCTGTATCAATTTGACATTTCTTCAAGTTGGTCTTCAGAACATCTTTGTAGCGTTTTTGTTGCCCACCCTGCTTTCTCTGACCGACATTCAGCTGGAAATATAAGATTTGTTTTGGGAGGCGGGACTCAGGCATGCGAACTACATGTCCTGTCTATCGAAGTTGGTGTTTTATAATGAGAGCCTCTATACTAATAGTGCTAGCTTCCTCTAAAACACTTGTGTTAGTGCGCCGGTCTTGCCATTTAATACCAAGAATTCTCCTAAGGCATCGTTGATGGTATTTTTCTAAAGATACGAGGTGCCTTCTGTAAGTAACCCAGGTTTCGCAGCCATAAAGCAGAGTGGGAACTAAAACAGCTTGATAAACGTATAATTTTGTTAGAATGCTAATGTCGTGGTTGTCAAACACGCGAACGAGCAAACGACCAAAGGCTGCACTGGCACATTGGAGGCGGTGTTGAATCTCAGCGTCAATGTTCGCATTTGTTGATAGGTGACTGCCCAAATAGGGAAAATGATCTATATTCTTTAGTTTAAGTCCATCAATCATGATAGCAGGAGCAGTAGCCCTGTCATGTGATGTAGGCTGATGAAGAACCTGTGTTTTATTGGTGTTTATGTGGGGGTCCGGGCGGGGACACCAAGAGCCCGCCGATGAGCCAGCTTGGTGTCCTAGGCGAAACCCCACACAAGACACGGCACAAACCTATAAGAATTGCTGAGTTTTAATTCACCGGCCGTGAAAGCCAATATACCATCTTTTTGGAAGCCTTCATAGGGAGGTTAAGGCTGCTTGAGCTTTTAGTTCTCGCAGTCAAGTGGTGCAGTTGCACCTAATATAAAGGGAGGTGGCGCGCAGTTCGTCACTCCTGTAGGGGTCTGGGCGGGGACACCAAGAGCCCGCCGATGAGCCAGCTTGGTGTCCTAGGCGAAACCCCACACAAGACACGGCACAAACCTAGAAGAATTGCTGAGTAATTACTATCCCTTAAAGTACATTACATTCCATCACTTACTGTATTTAGAAACTGTTATCATACGCTATGTTAAACCCAACAGTTGCTAAGACATGAAACTAGATTTTCTGAATGAATAGTCCCATGTAGGAATGGCGTGTTCTTGCCCTCCTAAAAGCTATTCATTTTCAATCAAATAATTTAAGTAGGGGGATGGTGGCGCTTCTAAATAGTGTCATGGCCGCCGCGTGAGTCCAAGCCAATATTTCGTGAACCCATGGTCGAATGTTGACAAATGAGGTGTCGTTGGACTCGAGCTGACGTCCTCTTTCCTATGGACCATGTATTATATTTTTCAAAAAAAAATTGAAATTTTTCGTTTTCGAAAATAGGTAATAGTTTGAAAACCAAACATGATAGAACGTTGTGCCATGGCTCAAACGAATGGCCTTTATGACCTTTATTTTCTATAATAAAACTTTTTATTTTTTATGTTTTTTTTAAACACTCGAATCTTGAAAATCCTATATTTCGGAAACTAGGAACTCTACAAAAAATTGTTTGACGTAAATCAATGGTCCCTACCACCTCTACCCCCAAAATAAATTTCAAGTCTCTAGGACAAAACCTGACAGTAGTGGGATGATGACAGAGCTGCTTAAAAAAGCAAGTTGTGAGCCCCTGCGACCTTGGAATGGAAGGAGCCATGCTAGGAGGGCGTGCTTGGATTCGTTTTTTTTTTCGTCTCGTTGCGCTCTTTACAAGATTGTCGGTGCCGAAAAGGTGAAATGTTGAGAACATGTTTTTTGGGGGCAAAACCGTGATTTTGGACTTTTTGTTATATCTCGCGAACCAATCATGCTACAGGCGTGTACGAGGGGTCCAAGGACTCGGGCTGACGTCCTCTTTCAAATGTGGCAGATATGTTTTCCAAACAATAATTCACAAAGGGCCTAACGCCATACATGTTGAAAAAACTTTTTCTTTTTTTCTTTACTTGTTTATAATGTTTATGAAGCGTGGTGGTTGAGAGAGACGATACTGCTGGGTGTGTGTTTCAACGAACCTGTCGCTAACCACAAGGACCATGCTTAATAGAACAATCGCTATTTCGGCGGGTCGGTGTATGACAGAGCGAGGGTGCGTATTTCTGATATTTTACCTTTGACGTGTAAACGGTGATGAGAACTTGGTTCTATGTTGGTCGAAGCGAGTACAGAAAACAAACTTGCAGACGAGCAGGAGGTGAATGTCATTTGAGCTTATTGGAAGGCGTTGATCTGGCTTGAAAACAAGTGCAATGGAAAAATGACCATGACGCTTGGAGGTGAAATAATCTGACCATTGTGGTGGCAGGGAAGAGCGAAATGCATGCACATACGTGTGAAACCACATGCACGCTAAACCAGTGACATCCTGTCTTGCTTCGTACGTGACAAAATGCAAGTTCATGTGAAATTTGATCTACCACAGGTGTTCGCCTGGGACGTTAGCTGTCCACGTGCCCGATAACTATTAACAAGTTACATCCTGTTTTGTTTCGTACGTGACAAAATGCAAGTTGACGTGAAATTTGATCTGCCACAGGTGTTCACCTTGGACGTTAGCTGTCCACGTGCCTGATAACAGAATGTTCAAAGCGTGGGGAAAAAAGAGTATACATGCAACGTAACATATATAAAGACATGTCGTTATCATTTCCACTCTCACTTAGGTGACTACCTTTGAACACACTGCGTTGCGTGAAACACTTGGTCTTGTTTAACAGTTTTGGTGTTGGTGGAAAATACTTAACCTTGTTGTGGGGTAGGTATATATTTATTCATTTATATATTTATTGATTTTTATATAAATACATGCAATTATTTATTGATTGTTAAAGTTATAATGAAATGTTTATTTATTTATTTATTTGCAGATAACCGGTATAGCCTACCTGTTGTATGAGTGTGTGTGAGAACGATATTAAAGAAAGAGAGAAAGAGAGACAGCTAGAAAAGGAAATCATTTCCACACTAGCCCACGAGACGGGAATATAGCAAAGCATTACACGTCAAGGTGAGATTTGTTTTTTATATATATAACCTGTTTGATTTTGTTTTGTTCATGAAATGCATAAACTATATGGAATGGATATACTTATGGTGGTTTATTTTATTTCTTTTTAGAGTGTTGGAAAACGCTTGACCTCTGTTAATAACCAGGAACGTGTGTGTTTGGGACCATTGTCAAGCAGTCTACAGCTGAAAACTCAGGTGAGAGTGTTCTTTCAAAATAATGTATTTTGCCACTGCTACCGATACGTTAACTTGGGAGTCCCTTGAGTCTTGTTTCAAATCGCGCGTGTGCTCTGGTCGTGTGGTCAATGTTAGAAAAAGTTTGATTCCCAAATAATTTTTACAATCTTGTTTTGAAATTTTTAAAATTGAAATTTGTACAGCGCAAAGGTTGCATACGGCTTTAAAGGTGAATACAGAACTGGTGTGCGTTTTCATATATAAAAAGAAGGACGTAGAGCAAAAAGATACATTTTTATATTTGCAGTAAAATGCAAGAGCTATTCATAGCCCATAATTTGGAACAGTGGTATGAAACCCACGTGGTGAATGCCTTGCTATCAAAATTTGATAAACTGCAACAAGGACCCAGTGGTTTAGCGTTAGACAAAATTCATTATTTACAAATCAACATTTGTCAATTAAACCCGTTGAATGCTGGATCTAGCTATATTAAAACACCACCAGCTATAGCTTCGAAAAAGGCTGTGGTCAATATAAAGAATCATGACAATGATTGCTTTCTGTGGTCTGTGGCTGCGTATTTGCAGCCGGTACAACAAAATGGTTGTTGGCCGGGAAAGTACAAGACCAAGTTTGAAGAATTAAAACAAACTTTAAATTTAACTCGAGTATCGTTCCCTATGGACTTAACCGAGATCCATAGGTTTGAACAAGACAACCAGGACTTTTCGTTCATGGTGTATGGCCTTAATGGTGATGAGATTGTGGGTCCTCTTTACGCCACAAAAGAACCGAAACGACACCACATTCATCTTTTATATTTATCTGTAGGAGAGGTGAATCACTATTGCTTCATTAAAAGCTTGAGCAAATTGCTAAGCAGACAAGTGTCTAAGCACACTGGTGTAAAACATATTTGTGATCGATGCTTGCAATATTTTAAAACCCCTTCGCTTTTGGAACGTCATAGGGTAGATTGCGTTTCTCAGGAAGCGGTGAGTTTGATATTGCCACAAGGGGACAAGGCTGTGTTAAAGTTTAAGGACATTCATAAGCGTGACACTGTTCCCTATGTGGTATATGCAGATTCCGAAGCATTCACCACACCCATGGTGGGATGTGAACCAGATCCCACCATCAGCTCAACTACGCCCATTCAAAAACATGAACCTTCTGCCATAGGATTTAATGTGGTGTGTGCCTATGACCCCACACAATCCGTGTACAAATACCGTGAGGGGCCAGATTGTGCCAAATGGTTCTTGGATGAACTTGTCAAGTTGGCCGACCATGTACAGGAATTACTGGACCACCCAGTACCCATGAGCCTATCTCAAGAACAGCAGCAGCAGTATGAGCATGCCACGACATGCCATATTTGCGAAAAGCCACTGATCAGTGCTGAAGACACCGTTCGTGATCACTCGCACTTTACAGGGGAGTTTCGTGGAGCTGCGCACAGCAAATGTAACTTGAACTTTCCAGCTCCTCGTTTCATCAGTGTCTTTTTCCACAATCTGGCAAATTATGACATTCAGTTTTTGATTCGTGAATTGGGTTATGTCAACAAGGGCTCGTCTACCATTATTCCCCAAAACCATGAGCGTTTTACGGCCCTGACATGGAGGTTGAGCGACTTAGCATTCGATTTTTGGATTCCTTTAAGTTTATGGCATCCTCGCTAGACAGCCTTGTGAATGGCTTGAATGAGGAGGAATTAAAAAATACTAGAATGCATTTTAATGATCCTGAGCAATTTCAATTGTGCATTCGGAAAGGTATCTTCCCGTATGATTTCTGCAACAGCTGGGACGTGTTAAAGCAAAGAAAACTCCCACCACAAGAGAAATTTTACTCGAAACTAACACGCAGTACCGTTTCCGATGAAGACTATGCACATGCATGAATGTTAAGTTTGGCGAGTGTTTGGCGTGAACACGCTAAGTGAATATGCTTTGCATTACCTAAAACTGGATGTATTGCTGCTCACCGATGTGTTTGAAAAATTCCGTAACTTATGTCAACACATTTACGGTCTTGACCCGGCTCACTATTATACGAGTCCTGGACTCTCGTTTGATGCCGCTTTAAAATACACTCAAGTGGAATTGGATTTACTCACTGACGTAGACATGGTTCTATTTTTTGAAAAGGGCATTCGTGGCGGTTTTGTGTCACTTAACCAGCGCCATGCCGAAGCGAACAATGTCTACATGCCTGATTATTCACCAGACAAACCAGAATCGTACTTAATGTACTATGACGTGAATAATTTGTACGGTTACGCCATGAGTCAGCCTTTGCCCTATGGGAAGTTTGCTTGGCTGACAGAGAAACAAGTGTCAGAATTTGATGTGAGCATGGCTAGCCAAGAAACAGACCATGGATATGTGCTAGAAGTGGATATTGAATATCCCTCATCCTTGTATGATGAACATGCCGATTTCCCATTCTGCCTTGAGCAAATGGTTCCCCCTGACAGTAAAGTGAAAATTGAAAAACTTATGGGCACACTTTACAACAAAAATCGGTATGTTCTACATATCCAAATGTTGGTGCAATGCCTCGCCCAAGGCTTGGTGTTGAAGAAAATCCACAGGGGTATTTATTTTGCTCAAAAAGCATGGCTTGAGCCATACATGAGACTCAACACAGAGCACCGACAAATGGCAACACAGCAGTTTGAAATTATTTTTTTTAAATTAATGAACAACTGCATCTATGGCAAGTCTATGGAGAATGTCCGCAAATACCGTGACATTAAATTGGTGAATGTCTGGGAGGGGCAGTGGGGTGCCCGGCGGTACATTGCCAAGCCAAATTTCAAATCGATCAAAATTATCGATGAGGATTTGGCTACTATTGAAATGAGTAAGACCAGCGTGACCATGGATAAACCCATTTACTTGGGTCAAGTCATTTTAGACTTTTCTAAATCGGTCATGTATCGATTCCACTATGAGTTTGCGAAACGCCATTTTGAGGACGTCTCTCTTTTGTATATGGACACGGACTCATTCATTTACCACATTCGCCACTGCAACCCCTATGACGTCATGAGGCAGCATAGTGACTGGTTCTACACCTCTTGCTATAGCGCTTACAACGTGTTTCAGCTACCCATAAAAACAAGAAGAAAATGGGCGTTTTAAAAGATGAATGCGGTGATTCCATTATGACGGAATTCGTATGCTTGGCCTCAAAAATGTATGCTTACCGCACACTAGACTGTAAGGAAGCCAAAAGAGCAAAAGGGCAGTGGTAAAATCGCTACGTGTTGATGACTATCTAGCGGTTTTACGCACTGGCAAAGCTATGTCTCATACACAGTGCAGGATACAATCCAGCAACCATTATTTGTACCTTGTGGAACAGAGAAAGCGCACCCTCGCCTCCATGGATAACAAGCGTGTGTGGGCTGATGACCTGCTCACCAGCCTGCCCTGGGGTTATGATTGCAAGGAGGAGGAGGTGTGATTTCACTGTTTAATCGTTTATGGGACATAGCTTTATGTAACTTGTAGATTTAGTATTTTGTAAATATTGTTTTTTGTCATTGCAAATAGTAGATTTTGTAAATAGTGGCAACCCACTTGGACCTTTTGCTCTTAAAAAAGTTCTATGCAACCTTTTTATTTTTATTTTTGATTGGTAAATAGTGTGATTCTTTTAACGCTGTACAAAGTTGAGTTTTTTGTAAATATTTAATGAGTAATAGTATTTTTAGTAACGTTAATAACTAGTATTTAATTATTTTTCGTAATGTAAATGATAAACTAAAAATGTTCTTTTGGGATGAGTGTGCATGTCGAGAATGTGCTTTTGGGAATAAATAAAGTGGTTGTGTTTGTTCCCAAAGACAGGTGTGAATGTATGAGTGGAGAGAGAAAGCTGGTGTGTATGGTTGACCAGAGCAAACACGGTGAGGTAGGGTGGGTGGGTGGGGAGGGAGTTAATGGTCACTTATATATTAATTTTGTTTTCAATAGTTTTGTTTTCTTTGAAATGTGGCAAACAATAGACATTATTTTTGTAAAAACAGTCTTACCTGCAGTAGTCGTAGACCTCGACGTTTCTCCAAACACCCATAAACTCACTGCAGCATCGCCATGGTCATGCACTTGCATCAACATCATTGTCAAATCTCAACTTTCGACATACACCAAATGGAAAAATGTGAAAACAGCAAATTGGAAAATCCATGTTTCCATATCACCAAAAAAAACGCAAAACTTAAAACGGACATTTTTTTAAACTGGAAATGGCCATGTGCGAAATTTGAAAATTCAAAAACTTCAAACGGACATTGTTTAAAAAGTGTCATCAGCAAACTGGAAAAATCCATATCATCAAAAACGTTAAACTTGAAACGAACTTTTTTTAAATCTGTAAATTGCAAAATGACAAATGGCAGTGTGTGAATTCATCATGTGTGATATGTGTAAAATGAAACATAAGCCATCAACATCTCGATTTCTTAAAATTAAAAATAACAAAACATCGTGCTCTGGTAAACCTTTGTTTTTATTTCATAGTCATAGTGAATTAACAAAAGAAAAATAGAATACAAACAAATCCCAATTCCTCACTCCTCACTGTTTATGTCCATGCATCATCAACTTTCCTTTCATAGCACTCATGACAATCAGGGCTGCCATTCTTTCACCCACTGAGGCATCACTGGATGTGAAACGTTGTTTAGCTTTCTTCAATAACAATTTATCTGCCACATGTCTTAAACCAGGATGACTATGGCGATAAGAAAGGTCATGTTCCTTGCATGCTTGATCCAAAAGATTAATGGGTACATCACCACGCTGCAAACGTTTTTCAAGACGAGTTCCAGGGCCACAAAAACGATAACCTGGAAGATGGATTTCGAAAGGTAGGTATGGAATCACTTTGCCAATGACGCCATTGTCAGTACAGGTCTGGCATATCCTTTTCCATCGATGGTAAAAAGGTTTGGTCTTCCTCCTCCTCTGTGGACGATGTTTGTGTTTGTTGTTGTTGTTGCTTTTTCTCGCCATGACACCCGTGGAA
Source organism: Meconema thalassinum (assembly GCA_946902985.2). Classification (NCBI taxonomy): domain Eukaryota; kingdom Metazoa; phylum Arthropoda; class Insecta; order Orthoptera; family Tettigoniidae; genus Meconema; species Meconema thalassinum. Next base: position 1,240,140,915 of record OX336389.2, on the reverse strand, counting down.
TGATTCAACAAAGTCTTTACATGGACTTTTATGGCCGTGATTCAGTTTCACTAGCTGGCAAGTCGCACACTGACGCATAGACGGTATTTTTGCCATGACCACTTGCATATGGTGATCGTAATCCGTACAGGGTTGCAATTCACTCAACACAGGGTCTTGAGTCCATGATTTTGGTACATGTTGCCAGATTTCTTTCACTGCGTTGGCGGCCACATAATAAATGAACGACTTGGGGAGCGCCAAGAGTTCCTCTTTGGTAAAAATGTCTAGTTTCTTTTTGTACACAAAGAACTTGCCGATGGCTTTGTCCGTAGCATTGCCTTTCTCCATGGTATCACGTGCTGTAGATGTTTATACGTCGCTTGTAGAAATCTCACTGGCGTCATTCACAGGTAATTCTTGAATTATAATTTTGTTTAACAACTCCCAGCAGGCATGGGTGGTTTACCAATGAAAGAGATGCCACGCATGCGATAGGGCTGTATGGGTAATGTTGTCACAGGAACAAGTATCCATGAGCGTTTGCAGGGAGGGGCAGCCCAACTCCATGAGGTCGATACATTGACAGTAAGACGCCAAAAATGGTTGCAACCATTGACGTTTTTCATTACCTTTCACAAATACCACATTGGCCGAGGACAAGTGTGCTTTCATGACCACGTCCAAATATTTATAGGAAATGGTTCCCTGATTCCAGTCTAGTTGCCTATGATTTTCAATCCACTGGGTTTGTTTACGGTCTTTTTCACACAACAAATCAAAAGAATGGGGTGGTTTAAATAGCAAATGCGTAGCTTGCGATATCCAAAACGTGGTACAATCGATAATGGCCACTTGTTTAAATATAAATTTGTTGTCACCAATTTTAAACCCTTGGCAATCCACAATGAGTGTGCGCAACATGTTGACACTTGCCTGGACCAAGTTCAACAGACGACTGACTGACGATCGACCACTAAAGTGTGATCATGGCATGGGCTTACTTTCCATGCTAGTTTCAAATTGAGGTTAGGGTAGGACAGAGGGACATGCAAAAATAAGAATTTAAGAATTACATCATTTTATTATCATAACACGTCTTACAGGCTTTTGTCATTTTGAGATAAGGACGATACCAACTGATACAACAATATAGTCTCTTGTGTTTGTAACGTCCATAACACCGATGATGTCCCAATGTCCCTAAACTAGGCGTTTTTGATGGTGAGCTGCTCACCGAAGCACCATGGATACCATATGGTCCGCATGTATCGTAACTTGTTTTTTTTTCATTACCCACGGACACAAGTGAGGGATAGCTTGAATGACAGGGTATATTTCCCAGTTCCATTCTGCATAGGTAGGGGCAAGTGGGTGACCAGCGCTGATGTTCCTGCATGGGTTCATCGCCCTCCTGCCATTGGTCTATGATGATGGGGCAAAAGGCACATTTCACTTCATCTCTTGTTTTTAAATAGTAGAATCCAGCGGCCGCCAAGGCTTGAGGGTTTATGAAAGACACCGGCCACGTGACAAAAGTCTTGAAACGTTGTTCCTCAGACTTTAAATTCATGGATGTGACGTCTCTTGAGGCTTTAAAGCAAGACATGACTGAGCGGCTTGACGTGGGTTGACCTGTTATTTATACACTCGTCACTTGGTTGGACAGTGGATAATAGTTGACTTGTTTGTGATGAATAATCAAACAGTAAGCCGTGGTATTGGCTGGTACATTGTCATGCGTTTCAAAATCAAGTCGAATGTCGATATTGGATGGCTTGACAGACTCTTCCAGGTATGAACAGTCAAAGACAATCAGTGGCGCTCTTGCCTTAAACGCTTGGGGTAGCAGCATGGGGCCGTTCTCTTTTTGATAATACGACCATCGAAATTTAGAAAACAAGTCGTACAGGGGGCCAAACTTATTTTTTGAAAAATCCAAATCCAGTCCTTCATAGGGAAACACGGCTCACTTGAGGAAAAGACGTGCATTTCTCAATTGCAGGTGATCAAATTGCGTGGCATCTTTGGTTTGTTGATACTTGCGATTCGTTTGAAAACCCACGATCAGGTAGAGAGGTCTCTCTGTATATCGAGCTGTTTTTACAGACCAACTGTGTGTGTTGGTGGTGGGCAATAGCGGATACTCATGGAGTGCCCAGCTTCTAAATTCCATGGGTAGAGGCACATCTCTCTTTACCATTTTGAGTATGTCCAGTTTTTTGCTATCTTCAAGGGTCACATGGGGCACTTTCCATAGCAAGCGTTGTAGTTGAATTTTTGAATCGATGGGGGCATTGTCGGCTCCCTTGAGTGCGTTATTATCACTCCTGTCTCTCACTAGGTAAAGCACTAGCCTTGCATTGACCACAATGCGTTGGTGATCTTCGGCAAAGCCTAAAATCACTTTAAGAGGTAAATATCCAGTAAAGGTCCCATCGGTGTGTACCATCCAGTCATTGGTCGAGTCAGGACACCAACCTGCCATGCAAAGTGTTTTACCTTCTTCCTCACTATAAGAGGGGTATAGTTTCATGACACTGGAAATGCCCACATTTCGAGTGCTATCCACCACGATATCGTTAATGACATACCGCACTTCAGAAAACAGAAAGGCCAAACCATGGTTGGCCAACTTGGATGTGGTGGGTGTAGAGCCATCGGCTTTGGTAAGCCGACCTTCAATCTGAATGACACTTTCATGCGGTAGGGTGTAAATATCTTGGTTGTTGATAACAAATTGAATTTCATCATTGTTATTGAGTCCAGGTGTTTGAGCTTGATAGGAATGGAGATCAATTCTTACCACTCCTGGTTGCTCCTCGATGCGGTTCGCGATCTCTAGGATAGAATTCATCACGAGGGTTGACGTGGTAACCCAAATGCTGTAAAATCTGCTTGTCTTGAGATGTTAACGTGTATTCACGTGGCAAACAACTAACACCATTCCTAGACGGTGTTGTTGCTTTATACACAAACTTCATTGTGGCTTTAGCACCAACTTGTAAGTCACTGGTGTGGTGGAATCTAGATCAATGAGTTGTTGATCTCTATTGATCAGTCTTAATGTTATATTAGTAATACTATCGACAGCCACAGAATGAAAAAGCACCACTGGAGGGTTTTCACGAATAATATACCCATTGGGCGATGTCACAATAAAGTCATAAAGCGAATGCGATGGTTCTTGATTGGTGTACACTTGGCTAATAATATTACACGTCACCGACACATGATGGTCCTCAATGAATTTCACTTCATGGTCCGAATCATGTTTTTTGTTGGGCTCCAACACACGTGGTTTAAATCCTAGTAATGGGCCAATGGAATCGGGATGTGTTTTAAAGTCAATGTTGAATGTGGAGAAAATACTGCAGCGATGAGTGTTGGTATTTCCTACAAGTTCAAACTTGCGCGTTCCATCGAGAAATGACTTTAAACCATATTGATTGATCAACACCCATAAATGTGTTCATAAATATCATCGATCGTGTATCCACCAGAGTTCAGGGTGAGCACAGAATCATCATAGTAAAACTTGTTGTTCACATTTTCACGTATGTTGTATATTCGATTGTACGTTTCAAGAGAAACAAGTCCTAAACCATAGGGTTTTTCACTCAATTCGATAGGTGGGTAAAAATCTAGGCTGACTTCAGGTCCACGTCCATGCAGTGTAAACGTTTTACTTTCTGCCGACATACTGGTGGCGTTTTTGCTTATGCTGCGTCTTATATAAAAAATATAAACACAAACGTCCTCACTGTTGGCTGTTAAACGTTTGCTCTCGTTTCACATTATAATATATCTTGATCCTGTTTCCAAAATAGGTCACTAGTTCCATGGGCGGGGGCAAATTCCCAAAACTGTCAAAGTACAATACAGTGGATCTCTCTTTGACATAAGCTACATAATGCGTCCCTGGTCCTCGGTGATCATCCAAATTGACAACAGCACATTCCTGTTTCCAGGGTCGTGGGGGGTAATTGGTTTCGCATAAACACACCTCGAAAATGAGAAAGCTTTAGTTGTTTAGCATAGCTTTCCACTTGTTGATGCGTCAAGGCATGTCTTGCTATGGCTGAGGTAATTTTTTTTAATACTTCGAAATGGTGAAATCCCAAATCCTTGTTGATAAAAGGCTGGCTTTAAATTGGAATTTCTAGCCCCCATGGCAATCGCTTCCATCGTTTCATTGTGTCGCTGACTTTCTTTGAGTTGTTGCTTGCCCTGCTGCGCTGCTTTAATGGGTTTCGCCACTGCACTGGCACCGCCCAATAGTGAAACCAGAGTAGCCAAACCGGCAAATAATGCAGGTAAAAATCCCGCTCGTTTGGGGACGGGAATCACTCGCCCTTGGTTTGAAACCTGTCGCCGACGTTTTGGAATAACATGTCTCTGTGCTGCTCGAAAGGCTTTCCTTATGGTCAATACATTATTTTTTCTTTTTTTCTTTCGCAAGGGCTTGTCCACGAATGTCTTAAGCCCAGGCTTTGCCAAGGACAAAGTCCTTTTATTAGTCTTTCTCACCGCATACCTTTGTTTCATCATGATGATAATGACCAACAACCTTTCACAAGAAAGTTTAAATCACAACTCACGTCAGATGGTTATTTCATGGCTGTATATTCCAATTCCACATAAAGTGGGAAATCGTTTATGGTTTTTCCCGCTTGCTTTTCATCCCATGTCAACATGAGATGAAAGGATAATTCGTCACCTGCATTGACCATTTCATGGTTATGGACCAACATCTTATGACCATTTATCTTTATTTTTAAATGCTTCTCATCAGGTATGGCATATTTGATGTGAATGGTTCCATCATAGTGTAATCGATAGTGGCTTAAACCCGAAGCAAGCACATAGGTCAAGTGCTGATCATGAACTAGCGGTAAATGGTTTCTCTCATTCACAGGTTTTTCATTTGTCAGATACAGTAAAATACAGATGGGATAAATTTATAAAGCCTTTTCATTTCATAGGTCACGTAACGCTTGGTACAGACATCGTCTTCGTCTTGCGGGTCTTCCACGTGAATAATCCGATGGTGAATAGCGCTATAGCCCTTCACCGTAAGCTGGGGCACTTTGTCATAAAACTCATACACTTCGTTATCCACATACTTTTTCGTAGTAACATCTGTAGACACTTGAGGATGTTTTACATGGGTTAACCGCTTTCCCTTAAAGTCATAATCTCCCTGTTTTGTGCGTGGCACTACTGACCTAACTACATAGTGTTTATTAGCAGGATCTGTTTCTTGTTTAGGATCATGTATGGGGACAGGCCTAGGTTTGGCCATCAACGCACGTCCAAAGACATCCATCGTCAACCTGTAGTACCAGTCTATTGTTTCTATGACAAGGTTCGGTGTCCTGTATATAGACAGCCTGCTAGCCTGTCTAAGCCTTAGTTGAAATGAAGATTATTAAGCAGCAAGAGTCATTCCCCGTGGGGGACATGGTTTCCCATCTCTGTCCCACATCACGTGAACAACGCCATGGTTCACTGTTTCCATCTTCCATTCGCTGCATCATTGTGGGACCTTCCGGCTGTGGAAAGACAAATCTTTTGCTAACGCTCATCACAGCGCCCAATGGTCTGCGTTTTCAAAATATTTATAGTTTCGCAAAATCTCTCTACCAACCCCTCTACGTGTTTCTGGATCAAGTCATGTCTGGATTACAAAAAGAGAATATGAGTTATTTTACATTTTCCATGCAAGAAAATGTGATTTCACCGGATGAGGTAAAGCCTGATTCACTCATGATTTTCGATGATGTATCCACTGAACGTCAAGGAATCATTCAAAGCTATTTCAGCATGGGTCGACACAAACATATCGATTGCTTCTATCTTGGACAAACGTATTCTAAAATGTCCAAACAGTTGATTCGTGACAATGCCAATGTCATTGTTTTATTTCGTCAGGACGAGAGGAACAGTCGTCACATTTATAATGAACATGTGAATCCGGATATGACCTTTCAAATGTTTACAGAATTGTGTGCCAAGTGCTGGAACACTCAACGTCATGCCTGTTTAGTGATTGACAAACAAAGTGAACTCAACCAAGGACGGTATCGCTTAGGGTTTGATCATTTTATTGCTATTTAAGGCCCTGTCTCATTCCCCGTCAAGTCATTTGTCAAGACACCATGGCGTTAGCAGAGATTCAATTGAAAAAGCATATTATTAGAGCAAAAAATACTATTCGCCAAAAGTTTCGTCAATTGAAACAATCCCGTGCAAATCATGCATTGTTTATTCAGCAACATTTAGCACCTCCACTAAAAGTCATGTTGAAACCCTCTTTCAAGCCATCTGAAACGCTACCCACCGTTTCACAAGCCACGCAGACGCTGCACGAGGACCCTGAGGAAGAGGAAGAGGAACAGGAAGATTTGACTAGTGTTAGTGAAGTTGAGGATGACGAGGAACAAGTGTTTACGCCTCAAAAAAAGGCCGCACCCCTTGCAGAGTTTTTGAGAAAAAAGAAATCCTTGGCCATGGTCGAAACACCTTGCCCTTCCAGAGCGTCTCCGTTTTCACAACTCTTGGCCACCCCTCAACATAAAGCTCAACTGAAAACCATTTTAATAAAATATTATGGATCAACATTGGAACCCTATTTCACCGATCTATTTATTGGAAACACTGATACCACGTATAGTGTTCGCTATGAGGATGATAGTTTTAAAATTGGCGATTCATCCATTAAATTTGCTCGTACTAAAGCTGTCATTAAAAATATCAACTATAAATTAACGCCAGGACTGTTAAAGGTGCTCTTTTCTCGGACCCCCTCTTCCCATGATTATACGTCAGAGGATCTTGACAAATATAAATCCATTTTATTGGATACCCATGCCCACAAAAGACAGTATGATCCCACGCAACAAGTGAATGCCAATATATCTCAAAAATATAAAACCATCATTGCAAAAATATTTCCCACCAGTCAAAGTACTCGTCGTAAAGCGTCCGCTTCGGGAGTGACATTTAAACCATTAAAACCCCTTGTGGATGTTACCAACTGGCACAATCCCAATAAGCTCGTCCAGCGGCTACAGTTGTTGCATGCTTCACGTCAAGCTGGCCATACCGGTCACGATTGGGAAATTCAAGAAATTGAACAAGAACTTCGAAATGCCAAAATTATTGTTTAAGCCCTCACCCATTAAAATGGGTATTGCTCATGAGCTATGCGTCACTATCCACGACTCAAGGTGATTTCACGAGTTGTGGATGAACTTTGGCAGGCTGACTTGGTTGAAATGATACCCTATACTGACGTTAACGACGGTGTACGCTATATGCTGACCGTCATTGATGTCTATTCCAAAATGGCCTTTGTTGAACCTGTGCGTCGCAAGTCTGGTCCACTAGTTACCAAGGCCTTTCAACATATTATTCAACATTCCAATCGTCAACCTCAGCTGCTACAAACCGACCAGGGTAAAGAATTTTTCAACAAGGATTTCTCCAGTTTTCTCAAATCTAAGGATATTCACCATTACACCACCTACAGCAATCTCAAAGCCAGTGTGGTCGAGCGGTTCAACCGAACATTGAAAGCCCATATGTGGAAAGCGTTTACCGCTCAGGGCACGTATCGCTGGTTGGACATGTTACCTGAGCTAGTGTCACGTTACAATGACACCAAACATAGAACGATTGGGACCAAGCCACGCCTCGTGACTAAAAATATTCAGCGATTGGATAAACTGTTTAACCCCATAAAAACAGCCGATCCTAAACGTCACCGACTGAAAATTGGGGATTTTGTTCGTGTGAGAAAATTTAAGTCTGCCTTCAATAAGGGCTACACACCACAGTGGGGGACTGAACTATTTCGAATTCGTCGAGTAAACTTGGACACTCCAGTCACCTATTTACTCGAGGACCTCAACCATCAACCCATAAAAGGTAGATTTTATCTCCATGAACTTCAGAAAACAGCATTTCCTAAGCATTATCTCGTGGAAAAAGTGTTGAAACAAAAAGGAAATAAACTCTATGTCAAATGGTTAGGGTTTAACTCTACGTTTAATTCCTGGATCAATAAATTACAGGTTGTGTGAACCTGTGTACTTCTTATTCACACATGTTGTACACTACCTATAGCTCTGTGTGTACAGTCCTCAGCTCCACATATTTCTTTCTCTTTCCACCTGTGTTCTCTCATACATTACCCCTCCCCCTCTCCCTCCCTTCACCTCCCACCTCTGCTGTTCGCAGCTCTTGCCAATCTACTGGTTGTGACGTCATTCCGACAAGTTGCATCATACTTTTTACTGATTCAGCGATTCCCACGCTTTGAACATTCTGTTATCAGGCACGTGGACAGCTAACGTCCAAGGTAAACACCTGTGGCAGATCAAATTTCACGTCAACTTGCATTTTGTCACGTACGAAGTAAAACAGGATGTAACTTGTTAACAGTTATCGTGCACGTGGACAGCTAACACCCAAGGTGAACACCTGTGGTAGATCAAATTTCACATGAACTTGCATTTTGTCACGTACGAAGCAATACAGGATGTAACTTGTTTAGCGTACATGTCATCTCACACGTGTGTGCATGCACTTCACACCCCCCTGCCACCACGATGGTCAGATTATTTCACCTTCAAGCGTCATGGTCATTTTTCCATTGCACTTGTTGTCAAGTCAGATCAACGCCTTCCAATAAGCTCAAATGACATTCACCTCCTGCTCGTCTGCAAGTTTGTTTTCTGTACTCGCTTCGACCAACATAGAACCAAGTTCTCATCACCGTTTACACGTCAAAGGTAAAATATCAGAAAAACGCACCCTCGCTCTGTCATACACCGACCCGCCGAAATAGCGATTGTTCTATTAAGCATGGTCCTTGTGGTTAGCGACAGGTTCGTTGAAACACACACCCAGCAGTATCGTCTCTCTCAACCACCACGCTTCATAAACATCATAAACAAGTAAAGAAAAAAAGAAAAAGTTTTTTCAACATGTATGGCGTTAGGCCCTTTGTGAATTATTTTTTGGAAAACATATCTGCCACATTTGAAAGGGGGCGTTAGCCCGAGTCCTAGGACACCTCGTACACGTCTCTAGCATTATTGGTTCGTGAGATATCAGTAAAAATCACAAAAAACACGTGTTTACCCCAAAATCGAGTTTCCAATTTTTTTTAATATAACAAGTGGTCCATAGCAAAGAGGACGTCAGCCCGAGTCCTTGGACCCCTCGTACACGCCACTAGCATGATTGGTTCGCGAGATATAACAAAAAGTCTAAAATCACGGTTTTGCCCCCAAAAAACATGTTCTCAACATTTCACCTTTTCGGCACCGACATTCCCGTAAAGAGCGCAACGAGACGAAAAAAACGATTTCCAAGCACGCCCTCCTAGCATGGCTCCTTCCATTCCAAGGTCGCAGGGGCTCACAACTTGCTTTTTAAGCATCTCTGTCATCATCCCACTACTGTCAGGTTTTTGTCCTAGAGACTTGAAATTTATTTAGGAGGTAGAGGGGGTAGGGACCATTGATTTATGTCAAACAATTTATTTATTTTGTAGAGTTCCCAGTTTCCGAAATATAGGATTTTCAAAATTCGAGTGTTTTTTTTTAAACATAAAAAATAAAAAAGTTTTATTACAGAAAATAAAGGTCATAAAGACCATTCGTTTGAGCCATGGAACAACGTTCTATCATGTTTGGTTTTCAAACTATTACCTATTTTCGAAAACGAAAAATTTCAATTTTTTTTTGAAAAATATAATACATGGTCCATAGGAAAGAGGACGTCAGGTCGAGTCCAACGACACCTCATTTGTCAACATTCGACCATGAGTTCACGAAATATTGGCTTGGACTCACGCGGCGGCCATGACACTATTTAGAAGCGCCACCATCCCCCTACTAATTTAAAAAATGCTGTGAGTGTTAAGGTTATATGCATCCATAAAGCCATGATATACTTTCTTGGCATTATAATACCCTCGTATATTGCCGCTGAAACCTGGCGTGGGTATTGTCTGCATGCACGTGTTTCCACGAATTGTGGTGTGGCTGTTTCGAAGCGCGACTCGGGACTGAAACATTTCCTGTGTGAATTATTTATATTTCTTCAGCTTTATTTGTTTAATTCGTGGCACAGAATTGGCGTAGCATTTCATTGCGACGCATGTAAAAAGTTGCCTGGTGTCAGTAAATTCACGATGCTGCAAATATTTTGAGTTTAGGATTGGAAATGAAACACCAACAATTCAAATGATATATCAGCATTCAAATGAGATACTGCAGATTATATCGACTGAAAACGTCCTGTACATAGGCAGTATCAGTAATGGGAGTGAAACGTTTAACTGTTCTTCTGATGGTCTTTTATCAGCCGTCCATCTACCACACCTCCAACAGCAACTCTCATTGGCTCCGTCCCAGCACCATGCTCAGTGAATTTGGTTGCTACAATAACCCACTTCATCCAGCGGACACCTTAATATGTTTCGCCGCTTGTTTCCTTTCCCATTCAAAAGCGAAGTCTTGGGGCGTGAAGAATACAATATTAAATTCCAATTGGCATGAAGTTTTGTTAATACACGAAGGAAGGTACATCCTGAACCCAACGTAAAGGGTATGGTCTAAAATATGAACGTAGCACAACGTGCCTATAGCATATCATGTCATAGCATAGCATAGCATAGCATAGCATAGCATAGCTAATCCTGACTGAATTATGGTTGGTTCGTAGAACCTTATATAAATGCAATATTTATCTGGAGCATCATTATTATTCTCGGTTCAAATTATGTCATTGCTATTGCTAGTACATTACATCACCAAACTCCTACGTAATGTTTGCTCTGGTGTCATTTGTGATATCAAAATCAAGCGTAGGCCTACTATTAAACATTAATATCGATAGCTCAGTATGTTAATGAGAAATATTATCAAAACTTGACTAGCAAGGCATCACAAGGAAAATCACTTATTTAATGCACAATACTGCACTTAGCTGCCATCTCGAATATGTAAAATATTAAAATTGAATGCTTATCAACTGACTACAAAAAATGTCGAGATTGTAGGCTTGTAAATATATACGATTAGCTCAGGACAGGGAAGCTTGTATACCTGCATCAAACCAGTCGAAAGACTGAAGACTCAAACAACAACAAATATAAACTATAAGTGCATTTTACTTTTCCAAACATAATGCTAGTATATGGCACAGAAAATATACTGCCCCAATTTTATTGAATCTTACTCTACAACACGAACAGAGATATAACATCTTGAATTTCAAAGATTGTGGTCTACAGTATGTGCTCTTTACGAAACAGGTTGCTCATATTTAGACTACTTTAGATTTTCACAAAAAATCAAGGTAGAGTTATGAGATCTAAACGGGCCAAATATCCATGTGTCTGCGTATGTGTGTGTGTGCCATTCCGCCCTATCAATTCAAACACGACGAAACGAAATTGAACCAAATTTTTACAAAGATAGCACATTCACAGGACACTTCACTGTATTATTTTATATCGCCGCCATCGTAACCAAAACAAAATGGCGTCCATCCAAATATTCAAAACTTAAATCAAATAACGACTAAACAAATCAACGGATATCCCCAAATTTTTGAAAAAAGTACAGTACCTTCATATGCGAAGCGTCTGACGCCTAAACTACAAGGTCATCAGCCAAATTATTTCAAAACGGCGTCCGTGTGAATCACGCAAGTATTATAATCTATAACTTATGACCCAACGAGGGCCAGTTCCACTTATCGAACAGAGGATGGTATAAACTGTCCTCTAGGACGTGACCTGTTGAATACTATAATGTTATATTATATTATTATACTGAATCAGTGACCTAAGGAGCGCTCACGCTGAGTAGCCGTGCTCGGTGGCTTAAGGCCCGAGGTTCACACGACAAGATGGCAGCTGACGCTTGGTACCTAGCCAATATTTCATTAAGTTCAGGGTGTTGTATGTAATATACTGATCGAAATAATATAAATTTAGTATGAAATGGTTTATAATGAAGGCAAAATACGCTGATGAAATCTTTATTTGCTAAGGTGTTGTATCTAAGGCTGCTGATAACACCCATATGGTTAGCTTTGGGCACGTGGTTAATATGAAAAACACTCACCCGTTCGTCGGGGTTTCAAAACCAGGCAGGCTTATTTCTTACTTGGTTTTTTATATTTACTGTTTAATAATTACTCAGATGTTATAATATTAAGAATATATAGTGAGCATTTTGCAATGGAAAATGTTATATATAAGTATAAAACCATATTATTTCAATACGCTACCACAGCGATTTTCTTCGCTATCCTTGAGCCGCGATACAGTCTACTAAGCCAACATAGCCTCTGACTGGTAAACCGAATAGTATTCTTGATATAGCTAGTAATGTATGTTTAGGTCGTTAACCTGAAATTTGGCTAAGGAACGGGTGTAGCCTCATTATTGTGGAAGCTTGCAATAAAACGTGCTGTGTAATTCATATTTATTTCCTATTAGAAAATACGCACTATATGTACTGTAACTATAAAGGGAACGGTTTGCGATGTAAAATTCTAATCTGGTTGAAATTCAGTACACAGTATTCCTACAAAGTTGTACAATGACGTAGTGGAAACCACATGGGCCACTTTCAATTTTGAACGCCAATATTGAACGCCGAAAACCTGCCGGGCGACGGCATGAGCGAGGAGGTGGGAAGAGGTAAAGCTGACCTTGAATCCTAGTAGCACGGGATGGCTCCCGGCCACCAGGCAGCGACCTCTCCATTTGTAACAGTATTCCATCTGTAGAACACCCCTCGCTGACCTTGTGATATTGAACTATATAATTCCTACACATGTTCTATTGCGTAGTTACTCATGATATTCGTTACTGCTCTGTCTGTTACATTCCTTTAGTAGTTTAGCACTTCATGATAGCAAGTTCATAAAACTGCGTAATCGTTCCTCCTGACTCCAGTCTCGTTAACATGTTGCTAATGTATATAGAACAATCTCTATGTCGAATTATCTTTCCACTGCGACGTTTAATTTATAAAGTTCCACTGTACATATTCTAGGTTCCAGATTTAACAATCGCAGAATGAAGAACAAGTCTTCTGTATGATATGCATCGCTGATATTTCAAACTCCAAATTCCTTCTCGTAACTTTACTTCGCGTGTGTATAACACTGCATGAAACGCACTTCACTTATTCACGGTACTTTTCATGTCCGAGTGTTCTTGACCGGTTGAATACAAGAATCAATCTGCCAGCTGTTCTCACGACACAAAACTCCCACTGTCTGACCATACCCCCCACTCCTCAGGGTAGTATATCGATGTATATCGAAGTCTATATATGTAAAACTGCAATTACTGATACTTAACGCCTGCTATGAAGTTAAAACTCAATAGAACTGGCTTCGTAATACAATATGTTAATATTCATAACATGTCCATGTCGTCCGTCCTCTCTGTAATCTCTGTAATTCATTAATAAACGCTTTCTGCGTGTATATTGCGATACATCTCGTCCCTTTCCATCTACGGAATGTTGACCTTGGCTGTCATCTGCTAGCACGTGACGAAGCTGGGAGCTCGCCTCGCCACATGTAGTTGTTGCGGGATAGTATCAGTTCTCCTCAACCAGCAGGAATTCCGTTTGCGTAACTATTCTAGTGTGTTCAAAATATCGCGGCTCTACGTAAAAATATCCAAACCAAAATTGCTTTAAACTCAATAGGAAAATACTGGTACAGTACTTAACGTAAGGCCACAGCCGCCTCCTTCTCTCTTCTTTGCCCATCCCTCCCAATCTTCCCATCCCTTCGCATCCCTCATAAGGCCCCTGTTCGCTTTGCAGGTGAGGCCACCTTGGTGAGGTACTCGTCCCACCTCTCCAGTTGTTTCCCTCGACCCGATGTTTCAAGCTCCAGGACACTGCCCTGGAGGCGATAAAGGGTGGGATCCCTCGCTGAGTCCAAGGTAAAAACCAACCTTAGAGGGTAAACCGACCTTAAAAGAAAACTAAATTACTAAATTTTGCTATCGTTTTGCCCTCCAGGTTTGGCTTTTCCCACGGACTATGCGAGGGATCCCACCCCTACTGCCACTGAGGGCAGTGTCCTGGAGCTTGAGACTCTGAGTCGGGGATACAACTGGTGTGTGTGACCAGCACTACGCCCATGCGCCCTCACCTGCAAAGCGAACAGGGGGCCTGATGAAGGGATGGGAAGAGTGGGACGGGTAGACAAGTAAGCGGGAAGGAGGTGGCCGTGGCCTTACAGTAGGTACTGTGCCTTTATTTCCAAGTGATATGAACGCCAAAATCCCAAGATGGAAAGGATCGCAGCATCTTGTTGAACCCGGCTAAAATTACCTAACAAAGCAACTGGCATATCACACACTGGAAAAAGGAACATAAATGTACCTCCATATAAATGCTATGGTCCATCCTGACAAGGATCAAACAAAAAAAGAACAACAAGAGCTTCAGAAACTCTCATACCTCGGGCGTAACGAGAATTGGAACTAGGTTCGGGCCACTAAACAATGACCATAACATTTTACCTTAAATCCCACTACAATAAATCATAACGCAAAATTTCTGTAAAGGAATAAATGCATTTGTAATGACGTGCTTGTGGATTTATATTAAAAAAAATAATACGCTTCTAAATCACATCAAATATATAAAACACGAATTTCAAAACACTCAAAACATCAACTAAAAGTCCTTGTACACCGTTAGTGTAACATTAAAATACCAAGAACTCAAAAATATGGCACCTCACTACTGTGCGCAAGTATCAGGATCGTCATTACAATTGGATTTAAACACTTAAAATATCGATGAAAATGAAGCTAAATAGCGACGGTCTTTTGCTATTACAATTGCAACATATTAATCTATACATCGAATCCTGAATCATAATCCTAATTTATTAATTACTATTAATAAGATATTAACACTCAAGTTATCATACGTATAAACACTATGTACAATTTGATAACATTTTCTACCATAAATGTTTCAATCATATGCTTCTCTAAACCATCGTTACATTTCCACTGTTAACTTTTAGTATAATTCGTCAATATACGGATAAATAATCCAATCATTAAAGCTTAGATTATTATTATACAATGCACTCCCATCTAGTCTTTCCACTTTTAAAATAAACATATTAATAACAATAAGACTTTTAAAAAAATACCAGGAACGCTATACGCTTATATCATTGATCACAGACTGTACACCGAAATCTTCATTCCTCCCAACAGCTGATCGCTCCGTCACGCAAGATGGCGCGCCGAGGACTGCCTACACTCTTTCAGCGAAATATTTTTACTTATCACAACAACGCTTCTCTCTAATCATGCGAAATACAACCTCAGGCCTTCCTTAAAGAACTTGCAACATAACATTAGGCCTGCCTCGTTCCAACAAACGAGATACTGCGTCTTAAATCACATCACTTTCGACTTACATTCCACCAATATTCACATAGGCCAAAATTGCCATACTTACTCAAATTGTAGATTATCACTCCTCCAATACGAGTGAATCCTTCTCTTACCATATTTTTCTACTAATATTCTTACCAGGCAAGGTAGCAGGGAACAGTATGCCTACTTTCAATGCCCAACCGGAGTTGAATCATTGCACGCCTCAAATAAAACAATGCGTTGCTTTTCAATATAAATGACAGCTGATCAATATACACCTCAAAAATATGTATAGGTTCCTCTTTCATTTCTCTGGTATTTCTAAAAAAAATACGATAACAATAGGTTCTCTGAAACTTCATAGCTTTCACTTAACATCCATCATAATAGTCGTGACATTCTTCAATAGTACCTTTTTTTCTCAAACATCTATCTTGCTTCCATTGTGATATTTAAATGCTTGTTGGAATAAATCCACTCTTACAGTTCCCTCGTTATAAAACAACTTTATACTGCCATGGTGAGATCCAAGCTCGAGTACGCCAGCCAAGTATGGAGTCCCTGGCAGAAAACATGGATTAAGTCCATTCAGCAAGTTCAAAAGAAATTCCTCAGATATTTACACCTCAAAATAACGGGCAATTCCCCACACATGGTGAACTTTTGTTGAATTACGGCATGACTAGTTTGGAGTCTCGAAGGCAAGTGAATGATATGAAATTCCCTTATAAAGTCATAAACGGTCAAATTGATAACTCATTTTTCCTATCGCTCCTAAATTTCAACATCCCTCGCTTAACTTCAAGATCAACCATAACATTCAAAAATGATATAACCAATACCACTTCACATAACAATTCACCTGTATGGAGGCTTTGCAGTATTTACAACGATGCGGTTCGTGTAAACTGGAAACTAGATTTCTGTCTCTCAATCAGACCGTTCTTGGAAATTATAATCCAGTCACTCTAATTCATACTTGAAATAAAATTATCACACAGAACAGAATCAACAATGTATATATGTGGATAGGCCTGTTCCCTAGTTATTAATGTTACCTTTTAGTTTGTTATGTAATAATTTCTAAACCTGTTTTTATATTTGGCATTAGATCAAATTCAGATTTAGTTTTTATATTATCTTTTTACTATTATGCATTTTGATCTGTGTGAACTTCCTAGTTTTAAGAATTACATTAAGTTATTAATACTTAATGCAGACATATCAGGAAATGTATCTTACTGTGTAGGTGCACTATTATTGGGGCACACACTGAGCCCTGTTGTGTACCATCAACAAATAAATAAATAAATAAATAAATAAATAAATAAATAAATAAATAGAAGCCGAAAACAAATATAATAAAACAAGCTTTACATGAGTGAGAGCGAAGCAAGTAGTCCGTTTGACCATAGTACCACATTGAGTTACGCAGTCGATAATAGATTCAGGTAGTACCGTAATGATTGGAAATAAGGAACTTCTTAAGCATAACCCTGTAATACACCGCGTTGTATTTCAACAAGCAACTACAATGAACATTCAATTATACTCCTTGATAAGTCAAAGAGTTATACCTATACCCATACATTTAAGAGAAAGTAGGCGATATGTTCATTACTGAATATATTGTTCTGTTATTTAGGCTCTATGAAGTTCTGACGTATTATTTATATTTTAGGAACAAACATTTCTGCGATATTCTGGATAATTTTATTTTCTGCTGGCTTTGGCGAGTCATAGGAACCGTCGCATTTTCTTGGTAAGGGTGCCGGTATCAGAATATGAAAGTGATCCTTTACTGAAGGTAGTAACTAATCTCCTGCATTGTGGCGTGTTGCTGATCTCAGACCTTACAATAGTACCGTATTGTTATATTCCAGATAAAATGCTGCATTCCAGGTGAACAGCTGGTCTACCAATAATCAATTGAAAATTATGATTTGTATATACATAATCACATGTCTTTACAAGAGGTTCGTTGGGCTATCACCCTGTATACGCTCTCGACATCCTCGCTCGTGTGTTTCAGTCATCCTTTAGAATTCACTGATGCCAAAGTTTCCATCTCGCCCCAAAAGTCGAATACAGAGCAGGATGCATATTGTTGCAAAGCAGTGATGGAAGCTTGACATTCAGGTAACGGTAGTTTGTTCTTGCGATATTCAAAACAATTCTTGTGACAATTTCACACGACGTTCATTTGAAACTGGCATAACATTCTCCCCCTCAGGGCCTATTCATATTCACAACACATATCTTGAATTGATAATCACCCACTTCAGTATCAGAATTTCCCTCCTGTGCTTTTGACGGGCCCATCAAAATACAGGCAGTAATGTGTGTCTACCTCCTTCAGCTTGGGAAAATTAAAGTAGCTCGTAACATCTATCTTATATGGTTTATAGAGCACCATAATTAACAGATACTTGAACGATCTGGTACAATTCAATCAAATATGAGAATGTGCTGCCTTATACCGAAGATGTATGAAATCAGAACGAACAGAACACAAACGTGACTAATATCCTGCAGAACTGAAAGGCTATTAATTGATGGTGTTGCTTGTATTACTTGATTAATCCTATCCCCGCGAGGAAATAGCGTGGGGTCCATCGTCTAAAAGTAAACATTTCAAGAATTGAAGTATTATTATGAATGCAATACTTAAATTCTTTTTATGTATATTAATTTCAACATAAAAGGGCAACTATAAGGACCCTGTAGCAAACGATTTACAATAGGCTAATAAGCTAAGAATTGTATCACGTAGATTAATGCGCAGTACTCAAATTGGGTTCTAGATTTTAACAGAAAGTAAAGCTGACAAATTTTAGTAGTGACCCAGTGTGCCTTTGCTTGGAGAAAATGGTTGATGGCAATGCAGATTTATACAGTAGGTGCCGTACACGTAAACTATGCACTTATCTCAATGATACGTTTTACGTGCATCCAGCGTGTATCCGTAAAAATAACTAAACGTACTAACGGTACGTATATTGTTGAGGAACGATTTGCAATCTCACATCAAAATGCTGTTTCTGTTCCAGGTGTGTATGCTTATGCAGAGAACATAAGTAGGGAATTACACATGAGGGAGCATGTTTAAACTTAGCTGTGTCCAGGTGTAATTGTTGATGTTGCTTACGTCACAAGCTGTATCGTCTCGTCAGTCATTAGCAATCTGTCAGCTCATACAGTACGTACAGCTCCATCATTGATACTCAACTCAAACATTTCATTTATATATTAGGAGTACTACCCGACAGTGCATGCGACCATTCTCACTACTTTGATGGTTTCATGCTATTGAATCCGATACCGGTAGCCAGTTTTCATTCATTTAATACTCCTTCACCACACTGAACAATGAAGAGATTGTTTTGTCCCATAAGAAAAGTTTGTCTTGTCGAAAACTGTAGATTATAAGTGAGAATGCACTACTATGGCCTTCACGCACCCTCTATGCTGACCCACAGCAAGAACACTTTGAAGTTATCTACATGTACTAATTTAATTTGGAATTCTATCCCCTTAAATCTCTTCCTTTTCGACATCATTTTCTTTTTGCCCTTGAAATTAGACTATAATCATAAAAGTGTATTTCCTACATTTACATTATATTGGATTGTTTGAATGAAGGATTTATAAAGAGTTTGACATATCAACCTATTAGTTAGGCTAGTTGCTATATCATTTAAGGGCTTTGCGACATCGCGGTCATGTAGTTCCGTGTAATTAGGTCTATGTGGAGCATGTCTGATAACCTGAGTCATTGTGATAGTTGTATTAGTGTGTGTATTGATATTTAAGGCTGGGATTAGGAAGGAGGCAGCCGAAGCCTTGAGTTAGGAACCATCTCGATATTCCCTGTATTAGAAGTGGAAAACCACCTAATACAACTTGTATTCCAGCTGGGTGGGAATCAAACCAATCACTTTTTAGTTCTACCTCAGAAAACTGCGTGTAGCCCGTTTCAACCCACAGGCGAGAATTATAAATTGCGTTCAAAAAGTAACGAGCTGGAGGCATAATTACAGAAACCAGTACCTGTATGTTAGAAGTATTGGCCATGGCTGTTGAGGCACTTGTCCCACTGTGATACGAGGCGGTGAATGGCTGTCTCATAAAACTCCCTGGGCTGCGATGTGAACCAGTTCCGCACGTAAAGCTGGACGTAGGCGTCCGAGGTGAATCGTTGGCCCCGCAGAGCCCTTTTCAGGGGACCAAACATGGCGTAATCACAGGGAGAGAGGTCTGGACTATATGGAGGGTGGCCGAGAACCTCCCATTTGAACTTCTGCAGGAGTGCCGCGACTGTGTTGGCCGTATGAGGTCGTGCATTATCGTGGAGCGACCACGGCGGCTATGGCGTTCACTGTCACTCGGCGGTCCTGGGTAATGAGTGCATCAACCAGCTGGACGTTGTCATCGGTAATGCAGGGGGTGCCCCAGATCGGGCATCATCGGCTAACGACACCCATCGTTCCTAGAAGCGCTTGTGCCACGCCTTGATCCTTGCAAGGGACATGCAGTGTTCGCCGTACTCCAGTGACATTTGGCAATGAATCTCCGTTCCCCGTACTCCTTCCCCTGTCAGAAACCGAACAACACCTCTTTGCTCTTCGGTTGACGCCTCCATGTCAGGGGCGTGGTGGCTCAGCGGTCAAGCTGTATGCCTTTCACCAAGGCGGACCGGGTTCGATTCCCGGTCACTGCATGTGAGATTTTCGAATTGAAATGCCATGTCCTGTGTTTCGGATTCCACGTAAAACGGAAGTCCCGTGGCTCATGATCGCGAGATTAACAGTCACGTTAAACTACAAGCTTCCTTTCCTCCATGTTACTGTTTGCAATACGACTGGCAGCGTTGGATGATTGATGCATGCTGCTGCTCGCTATGTATCGTCACGTGACGTGCACGCGTGCCCTCTAGTGACGGGCTGTGACCCTCTACGCTCTGGTTGGAACCACACCTCGTTACACACGCCACGATTAGCCGATGTCGTCACCGGTTTGCGCATTCCAGCCTCCGGCTCGTTACGTTTTGAACTCACCTTATAATTTCCTTGACAGAGCCAGGAATCGAACTCGGACTTCTGGATCCGGAGTTTCAATACGTCACCCAAGACCACACTGGGTGGCACTCTGTGTAACACAACACCTCTTATAATTATTTAGTAATGTTTGTTCCTCGTGTGTCTTCATTGCTAGTTTGATGACAGAGCAGTTTCTATTTGGTTAAGTAGTCTGGTTCATGTGGTAGAGCTGATTAAATATTAGTCTCAAGCTTGTTCCAAACAATGGTACACTGAGTACATGGTCTGACAATGAAGCCATGGCAACGAAATTAATGTAATCTTAATTAAATATAGGATGTATGAGATATTTCTGGGATGAAATGGATTTTCTAATAATTAACTCCTCGTGTGGAAATAGAAAAGTTAGAGGCTGTGGATTGTACAGCTAGGCAATAGCCATTACATGCAATACAAAATTACACTAAATTCGGTCCACTGTCGGCACATGAAGGTTTCAGTACTCTTGAAGATACCCATGCATTATCGTTGAAGTTGTTAATTCTTTAGGGGCTTTGCAACATCGTGGTAATGTAGTCCCGTGTACATGTGTGTGTGTAGAATTAGGCAAATAACTTGTGTTACTGTGATGGCTCTACTAGTGTGTGTAGTTGTAATTGAGGTAGGAGTTTGGAAGGAAGTGGCCGTGGCCTTAAGTTAGGTACCATCGCGGCATTTTCCCAGAGTAGAAGTGGGAAACCACGGAAAACCACTTCCAGGATGGTTTAGGTAGGAATCGAACCCGCCTCTTCTCTGTTTTGTCTCACGAGGCTGAGTGTACCCCGTTCCAGCCCTCAGACCAGAATTCTACATCTTGTCATAGCCGGGAATCGAACCCGGGCCTCCGCGCTGACAGCCAAGAGTGCTAGCCATAACGCAACGAGGCGGACATTATGCATTATCATATGGTATATTAAAACGTATTTCAAGCACCAGATAAATATACTAATATTTATTCAGTAGATTTCAGAATCGTTATGAAAATGAACGTCTTTAGTCCAACTAGTACGGATATTGCAATAATAAATGTTTTACGTCCCATTTAACTACTCTGGGTTTTAGAGACGCTGGGAAGTAGGAATTTCGCCCCGAAGGGGATCTATAATGTGCGAGTTAATATACTGAAACGGCTCCCTAGCATTTCCGCACCCTCAAATGCCAACTGACTGTTCCAGTATTCGATCCTACTACCGTGGGCACAGCAGTCGAGACGTTACCACTGCACCACGCAGCCAGTCAAGCGGATACTTCATAGCCCATATAACCCATAGGAATAGATTTACATTGCCTGGGTAAGACACAATTCGTAACATCAAATCAGGTTTAAACGATAGCATATCCAGGCGGCTACGGTGGTTGAGAGTGCTAACGTGCTAATTCGTGCCTCACTAGCATCGGGAGAGCATGGGTTCGTATCCCAAGTCAGTCGTCCTAAAAGTGGTTTTCGTGTTTTCCCATTTTCACCACCAGGCAAATGACAGAACGGTTCCTTTCAACACGTTCATGGTCGACTTCCTTCCAAAATCTCTTTCCTGACCATTCCTTAGTTAGATCCAAGTTAGCGGTCACCTGGGCGAACGGCCTGTCATCATCCCCAGTTGTATCAAAGTGTGTTCAGATCTCAGACAACGCCCTAAGGACGGTAGAAGAATGATCCCTTGCAGGGACAGTGGGTGAAGCTGAGCTGAGAGGATAAGCGCTTTAAAAAATGAATGCTTATTTATAGGCCAATGTTCGGTTAGGGCACTCTTCAAAACAGGAATGGAGAACTGAACTTTCTGAGCTACGGGCTTTCAATTCCAGTGCTGATTCTGTGATTCTGAGTGGGACTCATCCGGTGAATTTCCACCCTCACTGTAGGGAAATGTGGAAATGTTACTTAAGCTGAAGGACCGACAAAGTCAAATTCTAGACCTTAATGACTAAAGCTATCCGCATTTCTTCATGTCAGCACTATCAGAGAACGTCATACACACAAATACTGTACATGGGTCTGATAACCAAGACATTCGGCAAAACTGTAGCAACAATTAATTGTAGAGTAAACTACCTGTGGCATCAGGGCCGCTTTCAGAGGACGAACTGATAGGTCTGCAGCCCCCTCTGAAACTCTAGCAACAACAGGAGAGTAAACTAACTGAGGCGGTTGTTTTCAGAGGACGAACTGATGGGGCTGCAGCCCCCTCTGAAACTGTAGCAACAACAGGAGAGTAAACTAACTGAGGCGGTTGTTTTCAGAGGACGAACTGATAGGTCTGCAGCCCCCTCTGAAAATGTAGCAACAACAGGAGAGTAAAATAACTGAGGCGGTTGTTTTCAGAGGACGAACTGATGGGGCTGCAGCCCCCTCTAAAACTGTAGCAACAACAGTAGAGTAAACTAACTGTGGCATCAGGGTTGTTTTCAGAGGACGAACTGATGGGGCTGCAGCCACCTCTGAAACTGTAGCAACAACAGGAGAGTAAACTAACTGTGGCATCAGGGTTGTTTTCAGAGGACGAACTGATAGGGCTGCAGCCCCCTCTAAAACTGTAGCAACATCAGGAGAGTAAACTAACTGTGGCATCAGGGTTGTTTTCAGAGGACGAACTGATAGGGCTGCAGCCCCCTCTAAAACTGTAGCAACAACAGGAGAGTAAACTAACTGTGGCATCAGGGTTGTTTTCAGAGAACGAACTGATAGGGCTGCAGCCCCCTCTAAACTGTAGCAACAACAGGAGAGTAAACTAACTGTGGCATCAGGGTTGTTTTCAGAGGACGAACTGATAGGGCTGCAGCCCCCTCTAAAACTGTAGCAACAACAGTAGAGTAAACTAACTGTGGCATCAGTGGCGTGTTTAAAGAACGAGCTGATGGGGCTCCAGCTCACTTTAAAATGCTTTCGAAATTCCTAAACAATTGAGTTTATTCTGGAGTTATTTAACAATAAATTTGTTTCAAACAATGATTGTATCATTCTAAATACTATTATGAATATTAGTTAATTTACTGCTGTAGCTGAATGTTCTGGGCAATGCTCCTAAACTGGACAAATTAGATGAGAGTACGTAGGCCCGAGGGTCGAATCTCGGCGATGAGAGTAGTCATCTTGAGTGTGGTTTCCGCAAGGTCTTTAGACTTCAGATATCCTAATTCGAGTAGTTCTGGGGGACCTATCCCTAACCTAGACACATTAGAACAGGTTACCAGATAAATTCCATACTCTTAAAAGTACTTATGATTTTATTCTCTGGCTTTAATCAATATACTGTTAAATTTATACAAATACAAATTCACAAGATTTTGTTTCATTTTATGTTCCACATTTAATAGTTAAATTAAGGCCACGGTCGCCTTCTTTCACAATCCTAGCCTCAAATACAAATGCACACACTAATGCAGACATTACAATAACACAGGTTATCAAAAAAAATTCACATACGCACCCGAGTGCATGTCCACCATGTCAGAAAGACCCTAAATGAATCAACAACAACAACAAGAGAATAACAACTGTGATGTTATTTTGTTCCCTAATTGAAGAAAGCAGGAATCTTATATATTTACGTGACGTTAATCTCGCGATCATGAACCACTGAACCTTCATATTTACGTGGAATCCGAACCAGAGGACGTGATATTTCACATCGAAAATCTCACATGCATTAACTGGGAATCGAACCCGGTCCACCTCGGTGAGAGGCAAGCAGCTTGACCACTGCAACATCACGCTCCCTCTCTTAATTTACTGAGAGCATTATTCCGAATGATGAAATCCGGCGATTGGAAATGCACTTGTGAGAACTAGAGCAGTCCAGGTGGATGTGCACGCCGAGTTCTCACATCCTCTCCTATGTAGGCTTACCACACTGCTACAAGTGCACTGTAGTCAGACTGTTGAGGGAAGGGTTGGCGTGGATACAAGAACTCAGCAAGCCCTTCCACCTGAGCTTCGCCAAGTATCACGTATGTATTTAAATACATACAATATTCCCTACTCTAGGGATGGCTCAAGTTAAGTTAGGAACGAAATATTATCACAGATGTTTTTCTTGTGATGTGATGAATGCTTATGCTAGGTTTCAGCGAGATTTGGAGATTCACGTTCACGATGATCCCTTTTAAGTTGAGGACCTGCTACACAGTAACTTCTCTTTAAGGTAGCTCGCCAGTTAAAGCCGATAGCAAGTTTTAACTGCTCCGCGAACTTTTCTGATCTGTTACGGAGACGCTTGGATTATTCATGAGGTTACTATTCCAGGAACTGTATGGAGGAACACTTCAAGAACTTTAAGTACTGGCAAGATGAAAGAGAACGCCTACAATAATTAAGTAGAACTTTCAGTAGAAATATTAGATAGAGCCTTAACTACATCGCCATATATACAGGGTCTTTCGTATAAAGTAAGAACGCCAAGCGGCGGGTTTGTTATCCGCTGCTGCGGTGGCCTTGACCAAGCTTGTGGCGAGCCGTGGTCCCCTGCTCTAAGCGTGTGTACAATCCTCTATGAAATATTACCTTATAAAGGTTGCTGAAAGTGTCGTCCTTCCTGGGTTATACAGGCATTGTATCTGGTAACCACATTTTGGCTGACGCGAGTGAGTCATGCCAATGTATTCTTTCTGATTTTTTATTTTGTGTTTTTTTACTGAGCACTGAACCAGTAGTGTCAAAGTTATTTACAATTACGTGAATCTGTGCTAGTAAAGGTGGCACTTCGTCAGAAAATTGCTGAACAAATGCATCACGTACCCGCCGAGCCGAATTGTAATTAAAATAAATTTCACATACAAAAATACGATGTTGCAATGGTAACTGTCTCAACATGTTAGCAGCTGTGGTTCAGACTGGCGACTGACAACACCTGCACGCTTATTGCAAGGTCAAGTTTGTGCTATGCGCGCGCTTTCAATACTACAGCAGGGGGCCGTGGCGCGTCACAAGCTCGGTCAAGCCGGCTTCAGCAGCGAATGACAAAACCGCCGCTCGCCGTTCTTAATTTATATGAAAGACCCTGTATATCTAACAGGCTATGAAAGTGAGGGATGGAGATGGGATATTAACACGTAAATGTAGACCAGAAGGAATACGGAACGTTACTCAATGAGAATAGGAAAGCTGCAGGTAGATCCTATCACAGTTTAAGAAACCTAACGAATCGTGTACACATCCATAATGTCCAGGACTACCACGGAACTGATTCCCAAGTCCCATGTTTTGATTGTCGATGCTTATTAGCCTATTTTCATTTATGACAAACATTGGCTTATGAGATAACCTTTGTCCGTGTGTGTGCATGTAGGTGTGTGCATAATATGTGTGTGCGTTTGTGTGTGCCCCCCCCCCCCAACCCTTAATTAAATCTAAACGGCTAGAGCGATTTTAATAAAACTTAGTTAGGTCATAGTACTATTTAGTCTGATCCCGACCATGCCCTTCAAATTTTATTGTGCCTCACCAATCCAACATGGCAGCTGTGCGAAATATTTCACCGGCATTCTATATCTCCGAAACTATTACTGGTATCACCCTGAAATTTTGTTCAGTGATAAAGGGCACAACTAGAAGTTCACCTATGTGATTTTCAAAAACCTGTTAAGTGATAACGGCCAAGCGAATTTGAAACATTTAAATAGACTTTTCTCGCGATTTAACCACCCGAGCGCAGTGAAACACGGTACCGCCAATGATTATACACAATGTAATGCACTGACAACTAAATTAGATCAATTGTTTACATAACTTCAAGGTGGACAGCTTTGGTGGCATAGTTGATAGCATGCTGCGCTACTATGCCCACGATCGCGGGTTCAAACCCGGCCGAAGTCATCAGATTGTTTAAGAGCGTTAAAAATCCCTCAGTATGCCTTCCTTCGGAGGAGAAGTAAATCCATCGGGCCGATGTCATAGATTTATGGCATGTAAAAGAACCTTCTACTAACAGCAATTGTGTGAAGCAAAATTTGTAGGTTAGATATTATTAACGCTCTATTATTTCAAACGTTCGCTGCCAGGTGCCGGTTGCTGTGGCATCTAGTAGCCAAGTTCATAACTAGGTGTCGTTGAGTTGGATTGATTGCCTGTGGTCCTTACCTGAATTACACACAATAATACAGCCATCACAATTAACACCGGTTATCATACAGATTCTACACACACCCAAAGAACACGGGGCTACATGACGGCGTTATCGCAGCCCCAAAACTGAGGAACCAACCAACCAACCTCAAGACGGCGGCTGTGCGAAATTATAAAATTATTTTCTTTTCTTGTGTCCTAATCATGTGATCGAAGTCAATGTTTGAATAATGAACCTACGCAATAATCCTCATCTAATAGTACATAACTCTATGGCCTACATATATCAAAATCCAACTTGGTGACCATCCGAAATATTTAGATGGTTCTCAATATCTACTAATCTATAACAGAAATCAAACTGAAATTTTGTATGTTGATAAAGGCTATAGCATAAGTTCACCTATGGGACTTTCAATAACCTGATTAGCACAAATCAAACATGGCAGCTACGCGAAATTTAAATATTTAAATGTACGTTTCTCGCGATTTAACCATCGGAGGGCAGTGAAACTTGGTACGGTAAATAGTGATACAAATCTAATTTATTTCAATGCTTCTCATAGCCACAAGATGGCGGCTGTGCGAAATTTTAAGATCTCGTTTTTATTTCCTGTGTCCTAATCATTCGATTTTAGTTTGATTAATATACTTACGCAATAATCTTAACGAAATAGTACATTACTCTATGGCCTACATATAAAAAAAATCGACATGGTGACAATATTTAGACGGTTCTCAATATCTACGAATCTATTACAGCAATCAAACTGAAATTTTGTATGTTGATAGAGGCAATTAACAAAAGTAGGATATATGAAAATAGGCTATTTAGTACTTCATGGAACTACTTGTTTTAATTATTTAACTATATTGCCAGTTTGCTTTTATTACAAGGGTATTGGGAGCTGTGGTCAATCAGGTGAACTACAGTATACCTATACAGAGAGTTGCACCTTTCAATTCCTCATCCTTACATTCAAACTTTCCTCCCCAGACAACACTCCACACGCGACGGTACTCGTAGCTCACCCATTGGTTGTCGGCGTAGAAGCAGCTACAAACTGGCGAGCCAAACATGTCCTCGGACACTCCCGGCAATAAAAGCCATACGCTAAAAAAATAAAAAAATAAAAAATGCAGCAATGTGACTAGGCATTACATCCTATACGAGACAGATAATGTTCTGAAGTAGGGCTCGGAATATTCGCGTATTCGCATAGTATTCGAATATTCGAATTGCGTATTCGGTATTCGAATTATTCGAGTCGTATTCGAATTATTCGAATACCGAATACGCATACCGAATAGTGCGAATACAGCGAATATTATTCGAATATTCGCAACCTGACGAATATTTAAAAAAATGAAAAATGAGGATGACGACTCACAGAGCAAGACATCAAAAACTCTAAAATTGACAATTTCTGGGGCTCTTAAAAGACGATTTCACATTAGTGATGAAGAACCGACCACAGGTGTAAGTTTAACCCAATTAGCGTCTGCTGTGGATTCACGTTACAAAAATCTTTTACACGAAAATGCACAAGACACGGAAAGACTACAAGTGCAGATGCTTTCTTGTGATACCGGAGAAGATTCGGATGCTTCACAACCACAACCTCACTCACCCTCGTCCAGCTTTGAAAGGGACCTCGACTTCATTATCAAGCGTCCATATACGTAACCGCGCAGGAAAACTGTGGCCGAAGAGCTGGAAAACTTTAGGAACGCCCGTGAAACTGTAGGTGACCCCTGAAATAGTGGAAGGCTAATGAAAAGGTATACCCCAGAATAAGTCAATTGGCGAGAAAGTACTTAGGCATTCCCGGCACCTCCGTTCAATCAGAAATACATTTTTCCGCGGGCGGCAATACTGTTAATGCCAAAAGAACATGCCTTGATCCTGACAATGTTGACAAATTGATTTTTTTTGTCCAAAATAAGACATTTTTCGCGTGAAATAATCTTTGAGTTAAAAGCCTGTTGACACTGAAATTTCTTATTTTTGTTTTTCTTTCAAGTACACGTGTCGATAATGCTGTGCTTATGTTGATGGAAATGTGCATTTGCACGGCGCTAAGCGAAGACACGAAGAGTTTCTTATTTTTAATATTTGGTTTTGTAAAAACGTTAGGCAATATATCGTCGTTTACCCAAACACGGGTTAGCTTGTGTTCTGTTTTCTTCCCTGAATTAATGAATTGACATGTCATTGAAGGTCCCGTGGTTTTTCATTGATTAAATACCACGGGTCAAAGAATTCTTTACATGTTACTTTTGTCTTATTTGCCCGAACTAACTTTATTTGCTGAGTACACAAGTTGTACTTCTCTACATATCTCCAAATCACAGTGCGCGTTTCCTCGAAACGGTAACAGTATTGCTTTTCAAGCCTCAATTTAATTTCTTTTCATTGTTGAACAAAACTTTTAATTACGAAATTCACCCACATAAAAGCACTGACACTAAATAATTTGCAAATGCATAACCTGTTCCGCAATAACTTACAGCAAAAAAAAACCATTTAAGACGAGAAAAAGTCGCATAATAACCGGAATAGCGTAGTAACCGGGCGCGGCTGAAACACACGCGTGAAGGTTGAATTCATTGATAGAGGAATGATACAAATACCGTAATTTGAACGATACGAATAGAATATTTGTACTAAACAGTCAATCCAAATAATGAACAAGAAGTTCCGTGACGAACTAAAGAGCCGTCTTTTTTTTAAATTTAAGATTCTTGCCAATGATTAATCTATATGGACCTATCTAGAATAATGACGAAATTAAGTTGGTAATATCGACATTTCTAATTAGTTCGAAATATACCTGGAATGATGTAGCCAAATAGAGCAGTACAGTTGGCAGCCCAGGTGACTGAATATTTTCTTAGTTCATATCTTAAGGTACCGGTACAGAATACAACATTTGGTGTAAGTCCAATGGATAGCATGGACGTTACATGCAGTTAGACATTGGGTCTATCAGCGCGCGTAAAATCATGTTGGCAAAAATGTCATGGATGTGTTGGTCAGAAATAATCTGACACATTATATCCATTTGTTAGTATAGAAGTTACATGCATTTAAAAATTGGTCCTATCAGCAGGGTTAGAATCATGTTGGTAGCACTGACGTATATTAGTTACTCCATATTAATCTATAATGTCAGGTACTGTACGTGTGCATAGTTTAAAGCTGTTGGCTTGCATACTTTCTGATATATTGGTATTTGGATTTTTTAAAAATAGAGAGAGCATTTATTAACAGTTGGCAGCCCTGGCGGCTCTTAAGAATACGCTTACTCATATCTGGTTATGTACACATAGTACATACGAAATTTGGTTGAAATCCAATTGATAGTGTAGATGGTGTATGCATTTAAAAATTGGACCTATGAGCACATGGAGGAAAGAAAGGAAGGAGATGCCTTCGCTGCGCTGCCTAGTGCAAGCTGCTGAAGCCAAACGGCACGCCCACTTTGGGTAGCAAGAAAATGGCTGATCCTATGCTTAGAACCGTAAACCACTCCAACTTGTCTTGGAATTTAGTGACATAAAACTGCTATGACAAGTCAAGATTTTTTTTGGATATGCAGAATACACTCTGTGCATCACGATAATTGGCACAAATAAGCTGCGTTATTGTTTTAAAAGCCAATTTAAATTGAAATATGAGAGCACCTATGCAAGGCTAGTTTTGTAAGAAAGACGCGGCAAAACGTAATAATACGCTGAAACATTGATTAAATCGAATAGCCTACAGGTGTCTAAAGGTGCGAGTTTTACCAAAGAAGGAACATCTTGGGAACTATCATATTGATGCTGAACTAATCAAGGTATTTAGGCCTACACCAAATTGATTTTTAAGTTCTTATTGGTGTTCAGGCATTCGTCAGGTTTTAGGCCTAATTTCGAGCACAGCCACTTTCACTCATTGTTCGTACACATTTTGATATTCAAGAACACGAACCTTAAAATTAATAAACAGAACACTTATTTGAATCGTACAAACAAATGCAAGTCACGGAACACCGAATACAAGTTAAGGTTACGCCCTCTTTGGACGCAGCGCTTGGCTTCACTCAAACGAGATCAGGGCATCTCCTCTTATTCTTTCCTCCATGTATCAGCAGGCTTAGAATCATTTTGGCAACACTGCCTCCTGGAAATTAAACTGAAATATTATTAGGCTATCTATATGTGTGCCAATTTTGGAATAGCTCCCATGCTTTACCTTCCAAGATATCCAACATGGAGCTCAAATTTCAGTTTCGGTTTTTAGCAGTTGGTAGCACTGACATAATTTTCAAATATGGGATTGAGATATTCAGGTATAGATCTTTACTCACACCAAATTTGGAGCCGTTTAGGAATTGATAGGGGGTGGGGGAGGGGGGAACAGACAGACACACATTTGCCCGGATCGATCTCATAAGTCTACTTTTTCCTCATTTTTGCAAAATGTGAAAAGTAGGCTAAAACAATGGGCTTAACTTTCAAATTATTCGAATACAATATATTCGAATGTGCACGAATACGTTATTATTCGAATACAGCGATTCGAATACCAGAATAGCAATGGTATTCGAATAATATTCGAATATTCGAACATTATTTGCGTATTCGCGAATTATTCGTGTCCCTCGAATATTCGAATATTCGAATAGTGCCAAATAATTCGAATCACAGTCCGAGCCCTATTCTGAAGCACATTCAGCCATCCATCCTGCTAGTGCACACGTAGATCGTCCAGTGTTTCGGCAGTTGGTGGTGGTGCAAATGCCAAACCATCATATCCTAGGCGTGTTTAATAGAGGACGAAGCAGGAGGTGACATATTGTAGAGCCTGTTTTATAATGCAAGTTGTATGGGAACGAACATTATCTTGCTGCGTGATAACGTGGGGGTATGCTTCGTTAAAACAGCTGAAAATGGGTCTGTAAAAGTATACATATCGTGTTGCTGTCTCCGTTAACAACGTGACGTGACCAGTAGTCATAACTGATGGCACTCTATACCATATCACCTGGTGTACGCAATGTATGGCGTTTACGAAAAAAAAAGGCGGGATCGTTAAGTTGCCCTACATGATGACAAATTCTGATGTATCAATAATACCATGAATATTTAAGCGAGAATCATCACAGAAAAAAGAGCATCGCTATTCCTCTATCCTATGTAGACGTTCCTGCCACCAATGACGTCGTACCGCACGTCACGGCGGGGGCAAAAACCACCCGTGAAGTGAGGGCCATGCCATTAGGACAGACTCATCCGAATAGGAATGTTGTTACTGGAAAATGCTATGCAGATCCTAGAGACTACCGCATCTCTCTGGATGACGTGCCACGTGCTACTACTGCAGGTCAGTGGATACGACGACCTTCTGCAACATTGGCGCGTCTGGCAGGACCAATGCTAACTCTACATGAAGAACGACCCGTACTTATCCATCGTGTCACAGTGGTGGATGCATGGCAAGTTGAAATGTTGCTAAGTCACAGGATTCTGTTAGATCGAGAAATGTCATTTTCCGTTGAATCAATAGTAATAAGGCATAAGACGGTCATAATGGATGGTGTAACATTCGATCGATTGTGTGACCAAGTTCACGTTCAACAAAAGTCTCACTGAAAAACATTTTGATGCCATTCAGTTTTAGGCCTTTTACAGTGTTTTAGCAAATTTTGTAATGTTCGTACCACTCAACCCACTGAAGGCACGGTGCCCATGGAGCGTGATTTAACGCGCTAGGCTATGCTGCTGGGCACTCAAAAAGAAAACTCTACGTGTTATGGTGAATGTGGGAGTTCGTTCCAATAATTTCATTGCCAACAATGTTGATCACTCGAAGGACGTAGGCTAATATACAGAAACGTTACTACTGTAATGTAAGGAATTAAGTCAAGTGTTCCTTACAACAGCGTATTGTAATCTTTGTTGTAACACAAAAGCTGAATGTTAAGGTCACTTTCTATCGTGCATGTCTATTAGAAGGGAATATTATTTTTAACAATTTTCATATCCGTCATTAAATTTATCGTTAGAAATATCAACATTATCCTAGCATTCTTCTTGTTACTTCCTTTGAAATGCTTTAAAATTATTGGTATATACATTTTGGTGGATATAAATATTTTTGCTTGTCTCGGCAGAATATTATTTTGACTGCTGCTATCACCCGGTATCGTGGACGGGCCAAGCCGAAGAGTGGGTTGACACTGAAAGCTTATCCCGTCAAGTGAGTTGTAACTCACTCCACATGATGTCAGACAGAGCAGATTTCTCTTATCAGCTGGTAGGAGGATTTTCGTCAGACTTAACACGGCTTCGAAAATATAATGAACAAGTCCTATGCACTAAGCGAATGTGCTGGTCACTTACAGATTGCACAAAACACGCCGTAATCATTCTACAAGATACATATAAAATAGTATTAGGTAGAAAAAAGTGTATGCCACATGTTCCATTGATGTACTGTGTAAAGGTGCACGACTCTTGGCGTATGAGTAGGCCTAGACATATAAGTAGATATACACAACCAATCTTAACAGTAATGACGTGTTCTTGGCGTAAATCAAGGTGTACAGCCGTAAATAAAACTAAAATACTTGGAAACTCGACTTATAAACGTCTTGCAACGCTATTTAGGGCCGTGTAACTAACAAGAAAACATCACGATATTGCTGAAAGTTAGCATAAATGTTGGTCATCTCACAAGCACCACAATGGCATCTTGTGCCCAAACACATATGGGTAATCTTCAAAAGAGGACGAAATTCTGTGAAAGTCAATGTACACGTAAGACTTAGAGCAGCCCAGAATTATGATTTTGCCGACCTCTCACACTCTCTCCGACCAATCGCATTGCCATAAAAAAAGCACTTCCTTCAGCAGGTTTCAAGGAATCTCTCAACGTAGATAGGCAGCTAAGGACTTCTTGAAGTACTGAGATTAGTATGTTGGAGTGGATATGAGAACGTGGCAGTTCAAAGGATAGTCTAAACCACTAGATTAGAAAGATATGAATATTGACCATTAATAATTGAGGAGTGGAAATAAAACGTGGCCAAAGCACTAAATCCAAAAGAATTTCCGGGAGCCATCATATAGCCCTGTATAACTGAACGTGAGTATCATGCTCCATCCTTCTAGGAAAGTTTAAACTATATACTTGTGTAGGGGAAAAAAGCCGATCTTGGTGCAGGGGCTAGTGCGCAAGATGGCCGCCACGCGAGTCCAACCCAACGCTGGTCGTATGAGGGAGAGTCATTGCTGGCACAGGGCCTAATGCGCAACATGGCTGCCGCGCGCAACCGCACTCTTAAATAGCGGGCTTTCAAACGATTATTTTTATTTGTTATTGACTATTAATTATTCATTTATTACTTATTTATTCATTATTTATTTATTTTTATTTAATAATTATTATTATTTATTATAATTATTATTGTAATTTATGTATTTATTTGATTCTTTATTTTAACGTTTCATTTATTATTTAGTCTAAACATTTTCAAAATTTCAAGTTTTATAGTTTCTTTATTTTTTTATTTGAATATTTCATTTTTTAGCACAGGGCTAATGTGGAAGATGGCCGCCGCGCGCCATCACCTACTAGGATCACAAGCTTTTCAAATAATGACAGTGACCATAACTTAACCTAACCTTACTTAACTTAACCTAACCTAACCTAAGCTAACCTAACCTAACCTAGTCTGCTAACATAACTTAACCTAACCTCCAAAGTTGAGCCAGGGGCTAATGCGCACACCCAAAGTACACGGGGGCACACACAACTATCCCCATTCGAGTCTTATAGAGGGTTAGGTAAAGCTAGCGCCGTGGCTACTGCGAACGATAACCGCTACGCACAATGAGCTCATATAGGTAATAAACAGGTCACGCTACGCTTTCGACTACCTAGTTCCAACTAATTTTAAAGGTCACTCTCCCAAACATTGCCGGAGGCTGCCGAAGGTTAACGACTGGATTAGGAGTGGGAGGCGGGTAAAAAGAACACAAGCGATACCCACGCAATATTTTTATTGGCTTAAGTATAACTATAATACTGTATTTACACATAATACATTTCTCCCTTTATTTTTCTTGTTATAGTCTTAATAACATCCATAAGTTATTATTTTTTAGATTTTAACTTACATTTTAGCTTAAATCTTTTAAGTCTTTTTTGTAACCATTAATTTAAAGCAGACACGGGAACCCATATACTTGAATTCTGATACATGTTTACACACCTGTCAGTTTCCGAGTTTTTTGTTACCCCAATAGACAAATTGTAAAACATTGTTAAAAACCACACAGCAACTATTCTGTAGGTTATCCGCTGGTTTGGCCCACATAGATGTAATCAGCACCGAGTACGGGGGCGCTTCTTTTAAATAATGTTTGTTGGCTTCTATTATAATACACTAACACAATCCTCATGCGGGTCAAACACGCCATCCATTTTGTAGTTGTAATTTGTTGCCTCTAGTCTTGTAATACCATGTTCCTTAGCTAAGGAAGAAATAAACGTTTCCCATAGACGGGTGTCCGGACGTCGGATAAAGTCTATAATATGGTTTCCAATGACATTGTTGACACCAGGACTTGTAATTTGGCATATAAATCTCTATCTCTACTTAGTATTGAACCCTTGCAAAGAAGCATATGAGACTCAGTTTCGGGGGTGTATCGGTTCATATCGTAAGTTGTTGTCAAAGCGCTTCATTAACTTGCAGGGTAACATATAACAAAATAACATGCAGGAAAGAGTGAAGCCAGGGTTAAAAACAAACGAATTTAATAAACAAATCACCATATTTACACTCAACAATTAACAAAATAAAACTCCCATCTGACTCCCACTTAATAAAAATGCCAAAAACTAGGCCAAAATCTCTGGAGAGATTAATTACATGGACCAAGTGTCCCTAAAGAGAATAACAAAGGTGACTATGTATGCGCGTATGTCGTTCTACATGCTTCACGATGTGTACAAACGAATGCGTGATTCGTCATCATCCAGAATAATCATTCAGACAACGAATCCACATTTCTTAGAGCTAGACCGACACGGGGGAACACAACTACAATACTTAAAAACTAAACCGACACTTCCTAGACCTAATATAAACAACACAATAATTTCCGTGTGAAATTGGAATCAAATTGCCGTAGCAACATTTACTGCCTAAAAACTTAGGACTTCTCACACAAATCAACACAAGTACATTAACACGTGACCAATAAACAATACACATATGACCGCCGTCAAAATTTACAAGTACTCTACCACTACACCACACAGGTGTCACACTAAAATTACATGAATCGAGTCATAACCAAAACAATAGGCTCACAGCCAACATTTACATTATTAATACAATATTTTACCCATACAACGTACAAGAAGCCGTTACACACATGGCGAACTCCCCAAATTAATTTATGGCTTAAAAATAACCATCACAATGAACAGGTCTGCTACATGAAAGCTTACAGGGGTCAGTCGGACAATCAGGACTGCCTATCAAAATAAGTCACAGGCAAAACGGGCGATTTGTGGAACTCTGCATATCTGTCAACCCACGTGTCAATAAACCTCGACCTCCCAGGACATGGGGTCGAATCTCGAAGAAGTGTGCCCCAAAGCACAATAATACGTGTGTGTGTGTCAGAATAATATGGACAAGAAACAGCGGTCTCCCTAGAGCACCCTATCTTTCCATCAAAAAATACAACAACAACAAAAATATGAGGGCGGTAGGACCTCTACCCCCTCCTCACGTAGAATCAACACACACTTGACACAGTAACACACACAATCACACGTATGGGTTTTGACAGACCCTGAAATAAAAAGACATAAATATATTCCACATGCTGGCGCCACCGTTCTATGCCGTGACTAGTTAACCTGAAAAGGACTCAAAAAAAATCTATCAAAATTAGAACGAAGGTGTTCTACAAATTACATCGTAAGTTGGTGCGCTTGGCAACCCTAATATGAATAATAACCTGTTCAGCAAATATCTTACAGTAATTACCTCCCTTTCCTATCACAAATATTAACGTTAATAAAGCACCATTTATCGAATGTAACGGGTTTCGCATTTGCATGGATAAAAATCACGTGCGCACGCCGCGCACATTAAATATGACTCCAAAGAAAAACAACTATACAACAAACACTTTGGCCACGCGCCAACGGACATTTAAAACATTTAGTGTCGGTGCAAGAAAAACTCTAAACAACAAGGAAAGAAACATGACTATTTACAAAAGTTCCCCGGCCAAATCTAACTACATAATTGAAAATCAATTTTTGTACATCACCGATCAGCTTGTAGAACTTATGACATCCTTCTCAGCCCATTTCCCTATGGACAGATTAACACTCCATGGTGGTCGTCTGCGTTGAATCGTTGAAGATCATCCCAACTCCAAACCACGTGTTGAGCATCTTGGTATCGACTCCTTGGCAGATAAGTTCAATGTCAATTATTTGACCTAGCTATAATCGCTTGCAGGTTACTCAATTCGCCCACAAATTGTCCTAATGCGATTAATTGCGAAGACTTGCCCTAGATATCTCGCACACACGCACAATAAACACATGAAAAATACACTGAAATTTGTACATAAAATATACACGTCGAGACCACGTCACTGGCTCGATAATATGTTTAAAATCTTGACTGCACAGGCAGTCGCTAACTTGCTCGGTATTTCCCTTCTACTGTACTGTTGACCTTCGCTCTGGTGAGCGCTAATTAGTACGTTACAAGACTTGCCCCTCAGAGCTGAAATAGTCGTCTTTAAGAAAATGTTACAAGTCACCACGCTCACTGCGTGAAATATTAGCTCACAAAATAAATTTTACTTCAGATAAAATGTACTAGAGCTTTAAAATTCGTTAATACAACTGATGTGAATTTAGCTCCTCAGAGCTCACAAAATAAATTTAACTTCAACAAATTCAGAGCGTTAAAAAATCGCTATACAGACGGGCGTGAAGTTAGCCTCTCAAGGCTCCAAAACGAATGACTTTGAATAATTTCGAGCGGTAAAATATCGTTATAAAAACGGGCGTGAAGTTAGCCTCTCAAGGCTCCAAAACGAATGACTTTGAATAGCGTCATGCCAAACTATTTATTAGAAACTGACAGGGGACGGAGGAGTGGGGTGGAATTGGATAAAAATTTCCAGAGTTTTTATCTCACAAATATGGGACTAGTGTCGAATCTTCTTCAAATAAATCAAACGTCTCAATGCACTCGTGCGGAGATCGGTCCGATCGGCGGTTCTTTAGATAATCAATTCCGCGGGCTTTTTACTACTGACGCTGTCCATCGCGTGATCATGGCTTGGTCTCTCGTGATTGGCTGATTCAATCGTAGGTTCGTTGCAAGTGACTCGTGATCATTCCTTTATGCTTCCAATTCTGGTGCAAGTAGTTGCTCAATTT
The DNA here is from genome assembly GCA_946902985.2 of Meconema thalassinum. NCBI lineage: Eukaryota > Metazoa > Arthropoda > Insecta > Orthoptera > Tettigoniidae > Meconema > Meconema thalassinum. Next base: position 1,240,102,861 of record OX336389.2, on the reverse strand, counting down.
GGCCTTGAACCCGGCTAAATCTGACCGTCCCCCAAGAATAGCTGCCAGCTCTGCTCCTGTGGCAATCATTACGAAACGCTAGCCTGCCTTTTATCCATGTCCACTTCCTCAAGTACTGCCTGGGCTGCAGTAATAATAATAATAAATGTGAATACTTATTTATCGTAGATCAATAAGGGTTCAGTATAAAACAAAATCCCCGATTCTTGGATGTTACGGGTAAACTCGAGAACCACTCGATGGATTTTGATGCTGTTTTCACCATTCTGTAAAGGATATCTCGAGGATGATTGCTGTAGAAAATAATTTATTTATGATCAAAGGAAGCCGAGCAGTAGGCTAACGATTTCAGTGGAAAAGTCGAAAAAAACCTGGCGTCCGAGCGCTTTGTAAGCTTACGCTGGGCAAACCGTTAAAAATATCTAAGTACTATGAGTGCAAGAGTTGTTCAGTCAAGTTAAGATTGGACGGAAGGGGGATTTGTGTTTCATGCATCTCGCCATTCTTGAATTACGTCTGACAAGAATTTGTTGCACATGCACCTCCATGATAATATAATTAATAGTCCAGTCAGTGATTTTAACCCATCATGCCGAGACGTAAAACGGATATTGGTCGTTGTTCATTGACATTGAAAAAAAAAACGCTTATCACGTAATGCATTCATAACTGTTCCCGGGCGAAACCGGGTCGGTTTGCTAGTATATTATATATCTTTATTCTAGAATTAGATTTCATCCATGTTAACAGTCTTTACCAAGAGTTTGATAAGTTTTACAATCACATTATACTTTTCTCGATACTCTCTTTCACACAAATGTTGTGATTCGATGTTAAGTTGTTAAAAACACCAGCCAAATCTTGTGTTATGTCCAAATCCATAAAATAAAACTCCTCAGCAAGAACCTGTTGCAATATCCCTGGATGTTCAGCTAACAGAACGTCTAATTTAACATCGGCTAGCTCCACATTGTATGGTATAGCCACAGGATTTTTATACTTTTCCTAAAAGTTAGCCATTCCTTTCTCCGCAAGTTGCGCCCAGAGTCCTCGTGCCATTGTACACTCATTGCTAAGTAGAGGAAAAGGTAGCATTGCCTTGACACCGTGTTTAGCAGAAATGAACTTGGAGAATTTACCACGTAAATAGAGGTTGAAAGCACAACACATCTCTTTCTTTAGCAGGACAGACTTATGCTTTTCCAACTGTTCTTGGCAGTCTAGTTGGTCACATATCCTAACCACCATATTGTTATCGCAAAACGGTTCCGTAATTGATGTAAGTAGAGCCTCCGTGGCTTGGGCGGCAGCACGCCGGCCTCTCACCGCCGGGCCCGTGGTTCAAATCCCAGTCACTCCATGTGAGATCTGTGCTGGACAAAATGGAGGCAGACAGGATTTTCTCCGGGTACTCCGGTTATCCCTGTCGAAATTTCATTCCACCAACACTCTCCACTATCATTTCATTTCATCTGTCATTCATTGCCCCAGAGGAGTGCGACAGGCTTCGACAGCCGGCACAGTTCATTCATTCAGTCTATTCCTGACCCGGGAGGAGACTGGAAGCAGGCTGTGGATTTTCATTTCAATTGATGTAAGTAGGTTAACATTTTTGTTACATAGGTGTCTCTCGTTTCCTGTATAGTTGATATTACCATTGTCTGTAACCAGATTGTCCAGGTTTTCAAATAACAACCAAAAACCAAACCGCCCTTCGGTAGGCTTTGTTCTGTTCCCCTAAGTTGAGGGACGCTAAACACTTCAGAGAGAGAGACATCTTTACACTTTAAACTGCACCCACTTTGCTTCCACTTTGCTCCGACTTTGCTCCGACTTTGCTCCCACTTTGTTCCCACTTTGCTCCCACTTTGCTCCCACTTTAGCTCCCTCCTATTTGTCGATCTATTTAGTGGCTTATTCTGTTGGTCTTCGAAAAGCATCGCAGTCCTTTTAAAGGCAGCATAATCGTTACGGTCATGTTTGTAAGCAATCAACTTCAAAACACCAAGATTCCAAAATTTCCAGAGTACTTTAAGGTTAATCAATGACTCCCAACTCCTACTCCTATCTCTATCCCACTTCTAGTCTAAAACATTACATTTTTATATTTTTACAAAACATTATTTGTAAAGTAATCTATATTTTTAAACTAGAAATCATATAAAGTCATATGTTAACTCCTACTCCTCTATCCCACTCCCAGTCAAGAACATTTTTTAATTTTTCCAAAAAGTATTTGGAAATTAGGCCATATTTTTAAAACTAGAAATCCTAGAAAGGCATATGTCTGTTTAAAGGAAAGGTCTCCACGCCCTTTATCTATACAACAAAACATTATATTTTTTTTTCAAAAAAGTTCCATTTGGAAAGTAGGCTATATGTTTTAGAGTAAAAATCCTGGAAAGTCATTTGTCGGTTTAATCGAAAGGTCTCTACGCCCTTTATCTATACAACAACAGATTGTATTGTTTTTAATTTTATCCTAAAAAGTTGAATTTAAAAAGTAGGCTATATTTTCAAAACGTTGAATCACAAAAAGTTAAATAATGGTTCAAATGAAAGTGCTTTATGGTCTCTACTCCCCAAAACAAGTCCTATATCTCTGGAACAAGAAACAACAGTAGAGGGGTACTAAATTTAAAAACTGCTGACGGTGTTGGTTAGGATTCTCCTTATCCCTCTACTGTTTTCTTGTCTCAGGGATATAGTACTTGTTTTGGGGGGGAGAGGGGGGGGGGGGGTAAAGACCATTCATTTGAGCCAATATTAAACTTTTTGTGATTAATATATTTGAAAATATAGCCTACATTCCAAATAAAAAGTTTTTGGAAAAAATACATTGCTTTGTTGTATAGATAGGCTAAAGGGCAACGAGGCCTTTCGTTTAAACAAGAATATGACTTTCTAGGATTTCTAGTTTTAAACGTATAGGCTACTTTCCATATTGAACTCTTTTGAAAAAAATAAAAATTACAATGTTTTGTTGTATAGATAAAGGGCAAGGAGACCTTTCGTTTAAACTGACATATAACTTTCTAGGATTTCTAGTTTTAAAAATATTGCCTATTTTCCAAATCATGTTTTGGAAAATTTTTAAAAAATATAATGATTTTGATTGGGAGTGGAATAGAGGTAGGAGTAGGAGATAACATATGACTTTATATGATTTCTAGTTAAAACATATAGCCTACCGGTACTTCAAATAATTGTTTGTAAAAATAAATATAAACATGTTATGGTTTTGACTAGGCGTGGGACAGAAGAACGACTAGGAGTTGGGAGTCAATGATTAACCTTAAAATACTCTGCAATTCTTGGAATCTTGATGTGTTGTTGATTGCTTACTAACATGGTGATATGGATTATGCTGCCATTAAACGGACTGCGATACTTGTAGAAGACCAACCGAATACGCCACTAAATACATCCACAAAAAAGTGGGAGCAAAAGTGGGAGCAAAGTGGGAACAAAGTGGGAGCAAAGTGGGAGCAAAGTGCGTGCAGTTTAAAGGGGGCGCAGTTACAAGTGGACGTAAATTAAATTGAGAGCAGTGGGTTACCTTCGGTGAAATTCGGAAATGCTCGGGAGATTGTGTATTTATGTGTGTACTGATTTCCACTATCGAATGTTGGTGGTTACGTCATAAACTAAAAATAGAATATAGTATTGGTATACAATAGACGCTACATATGATGTTGATCAGTACTTCGTGGTAGTTGAAAGTGTAATGATGTCTCTCTTTAAAGTGTTTAGCGTCCCTTAACTTAGGGGATCAGAACAAAGCCTACCGATGGGCGGTTTGGTTTTTGGTTGTTATTGGAAAACCTGGACAATCTGGTTACAGACATTGGTAATAACAACTATACATAAAACGAGACACTCCTAAGTTTAGAAAAAATCTGCATACACCGATTACGCAACGGTTTTGTGATAACATTATGGTGGTAAGGATATGTGACTAACTAAACTACCAAGAACAAATGGAAAAGAGTTAGTCTGTCCAGGTAAAGAACGAGGTGTGTGGTGCTTTCAACCTCTATTTACGTGGTAAATTCTCCAAGTTTATATCTGCTAAACACGGTGTCAAGGCAAAGTTACCATTTCGCCTACTTAACTATGAGTGTTCGTGAAGCCACCGTGGCTTAGGCGGCAGCACGCCGGCCTCTCACCGCTGGTTCCGTGGTTCAAATCCCGGTCACTCCATGTGAGATCTGTGCTGGACAAAACGGAGGCAGACAGGTTTTTCTCCGGGTACTCCGGTTTTCCCTGTCAAAATTTCATTCCAGCAACACTCTCCACTATCATTTCATTTCATCTGTCATTCATTTAATCATTGCCCCAGAGGAGTGCGTCAGGCCTCGGCAGCCGGCACAGTTCATATCCTCGCCGCTAGATGGGGGCTTCACTCATTCCATTCCTGACCCGGTCGGAGACTGGAAGCAGGCTGTGGATTTTCATTTTCAACTATGAGTGTTCAATGGCACGAGGACACAGGGCATAAATTAGGGAGAAAGAAATGGCTAATATTATGGAAATGTATAAAAATCCTGTGGCTATACCATACAATGTGGAGCTAGCCGACGTTAAATTATACGTTCTGTTAGATGAACTTCCAGGGATATTGCAACTGCTTCGTGCTGAGGAGTATTATCTTATGTATTTGGGCATAACACAAGATTTGGCTGGTGTTTTCTAACAAGACGGAGATGTTTGATTACCTAACCTCGAATCATAACTTTTGTGTGCAAGGAGAGTATCTAGAAAAGTGTAATGTGATTGTAAACAATGATAAAACAGTTGGTAAAGACTGTTTAACATGGAAGAACTCTAATTCTAGAATAAAGGTATATAATAAATGTATATGCCAAATTACAAGTCCTGGTGTAAACAAAGTCATTTTGAAACCATATTATAGACTTTATCCGATGTCCGGACACCAGTCTAAGGGAAACGTTTATTTCTTCCTTAGCTAAATAACATGGTATTACAAGATTAGAGGCAATAATTTACAACTACAAAATGGATGATGTGTTTGACCTGCTCGAAGATTGTGTTAGTGTATTCGAATCCAAACACTATTATTTAAGAGAAGCGCCCCTCTACTCGGTGACGATTGCATCCACGTGGGCCAAACTTGTGGATAACCTACAGAATAGTTGCTGTGTGGTGGTTAACAATGTTTTAAAAAAAAAATCTACTGGGGTGACAAAAATTCTCGGGAATTGACAGGTGTGCAAATCGAACTGCACGATGGACAAGATCGAGAAAAGTTTATAAACTATGCTCTGTCTGCCTATAGTTTTAATTACTTGCCCATAAACTATGTACAAATTGTTAACGATGATTCGGGGAATGACAATGTTCGCATTGTACAAAAAATGCTATATTTAAGCTGGGGAAACATTCTTTTCCCAATCCAAGATATTGTTCTCTACGATACCAGCAAACATAAATATTACCGATTTAGGATTAATTCCTCGGAATAATATTCTTCCCCATGTGTGAAGGAAAAGAACTAATAAATGTAACGGACTTAAACCATACTCTCTTAAGGAAATCACTACATTAAATACAGTTAATTTGCTAAGTGTTAAGTAACGAAAATTGGAATTAGAGGAAATTGAGATCAAAGGAAGGAAAGTAGAGTATGTTGCCGAGACTACTGCCCTAAAGAAATAGTACGAAGCAGTGTTGCAGAAAGAACATGCAATTATGGATGTGAGAAACAGGTTTGCACTTAACTTTAAACAAAGTCCCCTAGCAATATCTAGATATTAGTGCTAAATATAAACTCTCTTCATATAATGTTAATAACAACGGAACTTATCCACGCGTTGGGGTGCTTGTAGAAAGTGAAACGTGTAAATGTGTGTGCTACTTACGAGGATGTTTAATATCTTTGTTTGTAAAGAGACATGCTAATTTAGACTTGCTAGAAAATGATGGGTTTACTGTGACTCCGTGTGGTGGACTGGACATCGTGCATTTACAAACTGAAAAACCGTTTGCCTAGTTCACCACCCATGGAATGACTACATTTAATGGTCATGAGTCTGCTGAAATCGAAAACTTTAAGTTTTACATAAAGACTCAAAACAGACCATGGAAAAGAGTCAACAACTTATACTCAAGATGATGTGGATCTACTTAATAACACAACTATGCAGGAAATCAAGGGTAAAATAAAAATATCGGACTGCTCTTAGTTAGAAGGTCTGGAAGAAGGAACAGAACTAATTATTAAGGGAATAAAGCCAATTGTTTAGAGACATAAAGTTAGATATGTGTTAGAAATCGAGAATATTGACTCTTTGTTTGTATGAAATTACTGGCTAGAAAAGGAACTAGTAGATTCGGTTCAAGATTTAGATAATAAGCTAAAAATTAAGCTAGACGCTATTAAAACTACACCAAGTGTAAATAAGGGAAGGGACGTATTCTGTGTGTAAATATGTAACACAATAATTCAAGAACATGGGTTCCTCTGTCTGTTTAAAATTAATGGTTACAAAAAAAAGACCTAAAAGATTTAAGCAAAAATTTAAATTAAAATCTAAAAATAAATATGGATGTTATTAAAACTATAACAAGAAAAATAAAGCGAGAAATGTTTTATGTGTAAGTATTATAGGTATACTTAAATCAATAAAAATATTGCACGAGTATCGCTTGTGTTCTTGTTACCCGCTTCCCACTCCTAATTCAATCGTTAACCTTCGGCAGTCTCAGGCAATGTTCGGGAGAGTGACCTTGAAATGTAGTTGAAACTAGGTAGTCGAAAGCGTAGCGTGACCCGTTTATTACCTTTATGAAAAGCGCGCCATCCTAGTAGGTGATTGCGTGCGGCAGCCATCTTGCGCATTAGCCCTGTGCTAGAAATAATAAATTAAATATAAAAATAAAATAAAAAAGAAACTATAGAACTAAAATTTTGAAAATGTATACTTGTACCCTTTAGGTATAAATCTAAAAATAAATATATAAATAATAAATTAAATATTAAATAAGGAAAACTTAAATAAATACCGTACATAAATAGCAATATAATAATAAATAATAATTATTATTATTTAATGATAAAATAATAGTTCTTAAATAATAAATAAATAATAATTAATAGTCAATAACGAATTTGGTGATTCTCATACGAATGCCAAGGCCAGGACAGCTCAAGTTGTCACGTATCCCTACAGATTGTAGGATGGATACAAGTACAGTATATATGCCTTTTTTCCTTTCCTTCAATAAAAAGTGGGTTACTCTATGTTATGTTCATGTTATTTCTATCCCTCTCATTTCTCACATGGATCATGAGAATAGTGTTTATTAGTCACTCGGACATTTACCCAGGACACCTCGAGGTTTGTCTCATGCTCTCACTGTTCTCAAATTTCACATTATGTGTGCGGTGGTTCATCGGTGCAGAGTGGCTTACCACCGAGCGCTGGTGGATTGACGGGCACAGTATATACATACACAGCTTGAAATTTGAGGACATTAATGGGAGTCAGTAATATTAAAATTAATATTGTTTTTCCATAAGCAAAAAGGCCTGCAATAATGCAGCGTGTTTGACAGCAATTAGGTCATGTTTTGTTGGGGGCAAACAAGGTGGATTGGTAGTGTGGTTGTCTGTTTTATTAGTTTGAACATGTTGATGGTTTATTGGGACGCTTGGATCTGTTGACATAAATTATCAAATATCGCACTGTTATACAATATTGATAGCAGCCATAATTATATGAATTCTGCACTTTCGCAAATAACGAACACTTTCTTGTGGTGGTGCGAGATTACCAAAGGAATCAAAGTTGTGAACAGTGCAATCATATTTGATGTAGCTATCCAATGGAAATCAGATGGAGACATCGGCTCCAAGTTGACTAACCCACACTCATTTTTCCATGGTCAATTTGGTAACGTATTTCTTATTGAGACACGTCTGATGTAGGGGATGAAGATGTAGGCATGTAGATATGGTGCAATTTATACAGACCTCCACTCATAGTGGAGTTGTTCATTGCGTGCATAGACATGCTAAAGCGAATAGCAAGTATGATGCTACACAAATGGATGCATACCTTATTTACCTCAATATACATAATTTGAATTATTGACATACTTGGATGAAATCCCTATGTATGTGTAACTTTTCTTGGGTCGATCAAGGAGAAATGATTGACATTATGCATGTTGCGGTTGGCTGTCCTGTGGGTTATACACTAAAAATTGATCTTTAGAATCCTGAAAGATGTCATGATGTTCATAAAGTTTTCCACTTTGCCTTACTGTGCCCGTTTAGACCGGAGTCCGCACGACCACATATGCATTTTACCAAGAATCAGTCAGCACGAGAGTCAAAATATCCCGGGGCGCCAGATGGGTTAAAGCTAATCGCAAAAACGACATCAAATAAAAAAATGCTTTACTAATTTTTGGCTCAATGCAACAATAAGGATAGAAGGAGATTCAACTGGGCATAACACATCATATAAAATTATCTCACTTTATTCTGAATTTAAAATTGACTGCAAAACAAAATGCTCAAAGTAGCATCACTCATGTGTGGCGACCCACATTACTATTTACACAATGTACAGAAATTTTCCAACACATTGGACAGTTATCTTTGGAAACACAAGTCTGATTATCAGTCCTGTAGACTGTGTTCCAAAATTATTTATGATTAAATCCAGTTCAAATTTAATTGTCTTTACTGGAAATATTGTAGTTCACTGGTTGAATTTTTACATAATATTAACACTCGTAGAAGAATTGTTCATAGAATTTTTAAACTTTCACTTATTTTTCCAGTTTCAAAAAAATATTGTCAAAAAATATTATTATCTCTGAATCAACACAAGTTATGTACATATATTAATAACAGCATCTGAAAAGTATTTGACCTTTGAGCACAGCATCGAAGAACTGTGCGAAGCACAACAAAAATTAATTGTTCTTCGCACATTAAACATTTCGAGACGTGACCCGATTATGAACTTCAAGTTCCTAACAAAATATATGATTTCTGAATCATCAACTTGATCAATAAATCGTTGGACCATTCAACTATTCGATTTTCCACTTGTAATCATTATTAAGAAAAATATTTATATTTGTGGCCCTTTTAGTAACTTTCACAACTTGCAATTCTTCGACAGAATGCGGAAATAAGAATTGTAGCTTCATAATAAATTCATTTAGTTCATGGCACTAGGATTGAAAATATCCTTCAAATTATTCGTGGTTATAGAATTATTTTTAATTGGCAGTGGCCCATTCTATTATTTGTGTAAGAACACAACATTCCAACAACAACGGCAAAGGTCTTCCTCTGAAGAAGAATAAAATACTATCATGACAAATCCGGTTTCTAGCAAAATCAAAGTTAAATGGAATCAGTAAACAAGGTTGAAATAAGAACTGATGGTTTTTAAGAAATAACCTTCGGGTCATTCATACGACGCAATGTGTAGTTCCAATACTCCTTCTTTAACACTGAGTCATCGAACCTGCTATTTGATTGATGCTCTAATAAAAACCTTCTCATTCCTGCGACTTAAACATGCGCACCTGGGAATGGCATTTCAACTACTCCACACACATAAATTTTCTTCCCAAAATTTATACAATAAATCAAGCCTCTGCTTGTTATCAACACTGGAAGATTAATAAACTTACAAGTTTATTTTATTTTACCATTCAGTTCAACCCGTGAAGTTACCATACTTATGATAATCTTTATTTCACTTTCGAATGTGTATCTACGTCATGATTTTATATAAATACAAAAATATCCTAATTTATACAAATATCATTTGCTTCCCGTTTCATGCCTCTCCGTGTTATCTGAAAAATATACTTTGCTCATTGCAAATATTAACTGTTCAACCAGAACTGTAATGTTGGTTGAATGCGGGCTTGCGCTAACCACTCTCCTTCGGAAAATCACCTGTTCCAAACTAGAAATGATTAAACTACTTCATAGGCTCTCTCTCAATAAATATGATTATTAGAAAATATAAGATCCAAGAATTGTTTAGAAAAATTATGTAAATCATTATTATTATTATTAGTGGATTATTATTATTATTATTATTTATATGATTTTAAATGTGTTTAATTATTATTACATTATGTGAGAATCCACATGTTCGATTCTTCGAATATGGATAAAATATCCATCTCTCAACAAAAATAATTATTAACTTTTACAGTTATATCGGTTGTTTTCCGTGATTACCCAAAAATATGAAACATTCAAATAAATGCTCGTTCTGCTCGATCATCGATCCTAAACTGTTCTGAGTGCTGAAAATACTCAGAATAACTCTAATATGTCTTGCGTAAATCATTTGCAAGATTTAAATACGAAGAAAAATAAATGTGTTGGTCATCTGCAGAAAATTGAGATTGTTCCAATTAGCTAGGCATAGTATAAAGTCAAAAGTGGCTTACATTTCTCGTTGGTCTTGAAGCGTAGTGAACCTGGTTTGTACCAGATTTATCCAGATACATGCCCTATCGGACAAGCATGTCTAATCCTTGTATCGGCCGCCATTATATACCCACAATCTGTCTAACACGACATAGTGGAGATATTACTTGAAGTTTGAAGTAACTGCTGATCCATTTTAATGTTGACTTCTATTAAAGCCATAGCATGTCGCTTAAATGGGGTCAGATCTAAGTGATCTATTCTCAAATATGTCAGTTGTAACATAACTCACGGTAATCTTTTCAGTACAAGAAAACACTGACAGTCTAAACCAATCAACGGCTGTTCTGAAGATCGTTCCCTTGGCATGGCTTATCACCATCTACCATGCGCGAAGCAACATGTAGTTTCCCTGCGTTGGCTAATGAACAACACCGTGATAGACTGGTCTTCAATATACTGATAGATCGGAGTGGTTATCAAGTTACAATTATGAAACTGACTAAGTTGGACTAAAATATCCAAGTATTGAATGATTATTACTGGACTGTGACAAAGTACTTTCTAGACAAAGTCTAGCATATGTCCATGTAGAAATAAAATATTTCACCAGTGTCCGTCGAAAAATAACTATCACCTTAGTGATTCTCCCTGCCGGAAACTTACCAAGTTCCACTTGTAACGCAGCACTTTTGTGACTATCACAACTTTGAAAATAACTTCTGCGTAGATCCGGCAACCATGTGCCTTGGCTCAGCGTAGTAGCACCTTGCTATGCAAGCGCTTGGTTCGAAGTGAGCTAATGATGCCTGTTCCGGCCGGCTTTTATTCAAAACGGTCAGGGTCACGCCGCATCACGCTGAAATATGGAAATCCTCATATCTCTGGTATCCCTGGTCCGATTTACTTGATACTAAGTGCATTCTCTTTCATTTGGCCGTGCCAGTAATCTGATCCAAGTCTCAAGTCTCTACTCCATGGCTAACTATTTAATCAATAAATAGTCTCGACCTCTGCTATTACTCGCTACGTCACTTGACATGCTCTTGGCTGTATAAAAGTTCCATTTCCTTCTGGAAGTAATGGAGCGCGATATTCAAATATCTCAACTTTCAAAAGCGGCTCTAGCCTTTCCCTTGATATCTAGGTGTCTGAATCTTGGAATACCCATTCCTAGAGTTGGGCACATTACAAACCAAACAGGTCTTTATTATCGCATGCTCAAACAATGTCTTCGCTATGGCGTCAAATGCACTCATATTCAACATACTGTATACTACAGCTTTAGCAACAAGTGTGGCTGAAACGTCACTTTGCACAAACAAGACAATAAACAAAATAATAATAATAATGTTATATGTTTTACGTCCTTTTTAATTACTGCGGCTTTTAGAGACGCAGGGCTGCCGGAACTTTGCCCCGAAGGTGATCTTTAATGTGCCAGTAAATCTACTGAAACGACTCTATCTCATAAACGGACCCTCAAATGTCAACTGGCTGTGCCAGGATTCGATTCTGCAACTTTGGAAAAAGCAGGCGAGACCGTTTCCGCTGAGCCCCACAGCCAGTCAGACATTAAAGAGCAACCACATCTGAAAATGTTAATTTCTACAAGCTCATGAATAATTCCGTGTTAGGACGAACGCTTGTCACGTCATGGTTAGCCGATTTCCGATTATGAATCAAGATGTTCAGAAAAGAACATATAGCCTACTTTCTCCTAAACTCATGGGTATAGTTATGATATAACTGTTCGTCCTTTTCAAGCAGTATAATTGAATGTTGGTTGTAGTAGCTTGATGAAATACAAATTACTATACGGATATTATACGTCGGTTGATTGATCCTCACCCGAATTATATATTCACACACTAATACAGCCATCACAATAACACAGGTTATCAGACAAAATTGAAGACTCATCCAAGTACACGGGGATAAATGACCATGATGTTCATGCATCCCAAATGAAGGAACAAGAACAGCTTCCAAACCAAATCCTTCCTCGTAAAAAATTACACACATTAGTAAGCCTACATACATCACAGTGACACAGGTTATCAGATATCTTCTACACACACCCAAGTACACGGGGCTACAAGACCATGATGCCGCAAAACCCGTAAAGAATCAACAATAAAAACAACAAAAACAATAGACTCTACCGCGGATCAAGGACAACGAATTTTAGTCGCTGTAGTCGAGTGTTGAAATATGTGGAGTTATAAGTATATATATAACATATTTTCGATTGCAAATACACACTGTATATGCTTAATATTGTAACGTGTGAGTAGTTATAAATCAATAAATACAAAAAAACATGCAAAGAATGTCGAACCTGCTGGGACTTGATCCACGAACCTCTAGTTTATGAGCCCAGTTCGCTACCACTAAGCCATACATGCGCTACAGTAAAACTTGGTTAACAAATGGTTTAGTATAACTGCATACTATTTTGTGTTGCAATCAACGATTTCATTAACGCTTTCTGCCGTTTCTATACACCATTTGATTACTAAATATGTATTATTTTGTTAAGTACATTCTTAAAAGAATATAAACTTACGAAGTCACGCAAATATATGGATTTACGAGCAAACAATACCCACCTTATAATCCAACGGAACGGAATGGAGAAGCACGATATGGCACGGTCAGCCTGAACTGTTAGACACTACTGAGGTTACATATTCTATTTTAAAATGCTAATATCCTACCAGTCACCTCTTTAAAGGACAATTTAAACCTCGCTATGTACGATGAGCGTATTTGGTAAGAATCGTAAGTTACGGTTAGGTTATATTACTTGCATGATTCATACATCCGCCATCTTGAAACTATTTGGGTGATGACCTTGTAGTTTGGGCCAAAGACGCTTCCCACATTAAGGTATATTGTTGCAAAATTTGGTAGATATCGAATGATTAGGTTAGTCGTAATTTGATTTAAGCTCAGAACAATTGGGTGTGCGCCATTTCTTTTTTGTTATGATGGCGGCGATATGCAACATGACACTGAGTTGTCCCTTCCTAGTACTACCTCTGTACGAAAGGTGGTTCGATTTGGTTTAGTTGTGTTTGAATTGATAGGGGGGATCGATTTGCACACATACACGACCACCATCTTCCAAATATTCAGCTGATGACCTCATAGTTTAGTCAAAAGACGCTCCCTACAAGAAGGTACGTTGTTGCAGCATTTGGTAGAGATCAGATGATTAAGATAGTTGTAGTTTGATTTATGCTTTGAACATTTGGGTGGCCTCCATTACGTTTCCGTCAAGATGGAGGTGATATAACACATGCCACTGAAGTGCCCTTTGCTAGTGCTACCTCATTACCCAATTTCGTTCAATTCAGTTGCACCGTGTTTGAAATGATAGGGGGACAGACATACCAAATTACACACACACACATACAGACACATACACTCACAGACACACAGGCAAACACACAATTTTTGGGCCCTGTGTAGATCTCATAAGTCTACTCTCATTTTTGCAAGAATCGAAAATAGGCTAAAAATAGGCTTATGAGATCACCTTTTGTCCGTGTGTGTGGGTGTCCCATTAATCAAATCAAAACAACTGGAGCGATTTCAATGAAACTTGGTAAGGAAATTGTATTATTTTGCCCGACGCCAACCATGCCCTTTAAATTTTAACACGTCTCACCAATCTATCATGGCGGCTGTGTGAATATTTCACAGGAATTCTATATCTCCGAAACTATTTCCTATATCAACCTGACACATTGTATGATGATAAGCCGTACTAATAGAAATTCACCTATGTGACTTTCAAGTACCTGTCAAATACAAAACGAACATGGCGGCCAGCCAAACATGAAACTTCAAATAAATATGTCTCTCGATTTAAGCATCCGAGCGCAGTGAAACATGGTACAGCAAATGTTTACACATATTGTAATGCACATACATTCAATTAGGCTCAATTGTTTGCACAAGCTTAAGATGGCGGCAGTGCGAAATATTTAAATTAAGTTTTAATTTCTTGTGTCCTAACCATGCGATCAAAGTCAACGTTAGAATAATGATCCTCCGCAATAATAGTCATCAAATAGTACACATCTCTATGGCCTAGATATATAATTTTCAACGTGGCGACCATCTGGAATATCTAGACGGTTCTCAATATCTGCTAAGCTATGACAGCAATCAAACTGAAATTTTGTATGTTGATAAAGGCTATTAAAAGAAGTTCACCTATGGAACTTTCAATAACCTGGTGAGCACAAATCTAACATGGCAGCGACGCGAAATTTAAATATTTAAATGGACGTTTCTCGCAATTTAACCATCCAAGCGCAGTGAAAGTTGGTACGGTAAATGCTTATTCAAATTTAAATCCACTGACATTAAATTTATTTCAATTCATTTCATAACCTCAATAAGGCGGCTGTGCGAAATTTCAAAATATCGTTTGTAGCCTATTTTCATTTATGAACAAGTAGTTCCTTGAAGAACCATACAGCCTATTTTCATATACCCTGTTTAAGTTATTTGCCTCTATCAACCTACAAAATTTCAGTTTGAAGTCTGTAATGGATTCCTAGATATTGATAGTTGTCTTATAATTTCGGATGGTCGCCATGTTGGATTTTTATATTAATGTAGATCATAGAGTTATGTACTAATACACAAATATTATTGTGTAAGTGTAGTATTCAACGTTCAATCGCATGATTAGGAGCAAGAAATTAATACGACATTTAAAAATTTCGCATAGCTGCCATCTTGTGGTTATGAAAACAATTGAAATAAATTAGATGCCAGTGGATTAAAATTTGTATAACTTAAGCATTTACTGCACCAAGTTGCACTAAACTCGGATGGTTAAATCGCGATAAACGGCCATTTAAATATTAATATTTCGCGTTGCCACCATGTTAGATTTGTGTTCACCAGGTTATTGAAAGTCCCATAGGTGAACTTACGTTCATGGCCCCTATGAACAGACCACAGACCTATGTACCATTAAATGAAAATTATTGCGTAGGTTCATTGTTCAAACTTTCACTTCGATCGCATGATTACAACAAAAGATATAAAAACTTAATTTTACGATTTAGCACAGCTGCCATCTTGAGGTTATGTAAACAATTGAACTAAATTAGATGCCAGTGCATTACAGTGTGTATTTACATCTACTGTACCATATTTTACTGCACTCAGATGGTTAAATCGCAAGAAAAGTCTATTAAAATGTTTCAACTTCGCTTAGCCGCCATATCCGTTTTGTACTTTACAGGTTTTCGAAAGTTACATAGATGAACTTGTTGTAGTTCCCTTTATCACCCTCCATCATTTCAGGGCTTTGTCGGTAATAGTTTCGGAGACATGGAATGCCAGTGAAATATTTCACACAGCCACCATATTGAGGTTATGCAAACAATTGAACTAAATTAGAAGCCAGTGCATTACCATGTGTATAAACATTTGCTGTACCATGCTACATTGCGTTTAGATGGTTAAATCGTGAGAAAGGTCTATTTAAAAGTTTCAATTTCGCTTGGCCGCAATGTTCGTTTAGTAGTTAACAGGTTTTTTAAATTCTCATAGCAGAACTTTTAGTAGTTCCTTTTATCACCATACAAAATTTCAGTGTGATATTGGTAATTGTTTCGGAGATATAGAATGCCAGTGAAATATTTTGCACAGCCACCATGTTGGATTGGGGGGACATAATAGAATTTCAAGGGCACGGTCAGGGCGGCCGAAATGGTGCTATGACCTTACAGAGATTAATTGAAATTGCTCCAGCCGTTTAGAAGTTATTAGAGGGACACACACACATATGCGCGCGCGCGCACACACACACACACACGGACAAAATGTGATAGCATAAGCCTATAATAAGCGCTAACGCGCTACCTCGTGCCTCGCTGGCATTGGGAGAACGTGGGTTCGAATCCCACCTAGGTCGTCCTGAAAATGGTTTTCGTGGTTTCCCATTTTCACCACCAGGCAAATGCCGGGACGGTTCCTTTCAATGGTTCCACGGCCGATTTCCGTCCAATATCCCCTCCCTGATCCGTCCTGAAAGGAAAAGTACATGGCCATTGGCTGCATTAATAAAATTATTACTTTTAGCCTTCTTTCGATTTTTGCAAAGAATGAAAGTAGACTTACGAGATCAACACAGGGCCAGAAATTGTGAGTCTGTCTGTGAGTGTGAATGTGTGTATGTGTGTACTCTCCATGTCTTTCCCCCCTCCCCATATCCATTCAAACAAGGTGAAACCGAATTGAACGACATTTGGAACAGAGGTAGCACTAGCAAAGGGCTCCTCAGTGTCATGATTTATATCGCCGCCATCTTGAAGGAAACGTAATGGTGGCCACCCAAATGTTCAAAGCTTAAATCAAATTACGACTAATCTAATCATCTGATCGCTACCAAATTTAGCAACATCATACTTTTATGTGGGAAGCGTCTTTTGACAAAACTACAAGGTCATCAGCCTAATAGTATGCAGATGGCGGCAATGTATGTGTGCAAATCGATTCCCCCTATCAATTCAAACACGGTAAAACCGAATTGAACAAAATTTGGTACAAACGTAGCACTAGCAAAGGGCACCTCAGCGTCATGTTTTACATCGCCGCCATCTTGACGAAAATGTAATGGCGGCTGCCCAAATTTTCAAATCTTAAATCAAATTACGGCTAATCTAATCATCTGATCGCTACCAAATTTTGCAACATCATACTTTTATGTGGGAAGCGTCTTTTGACCAAACTACAAGGTCATCAATCCAATAGTTTGCAGATGGTGGCCATGTATGTGCGCAAATCGATTCCCCCTATCAATTCAAACACGGTGAAACCGAATTGAACGAAATTGGTACAGAGGTAGCACTAGCAAAGGGCACCTTAGTGGCATGTTTTATATCGCCGCCATCTTAACTGAAACATAATGGCGGTCACCCAAATGTTCAAAGCTTAAATCAAATTACGACTAACCTAATCATTCGATCACTACTAAATTTTGCAACAATATACCTTAAAGTGGGAAGCGTCTTTTACCCAAACTACAAGGTCATCAGCAAAAAGTTTCATGATGGTGGATGTATGAATCATGCAAATGTTATAGCCTGACCGTACCTTATGATTCAACAAGGCCTGCCCTTAACAATTCGGCTTATCGTACAGAGGGAGGTTTAATCTATCCTGAAATAGGTGACCTGTAGGATTTTATCATATTATAATAGAATATGTAACCGTAGAAGTGACTAACAGGTCAGGCTTACCGTACCATATCGAAGTGACCCGTGCCGTCCCGTTGTCAAAATGACCGCTATTTGTGCTTGTATATACATCTATTTCCGTAACTTCCTAAGTTTATATCCTTTTAGGAATGCACTGAACAAGATGATACATATTTAATATCAAATGGCTTATAAAAACTCCAGAAAACGCTAATGAAATCCTTGATATCAACACTAAATATGATGCAGTTATACTAAACCAGTTGTTTATCAAGTATTATCGTATCGCATCCGTGACGTAATGGTAGCGACTTGGGCTCATAGTCTGGGGGTTCATGGATCAAATCTCTGCAGGTAAAAAAAAAATCTTGTTTTTTTAAATTTTATTTATTGATTTATAACTACTCACACGTTATAATGTTAAGCATATAGAGTGTGTATTTGCAATCGATAATATTATATACGGTATATATAGGTACTAGTCGCCTCCGTAGCGTAGCGGTCAGCATGGTTAGCTGCCGCCCCGGAGGTCCTGGGTTCGATTCCCGGCTCTGCCACGAAATTTGAAAAGTGGTATGAGGACTGGAACGGGGTCCACTCAGCCTCGGGTGTTCCAAATGAGTAGAGGGGGTTCGATTCCAACCTCAGCCATCCTCGAAGTGGTTTTCCGTGGTTTCCCACTTCGTCTTCGGGCAAATCCCGGGATGATACGTTCTTCAAGGCCACGGCCGCCTCCTTCCCTCTTCCTTGCCTATCCATCCTAACCATCCATTTCCTTCCCTCATGAGGCCCCTGTTCGCTTTGCAGGTGAGGCCGCCTGGGCGAGGTGCCAATCCCACCTCACCAGTTGTATCCACTCCGATTAGATGTTTCCAGCTCTAGGACACTGCCCGTAGAGGCGGTAGTGGTGCGTTCCCTGAGTCCGTGGGTTCCACCAACCTGGAGGGTAAACGACTAAGAAAGAAAGAAAGAAAGAAAGAAAGAAAGAATATATAGGTACTTATAACACCACATATTTCAACACTCGAATACAACGATTAATATTCGTTGACCTTGATCCGCGGTGAGACTAGTGTTGTTGTTGTTTATGTTGTTGATTCTTTAGGGGTTTTGGGGCATCATGGTCTTGTAGTCCCGTTTACTTGGGTGTGTGTAGAAGTTGTCTGATAACCTTGTCACTGTGATGTCTGTAGGCTTACTAGTGTGTGTACTTTTATACGAGGAAGGATTTGGGTAGGAAGCTGTTGTTGTTGTTTCATTCAAGATGCATGGACATCATAGTCATTTATCCCCGTTTTATTAAGCCCCGTGTACTTGGGTGAGTGTTGAATTTTGTCTGATAGCTTGAATTATTGTGATAGCCGTATTAGGGTAGATATAATTCAGGTGAGGATTCAATCAATCAACGTATTGTTTAGCGTATGGCTTTTAGTGCCGGGAGTGTCCGAAGACATGTTCGGCTCGCCAGTTTGTAGCTTCTTCTAGGCGGACACCCATGGGGTGAGCTACACGTGCCGTCACGTGTGGAGTGTTGTCTGGGGAGCAAAGTTTTAATGTAAGGACCAGGAGTGGGAAGGTAGCGGCTGTGGCCTATAGTTAGGGACCAAACCCGGCATTTGCTTGGAAGGAAGACGGGAAACCACAGAAGACCATCTTCAAGGTTGCCGGCGGGGGAATTCGAACCTACTCGCCTCCTGGATGTGAGCGACTGCCTGCAGCCACGCCTTAACGACCACGGCTAAGTCACCCGGTAATCAACGTTTAATATCCGTATAGCACGTTGTATTTCAACAAGCTACTATAACCAACATTCAATTATACTCCTTGAAAAGGACACAGAGTTATAATTATACCCATGCATATAGCAGAAAGTAGGCTATATGTTCTTTACTGAACATCTTGTTTCATAAATGAAAATAGGCTAAAACAGAGAAATACCATATGAGGGACATCGCTATAATAAACCATAAGAATTACACACTGAATACAATGCGTGGAGGCCATATATGAACTATAGAATATGCTAGTCTACTGAAGAACTCAAAGATTTTGAAGTTTCAATAACGAATATCTGTAGTAATGAAGAACCTTGGAAGTGACTTTCTACGACCAAGTAGAATGAACAGCGAACCACACATTCACGATGGTGACTGGGTTTATTCTCAAAACTTGAATATCATTAATGTTACGATAAAATAGCACAACAAACGTGGAAATTTGCTGAGAGATGTGCACTGCTAAAAACCTCGCTAGCATTAAGTTACTCATAAAAATATCACACTGAATATAAGGCTCCACAGTCATTTTGATATTTTATAATATAACAATAAATACTTTAGTATTCCTTAAAAGATACTACAGTATATGTAAAATTAGTAATTTAGTAGAACCGTTTAAGGGATGTATATGCCTAAGGCAAAAGGAGTCTCGCCATATATTCAAGATGGAGGCTGATCATACAATTGAAACTTCTAAATCAATAACTGAAAATTCAAATGCGCAATTAGCGGAAGGCTTTGGAAGAGAGGAGTATCACGTAACAGACATCCCTAGTGTTAGTAATAACACTATCACGCTGCATATAACACGTAGCCACCATCATGAATACATAATACATTTATACCGATATGCCACTATTTATTACATGAAGCTAGTATGCAATTATACGAAGGAGGCTTTCTCTGCAGAAGGCACATGATCAATATTTCGATACATTCCAGATTGACGAACTTTTCTAATGTTAGAAACAATTCCTCTGGATGCAGGGGGATTAGTAGGGGAAGAGACACAGACACACACGGGTCCCCGATTAGTCTCACATGACTAGTTCATTTTTATGAAAGGCTCAAAATCTCAAATTTAATGCATTAAACGGGAATTGAAACAGACGGCCATGTTAGAAGGCAAACAGCTAGATCGTGCTTCCACACGGCCCCTGCTTTGGACAGGGCTGGCAGTATTATACAATAGTCAGTCAATCGTTCAACTTGAGTTATTTTTTCGGTCGTGGAATAGAAATGACCAGTTTTCGTAGCGAAGTGCACGCGCCTGTCATTCACTTCTTCTTCTTAGTCATTTACCCTCCAGGTTGGTGGAACCCACGGACTCAGCGAGGGAACTCACCACTACCGCCTCTACGGGCAGTGTCCTAGAGCTGGGAACGTCTAAGCGGAGTGGATACAACTGGTGAGGTGTGATTGGCACCTCGCCCAGGCGGCCTCACCTGCAAAGCGAACAGGGGCCTCATAAGGGAAGGTAATGGATGGTCAGGATGGATAAGCAAGGAAGAGGGGAGGAGGCGGCCGTGGCCTTGAAGAAGGTACCATCCCGGCATTTGCCCGAAGACGAACTGGAAAACCACGGAAAACCACTTCGAGGATGGCTGAGGTGGGAATCGAACCCCCTCTACTCATTTGGAACACCAGAGGCTGAGTAGACCCCGTTCCAGTCCTCATACCACTTTTCAAATTTCGTGGCAGAGCCGGGAATCGAACCCAGGACCTCCGGGGTGGCAGCTAACCATGCTGACCGCTACGCTACGGAGGCGACGTCATCCACAATTAAATAATTTTATTGGTTATTCGTTTGAATAGGTTTAGTTTAATATTGTCTCTTCTTTTGGATTTTAATTTGTCATTATGGATAGCGAGTCTGGCTGGAGAGGGAGTGAGATACGATTTTATTTGTTTGGGGCAAGAGCGTTCTAACAAGGGTTACCAGAAGGGCTCCACAATCACATGTCCCTGCGCGAAGCAACGAAGTGAAGTCCCAATTGTGATAATCGTATTAAATCTTGGAAAACGTTAATGCAAAGCATCAGAAATTTAACTAAGTGGAGTTTGAAATATATACAAATGAACTCATTTCCTTGAATAATAATTTTATTGGTTTTACGTCCCTATTAACTACTGCGGGTTTAAGAGACGCCAGAATGCAGGAATTTTACCCCGAAGGGGATCTTCAACGTGCCAGTAAATCCACCGACACGGCTCCCTCGCAATTGCGCACCCTCAATTGCTAACTGGCGGTGCGAGTATTCGATCCTGCAACCTTGGGAACAGCAGGCGAGAACGTTACCGCTGAGCCACGCAGCCAGTCTTATTTTCCTAATCCAAGTACAGAGTTACAAATATAAAAAAGTACCAGTTAAGCAGACTCAATGCTGCACAAGCCAAATACCGTATATTGCATGAAATTCCTTAAAGATACCGGGAAATATTTGCTGCTGTAAATGACATTAAAATATGCTTGCATTTAAATTCCATTTATTCCTCCCCATTCAAGATATCTCAATGCAATCAGACTGAGGAAGCTCAGCAAACAAGTTTATATTATACAATTTTACCAGGTGAATCAGCTACCCTTAATAATATTGTTTTGTGCAGTCCAACTAACGTGTCTTATAAGGAAGGTCAATATGTCTCTGCTTGTATCCCGTATGGTACTGATGCACTGCAACCATATCCCACAAACGATACTGATCACTATTATTTCTCTATCGTATTAGTCTGTAGTCATATCGAGGGAAAATTAATAGCGTTCAGTATCGTTTGCAGAATATGCTTGCAGTGCATTAGTACCATACGGGATACAAGCAGAGAAATATTGACCTTCTGATAACAAATCTGGGGACTGCGTGGCGCAGTCGGTAGAGACGCTGAGCTTCTAACTGAAAAGGAGTGGGTTCGTTCCCCACCCATGTAGTGGATGTTAGAAACAAAATTGCCACTTTCGGAAACGCAAATAGCCCTGGGGTTCACTCCTGGGGCTCACTCAGCCTACACCAGAAATGAGTACCAGGGTAATTCCTGGGAGAAAAGACCACCGGGCGTGGAGCTGACAACTCCATCCCATCTAGTGCTGTTGTCACAAAAAGTGGAAGCCTCTACCTTCCACTACTCCCAGGGCCTCTATGGATGCCCTGAACGGAGTTGACTTGATAACAACGCTAGTTGGGCTGCATAATACAATATTATCAGGGGCAGCTGATTCACCTGGAGTACTAGGTGGCTCATTTGCCCCGTACAATCTACTTATACGAGTCCCGCATACAATACTGCTTTATGAGATGTCTAACAACTGATTTTCACAGGGGTCACACTGCATGCTGACAGATTACGTCACAATACGGAGGTATAACAACCGGACGGGCGAGTTCCTCAGCGTTACCCTTTTAATTTGCCCCATTGCGTTATAAAGCCTCGGATTTGAGAGCGTAAGAGGCTCATATGTGGTACAATAACGCGACAGTTGCTGGCAACATATGGACAGGCTGGTGTATTCAGCAACAACGAGTACACAGACATCATACTAATCTATGGAGAAGCTGGTAGCAATGCCGTCGAAGCTTAAGTTTCATAACGCAATAGGGCGCATTGGACGAGAGCACTGAGGAACATGTAGAGAGGGGACGTCTGATAGTTATCTCTCGGCATTCTGGCGTACCCTGCTTGTATTGAAGGATACCCCTCAAGAATTCAGTTATTGGGTCTCCCGTTCATCATTTGTACATGCGGGACACCTACAAGTAGATTGTACGGGGTAAATGAGCCACCTGGTATATCATATTTTAAAGCTCTTCACGAAATTGATGTTTTCACTTGCTTATGGAAGCATCTATAAGCATTTGCCCATTAATTAAATACACTTTTCTCAAAAAGTAGTGATCAGATTCCCGATAAACTCGTAAGTAAAATTACTAAGACCCTATTTAACAAAGTCACAGTCCTCCTTGAGTTTTGAATATAAAATTAATATCACAAATGAAATTCTTGACAGAATGTTTAAAAACTTTCAAGTTTTCTGGACACTGTTCAGAATATTATCATTTTTCACCGGCTGTACACAAACTTGTTAATAATAAGAAAAATACTAGACCTGTAACAGTAACAGGATTTGAGCAAAGTGCACTTAAATTAATAAAAAAAATCATGTTTTGGGAGAACACAAAACGCTGAAACTATGTCAATTAGGCACATGTCTACTGCAAGGCACATTGCTATCGGCTAAGAACTGTCAACTGTGGACTATCAACGTGTTCTTGATATTAAAAGGAAGGCTGAACATGAACAAAGGTAAGTAGGTTCAAAGCTATAGCAATTAGATTTTGAAAATTCGTACGGCCGGCATGTTGGATTTGTGCTTGTAAATTTTTGAGTTGTAATCGAGTGGGATTTCTGTGAAACAATTTATGTCGTCCCCGATCAGGACACCTCGGAATTGGCACGTCCAAACTCTTGGGTGTTTTCACTGAAATTATTTTAGAAGCTGCTCAAGAGACTCTACGTTCCAATATATACCTAGATAGTATCTGTATTGCTCCCAGGAATTCAACCATATCTGCCTACTTATCAAATTCGTCAGCTCCACTCACTTCGTTTGACCAAACAGTGACGTAGTTACTGCTCTGTTTCTTGCTAGCACTCCCTTATAACTTGGGTGGTATGTGGTGAAGCCTCAAAGCCACGATACAGGATGAGTGGTGTGGAGCTAGAACACTGGACGAGACATCCTGCGGCGCCGAGCTCAATAGGATTTCATGCACAGATTTTAAGCAATGTGTGAAAGGTACAGCGAATGAAGACTGAAGAGAGATTGTGGTCGCTGTTCCCCCACCACTGAAACGTAGCTGGAAACCTGCCTCCTCAGAGCCGTCAGCTTGACCTTAGGACTTCACCACGAACCGCTCCTCTCGTATGTGAGCAAGCCATACATAGATTGCGACTGTCTGGAATGTGAAGGGACGTCAATTACCCCGCTAGCAAGGAATGACGCGCACTAACCGCAGTGCAGTAATTACAAACTTTGAACATTATAGGACTTGCTGAACTATAATAATCTCTATTTAATGCAATAACTAATTTCGTTCAATGCAGTCAGGTATTTCATTAAATCCCAGCATTCAGGCACCGACAGGTCTCGTCACAAAGCCAAACTTGTGTTATTGCGAATTGCTTCAGTAGTTTCCAAATCAGTTCAATTCATGGCCACACGTAAACAAAGAACTTTGCAATATCCGTTATATAGCCACCACAAACTCACGGTAACTGCAATTAGTGAAGTATTCCGTTCCTCGCATCTTCAATGTGACGTAAAAGGCAAATAATATTGTTTAATGTAAGTTTATAGCAGACGAAACAGGAGGTTCTGCATCAGTGACTAAGTCGAACGAGTTGTACGAGCAGGTGGAGTTACAGTGTTTAATGAGCAATGTTAAACAAATGAATGTGTAGGCAATTCAGCTTGGGATTTTCAATTTATAATTATTTATAATTAGTTATAATTAGATTAAACTAACACTCATAATGGCCATCTTCAGTTAGTGAGAAGTTTGGCAGCCCCCTAAATCTAGCAAATGCTCAATGAGTCAAGCCATGATAGTGGTTGCAATAAAAGTAAGCTAGTTGGAAGTTATACGTTGCCTTAATCTTTCGATAGTAAGCAACGAGGCGTCCTTCTTACGTGAAGATGACTCATCAGTTCCAAAGGTAATCAAAACAGAAATCAAACCCAGTCCACCTTGGAGAAATGTTGTTCAAATAAATATGAAGCACAGTAAAGTTACAATGATACAGGATAAAATTTAAGAAATTTCCTCAATGGCGTGGCTATTTACAGTAGCAATCTAATTGGTAACCTCGCGATGCTACAATGATTGTAGAAGTGCGATGATCTTATAACAAGAAAATAGGTTCTACAATTGGACATTAGCCTATTCATATCCTGAACGGTAATAGTTAAGACTTGCGTGCTCCTCCCATCACAGTTGTTCAGAGCACTGAAAGAATTTGACACCATCCCAATGACGATTTATGAAGAAAAAATATTTGTTAATGGGGGCAGGCTATCATTCTTTAATTAAGAAACTATTAAACCCATTAACATTATGTCCTCAAAGCCGATCACTGTATTAATAATAATAATAATAATAATAATAATAATAATAATAATAATAGGAGCAACACCTTTTTAAATAATCTTTGTTTAGCTGACCTGGCTAACAGTATCTGCAAGGGCTATTAGGGCTACAGCGAAGGCCAGAAGTTATTGACTACAAGAGGGAAAAATTGCCCCGTATGTCAGTGGTAGTAATCTGACAGCATCCGTTCCACATATTCATGGTGATTGATCCAATAAAACTCAGAAGTAGAACCTTGAGTTCAACTCTCTGACTCAACAATTCACCCCAAGTAAATAAACGTGAAAAGTGTGCCTTTGAAAACAAATCACCCCAGAGGGTCAAATCCAACTGGCAAACAGCGTGACTAGTGTATTCGGATTCCAGTGAGACCACCGATGTGTGCAACGAGTTAAATCGGTGTGGCCCGAAACCCTATAAGAAAGAAATAGTAATCACCAATTTGTCTAAAGATGCTCAAGGCAAACTTACTCTAGAACTTAGGAAAACTAAGAATCATCGTAGACAAATCCAGAGAACGCAATGTTCAAACGTTTGTACTTCAAGAATCATGATCCACAAACGAATATTCCTTCGACTTCAAAAGATACGGGGTATAAAAAGGTAAACTAGGAGAACAAGTCATGACAACCTGTCCAAAATTCGGAACAAGATTAGGAAAATGATCACAACGATCACGTCTTACCTATGACTTCTCCCCACCGTGACAATAACGTCGACAAACAAGATTCACACTGTACGAAACGGACACGCACAAACCAACATTCCCAAAAATAATGAACCTGAATAATGGCGAAAATCCGACAACATGCTACCAAAAACCCAGTTAATGTATGCCAAAATCCTCACGGACAACTTCACACAATTGAAAGAAAAAGCAAATATAAATAATGGGTACAGAAACGATCAGATCATAAAGGTATCAACTGAAATGGCAGGAGCCTCTTTGAGCTATGTAGAAACCATGACTTGTTTTCAGCTACTACAGACACCACAATAACACAGGTTATCAGACACACACTCCCCCCAACTAGATGGGGCCAGAATGATTACGATGTTAAAGCCCCTAATTGAAACAGCAACAACAATATTCTTTCAGATCGCAATTATTTAATAAGAAAGACCCTCCTTTACCAAGACTTGAGCTTCACCCAGCCTACTATTATGTGAACACAGTTCCACCACCTAATGATATCTCGCAATAGAAATCAATAGAAATCATGGGACCCATAGACCTCAAGGGACCCAAGTTCCAATCACTACCCTTCGAAATTCTCTTAAGATATTATTCCAGAAGGAAATATTTCAAACAGTTGCACAATACTTTTCTGTTCAAGTTTTAAAATGTCAGCTTGTGAGCTAACGACAACAGTGTCTGCCACCACAAGCAGCAAATCAGAACTGCTTATCTGATTTCCACCTAACTGTGTCCTTGAGTCCTTCAGCATTTGGTTCACATATTAAATAAACAGTAACGGTTAGAGATTACTGCCATGCCTCATCCATGTTACATTTTCAACCAAGAACTCAACCTACCCTCGCACTGCATTTCGAAACGCTGCCTGTAGCAGCCTTCCCTCGATATCATAATCCCTCTGGATGCTCAATATACTTTCCCTATGTACCTCATTGTACGCCTTCTGAACACACAGAAAACTCTCGATTCCTCTTGTAGCATTTTTAAATAACTTTCCGAATACTGAAAACTTGATCCTTACATCCCCGCTATAGTCTAAAGTCACACTGGATTTCATCCATCGTATTTTTGGGCAATGATCAAAAACTTCTTGCTACAATGCCTGAGAACACTTTGCCTGGAATACTTATCAACAAAATACCTGTATACTTTTTGCAGTAGGCCTATTTCCTAATACACTGACTTAAAATTGGACGATTCCTGTTAAATCCCACGCCAGTTCTAATATCTTATTCAATCATTCGACTACTGCCTTCCCACTGGCCAAATCTCATCGTTCCCTGCTGCTTTGTGATGATATAGTTCAGTTACCAACCTCTTTATTGCCTCAATCGCGATTCTGTTCCCGTACTCATACTTCTCCTCTGTAATCTCTAAATCTGCCATCTGGCCAATTAAGTTTCCATTTACGTTTAGAAAGTTTTCAAAGTATTCTGCCATCCTCCCAGTGCTTCTTTGACATCTACGATGAGTTTAACGGAATTATCCATAACACTGCTTATTTCTCCTTTCCCTCCATAGCCTATCTTAGATTCTTTATACGACTCCAAAAAGGCTTATTTGCTGCCTGACCTAACATTTCCAGTTTAACACCACATTCCTCTTATTATTTCCTTATTTTTTTGGTTCTGTTCATTTCCTCTAAATAATGATTCCTGTCTGCTGGATCCCTAGTTTAGAGTTATTTTTGGAGTCATTTGTTCAGTTTTATAAGCCGACATCACTGTGTCATTCCACCAGAATGTACACGTTTCCTAACTTTACGCGCCGTTGTCCTATGACATGCATCTATGGTATCCACTCTCCCATCCTGAGATTATTTACCATTTCCTCTTTTGAATTTCTGACGAGTCATTTCCAAATGTTTTTGCCTAAGAGTCGAATCCTGGAGATTTCAACCCTAATCCGCTTCCAAATATACCTGCATGTTAAGTCCGACTGCGGTTAAATCCCATCAAATCAGTTTGTGATTGGTTTCATCAAGTAAGAAGCCCTAAATACGCTACAATTCCTGGTCGATTTCTTGAACTGAACGTCAGGGAATATATGGTCAATTCGATCATGTTCCTCAATCCTCCTGTGTGTCCGTGTATCTCATTATGCTTTGAGAATTAATCTGCAACAGCTAATCCCAAGCTAGCGTACAAATCAAGTTGGTGTCCGCTCTCCAATCTTCACTCCACTTTACCGTCTACCCCCTCAGTCCTATTAACGTACAATGCAGCAACTTACGTTCAATAGATTTCTTGACATACAACCTTACTCCCAACTTTGCCATACTTCGTTTTACGCCTGAAAGGTTTAACTTATACTTTCCTACTTCCTCCTATCTATCTCCCTTTATCCGAACTTCACTAACCCCTTGAATATCCAATCTCATCCTACTTGCTGACTCAGCTAGTTCTACTTCCTTTCTCCCATAACCCCTCGATATAAGTAACACCTCGTCGAATACCAGTTCGACTGCCTGCTCGTTTTCATGGAGTCCCTGATCTGGCAGATGGAGAGGGACTCCATCACTTTAATAGGCTTGAGGCTTGCTCAAGACATTTTTAGCTGGTTTAGAAAGTAAACGTGAAGTAGGTTGCTAGCCTTACTTACACATGGTCCCATGATTTCTACCTCAGGGAACAAACAAGTGAGTTGGATAGTCCTATCCACCTGAGCACAAGGAGGTCCACGACTCATATTATGTCCAAGATGCCCACTCCCATTCCATTGTAAATGGAATCCCGACTGTCAGGACCACATTCTACGACGCTCAGCTGCTGCCCATGGTTCATGAACTAGGGCGTAACTACAATTACTCCATAAAATCAGCAGCAATCGAAGTATCAGAGATAATTAAGTAGCAATTACAGTAGAAGTAGAATAACGCAGAATTATGAATAATCCTGGGAACTACAACCTACTGGAATTTTATTCACAGATATAGTTGACACAGAATAGTAAGAATACGGGTAATGATCATATTACCCTCTTTAACAAGTGACCTAAATCAGTGGTGGCAACGAGATCCCCCAATAATGAAATTTCAAATATTGATTCATATACAATTGAGTTTCTGATGCACGATATGAACAAGTTTGGAATTAAAACGCAATTTGATTAGATATTGATAACATGGATGAATATTTAACAGTGATTGCGGTGAAATAACAGTGTGCGTGTTCCATCGTGGTTGTTGAAACTAATTGGTTTCGGCGTGGTGGATAAACTGTCATAACCCTCGGTCATCATGTTATTTGTTCATGAAACGAAGCAATAAATGTTGCTCAAACAATGACATGGAACACGAATTTGAATATAATACAGGGTCATCGAAAAATATTGCCAACATTTCAAAAAATTATAGCACCGAAACCCTTTATGTTAAACGTGTAATTCTTTCACTGAACGCCAGCTGGTTAAAGTAAGTTTTGTTTTGGAGGGGACGTGACCTTGCTATGCGCACACTAGATGCACAGTAGCCAAGGTCGGCCAGGGGCATGCGCGCCAATGACTGCACCGCCCGACAAACTGCACTTGATTACAAAGCTGTAATTCGATGGTTTAATCAGTTTAAGGAAACAGGAACCGTAGAGAAAACATCTAGGCCAGGCCGACCACCAACATCAGCATTGAACGCACGCTTTCCCAATGGCTGGATTGGTACGTGCAATCATTTGAGGATTAACTGTCATGATGGCGGCAGAAATTCGCTCCCGCGGGTGCTCCAAATCCCGAATTTTTTCTGCATACACTATGTTTTTAATGTACCCCCCGAAAGAAATCCAAAGGGGTAGGGTCAAGACTTCAATGGCGCGCGCGCTCCCGGCCGACCTTGGCTACTGCGCATCTAGTGTGCGCATAGCAAGGTCACGACCCCTCCAAAACAAAACTTACTTTAACCAGCTGGCGTTCAGTGAAAGAATTACACGTTTAGCATAAAGGGTTTTGGTGCTATAATTTTTTGAAATGTTGGTATTATTTTTCGATGACCCTGTATTACCCCTGGTGAAAGCACATTGAAGTGTGTGCAGCACAGAATCTGTAGCCACAACTTACTTCCCGTATGACATGCGTTGTCTGTCAACAACACATATGGTAACTCGCATTACTTTATTTGATGTGGGTACTGCAGGATTCAGATGGATAAGGGGTCATTGTTTTCACACTTCAGACGTTTTCAAAGAGCTAAGGTTCACTTCCTGGGAATGGAACGAAATGGTGGTATATGCTCTAGTGAAAGCTCACTTCACGACACGCAACCTGCCAAATAACAAGGCACATAGACAAGCAGGAAAGTAATCAATTGCATTGAAAAAGCTATATGTGCAGAAATGTAGCATGCACGAAACAACAAGTAGTTCCGTGAAGAACTAAGGCCTATTTTCATATATCCTACTTATGTTAATTGCTTCTATCAACATACAAAATTTCAGTTAGATTGCTATAATAGATTCGTAGATATTGAGAACCGTCTAATATTACGGATTCTCGCCATGTTGGATTTTTATATATGTAGGTCTTTGAGTTATGTACTATTAAATGAAGATTCTGGTGTACGTGTAGTATTCAAACTTCAATCGCATGATTAGGACACAAGAAGTAAAAACGAGATTTTAAAATTCCGCACAGCTGCCATCTTGTGGTTATGAAAACAATTGAAATAAATTAGATTCCAGTAGATTAACAATAATTGTATAAGTATTATACGGCTCCGGTGGCGTAGTCGGTAGCATGCTGAGTTTCTGTGCCCAAGATCGCGGGTTCAAACCCAGCCGAAGTCATCGGATTTTTAAGAGCGTTAAAGTCCTTCACAATGCCTTCCATCGGAGGGGAAGTAAAGCCGGCGGTCCCATGTCATAGATTTATGGCATGTAAATGAACCTTCCACTAATTAAACTTGTCTGAAGCTAAATTTTCAGGTTAGATTTCGTTGAAACGCTCTATGAAAGTTCCAACGTTCACCACTAGGTGTCAGTGACATCTGGTAGCGAGAGGAACAACTGTTTGAAATTGAACGGAACTTGTAGCTCACCCCATGGGTGTCCGCATTGAAACAGCTACTGACTATGGCGAGCCAAACATGTCCTCTGACACTGAAAGCCATACCGATGCGCTAAATAAATAAATAAATAAATAAATGTATAAGGATTTACCTTACCAAGTTTCACTGCACTCAGGTGGTTAAATTGCGAGAAACGTCGGTTTAAATATGTATATTTTGCGTCGCCGCCATGTTGGATTTGTGCTAACCAGGTTATTGAAAGTCCCATAGGTGAATTGCTGTTCATAGCCTGTATCAGAATAAAGATTTTCAGTTTGATTGCTGTCCTAAATTAATAGATATTGAGAACCATCTAAATAATTCGGATGGCCGCCATGTTGGTTTTTATATATGGAGGGCAAAGAGTTATGTACTATTAGATGATGATTATTGCGTAGGTTCATTATTCAAACGTTCACTTCGATCGCATGATTAATGCACAAGAAATAAAAACTTAATTTTATAATAATTATTTCGCACAGCCGTTTCTTGAGGTTATGTAAGCAATTGAACTAAATTAGATGGCAGTGCATTACAATGTCTATAAGCATTTACTGTACCATGTTTTAATGCGCTCAGATTGTTAAATCGCGAGAAAAGTCTATTAAAATGTTTCAAACTCGCTTGGCTCCCATGTTCGTTTTGTACTTTACAGGTCTTTGAAAGTAACATAGATGAACTTGTAGTAGTGCCTTTTACCACCGTACAAAATTTCAGGGTGATATCGGTAATAGTTTCGGAGAGATAGAATGCCAGGAAAATATTTTTGCACAGCCGCCATCTTGAGGTTATCTAAACAATTGAACTAAATTAGATGCCAGTGCATTAAAATGAGAATAAACATTTGCTGTACCAAGTTTAATTGCGTTTAAATGGTTAAATCGCAAGAAAAATTTATTTAAATCTTTCAAATTTGCTTGGCCGTCATGATCGTTTTGTAGTCAACAAGTTTTTGAATGTCTTGAAGATGAACTTCTAATATTGCCCTTTATTACCGTACAAAATTTCAAGGTGATTTCGATAATAGTTTCGGAGATATAGAATGACGGTGAAATATTTCGCACAGCTGCCTTGTTGGATTGGTGAGACGTAATGAAATTTGGAGGGCACGATCCGGGTCGGCCGAAATGGTGCTATGACCTAACCGAGTTTCATTGAAATCGCTCCAGCCATTTAGACGTCATTAGAGGGGGACACACGCACACACACAGACACACACATACGCACACACACACACACGGACAAAATGTGATCTCATTAGCCTATTTTTCTTTTTTCATAAAATGAAAATAGGCTAAAAATCGATACATATCAAGATGTGCAATAATGGAGATAAGATAAGAGTAGATAAGAGGTGTGCCCTGTCTTAACCATATGACATGCCCACGATTCTACTGCGTTATGAAGCCCCATCTTACTATGCATGGAATAACATTGAGCTCGGGAGGTGGATGCAGGATTATTGCCAGGACTAAATAAAGCAAAACTTTCGGCAGACGAATACTGTTCATCCCAACCTCTGCCTGAGCGTTATGTACTTCGCACACTTCTAAAGATCAAAAGGTACTGGGACCAATGCCCCGCACTGTTATTTCCAGTAAGCATGTGAGACACTTCTATTTTGGAGTATGATAAACACAGGGGTAACCTGGAAGAAATCTGGAACTTGGAAGAGACATTCTTCTCTCAATCTTCCTCCAAGTTTTCAGACTATCTTCAGAGTTATAGTTTTCCACCAGGTTTTGGGTACTATAATTATATGCTGAAAGTGTAAATAGGCTTTATCGGAGCATATTAACAGGCCTTGAGCTGTACGGCTCAAGCTTTCGAAGTATAAAGGAAGGCTACGACAGCGTATTGGTAATGTGGGAAACGGAACTTCACTAGGAAGCGTCCGTTGGAATGCTACAACCTGTCTGAACGATGATATATCACCGGAGATTTAGACAACTTTGGTTACATCAGAGCGGTCAACCTCAACCACAAAGTTTCAACAAGAAGTTCCGTGAAGAACTATACAGCCTACTTTTCATGCCAATGATTATTCTACAGTAGCCTATATGAACCTATCTAGAATAATGACGAAATTAAGTTGGTAATATCGAAATATCTAATTAGTTCAAAATATACCTAGTATAATGTAGCCTAATAGAGCACTACAGTTGGCAGCCCTGGTGACTGAATATATTCTTAGTTCCACCTCTTAAGGTACAGAATACAAAATTTGGTTGAAGTCCAATGGACGTTACATGCAGTTAGACACTGGATCTATCAGCACGCGTAAAAGCATATTGCCAACAATACCATGCGTGTGCTGGTCAGAAATAATCTGAATTATTATGATATCTTGTTGTGCCAATTTTGGATGAAATCCATTTGTTAGTATAGAAGTTACATGTATTTTAAAATTGCACATATCAGCAGGCATAGAATCATGTTGGCAGCACTGCCTTGTATTAATTACTCCAAATTAATCTAGAATGTCAGGTGCTATACGTGTGCAAAGTATAGAGCTGTTGGCTTGCATACTTTCTGATATATTGATATTAGGGTAAAAAGAATATAGACAGCATTTATTAACAGTTGTCAGCCCTGATTGCTCTTAACAATACTTATAGTCATATCTGTTATGGTACACATATCACATACGAAATTTGGTTGAAATCCAATTGATAGTGTAGAAGTTATATGCATTTAAACATTGGACCTATCAGAAGGCTTAAAATTATTTTGGCAACACTGTCATGGTTGGCCTCCTGGAAATTAAACTGAAATAGTATTATATACATGTGTGCCAATTTTGGAATAGCTCCCATGCATACCTTGAAAGATATCCAACATGGAGCTCAAATTTCTAGTGCGTTTTTTCAGCAGTTGGTAGCACTGACATCATTTTCAAATATGGACGTGAGCTATTCCGGTGCACATCTTTACTCATACTAAATTTGGTTTTGATTGCTGCAGCCGTTTAGGAGTTGATAGGGGGGGGACACACACAGCCAGACAGACAGAAGGACAGACAGACAGACAGACAGACAGACACACATTTTCCCGGATCGATCTCATAAGTCTACTTTTTCCTCATTTTTGCAAAATGTGAAAAGTAGGCTAAAAATATAACCGGAAGCTTACAGACGCTCAACATAGGGCTTGTGATCATACGCAGGTCAGCATGCTCCCTGTATTTACGGTGACTTTAGTGCTGTGTGTGCAACGGTAATTATTAGTGCCAAGGATTATCTTGACTGCCTCAAGTACTGTCAGGTGTTTGTAGCCAGCAAGGAAAAACCAGGCAAAATTACCACTCAGGGTGGCATCGGAATTCAAAACTTGAATCTACGAATGTGTTTCGGTATAATGGGGTCTTGGGGCGTTATATAGCGCGCTCGGCTATGCTTCAGGGCTCATTAACAAGGAACACTCGCGTTTACTGGGAAGTCTGTTTCGCAACTGTCCAATCTGCAGAGCAACGCCTTAATGAAGGTGATGGTCGCACGGAAGGAGAAGATTGATATCATTAACAATACAAGAGTTTATATCCTATATATTCAACAAATCTGTGCAACTGTTGAATAACATCTAACCAGACATTCAGTCTCTGCAACTGAAATCCATTCAGGGACTGAGCTGCAGTGACTCCAAATAAAGATAACATTCATGAAATACACTTCTTGTTGGTAGACCAGGCCAGTTTCCTATCGCACGATACAGCCACCTGCACGGATGAAGCACGAATTATCTTGTCAACTGCCTTAATACATTTAACTCTCCCCCAGTCCGCTCACAGCGTAGTTGAATGTGTCAGAGTTTCTCATACGCTGGATTGCCACAATACGACCCAAATTGTGATATACGCCTCATGTTTCGAACTCCCGCAGTGCAGTTATGAAATGTAAAAAGCCCAAACTCTTCATTTAATGGCATAGCTCCATCATCTAATACAAGCACCCACCTTCACGAGCAACGCTGTATTGAAGCCTGTGTTCATATTGAGAATATCTCTCTTGCATTCTAACCCTATGAATTTACATGACTGTAAGTGCCCTTGAACGCCTGCTGTAGAGTTTTGAAGCCATTATTTCAGTGTTGCCTATACAAACTGTCCGTTGTAACTCTTCAGTCGGCCAACACGAATTTGCCAAGTGACTGAGAGGGGTACAATATATATTCGTATAATATGAGTAATAAGTTAATAACACTCTTGGAAAAAATACATGTAATAGTTATGACCATTGTACCCCGCCCGGTCATTGGGCAAATACGTGTTGACCGACTGAAGAGTTTCTTCTGATTGTTCCGAATAGCTATCAAGAAGAACATGGGGCGTTAGATAGATAAAAGTAGAGTCCTTGAAAAGTAATCATTAAGGAACGGGAATGATCGTTAGTCTGGAATTAATAGCATTTTTAAAATTAACTGCATAAAATTTGACTTGTTAATCAGAGGAGTTTTAAGAAAGACATAGAATCTATTGACTCCAAGAAACGTAGTAAATAGGCTAGTTAGAAACCCTCCGTTAGCCCGTTTAAAGATGAAGACAGCTTTAGCCTAAATATACCATATGAAAATGTTCTTGAGATCTGAACACTGTTCTCTCTCATATGAGAGTAATTTAGACTTTCTGAATCAAATGGCAGGGTCTGCATGTGGCAGAAACCAAATCAAAAGTATAAAGAGCAGAACATGGCTGATCATCTGCGTTGAACCGGGACTACATGAGAGCAAATAGTGGAGGAAACTTGCTCTTTATGAGCACTATAAGTTTTCAGCATGTGTATCTGATCATCATGGAATAAATATTGAAGCTTAGCGTCGAAAAATATGGGACATAATGACACTGCCAAGTCAATGATGGTAATAAGAAGGCTCACATGGACTGCAATTAGCTGCTCCGTAACTCTCCTAAATTATTAAACACAAATCCAGCCTCTATGTCTTCATGTGTTTGCCATTTTCAGAATGAAAATAAAAATACTTGAAAAGACCAGTGCAGGAAGTTTCGTCAGATATAAAGAGGTTTTATTGTTAAAGGCAAGTAAAATCCATGCAAAGAAGACCGAAAGATATTCCCAAGATGGAAGTACCCCTTTCATAGTCAATACTATTCGTCTTTGTTTGTGAAAATACGAGTGCTATATTTCACAAGGTTACAGAATCATTCATTTTGGTGTGATAGTAAGAAATTGAATTGATATTTATTGTTACAGTTAGGCAAAACCTGGTGGTAACAAGATATTTACATGCTGCTTATAACTCAATTTCTCTCCATAATGTCTCTGGGTTCCCTGAATGCAACATTTAATTTCTTCTTGATAGCTTTTAAACTGTTAGGAAAAGGTTCTAAGACTTCTTCAGGTAACTCATTCCATGTTTGAATACCCCTGTTTATAAAAGAATACTTAGCTAAGTTTGTTTTTTGAATGATGGGCCTAATTTTGTATTCGTGATCTCTCCTACCCATATAATCTGGATCATGCATTCTTTTTCGCAACTCATTCCAGGCCGGCTCCCCTGTGTATGCTTTGTACATCTCCTGGAGTCTCCTCTTATGTCTTCTGCTGAGTAGGGATTCCCAACCCAATGACTTTAACATGTCAGAGACACTATCAGTTTAGGAGAATTTGCCAAGTACGAATCTTGCAGCTTTCCTTTGCACCATCTCCAATTTGTTCGTTAGAGTTGATTGGTAGGGCTCCCACACACTCTTGGCGTATTCCAAAATTGGTCTCACAAGACATTTGTAAGCCAATTCTTTGGCCTGAATACTGCTACCCTTCATGTTTCTCATAACAAAGTATAATGACTTTTGTGCCTTATTAGCAACGCTCTCAACGTGCTCACCCCAGTGTAACCTTTTATTTATGGCAATCCCGAGATAGTTGCATGACTCCACTCGAGGAATAATTTTGTTTCCTAATTTACAATCAGCTATTGTCTCTTTTCTGCTGTTAGTAAAAGACAGGCATTTACTTTTTTCTGCACTTATCCTCATGTTATTTCGGATAACCCAGCATTCTATTCGTTCCAAGTCTTGATGGAGGAGCGCAGTGTCAACTTGATTTTTGACTTTTCTATATATTACACAGTCGTCAGCGAATAGTCTGACGTCCGATTTAACATATTCTGCCAGGTCGTTTATATATAGAAGAAACAACAATGGCCCAACTACACTTTCTTGTGGAATTCCAGAGGTGACTTTTGTCTCTTTCGAAAATACTCCCCCAACTTTGACTGTTTGGGTTCTGTTTTGGAGAAAGTCCCGGATCCAGAATACCACTCTTTATGAGATCTTTTACATATCCTGTGATACAAGATGAATTTTTTTTTCGAAATTTGATGTCTTTCAGTCGCTCAACATGAATGTACCCAATTGTGACGGGTTAAACCCTATTCCTGAAAATAATTTACGTGGGATTAATAAATAAATAAACAAATATACTTGGATGACCAGTTTCGATTGTCTAACGATCATCATCAGATCCATTACACTTAGGCTATTAAATCCATGTCTAAAAGTATGGGTGAGGGTATTTACAATGTGTACACTTATTTAGTTGCAGTAGTAGTTAAAATAATCCAACTAAGCAATATTTGTTAGTTATAGGCTATGTGATGTTTTGTTAAGATACTGGAAATGGTGATAGACCTCCAAATTTGCTTGCCTAGTGTGAATATTGTTATACCCGTAGGGTATGCCACCCCACCCCCTATTATTCACACCCCATACAAATACATCCCAATACATGACTTCAAACCAAATTCTACGATCTACGACCACATCTATAAATCATACTACTTCAATGAACTCAGGTGACCTCGCTCCTGAACTCAAACGACCCCGGTAGGGCTTCGACACTAAAAGAATGTGCAATTCTGCACACACTGCACGCCGAATCCATAAAAGCCTAGGAGATCAAAAGGGTGAACAAGATGTACACGCCGTATGAGGCCCACTTCACTCACACACATGCATTCTATTTTTGCCTACAATGGGACCTTATAATTTTCTTCTTTTCTATGCGGTCGAACTGACCATATTATAACGACATAAGGCCATGCCATACTCCCTGTTCCTTAGCGAGGCGTCATCATTATAGCCGACGATCAGGGAATACTCATTTGAACTTTAATCGTTTCATTCATCCTTAGACATCGCAGGTCAGGACTTGCAGCTAGACTGTTTGGCTTGGGCTATTCCCATTACTGACCATTTAGGGAACCATACTTTCATCTAAATGCCTGGTTATGAACTGCATGTAGTGGCCAGCCCAATGGCGACGTAACGAAATATCATACAGTAGAACCATATCTCAACGAGGGCCACAAGGCCACGGACGGACTCCACAGTCCATGTAAATCCCATTGAACAAACATAATAGCTTTTCAATTGCCTCCAGGATCATTCTTTGGCCAACAAAGGCATCCGCGCATCAATTATGCATATATATATATATCCTCATATATACATACACCTACTATCAACGACAAGGCTCATAATTCTTTTACGTTTTGCGGGGGAGCTTCGTAGTTTCCTACGTCAAAGAATCTCCTCCCAAAAACAATGTAAAATAAATATCTAGCCATTTATACAGGGGGAAATGGGACTTCTTCCGTTTTCCAGTTTCATATTTACACATTTGTGTACTAAGGAGTCATGGCTGTAATAACAACAGAGGACATCCCACACCATCCCTGTGTGTTGATTTTAGGACATTCATAGACAACGGCCCAATGATCCTATTAATTCCGACACTAACTGGGCACTTGCACTCACAAAACATACGACACGAATTTCAGGACCACTTTCCCTAAATTTCACGTTAGCCTACAGAATTCCGCTCTAACACACCTCAATTGCGGACAGTTATTTGTCCAGAGGTTACACTATATGTACCCAGACCTACGATCACCCTCATACGTGGTGCGATACTCAATTTACTACACAATTCTGTAATTACACTATTACTTCCGTCTTACGAAGGGGTAACACACGAGTACATACTTTTTTCCGTCTTAGGAAGGCGACGGCACCAGTACTTATACACTACAGTGGAGACACCATCCGGATTATACTATTTACCGCATAACAGGAGACCAAACATTAGGATTACACTATCTTTCACCTAACCAAGGAGTCAATATCATGCCCACACTATTTTCCGCCTTACAAATATAACGACATCGGTAATACACTATTTTCCGCCCTACAAAGATAACGACATCGAAAATACACTATTTACCGCCTTACGAAGTTGAAAACGTCAGATCCACATTATGTTCTGCCCTACAGAAGTACCAACAGTCGGGATACTATATTTCCAGGCATACGAAAGAAGGACACACAGAATTCCACTATTCCACACTAAAGGCGATAGCATCTTTTACATAGGCTATAGAATTAACACACTATTCACTATACCAGCAGTATACACAGTGGATACCATAATGTCATTAGGCTGACACAACTGACCACGCGTCTACACAATGTAAACAAAATCCGCCATTCCTCAACCTAAGCGATAGCCTCTACGATCCAATCACACGCGCGGATTAAACCAACTCGCCTCCTACAGTCTCATACAACCAGTCACAGCGACCCACTCCGCTGATGATAACAGAACACATTGTTCCAACCGCCCACCTGACACAGGACATTATCTCTAAGTCAGTTATCATAGCACGTGACAGCACAGGTCGGCCATTAATTTTCAGGGCGCCCACTAGCGCGCTACATTTGAATACTGTTGTCATAGTAACACATGTTTCATATCATCTTTACTCAACATCCCGCCGCAACAGCACGTTCAATGCCCACAGGGGCATAATACATTCCTTGCCCGACACAGTTAGTGAACATTTGCCACTAGGCTACTTACATTCCCATTGATATGCAAAGAGCGCACCTACTGCTTCTCACCACATGGCGACTGTCATCCATAACACTTTTAAACTTTTTACTATTTATACAATACTGTTCACATATGAGGGGATCGGAACAGACATCCCACACGTCGATTGGTCTCGACATAGATAGTTATTTCGGACAAGGGACATATTCACAGTCCACTATATATGTGGGCATCCATTTCTTTTTGATAATCTCTACAAACATTATGTCAGTTTATCACTGAGTCACTCCATTACGATTACCGACCAGCAAGGTCTATCCCGGTAATCATACACCGTTCTTCCCATAGATCCCATACAAGGGTCCACACTTACATATTATTGTTATTATTATTATTATTATTCCTCTATTATTCCCTACATATCCCCAGATGTACCTTTAGCACCCAAAACGTACTCTTTACA
Organism: Meconema thalassinum; assembly: GCA_946902985.2. Classification (NCBI taxonomy): domain Eukaryota; kingdom Metazoa; phylum Arthropoda; class Insecta; order Orthoptera; family Tettigoniidae; genus Meconema; species Meconema thalassinum. The sequence goes on along the minus strand of OX336389.2, from coordinate 1,240,062,232 downwards.
AACTCTGAATGCCACAGACATAGGCTGGCAAGACACATGTTATATAGCACAAGCCTCCACACCACAGATGGCGTCTCTTGTAGACATAGTCCCCCCAGTGGACACGATTTCACCATAATTATGTTAAAATGAGCACACGGGTGATAGAATTTCAGTCCCAGATACACAGATGAAACGATCTGTGCAGGTTAAGGCAAAAACACACAGTTGCATCCTCCCAGCTAGGATAGCACCATACCGTTATACAGCGATAGTATATAGTACTTACGGGAGTCCGCAGCCATGGAGCGTGCCATTTGACCCAGCGTATATTATAAACACGATGATCGGATACATATATCTATACATAGCTCTAGCTAATACCTAGTTTTGGATATACCTCAGGGTATACTCCCACCAATATTCCTAATGGGTAATATAGTTCACAGGGTATCCTTATACAACCCAGTGACTATCCCATAGATGTTAAGGATATTTATAAGATGACCAGTTCCTTGAGAGGATATACATATATAGATGAGAGAGTTCTCATATGACAAATCAGACAGCAGTGCATTCTTATAATAGGGCACAAATGTCCGACGTAAGTTAAGGAGAGTACAAGTCCTTGATTATGGACACACAAATTACACATTGCCATATTAACACCCCCCCCCCTCATCCCCTTTATGCGAGGCACTTGGTGTCCATGCTACACCAAGGTGCGCCCAATGCTATATCGCTCATAGCTAAGTGTTAAGATAGAACACTTTGGAGTTGAGAGCTAACAGTAAAATATAATAAACATTCCCCTACTAACAATATTATTATTATTATTATGTTATTTATATTTTTACCCGCATGTTGTATTTTTACCTACAGGGGGATATTTAACACCCAACCAGTCAAATGTTCCTCACCATTTCAAACTTCCTGCATCCCTATAGTACCGCAAGACCCCATCCCAATCTAGCCTTCCTATTACCCAAACAATAACAAAACTTAACATGTCTACTTACCTAATACCATGGGTCATACCATCCCACTCCCGTCTTCACCTACTAACTGTGAAGAAATGAAGAGCATCACTGAATTTAGCTGGGAATACGAAAGCTAGGCGCAATGAGTGCGCACTGTGCCACATTCCCCCCGTAATAACCACAAACTATTTCCCCACACTCACAAAATCTCGCCATACACTATACTTGGATGGTAAGTCCACAAGGTGCTAAAATTAAAATTGAAAATTGCAGATTGGGCAATGCATTGCAAAACAGACCGAAATACTACTGATATTGTAATGACCAATTTAGACTAGACGAACTGCGAGACCCGACAAGGCAGTGATAGACTATGCCATAGACTCCAACAGAATGACGGAAGGTTGATGCGACGATGACTTAATGTGGGCAAACATCAAGATCTCGGGTGACCTAGCCTGTCCCTGTGTCGGAGAAGGTTACACCCATTATGCACTACCGTCAGCGAAGCCAGACCTGCAGGTGGAAACTTGACTGTCTGATGGGAGAAATAGCTCACTCAGCGTCGGACATAATAGAACATCCACCTAGGGACGACCCATTTGACTAGACTCATAGTTAGCATGTAAGTAATTACGGTACTCCTGGTGCGTGGGAGTCAGTCCTGTTCGTGAACACAGGCAACGGCAGTCCTAATATGCATCGTAGGTGAAGTCTCCACAAAGTCCTTTTACGCGGAAGGTGAAATCTAAAGTCCTCTTTGCATGTTAGGTGAAGACATAACGTTTTTCCGGGCCGAGGTAGTGAGCACAGATGAACTTTCCTGCCCCCCCCCCCCCCCGATGATGCATATTTATATACTGAACCCTTGCAAAGAAGCCTATGAGACTCAGTTTCGGGGGTGTAACAGTCCATTTCGTAAGTTGTTGTTAAAGCGCTTCATTAACATGCAGGGTAACATATAACAAAATAACATGCAGGACAAAGTGAAGCCAGGGTTAAAACAAATGAATTTAATGACAGATCAGCTATTTACAAAATGAAATAAACAAACAAAACTCCCAAAATGACTCCCACTGAATAAAATAATTTGCCAAAAACTAGGCCTAATCTCAGGAGAGATTATTAATCGGACCAAATGTCCCCAAAAATCTGCAATGACAATGTATACGTGTGTGTCGTTCTACATGCTTAACGATGAGTACAAATGAATGCATGATTCGTCATCATCCGGATAAACTTTCAGAAGACGAATCCGCATTGCTTAGAGCTAGACAGACGCGGGGAACAACATACACAACTTAAAACTAAACCGACACTTCCTACATTAAATAAACAACAAATAATTTCCGCTTGAAATTGGAATCAAGAACTGCCGTAGCAAAACATTACTGCCTAAAATTAGGACTTCTCAAAATCAACACAAGTAAGTTAACACGTGACCAACAAAGAAACACATATGACCGCCTGTCATTTTTACAAGTAAATACAACTACACCACACGGGTGTCACACAAACAAACATGAACTGAGTCCAAAAAAAATATCACTAGGCTCAAAGCCAACATTTACATTAATAACACAATATTCCATCCATACGACATGCAATAATTCGTAACAAACGTGGCGAACTCCCCAATTAATTATGGTCCAAATAACCATCACAAAAGAACAGGTTTGCTAATGATAGCTTAATAAAGGTCAGTCGGACAACAGGACTGCCTAACAAAATAAGTCACCAAGGCTAGACGGGCGCTAAGTGGAAATCTGCACATCTGTCAACCCACGTGTCAATAACCTCGACCTCCCAAGGCACGGGATCGAGTCTCGAAGAAGCGTGCCCCAAAGCACAAATATATACGTGTGTGTCAGAACAAAGTATATCTCAGCATTTCCCCTAGGAAATCCAAGAATCAGCATTGGACAAGGTACAGTAGCCTCCTCGGAGCGCGCTGCCTTTCCATCAAAAATACAACAACAACAAATATGAGGGCGGTAGCACCATCTACCCCTCATCGCGAAGAATCAAAACACACACTTGACACAAGAACACACACAGAATCACACGTATGGGTTTGACAGAAACCTGAAATAAATGACATAAATATTTTTCCACCAGCTCGCGCTTCCGTTCTAGGCTGTGACTAACGAACCTGAAAAGGACTCAAAAAAAAAACTAAAAAAATTAGAACGAAGGTGTTCTACAATTACATCTTAATTTGTTGCGCTCGGCAACCCTAATATGAGTAATAACCTGTTCAGCAAACATCTTACATAAATTACCTCCCTTTCCTATCAAAAATATGAATTTAATAAAGCACCACTTATCGAATGTAACGAGTTTCGCATCCGCATGGATAAAATCAGGTACACGCGCCGTGTACACTAAATATGACTCCAATGAAAAATATTAACAAACAACTTTGGCCACGCGCCAACGTACATTTAAAAACACTAGTGTCGGTGCACAAAAAAAACATCTAAACAAGAAAAAGATTAAATGAACTATTTACAACGCTCCCCCGCCTTATCTAACTACATATTGAGTAAATCAATTTTTGTACATCACCGTATCAGCTTGCAGAACATATAACCTCCATCCCGGCTCATTTCCCTACGGGAAATAAGCCCTCCATCGTCGACGTCGTAGAAGCGATGTACATCAATCCGTCTCCTGGCCAAACGTCGGACATCTTGACGTAGTCTCTTGGACAGAAATGTTCAATATTAATAAAAATTGCCTAGCTATAATCGCTGTGAGTTACTACTTTCACTCACGTTATGTCCTATGCGATTAATGATCGAAGACTTTCCCTAGCTTAGCATTCGCTTACACACGCACAATTATCACTTGAAAAAATACAATACAAAGATTACATAAATTATACACTTTAAACACATCGTCACTGGCTTGAAAAACAAGTTTTAAACATGACTGTCTCGCAGTCCTTATCTCGCTATATATCTCCACTGCTCTACATGAACCTTGCTCGCTTTGAGCACTGCTGGAATGTTAGTCAAGTCTTGCCCATTAAGAGCTGAAAATCGTGACGCAGACTGGAGTGAACCTTGCTCACCAGAGCTCAATACAAAAGTTGTCACTAGTATGATTAATAAGAGCGGTAAATCGCGACGCAGACTGGCGTGACCCTTGCTCACCAGAGCTCAAAACAGTTGTCTTCGAAACAGCTTCTCCTCGATCAATTTATTGGAAACTGACAGAATGAGGTGGAGTGGGGAGAATTAAGAAAAATATTCTAGAGTTTTCATCTCACACACATGGGACTAGTATCAATCTTCATCATTTTATTCAAACGTCTCAGCGCACTTATGCGGAATTATTTCGGATCGGCGGTTCTTTAGATATGCGTTTCCGCGCCCTTTTTTTACAGGGTATGCCACCCATCGCGTGGTTTTGGCGTGGTCTCATCTGATTGGGTGATTCAATCCTAGGTCGGTTGAAACTCACTCGTGACCATCCCCTAATGACTCCATTTTGGTGCGCGTTGTTACACAATTTGTCCTTGAACTCGGCTTACCCGGTCGTCTTCAAGAATAACTACCAAGCCTGCCTCTGTGGTAATCATTGCAACACACTAACTTGGCTTCCCCTTTGTCAATTTCTACATGTACTGCATGGGCCTCAGTAATAATAATAATAAATCATGAATACTTATTCATCGCAGATTAATAAGGGTTCAATACATAAGTCCTATCAATATAGGTGAAGTCCTCAAGATTATCTCCCGGGCCGAGGTATCGACCATAGGACACCCCCTTTTTGGTCATACCCCCGATGATGAATACACATATATAAAGTCCTATTATCATAGGTGAAGACAAGAATTTTTTTCGGGCCGAGGTAGTGAGTACAGATGACCTTTCCTGGCCACACCCCCGATGATGTTTGTTGAATCTCCCGCTGTTTGCACCTCACTCTGAGAGGGAATTACATGCGGTGAATTCAACGCCCACGTAAATGATCATTCAGCGGAACTCACAGTTTTTCATGTCGGCATTGCGCGCCGTGAGGGCTTGGGCAGCCAAGATATGCGTCAAGTAACGCCACAAAGTCCTATTGCAGGTGAAGTTAACGCGTAGCCCACGTAAATGAGCATTCAGCGGAACTCAAAGATTTTCATGTCGACAATGCGCGTCGTGAGGGCTTGGGCAGCCAACACCATGATCATCGATCCCTGATGATTTCCGGGGACACCCGATTTATTGGAACGAATGAGGTCATCATTCAGGGTGAACCTCAGGATCGATCGGTAGGTTACCGATCGGCAATAGCATTCGCCGTGGTTGCGACCGGGCGAGACCGCCATTACGGTCACAACCGTTCTCACGGTCATCGCATCGTTACCAATGCGCAGTGAGGTCACTCGGTACGGGGTAACTCCTTAAAGACCACCAGTTAATTCAATTTAGGCAGAAGACGCAGTTTCCCCACACCACAATTTGCATTCGTTGGTCACTCGGTCCCCAAGCCCTATAGGGTACTAGTCATTCCGATACCACATTGCAAATTGGACGAAGGTCACTAGGATTACTGTACGTACTTTAAGGGGCTGGGGAAGTCCTTAAAGGCTCCAGAAGTTCTGATATCACCCTGCGTATTGGACAAAGCATTTTCAAATATCAGTCCACTGGGACAGTAGTCCAGCGACGATAGTCCTTGCAATAGAGCAAGCATACTAGGAGTATGAAGAACATGCGATTATGTGCGACGAATATGCGATTATTCACAGCGATGAATAGACGATGGTTTGCGATACACATATGCAATGGGTGAACGATCGATGGATAATCGATCGGCCTCGTAAGTCCGACCAATTCGGCTTTGTAAGCCCGATAATACGGTCATTACCGTTGCGACGATTTCAGGCGAACGATCAGCAAGTGTTCTATGATGATTCGACACCGCACGTCCATTTTCAATATAAATGGACAATCAGTACATTTTTCTTACCTATATGGTAGTGAAACCCCATAGTTGAGCGACAGGAGCACACAACTACGACGTTAGACAGGAGTACACATGGCCATTGACATTCACGATTATATGTTTTATCTATTTTTTTTTCAGCAAGAGCTCCAACGTGGGACGCCAGCTCCCAACACCTGGTACCAAGTGGTACTATCCACATATGTATGGTGAGAGTAGCGCCATCATGGGTACTCTCAGTGTTCACAAATGATAATACACCTATGTATGTGTTCATATTATGTTTTTACATATTGACCTGTTTTCTCATGCACATCCACAGGCACGCCTACAGCATCAGCGACCGACTATGGTACCAAATAATGCCCATGGGGCACGGTACCATAATCCTTGATAATATACTCTGTACCCTCACAGGGTACACACATCCTTTTTGAAATAATTCACTTCAACCGATGGTTGAAGGTCACAATGATTGAGAGATATTATAACAGTATATTTTACAGGCCCGCACAGCAGCCGGCAAGAATGACACCCTACACATTTACTTTTATTTCTTTTCCAACAGGTGGCGATATTGTATATAGTCCCTTGTATATATTTTGCCAACGCCTTAACACGCGCCAGTCGCAATCTCTCCCACACACAGAGCTCACTCCCCCAGCTCTTTCAGTTTTTCCCCCACACTTCTCCATATTATTACAAATATCCTTACCACGGTAAGGGATAACTGTGGGATATCCACTCCCGATGGACGGATCCCACAATGCACCTGCAATGAGAGGTGAAATGCGGCAACGAGGGTCGTACCCACAGGATGTAAGGGACGATCTTCCTTGTCAAGATGGGACGTTCACCCACAGGGGACGATCCATGAAGGTATAATTTATGTACACTGGCCATAGACATAAATACTAGTTAAGGTAATTTTAGCCACTAGCGCGCATAGGATTACTGTTCACAGGGTTATATTGTATGCGATACAGAGTGGATATTTGATAGTCATGCGACTATTACGTTTATGTATGGATGCTACTATGTCAGAGATAATATGCGAATACATCCAATATCGTGAGGAAGATACCATTACCAACTATTCTTGGATCACCACTGTTCTCATGTCATACACCATGCTCACTCTCATAATTACACGATTGTCATGTACACATGCTCCATGCCACACATTGTTTTATTTTTCCTTTCTATTCTTCTAAGATACATATTGTAAAAATGCCTTCTTTCTCCCCACACAATAAACACGTTTTTATCTTCCCCTTAATTACACACCAAGGCATTTGTTTCTCTTTCTCTATTCTATCACTCTATCTACTATTTTACACTTTATGCGATTATATGTACGAATGTATTTTGACTACACGAGGGCAGTTTTTCATCCCGTCCTTAGTAAGCGGACGGAGGGTAAGCCCCACCCTTCTAGATGTTTTTTCCCCTCGGGATAGCCACCCATTGTTTTTGTTTATGCTTCATTATGAGATTATGTTTGCAAATGTTTTTATGATGTTTTTATTGTTATGTCACAGTTTCCATTGTGTTAATTGTTATGTGCCCAGGGCACCAATATTGTGAAGAGATTTAAATGTGAAAATAAACATTGTACCCACACCCACACATTTACACATGCTCACTATACACAAACCGGAGGCACCCACTTCATATCCTACGAGGCACTTTCTACACACAACTCCAACAACATCACTCTATGTTCTATCACATGAGACACCCCATCTATCTATCGACTATACTCTCAAATCCACGACTCGCCTACCACTAGGCCATCTACACACCCCCACTGACGTTACCACCCTATTCCAAAAGGGCAAGAAAGCAGAGAAGCAGAGAAGAATGAAGAATTAGAAGAAATAAGAGGATGTCCCTATTTTCAAAAACTACCCCTACGTCTTCGTCTCGTCCCGTCATCGGGGACGATAACTAACTCCACCAGGGGAGTTGTTATACCCGTATGGTGTGCCACCCGCACCCCCTATTATTCACACCCCATACAAATACTTCCCAATACATGACTTCAAACAAAATTCTACGATCTACGAATACATCTATAAAGCATAAAACTTCAATGAACTCAGGTGGCCTCACGCCTGAACTCAAACGACCCCGGTAGGGCTTCGACACTAAAAGAATGTGCAATTCTGCACACACTGCACGGCGAATCCATAAAAGCCTCGGAGAGTTCATGGCACGGGGTCATTCTCAAACAGACCTTGTGTTGTAAGTGCCGTACCTCTGCAGGGCGCCATCACGACTGCTGCCATCTTGGTAAGTGTATAGCGAGTAACTTTACACACACCTACACTTTCATCCCCTGTTACTTGTACTGGAATTGTACTAGCACTTTAGCTGTTCTGCAATCTTTATTAATACTTCTTCCTAGAAGTAAACCTATTAAAACTAGACGTCTTTAGATAACTGATCCTTCCATTTATGTAATTAGCTAGTAAGTTCCTACCATCTAGATTCCCTCCAGGTAGGATCCCATGGCATTATTGTTTAATTGCTTCGTGGTGTCAGCGGACAGCCACTTGCTACTCCGTCACAGTATTTGCGTCAGCGGATTCGCTCTAAGCCTTCGCTAGTCAGCTTACGCTAGCATTAAGCCGAGTAGCGGCAGCACCGTTTAAGTCCTTATTTGCTAAACCTCCCCCAGCACCACTTCCACACCCCCGAGCTCTCCCGGCAATCTGAACAATCGGGAAGCTCGTCCACAGAGCTACGTCTTTTCCCCTAGACAGCTCAATCACACTACCCGTTCCACTCGCATCTTAACTTCCCCCCAAAACACCCCATTGTAGGGCACCCACACAAAGAAACCCTACAATATGTGATGGTTGTTATTGTATTGTGCAGGCTACTTTTCTGGTTACCGCGTATGACTCAACCAGTTAAGTAGCCTGTAGACTGACCTTTTAACAACCATCACATATTCACACTAGGCGAACAAATTTAGAGGTCAATCACCACTTTCAGTATCTTAACAAGATATCACATAGACCAGAGGTTCCCATTAGGAATTTTTCATGGACCCCCTAATGCGATCGTTATGTAGGCACGGACCCCCTACTCCAAAATATTTTAAGTCATGACTTAAAATATTCTAAATTTCTAGTGGGGACCTCTGTAACTAGTTCACAGGAAAGAAGAAAATCTTCATATATTTCGTCATAACATAAAAAACGTACCGTACAAAAACCAACATTATCGCCTTTTTAAATATGTCGGTATTCTCAATTAACTGTAGAGCAAACATGTCAGACATGTGAAGATTTGCCAACAACGCCCCTTCAATATTGCTTGAGATATCTGTAATTCGCCTTTGCACAGTATTGTTAGACAGCGGGATGGTACTTATAAGCTTTAATGCAAAATGGCTGCGGAGCAGAATGCGCTCTAGTGGGAAACTTGAAAATCTCGAATTACGCTGGGCCACTTATGCTATGGATGGCAATGCATAGTTTTTATTTTAAGGAACTCCTTGTACTTTCTCCGATTTTCATTTTCATTATTGTGTTATTTCATGACGACTCTTCGCGGACCCCCTGGCCAACCATCGCAGACCCCAGGGGGTCCACGGACCACCTAACGGGAACCTCTGACATAGACTATAACTAACAAATATTGTTTAGTTGCATTATTTCAACTACTGTATCACTGCAACTAAATAAGTGTATATATTTTGAATACTTTCACCCATACATTTAGACATAAATTTAATAGCCTAAGTGTAATGGATAAAACTGGTCATCCAAGTGTATATATTTATTTATCTCATGTAAATTATTATCACGATTAGGGTATAACCCATCACAATTGGGTACAGTCGTGTTGATTGACTGAACAACATCAAATTTCGATTGCTAAGGCAACACTGAAAATGACTTCAAACACCATAAAGATGAAACAAAGTTTGTTGTGCGTAGTATTTCATACATCAGACACGCTTTGACCCATTTTCATCTTGTGAGATATAGGCTTATGAGATCACCTTTTTTCCGTTTGTGTGTGTGACCAGAATAAAATCCGAACGGCTATAGTGATTTGAATGAAATTTGGTAAATATCTACTACTACCTCATGCAACTTCGATAGTGCCTTTCCATTGTTGTTTCACCAATCCAACGTGATGGACGCACGATATATTTCATCTCCATTCAATATCTCCGAAACTACTGTATTACGGCTATCAATCTGAAATTTGTACGACCAGAGAGGATACAAAGATAAGTTCAAGTGGGCCTATGGTACTTTCATAAACTTGATAAACAAAAAACCAGCATGGCGATCTAGCAAAGGCTCATAAATTTAAAAGGGCTTTTCTCGCATCTGAGGTCAGTGAAACGTGGCACATTAATTTTTATGCAAGGTTTAATCTACTGGTATTGGTTTGATAAACTCGAGATTGCGGCTGTGCCAATTTTTTAATTGTGTTATAATTTATTGTGTCCTTCTCAACTGATAGATGTCAATGTTAGTACAATGAACCAATTCAATAATCATCATTTACTGTCACATAACCCTATGACCTACATGTAAAGCAATCCAATCCATGCAATTTATTTCACTGGTTCTCAATATCTACGAATTTAATACGGCAATCAAAACTGAAATTTTGTATGTCTATTGTGACCATTAAAATTTACTTTAATAACCTGATGAGCACAAAACCAACATGGCGGCCAAGCAAATCTTGAATGTATAAATGCGATTTTTTCTCGAATTATTCAGCCAAGTGCAGTGAAACTTGGCACAGTAAATCTGCTTTAATTCAGTTTTTATGAAGGATTCAGATTGGAGGCTGTGTGAAATTTAATACTTTCGTTGTTATTTTAGTATCCTAATTAAGCGTTTGAAATGAAAGTTTTCATAATGAACCACCATTATAATCCTTATCGTCTGGCATATAATTACATCCCCCACCTATAAAACAATCCAGCATGGTGGTAGTGCAAAATATTTCACCGGCTGGCAATATCTCATAAACTATTGAAGCAATCAAACTGCAGTTGATAACCAGTACCATGAACTAAATATTGTGGTACATAATTGCTTAGTGTTGTATTCATGTATTGTAGATAAGCCTTCTTGTGAAAATTTAGACACACATATTCCAGCGCAGGAGTTATCTTGAGTAACGATGAAAGCTTTGATTTAAGACAGTCAATTCACTATTACCGTAGTAAGACCATTTTGAGATCACCGAATTTTATGTTTTGTTCATTGTCTGAAGAGACAACAACGTTTGGATATTAGGTTTTGAATTTGAAATTGTTCCTATATACTTTACTACAATGTAGGTATTGTTCCAAAAGCTATTTTGAACAGCACATGGAAAATCCACTTAATAGGAGCGAGTATTTTTAAATGGAGAAAACAGTAGAATAGGCTATATGAAAATAGACTGTTGTTTTAGATCCCTTATTTGGGGGTGGATCTAAAAGGGAGAGTTGTTGTACTAATTTATAAGGTGTTGCCTAAAAGGGTAGCTTCCCTTGACAGGGCAAGCTGACCAGTGTAGTGTGTTGTGGTGTGCTAGGAACTAGGGGGCGTCCCTATAAATAATGTGGTAATGTTTGAGGGGATGGGACCCACTGTAAAGGGTCGCTGCGCTAATCGCTCAGCTGACTGCTTATTATGTAATTGAATCTGCTTGTATCAGCCGAGTGGCACGCGCCGCTTGTTGGCAGCCGAGCCGGCTAGAGAAACGCAAAGGTACCTGAGTTAGCGCTAATGGCTTACCGTCTGTCACGTCTTTACGTGACGGGAATAAGGAAGGGCGTTGGGATGTAAAGAAGCGTATAACAGTAATGCTAGTGTAGAGTGTGGACCAAGTGTTTTATTGGTCTGTGATTCTTTGTGTGAGTCCCTTGTAGGGAATGAAATTATGTTCACAATGTGTACAAGTGGTGGGTTACAGGTTACAAAAATAGGAACTCTGAACACGATTGACTGACTCACCTCGGTTGACACCAGCGTAGCCTCCGGCTGTCTCGATGAAGCACTGACAATGAAGAGATCCTTTGACCTCATTAGGACGCCTTCTTATACCTTTTGACGTCCTGCTGTCAGCATTGTGTTGGCATGCTGCCCCAGTTAGTACTATGTCGCTGAGTGTAATGATTACGTAAGGCTTGAGCTGCTTTATGGAGTAGCAAGCTGTCCTTACAGTATTAATGGATGTTGCCCCGGCCTTCCAAGGGTTGCCATTTTAGGGGATTTAGCCAGATGCCGGGGGGATGGTCTCCAAGGGGTGCATACCCCTGGGATGCTGTACAAGAGTCTTCCTTCATTTGTTCGCGTCCTCGCGAACGGGAACGGAACTGGAGGTTGGGGCGTTGACGTAGTGGTCCTTGAAATCCCCTCGTATCTCCTGGTGGCGTCGTATCGAAGTGTGGGTGTGAGGTGAGCCCGTGTTCAGAGGGGAGGGTTATGGGATTTACATATATATGTATACATTGACATTGTGAAAAAACAAACAAAAAAAATTGACATTTGCGAAAGATTTGATTAACATTGGGAAAAAATTGACATTTTGAGAAAAATTGAACATTAAAATAAATTCGACATGTAAAAAAAATTGCCCTTGCATTTGCTGGCATATTGCTAGTTTAAAAAAAACATGGTTTCTGATGGTGATGTGTTACATATTTGTGCAGGGAGGAAAAACCCAGGGCCGAACGGATTATTGCGTCGTCCGCCCCATCTTAGGGAAAAAATGCTCCCTGCAATAAGAAAGGTAGAAGAAAATAGAAAAATGGGTGTTCCAGGGTATAATTTAAGGGAAATATTCAAAAGTATTTATTTGTGTGGGAAAAACGGAACACCCTGACAAATGGGGAAGTTAGAAGAAGGAAAAATGAAAGAAAACAAATCATACACATGATGGACATTGGCATCTTGGTGAACAAACAAAAATATATATAGTGTATAATTGTATAAAGTTTATCCTGAAAAATTATAAATTACAATGACCTTATGTCTAGTGGAAAAATTGTATAAAGTTTATCCTGAAAAATTATAAATTACAATGACCTTATGTCTAGTGGAATAATGGTATACAGTTTATCCTGAAAAATTATAATTTACAATGACCTTATGTATACTTAATCGCGCTAATCCCTTATAATTATAGTTTTTGTGAGGTACCTCGCGTGCACGCTACCCGTCTGTACGTACTCTTGCCGCCTCACGGCTGATTCTGTACGGCCACTTCTTGGTACGGTATAGTGGTCGTACCGCTTGCATGTATGCTTAATACCTAACCTGTGAAGCATCCTCTGTGGGTGAATGCTTGCACACTTGACAATGAGAGTCACTGCCACAAATCGGTTGCGCCCTCATTGTCGTAATCTGCGTCGCATTTTGACGCTGTATGTGTTTACATTTTAGTTGATCTGCCAGTAAGCCTGGTACCCCACAGGCACCAGTCCTGCTGTGCAGATTTATTTTAGAGTGTGTAGCTGAAAAAGAAAAATGTGGTGAGTGTTTGCGAGTGTGTCGGGATTAGTGCAAGTTGAAAAATAAAAAAAAATAATACACATCATGGCATGCTGTAAATAATATGCCACTGCTATATGGCAGTGAAATTCCCGTCACCAGTTTCCTGTATCTGGTGACGATGCCTGTGAAAAAATGGCGAGGTTTAGAAAAAAACATATTAGTACTGGTTGCAGCTCTTCTTTCACTGAAAAAAAAATAGCATGATTAATGTTACTTAGCTGCAAGGCCGGGCTTACCCTATGCGGTGCCGTAATGTCGTAAATAATATATAGTTGGTCTTACCCCGGTAGCGGAATTGTGGTTACCGGGTGCCGATATATTCCACTTTGATTATGCCTATCTTAACCTAGTTTATCCTAAGTATTGTCGGGCTTACCTCGGTAACGGATTTAAAGTCACCGAGTGCCGACCGGCGTTACTTAATACTATCTAACTTAATTATGGTCTAATAATAAAAAAAAAGACTATTACTAAGCCGAGAGGGTTGCCTTAATCTATTGCCGAAATGTGCTGCGCCATACCTGGCAACAGCGGTGAATAAATTTGCTTAATCCTAGGTTGCGTGTCAAATGCAACCGTCTTACAACTAAATTTGGCCTAGGACGGTCGCCTGGGGCAATTAAATCCCCAGATCACCACCCGCACGAGCCCCAGAAACACCGGTTGTCTCCAGGGTCGCTAGATTCCGTCCCCTTAATTCTAGGTGTCGACGTCTATTACTAGGACTAATCTATGCGCAGGCGCTTACGGTGCCACTAAGCTAACCGTTTCGCCCGCTGTAACTTCCGTGTTCATGACCGTTTGCTGTTCCGATTTAACGTAGTTGAGCCGCCCACTTGGCTCCTGTGAGGGGCGCGCAATGCCCCTCTCTTAATGCCCTCTGGTTGCCCGTTGCGTCGCCATTTATGTGGGCATTGGACAGTGTGGTCCAATGGCATAATATTGTCTTCGCCTTAATCGGCCGTCGCAATCTGCTTTTCGCAGTGATATTTGCCTCTATGGGCCGCCGTAGTATGCATTTTCGCATTGATATATAAATTTGCCTCTATGGGCCGCCGTAGTATACATTTTCGCATTGATATATGAATTTGCCTCTATGGGCCGCAGTGTGTTTTGCTCCAACGCACAGGAGTTTTGCTTCCCGCTATGGAAGCCGTGCCTACCTAAATTTAAACTTAACTAGAAGTCTAGTCATAATGGGGTCGTCTCTAGGGATAGTTCCCGAGGCCGGCGGTGAGTGAGCTATTTCTCCCGCCATTCTCAGAAAGTCTCCCTGCAGGTCTTGGCTTCGATGACCGTGGCACATAGTGGGTGTAACCTTCTCCGACAAGGGGGATAAGCGACATGCACCCCTAGATCTCGATGTTTGCCCGTGTCCGGTCCCGAATGCTTTGACCTTACGTGGTTCGTCTATTTGGTCTAATCGTCAGTTAAGTGAGGTCGCTGCGCTGTCGAGCCAACTGGGGAAGGGTCCACATCGCCTTCCCCAGCTCTCAAAGTGTGGTTCTCCCGACCTTCGGCTTACACCGTTGTCAACCATCAGTTCGTGTCAGATTCCTTTGTAAGAGAGAGAGAAAAATGTGTCGTAACCTGTGTGAATGGTTCAATCTCCGTGTAAAATGTAAAATATTTCCAGTGTAGCGGGGTTGTAGATCTTCTAAGTACATAGGCTACTTCTGGTCTACCATCGCTATGTCAGCTTTCCAGCAATAATGCTTTCTTTACCTTAATGGAGGTGTTAGTAGGGTCTGTAATGTCAGGTACCCTGTTATTAGGATTTGGGGGTAATTATTTGTTGAGTGGGCTTAAAGTATGGTAGGAAGGGTTTGCGCACCTTTGGGTTCCACGTTAGTGGTGGCCTAGAAACCGGTGATGCCACTGGGATGCTTCTATAGTGAGTGGAGTGGGGAGGTAATTCCCGGGATTGCAAAAATACGAAAATTCATGCAGGTTTGATATTAAAATCCCTGGTAATTGGATGGGATACTCATGCATGTGTCTGGATATGAAGTTTCTGCCTTCATGTACGGATAGGTGTAGGATGGGGCATAATACCATATGTTCCTTTCATGCGGGAGTGTTTAAGTACTAAAGAATGGTTAGTATATATCTATGGCCTCCTCTCTCATTTGGAGAGACGCATTATGCTTCTTTAATGTTTGCTGACACACCCCTAATACTCAGGTATTAGCATCGGGACGCAAGGCGTAGCATGCCTGCTTTTTAGACGCATGAAGTCCATCAACCCCTGTGTGTATTTTGTAATGTAGTGTAGCTGTTTTTGGTCGTGTAGATGTGTTTACGTTGTTTATGTCAGGCGTGAGAAGGTTATGGGAAGGGAGTAAGGTGGTACGCTGGTAGCCTGTTCTCCTGTCGTCCTCCCTTGGTCCATGTTGGCTTTCTATCCGTGCCTTGGGATAGTAAAGCTGCATGACCTAATCTGGTCGGCCATTTGCAGTGTAGATGTGGCCAGTGGTCGTAGTGCGACTGGTCATGTGCTAGTCATCTGTAATGATTTATTGCGGGAATAGAATCGCGAAAAGAAGTTATTAAGGGGAGGTCCTGTTTCCTCAAAGTCCCTATGTTCGCTCCTAATTGGTGAGCGCGTGTGTGTGTGTGTGTGACTACGTTCCGCTACACCACGCGGACGGTTGGTCTGTTATAAGGCTAAGTCCTACTGTGTATGTTGTGTATGGGCGGGAAGCGCCCGTGGCTTGTCAACGTCCTTGCGACCGTGCCCTTATAGGCCCAAGATAAGTTCCGCTGTGTCACGTCTTGTCCATTGCCAAATGTTTTTGCAGTGTGGAGAAAAAAAAATGTATGGCGTTATAATTGTTATGTGTGTGTAATTTCACGGTCACGGGCGATACGCAATAGTGTCTCGTCACCGCAATATTGCAGTGTGAATAGTCTGCAGTCAGCAATTGGTATGTGTAATACCAGACTGGGAAGTTACTGTTTGTCATCCGCTGGTATGTGCCTTTTTGCACGAATGCAAGTGTGGTCATTGTTTTGGATTCCTAGCGGCTTAATGTAGCAATTCGCCCTAGTTAGGTAATGACGTCGTGTGGCCATTGTTCTCTAAGACCTGTGTCTTGCGAAATTTTCCTACCTGTGTTTGTGAAATGTATTCCTCTATGCCTGGTGTAATTCGAAATTTTATGTCTGGTTTTTGGTGGGAGGAAATGTAGTATTCCCTGTTCATGCACCTGTATGGGCCAATTTCAGTATGATTGGACGCCTGAATAGCTGTTCTCCTTTGTGTCTAAATTCTTACTGGAACTCAGACCCGTGACCTTATGTCATTCTCTGTGTTTTATGTTTGCGTTGTGTGACAGGGCTTGGGGCTTTCCCAGTGTGGTTTTTGCTTGTGTTCCGTGTACCAAAAATACCATTGGATAGTTAGTTTTTGGTACGCGTGTGGTGTGTGGTCATGGGTTCGAATCCGGTTGTCTGTAAGGACTTGGTGTGATCATTTCCGTGCCGCATATGATATGGCATGTTCCCGTGGATGTGCAGTGCGCAAATGAAAGCATGCATACCTGTGTAGAGTTTGTACGTTTTTGATTTCCCCTCGTAGTGTAATTTTGGAAGATATAGGGTCTCTAAATCGGGCGTGAATGATGCCGTGCGCTCTGCTCTGAGAGCTGTTGTCTGTAAGCGTACAGATTATCCCTGAGGCCTGCGTTCTTGCTGAGTATGGCGGTATCGGATTGCAATGTCCTGCGCGCACGCTCGTTACTTGTCCTGATAACGCTGTATGTCCGGCACATGTGTTTTTAATCGCCTACTTCTCTGTGACTGTGATGAATGCTTTTCGCATTGCGACAGAAAAGAGGGGAATTTGTGGTTTAACGTGACCGTATCTGGAGATCATGAGCCACGGGATTTCCGTTTTACTTGGAATCCAAACCACAGGCCATGGCATTTCACTTCGGAAATCTCATATGCGTTGGCCGTACTTGTAAAAGAACCTTCCATTGACTACATGTGTGTCCCCAGATTTTGTGTTAACTGTATCATTGTTCAAGTATGTTCTTTATCCCTGGAGAAAATGTCGTTGTACGCGAGTGTGTCTGGTCCGCTAGTCGCGTGTTTGGTGACCAGATGCCAGAGGCGATTGTATTGGTTTTCGTTTATGACCCGCTGTTAGTGGGACTGTCCCAATTTGTCTTAGCTTTCCCATTATTCTATCCTAGAACTGGATATTTACTCAACCTTATATTCCTGGTATTCAGAAGGTTGCGGGCTTGGAGACCGCCTTTTACCCAGAGTAATTGTTTCCGGCACCATGAAGGTTGTGTCTCCGGGACAGTTCTGGTGAGTGTTAGGATCGTATCCCGGTTCGGTCAGTGGGCTATTTCTTGGCTTTCTTCCCACGTGTGCCAACGGGACCGTTTCCTTTTCTTTTAGCAGTGTGCCCGCCTTTACGTGTAGGTGTGTGAGCTTTACGTGTGTGATATGCCTTCATCCGGCGGGCGTGAATAGTGTCCTTTATGAGTTTCCTCCCATGGCGCACGTTCACTATATAATTTAGGTCAGATACCTTCCTGCAGACTTTGAAGGGACCTGCCCATCGTGGTAGGAGGAATTCGGACACGTTCTTCTTACGGGCATGATTGGAGACCATGACCAATTGCCCGGGTGTGTATTCCACGGTCTTTCTATTCCGATCGTACCGCTCTTTTTGTTTTTTCTGGGCCTCGGCTATGTTTTTTCTAGCGTCCATGCGGGCTATCTGCAAATGCTCTAGCCGAGCCGCATTGTCTGTGTGGGCGTCCTGTGGGATACATATATTGTCTATGGGACTTCTGGGTGTGTATCCGTGCAGTAGGAAGTGTGGAGAGTGTTTCGTAGCCGTAGATACAGAGGTATTATAACTAAAAGTAATACTTTGCAGGTATTCATCCCAGTCTGTTCCTGCGTCCTCTGTAAATTTAGCCAGCGCTATTCCAAGTATTTTGTTCATACTCTCCGTGAGTCCGTTGGTTTGCGGGGAAAAACTCGTGGTAGTGTATGCCTTAATCCGGAGTATCTCCAGAAACTGTTGGAGCACTCTCGAGGTGAAAATAGTACCTCTGTCGGATAATAAGGTTTGGAATAGGCCATATCGTGTAATTATGTCAAATAGAAATTCGGCTATGCTGTTCGTGTCTGCTTTGGGAACAGCCTTTGTAATCATATATCGTGTGAGATACTCGGTGGCCACCAGGATATATTTATTGCCTTTCTGACTTGTTGTAATGGGGCCTTTCACATCTATTCCGACTCTGTGAAATAACTCTCCCACGGGAATTGGGTTGAGTAGTCCATGAGGCTTGCCAGGTCTTGTTTTGAATCGTTGGCAGGTGTGACATGTCTTGACAAAGGTATCTATGTCGGCCTTCATGTTTACCCAATAGTACTTGTCACGGATTCTATGGTAAGTTTTATGCGTACCTAAATGTGCCCCTGCCAGTGGGCTATTGTGGTGTCCGATCATGATATTTTCTCTCAATGATTCCGGAACCGCTATAGGTGCGCTATCGTGCATGGCTGTGGGCTTAAATTTCAGTACCCCGTCTTTGTCTAGAAAAAATCGCCTAGACATCCGTGCTGTCTTGGAGTCCACCTTATCCAAGTTTTCTAGTGCCAATAGAATCTGTTTCAAGTACGGATCACTTTCTTGCTCCTGTTTGATGTCAACCACCGTCAGGGCAAAGGTGGGCATATCGTCCCAGTCGTGGTCCTTACTGTCATCCGGGGGCTCGGCTACTGGCAGCCTAGACAACCCATCTGCGTCTAGGTGTGTAGCGCCTTTCTTGTGTTTGACCACGAAGTCATATTCATACAGGCGGAATATAAACCTGTTGAGTCGCGAATTTGGGTTTTTAAATTTGTCCCAAAAAAGCAAGCTCGCGTGGTCAGTCACTACCGTGAACTTGATACCATAGAGGTATACTCTAAAATAGTTCACTCCCCACGAAAATGCCAGCATTTCCCGCTCTGTGGCAGAGTATCTAGTCTCAACGGCCGTTAGCTTCCTGCTAGCGTAGGCGACGGGCCGTTTGCGCCCTTCGGCGTCTTCCTGCAATAGGGCTGCTCCCAACCCATACAGGCTGGCATCCACGTGTAAAAATGTGGGCCTATCACTATGGAAGTGTTGCAGCAATGGAGGTGAGGTCAATAGTTGCTTCAGTGTGTTGAAGGCATCTATGTGTTCCTGCGTGATGCTGAAGGGCGTTTTTTCCCGTGTGAGCTCAGTTAGGGGATGGGCGATGTGTGCAAACCTATAGATATACTTGCGATAGTACGAAGCCAAGCCAATAAAACTGCGCAATTGTTTCAAATTTGTGGGCATTGGGATGCCCGTTATTGCGTCAGTCTTGGCTGGGTCGGGAATAATGCCCTCCCGGTTGACAATATGGCCCAATATGTTAATTTGCTGTCTGGCAAATTGACATTTCGCAGGTTTAAGCCTTAGTTTAGCTTCTCTGATCCTTGCGAAAGCCTCCTCCAAATGTACGATGTGTTCGTCAAAAGTGTTGGAGAAGACCGTTATGTCATCCACGTACACCAATACGGAACGCCATTTAAGCCCTGAAAATGTCTTATCCACTAGCTTTTGGAAGGTTTGGCTGGCGTTACGGAGACCCATCGGTAAACGGGTGTAGGTAAATAGTCCGTTCTCTGTAACGAACGCCAGCTTGTGCCTATCTGGTTCATAGACGGGGATTGAATAGAATCCGCTATAGCAATCCATCGAACTGAACCAGCTAGCTCCACCAAGGGCGTCCAAATAGGTGTCTGCCCTTGGTAGTGGATAACTATCATTTTCGACCAACTTATTGAGCCTCCTGTAATCAGTACAAAATCTGTGCGATCCGTCCCTCTTTTTGGTCAGCAGAACTGGAGAGGAATAGTTAGAAATAACCGGAACAATGACCCCTGCCTCGAGCATCTCTGAGATTTGGGCATCGATGGCATGTCTCTCCTTCTGGCTCACTCTGAAGGGAGGCTGGTGTACTGGTCGGTCACTAGTGAGTGTGACGTGGTGTTCAATGAGGTCTGTCACAGCGAGATCCTTCATTGAGTGGGCAAAAATATCTCTGTTGCTCTCCAGGAGCTCCGTGAGCCTTTTATTTTGCTCCGGAGTCAGGTCCTGCCTGTGGTTCTGGTTGGCCGCCTTATCAGTGTGTGTGTTTGTGTATTGGCTGATAGTGTGCAGTGTAGGGGCCTGATGCTCGTGGTTTTCTCGCTCCGCTCGAATCCCATCTCTGTTCCTGGTGTATACCATGGGATGTGTGGTGAGCCTCTGGTCGTGCTTTAAAAGCATCTGACCACTAGCGAAATTTATGCTAGCCTCATATCTAGCGAGAAAATCCATACCAATTATGGCTGACGCAGAAAGGTGTTCGATAACGAACATGGGGTGCGTTGTGGCAAAATGGTCTATCCTAATATGTATGTTTGCCACTCCCATGTTTTCTAACGTCTGAGCATTGGCCGCTACCAGCCGGATGTCCCCCGTGACACCTTGTATTTGCGCCTCGGCAATGTGTCGGCTATTAACACAACTTACGGCTGCCCCTGTATCGATTAGGGCCTGCACTCTGTGGCCATTTATGGTGGCGTGTATCGTGAGGGCCGATACCTGAAATCCACTGCCCTGCACCGATGTGTTGTGTAAGATGTACGTTGTTGTTGTTGTTGTTGCCGGAGTGACATTTGTGCTGGGAGGGCACGGAGCTGTCCGCTTATCGTACCTGGCACGCTTCGCCTCTAGGCTTACTTCCTGTCCTGAATACTTTGCCCAGGTCAGCAAAGTGCGTTTGCCAAGTACATTGCCAGCTCCTTTAACTGGTCTTGCTGTGAGACTAGGAGTCTGCTGGCGAACGTTTAGTGTATTAATCGTTCCCAGCCTTTGTGTAGTTGTGTTGTTGTTGGTTTCTTCCTCTCGGGAAGGTGTGTCTGCAAATGTGACCCTGAGCTTGCCCTTGTTACCCCGCCTTTTGTTCCAAGCGGTCGCGAGTTCGACTCCTGTTGCTGGCTTCCCCATGCCGAGCGAGCTCGCGTCATGCGCCTGTGTGTGGTCAATTACCCCCCTGTGTTGTGGTGAAGGGGGTGGGGTTTTCTGTTTGGAGGGTGTGGGCGTGTTCTCGGGCTGTTTGCTCCTGATCGTGAGGGGTGTGTAATGTCCCGCCTTAGGGTTTCCTGTAAAAAGTACGTGTAAGTCCCTATTAAATCCCGCAGTTGAGAATAGCGGAGGCGAGTGCACATCCGTGTATACATGGATGTTGGCTTTGAGCACTTTGCCGAGAGCGGTTACCTCTACGGCACTGCCATAGGTGCCGTCCTTGCCCATGTATTTTCGGTAATCCGCCCCGGTCTGGAATGGGTTCTCCCGCTCGTCCGACACAAAGTCCCGGTACTCTTTCCAGTTGGCCAGGATATGTTTGACCGTTTTCTGTCTGTAGTCCCCATGATAATCCTCGGTATTCCGGATTAGAAAGCTCATGGCCCTAAACAGACAGTTGCCGTCTCCTTGCACGGGGTGTGTTTGGAAACGGTCCGGAGGCGGATCGTCAGCCTGAGTTTTAGCTGGCTGCTTCCTCCCCTTACTCTTACGAGTTTTCTTGGGGGAAGGGCCTTTCTTGTGCTGTGTTGGGGGAGGAACCTCAGCTGCTTCATCAGCTAGCCGAACCTCCCCGTCTAGGCGTTTTTTGAAAATGTGGGTGTACGCCTACCTGTACTGTATGTGCGCTCTCCCTCGGGGTGGCTGCGCCAACTCCCCGTTTGCGGTGTGTAAGTAGGTGTAGGGAGTAATGCCCCCCTGTCTGTCCGGTGGGGTGTTTCATCCCTGAACTCCCTCGGGTATTCGTCTGGGAGGGGGTAGTGTTCTGGGCCCTTCGTGTGTTTGTCTATGTTGTTCCTTTCTCTAGTGGGTTTTCTTCCTTGTCGGTTATTGCCCTGTTGTCCGTTATTCTGTCTCCGCCAGGGTGGGGTGTATGTCTGCTGCTGTTGGGGCGGGTATTCCCGTCGGTTCCCCTTTTCCCTATATTGGTCAGCTGCATACCCCTGTCTGGTCGAGGGTGGGTTTTCTCGCTGTTCCCAATTTCCCTTGTACTGCGGGGCCGCATAGCCTTGGCTTCGTGGGGGCGGGTTCTCCCGATAATCCCCATTTCCCCTGTTCTGCGGGGGTGCATAACCTTGGCTGCGTGGGGGCGGGTTCTCCCGATATTCCCCATTTCCCCTGTACTGCGGGGCAGCATAGCCTTGGCTGCGTGGGGGCGGGTTCTCCCGATATTCCCCATTTCCCCTGTACTGCGGGGCAGCATAGCCTTGGCTGCGTGGGGGCGGGTTTTCCCGATATTCCCCATTTCCCCTGTACTGCGGGGCAGCATAGCCTTGGCTGCGTGGGGGCGGGTTTTCCCGATATTCCCCATTTCCCCTGTACTGTGGGGCAGCGTTGGACTGTCTATGTGGTGACGGGCTGTTTCGTCGGGGGATGTCGTGGTCGTACTCCTCAGGGTAGTACTCCCGTGTGTACGGAGATGGTGACCGCCTTGAGGGGTATGTCGGCTCTGCGTCCGTGTATGCTATCGGTGAGTACCGAGGAGGGTAGTGTGGCCTATCCTGTGGGGGAGGTGTTGTTGGCCGCTGTGGAGGGTAGTAACTTTCTTCCCTCCCGTAGCGTCTCCTCTCTGTGTACCCCCTGTCCCTCTCAGTATGATAGTGTTCTCGTGTGTCTGCTTGCTCATCCCTTGGCGGTCTCCCGCCCGCTTGGATGGCAGCTATGGTCAGTTTCTCCATCCTGTCCACTAATTCGTCCATTTTGGCGTTAGTGTCGTCTTTCTGAGTTTGGAAGTGCAGATCCACGGCTTTTTCCGTAGCCTTTTCCGTGATCTTTCTCCCCTCCTCTATGGTCTTTATGTTATTCAACATATGTTGGACCGTGAGGTTGTTCATTATGCATAGCTTTTCTACTATGGCTGGTCTGAGGCCCTGCATTAACAGCTTGACTTTCTGTTTATTTGTCATTGCTGCATTGTACTTTTCGCACATTATCAATTTAACATTGATGTATGCCTGGGCGCTCTCTTTGGGTCCCTGTGACCTCTGTCTAATCTGGTCATAGAGATCGTCATCGTCTGGTATGAGCTGGAACTCCTCTTTTAAGAGTAAAGCGGTTTCCTCCCATGTGGCAGCTTCTAGTGTGTCCTCATGGAGCTCATACCACGTCATGGCCGCCTTTGTGAGGTAGGCAGGAAGGAGCCGTTTTCTAACTTCCTCGCTCCAACCATTGATCCGGGCCGTTCTATTGAAGGCCTTGAGGTATTCCTCGGGATCCTGGCCTTCCCCCGTGAACTTTGTGGGGTGGATCATGGGGTACTCAGTGTGTCTATTCATGTCGTTCTCGGCTGTGTCCCGTTGACTGTGTGTCGAGGTGTTTGGGCTGTTTGGAGGGGAATTAGCCTCGCTTCCCGTGTAGGACACCTGTGTTACGTTACCAGGTGGCTCGTCACCTGATATGCTTGTGCTGATGGCTGGTGTGTTGTCGTACTGTGTAGATTCGACTATGTGTACGGTTCTGTCTAAATCCTGTTTTACTGTCTCCAAAATAGTGTGGATGTCAAGAACCGCTTCTGTCGTGTGATTATTGGCTTTAATAGTGTCTGTTTCTAATAGCTCTGAAATGCGCTCGAGCAGGTTACTGGCTTTCTGCTCTGTGATCTGCAGTTGCTGCAACAATAGGGGATGGAGTGTTGGCAGGCAATCTACCTCACTATCGCTGGATACCGGCGACTCTTGTGTGTGTTCACTGGCCTGGGACCGTGTAAAATGTATAACTTGTGCTGCGGCGGCAGGGTGTTGAGCACGGATCTGTGCTGTTTTGAATTCAAGGTCCCTGAGTAGTTGTACTGCAGTCTGGTCAGTTATTAAGTCACCGTTCTTAATCTTTAGCTTCGGCAGGAGTGGAGTCGTACTAGCCGACAAATGGTGTGCAAAGTCTCTTAATGTAGTTCTAAATGTGGACATTTAATTGAAAAAAAAAATGTGTGACGTAATATGAGGTTTAAAAAAAATTCACTGTCTGCTTGGCTTTTTGCGGTACGGAAGGGGTCGTTTTACCTACGAGGGCTCGTTGGTTGAGTCCCGTTCTACTGTGCGTAGGACCGCGCCTCCACCAGTGTTTTAGATCCCTTATTTGGGGGTGGATCTAAAAGGGAGAGTTGTTGTACTAATTTATAAGGTGTTGCCTAAAAGGGTAGCTTCCCTTGACAGGGCAAGCTGACCAGTGTAGTGTGTTGTGGTGTGCTAGGAACTAGGGGGCGTCCCTATAAATAATGTGGTAATGTTTGAGGGGATGGGACCCACTGTAAAGGGTCGCTGCGCTAATCGCTCAGCTGACTGCTTATTATGTAATTGAATCTGCTTGTATCAGCCGAGTGGCACGCGCCGCTTGTTGGCAGCCGAGCCGGCTAGAGAAACGCAAAGGTACCTGAGTTAGCGCTAATGGCTTACCGTCTGTCACGTCTTTACGTGACGGGAATAAGGAAGGGCGTTGGGATGTAAAGAGGCGTATAACAGTAATGCTAGTGTAGAGTGTGGACCAAGTGTTTTATTGGTCTGTGATTCTTTGTGTGAGTCCCTTGTAGGGAATGAAATTATGTTCACAATGTGTACAAGTGGTGGGTTACAGGTTACAAAAATAGGAACTCTGAACACGATTGACTGACTCACCTCGGTTGACACCAGCGTAGCCTCCGGCTGTCTCGATGAAGCACTGACAATGAAGAGATCCTTTGACCTCATTAGGACGCCTTCTTATACCTTTTGACGTCCTGCTGTCAGCATTGTGTTGGCATGCTGCCCCAGTTAGTACTATGTCGCTGAGTGTAATGATTACGTAAGGCTTGAGCTGCTTTATGGAGTAGCAAGCTGTCCTTACAGTATTAATGGATGTTGCCCCGGCCTTCCAAGGGTTGCCATTTTAGGGGATTTAGCCAGATGCCGGGGGGATGGTCTCCAAGGGGTGCATACCCCTGGGATGCTGTACACTGTTGAGTTCTTAATGTGAATATGACTGAGATCCTGTGGTTTTACTGCAATGACAACACGAAATCCACTTCAATGTAAAAATAACATTTTATACGATGAAAGATGTTACGTGACGTAATTTGGATAAGCTGAATAATAAATTACGAAAGAACGTCTAATGAGAGAAAAATTCAGTGAACATGTGATCAGAATTCTTTGTATTCTTCTACATTGGCTAGTCATGAACAAACATTGGCAATAAACGTTTCGGTAGTCACCCTGTAACGTATACGAAGATGTACTGAACGTCACATTTTCAATACATCACGAAGGGTGGAACTTAGGTATGTTTAAAGCACCTAATACATCCATCGTCATCTTTTCACCGTACCGCGTTAGATTCTCTAGCTTTATATTACGTTGGTTTGAGCAGCCTTTCACGCTGTTCGTAGTAAGATAGGCTACTGGTAAAATAACAAACTTCACCTTTGTTCATGTCATGTCATTGTCATTGTGGATGTGGGTAAGGGGTTGGGTAGATCGGAATAAGGGATCTTTCTGACAATGTACACCTTGTATCTACACACTATCTCATCTTTGAGATTTTACACAACTGTTTACAGTAACGAGATGCTCTTGGACTTGTATAATTTAACGAAAATGTTGCATTTGAGACAGTTATTGGAAAACCACAACTTCCTTTAGTACATTAGAATAAAGTTGAATTAACTTTCAATGAATATTGTACAATACCCAAGGGGTATGCACCCCTTAGAGATCATCCCCCCCATCATCTGTCTAAATCTCATAAAAGGCAACCCTTTAAAAGCCTACCCAATATCCATCAATACTATAAGGGCAGCTGGCTACTCCATAAAGCAGCTCAACCCTTGCGTAATTATGACACACAGCGACATACTACAAACTGGTTCAACTATGCCACAACGCGCTGACAGAACAGAGGCTAAAGGTATAAAAGGTGCCTTAAGTGGGTCACGAGAATCTCTCCATCACCAGTGCTTCGACGAGACAGCCGGAGGCTAACGACAGTGTCAACCGAGGTGAGTCAGTCAGTCAGTGTTCAGAATCCTACTTTTGTAACCTAACACCCACAGTTTGTACTCACATTATAACATCACAAGATCCCTTAAGAGGGACTAACAGTTACTCATTGCTGACCAATAAACACTTGGTCAGTCTCTTACACTTGCATTACTGATCTACACTCTTCTTCACGTCCCCACGTCCTTCCTTACTCCCGTCACAGTCGGACGTGACACACCGTAGTAATAACGCCAACTCAGACGTCCTTGTATTCCTCACAGCGGCTAGCGTGCTCAATTGAAGCGCGTGCCGAACCGCTGACACTAGCAAGGTGATTATATAATAAGTAGCCGGCTGGGCGACTAGTACACCGACCCGCGTGCTAAGGCTACATCCCTTAAACCACATTTACAGTCTTTATAGGAACGCCCCCTAGTTCCTAGCACACCACAACACACTACACTGGTCAGCTTGCCCTGTCAAGGGGAGCTACCCTTATTTAGGCACAAACTCATAAATTAGTACAGCAACTCTCCCTTTTAGATCCACCCCCAAATAAGGGATCTAAAACACTGGTGGAGGCGGGGTCCTACGCATAGAGAAAAGGGACTCAACCAACGAGCCCTCGTAGGTAAAACGACCCCTTCCGTACCGCAAAAAGCCAAGCAAATTAGTGAGAAAATTTTTCCCCCAGACAGAAAGCACCATATTTTTTTTTTGGTGCTCTAAACTAGCTACACAAGGGAAAGGCTTGATAAACCAACCCCCTAGCCCCATACAGAACCAGAGAGATATAGGAATACACTGGCAAACACGCACAGATTTTTTTTTCTCTCTATTGTTACTTTAGGCCCATACACTTCAGGCAGAATGGCACCTCATGAAGAGATTGCAAGCCATGAAGGTAATAGGGGTATGCCAATATTAGTAGCATTATTGGCTAGATGCCAAAGGCACATACAGATCAGGCAAACACAAATACGGACACTCCAAACAAAAATCGGGGCAATACAGGGCAAACAGCCATACACTCCGTCAGAGGGTAGGACAGCGCGATTAAGATGCGCACATAAGCATTTGCAAGCAGGCCATGAGCCTCAATAAGGCAGTACACCCAAATTTGGGACAAATACCGTGAGCTACAAGCCAATAAGGCCATTTTTGAGTTCATGGTAGGGCCATCAGCCCACCCGAGAGAGGACATAAGCGTGGATACGCTGACTCGACAATTTGCGAGGATGTCCCTCTCGCCACGTACTGCCACAGAATGGAAGGAGTTCGCCGTGGCCACAGTCAAGAAGACGGCCAGGTTAGGCTCCAACTTACTACAAAATAAACCTAACACAAACACACGTCCTTCAGCTCCGGATCGGAAGGCAATTTTGCCAAATCGAGGGGCAGAGCCTAGAACAATCCCCTCGGACCGGATGAACGAGAGGGAGTTGAAGCCAGGACCTTCAATCACACATAATACGACAGAGGGACAACAGGAGGTAACCTCGTCATGGGCTGACGACGTAGAGCCTGACCTACCACATATAAAGCCTACATACACTCACACAGATAGGATAACACAGTGGCAGGAGTCTGCCGTGGCCACGGGCCAGAAAGCGGACAGGCTACACGACACCACATTGGCAGGACAAAAACAGGCACTTAAGCGGCCTTCACCGCCAGTTCAAAGGGCAAATTTGCCAGAACGGAGGCGAACACCGGCATTAGTCCCTCAGGATGCACGGTACACGCACATACAGATTAAACAGGCATTACCATACAATACACGGGGATTAGGAAAGGTATTATTACCCACCCCACAAAACCTCGCAGTCAAACATACATACACTCCCGCAAAATCTGCTAAGATAGCGCCAAGCGCAATAACGCCCTTAAATACAGGTACACTTAGACCTAGAAACACGCGCTACGGTGGAAGTAGGGCAAGGCTTACTTTGCTAGAAATTCCGCCGGAAAACAGCAAAGAAACACCTCAATGGATTTCAGAGGCCTATAATATCGTAACAGGGCAAAACCCTTCACCTTTCTGAGCACTGAAGCTCGAAAGACGATAACGACTTCCACCAAGGCCAAAGAAATAAAACAACATCACTTCCCCCATCATAAATGGCCACACAAGTTCTTTCACGCGGGAGATATCAGAAAATAGACCGACAATTACATAGTAAACATAAACTGCGCATTTTTTTTCTTTCTCGTATTTTATGTATATACAGGGCAACATGGCCAAATTAGAAGTGAGTAATTTTAAATCCTTCTGTGTTTTTTTTTGGGAACCATGGCATCTTTCTATCAGGCCATCACTAAGCCAAGTGAAAGCCCATCAGGCTTAAGGCCGGAAAGAGATATTTTGAACACAACTTAGGCATAAAATCACAGCATAGAGCTTAAGGGAGTCTTTCTAAGTAGAAATGACTAGACGTTCTACATTATGGTTCCACAGTTTGACAGATTCTCTTGTTGCGGGCAAAAAAAAAAAAAAAAAAAACGTAAGCATGGCAAGAATTAAGAATCTCAAACTAGTTTCAAAAAAAAAAAATTTTGGGAGGTGTGCTTTAACCAACTAAAAAGCCCAATTGCACACCGGGATGAGACACTGTCATTTTGGTGAGTTACAATTACTTTGATAGGCAGGTTTGACTCCCACAGGGCACTGGCTTTGCTCGTGACGTGGATACAAGGGTATCAGTTACGTCTGGCAATGGCCTTTCTAAGGTGTACTAGACAGTGTCGGGAGATTCCCCTGAGACGTAACCAGATTACGGTAGTACTCACGTTACCAAATTGGTAAATACTACACTCAGGTCCCAATCACCATTTTTTTTCAAAAACATAGTGCTCACGACATAATTTTTAGAGACTAACGCCACCTACTATTATTTTCTTTCAATGTGCTCTCTTAATGCAGAGCGGGGCATAAATAATTTTTTTTTTGTTTCACACATTTAGCCCAAGAAAGAAAAATGGCCAAATAAACTATATATATATTTTATACATAGGTATACATAACACAACCTTCATGGCGCCGGAAACAATTACTCTGGGTAAAAGGCGGTCTCCAGACCCGCAACCTTCTGAATACCAGGAATATAAGGTTGAGTAAATATCCAGTCGTAGAATAAGGATAATGAGAACGCTAAGACTAATTGGGACAGTCCCACTAACAGCGGGTCATAAACGAAAAACAATACAATCGACACTGGCATCTGGTCACCAAATACGCGACTAGCGGACCAGACACACTCGCGTACAATGCATATGAGATTTCCGAAGTGAAATGCCATGGACTGTGGTTTGGATTCCAAGTAAAACGGAAATCCCGTGGCACATGATCTCTAGAAATGGTCACGTTAAACCACAAAATTCCCCTCTTGCCTTTTTATAATGCGAAGAGCACTAACAGAAAAGCAGGCTGATTAAGAACACATGTTCGGATACACAGCGTTATCGGAACAAATAAACAAGCGAGCGCGCAAGACATTGCAACCCGACACCCTCATACTCAGCAGTAAAGCAGACCTCAATGATAAACTGCGAGCCTTACAGACGACAGTTCCCAAAGCACACTGCACGGAATCATTCATAGCCAACCTAAGAACCCTATATCTTCAAAATTTACACTACGAGGAGAGGGCAAAAATAAGCAAACTCCTCGCAGGAAGGTATACTAGGGGTTGCGCATAGAAAAACACACAGCCCATTTGCCATAGTGTAGGCGGCACAGAAATGGCCACCAAATCTTTACAGACAACCGGCTTCGAACCCATGTCCACACACAAAAACCTCGTACCGAAAACTAACTAAACAACGGTATTTTCGGTACGAGAAACACAAACAAAATACAGGCAGAATGCCCGCAGAACATGAACAACGCAGACATATAACACAGAGAATTACATAGAACACGGGTTCGAACCCCAGAGAAAATTGCACGCCAGGGAAAAACAAGCAGACGGCCTTCCAATCACACCAAAATTGGCCCATATAACGGCTTAGACAGATAATACTACATTCCTGCGGCCAAATGACAGGCATAAAATTCCAGAAATACACTTGACAGGGAAAATGGACTTTCCAGACAGAGACATATAAATTTCGTAAGACAACGGTCTTACGGAATAATGGCCACACAACGGCAATAGTAGCAGGGCGGATTACCACATCGGGCCGCCAGGAATTTAACACAATGACCACACTGGCATACGTGCAGAAAAACACGCAACAGTGGTTAACCTACATAAAATCCCGGCCTGAAGTTACACACACGAACTGATGACTTGCAGACTTAGCCACTTTGCAACACTGTCGATGACAAAACGCAATTGTGTAGTGGCAGTGACCATGAATAAACAAATGCAGAACAATCATACCACTATACATTTTTCAACACTGCGAAAGCATTTATCAACAAGCAGACGTCACAGACCAAAACTTGTCGCAGGCCCAGAGTAGCACGTTCGTAAAGACGTTGGCAGGCCACGGGCGCTTCCTACCCATACACAATATACACAGTAGGACTTAGCTCTACAGCAGACCAGGCGTCCGCGTGGTGTAGCGGAGCGTAGTCACACACACACACACAAACGCGCTCACCAATCAGGGGCGAACATAGGGACTTTGAGGAAACGGGACCTCCCCTTAACAACTTCTTTTTGCGACCCTAGTCCCGAAACAAATCATTCCAGGCGACTAGGACTTAGCCCTATAACGGACCAGAGTAGGTCGTGAAGCTTCGCTATCCCAAAGCGCGGATAGAAAACCAACATGGACCAAGGGAGGATGACAAGAGAACATGCTAACAGCGTCCCACTCTACTCCCTTCCCATAACCTTTTCACGTCCAGACATAAACAACGCAAACACATCTACACGACCATAAACAGCTACACTACACTACAAAGTATACATAAGGGTTGGTAAACTTCATGTGTTTACAGAAAGGGCATGCTACGCCCTGAGCCCCACCGCTATCACCTGAATGAGAGGGGTGCATCGGCCAACAACAACTAAGCGTAATGCACATCTCCATCTGAGAGATGAGGCCATAAGTAATAAATACTAACCATTTTTTTTTTAAATTTAAATCATCCCGCATGAGAGGGAAATATATTAGTATTATGCCTCAACCTACACCTATCCATACATGAGTGCAAACGCCTCATATCCAGACGCATGCATGTACATCCCATCCATTCACCAGGGGATATTGATATCAGACCGGCATGGATTTTTATTTTATTTTTTGCAACCCCGGGAATTACCTGCCCCGTTCCACTCACTGTAGGAGCATCCCAGCACAAAAACCGGTTCCAGGCCGCCACTAACGCGGAATTCGGAAGTGCGCAACCTCCTCCTACCCTGCTTTAACCCACTCTACAGATAACTACCCCCAGATCACAATAACAGGGTACCTGACGCCACAGACCCTACTAACACCTCCATCAAGGTTAAAAAAGAGCATTATCGCTGGAGAAGCTGATATAGCACAGGTAGCCTAAAGTAGTCTACGTATGTAGAGGTTTTACCAGCCCACCACACTGGAAGTATTTTACATTTGACACTTTTTACACAGGTTACACCTATATTTAAAAAAAAAAGGGAATCTGAAACACCCTGGCTGATGATACCGGCGTTAGCCAAAGGTCAAAAGCACAACACTAGGGGCAGAACTGGGGTAGGTAATGACAACCCTTACCCCAGTTGGCTCGACAAATCACCTAACTTGACGACTAGACCAAACAGACGAACCACGTGAGGTCAAAGCATTCGCGGCCTGGTCGGGCAAGCTCTGGAATCCTAGGTGCGCATAAACCGCCCCTGGGAGGAAGGGATGCTAAACCCACTTTGTGCCACGGTCGTCGAAGACAAGACCTGCAGGGAGACTTTCTGAGAATGGCGGGAGAAATAGCTCACTCCGCGTCGGCCTCGGGAGCTATCCCTAGAGACGACCATATTATGACTAGACTGTTAGTTAAATTTACGTAAGTAGGACTTCCATGGCGGGGAGTCAGACTCCTATTCGTCAGGAGTGAAGCAGGATCCAAGGGTTCAGCAGGACCAATCCTAGATCCGACAAGTCCTTACCCCGCGAGGTGAAGGTGAAGACCACGACGGTAATCAATAATGCAGAATGAAATATGAATATATATATATGGAATGTACGCGCTCATTCGGTCCTGCGCCCACGTAAATGGACGACAACGGGTCGCCAGAGTTCTTAAATGAGTAGCATAGCGGGCACTCAAAAGGGTTCAGTGGGCCAACCCAGCAATGCCGAAACAGGCGAAGAGGACTCCCCGGACGCTCACTTCCCGGAGGACATATGAATACAAATATTGCGGCCGAAACAGGCGAAGAGGACTCCCCGGACGCTTTCTTCCCGGAGGATATTATGCCATGGGACCACACTGTCCAATGCCCACATAAATGACGACGCATCGGGCAGTCAGAGTGCATTAAGAGATGGGGCATTGCGCGCCCCTCACAGGAGCCAAGTGGGCGGCTCACCTACGACTAATCGGAACGGCAAAACGAGCACGACAAGGAAGTTACAGCGGGCGGAACGGTTAGCTTAGTGGCACCGTAAGCCGCCCGCGGATAGATTAATCCTAGTAATAGACGTCGACACTAGACTTAAGGGGACGGAATCTAGCGACCCTAGAGACAACCGGTGTTTCTGGGGCTCGTGCGGGTGGTGATCTGGGGATTTAATTGCCCCAGGCGATCGTCCTAGGCCAAATTTAGTTATAGACGGTTGCATTTGACACGCAACCTAGGATTAAGCAAATTTAATGAACACTGTTGCAATTCAGCACAGCATCTTTCGGCCATAGATTAAGGCAACCCTCTCGGCTTAGATGTAGTTTTTTTTTATATATATACCATAAGTAGAATAAGTGGTATAAGAGAACGCCGTTCGGCGCCTGATGACCCACAAATCCGTCATCAGGGTAAGTCCGATAATTCATGATAAGTTATTATAATGTAGCATAGTCTTACATTTAAGACAATTTTTTTTAATACATATATTGAGGTAAAATTTCGGCGCCTGGCGGCCCAAATTCGTTGCCAGGGTAAGCCCAATACTACAACACATTAGGAAATGACGTCACGGCACCATATAGGGTAAGCCCGGCCATATATCGAGTAACAATAACCATGCCATTCTTTTCACAGGTAAAAAGGGGCTTCAGACTGTGGCAACGCTGCCACAGGAAGCGGCATATGGAATAGGGAATTTCAATGTTTTGTTAACCTCTCCATTTTTTTTTGCAGGCATTGTCACCTAGAATATGACACGTGTAATTATGATTTTGCTGCCAGATAGCAGCAACATGCTATTTAATGCCCCCTTATTGTAGTATTATACCTGTGCATACTAACCTCCATTTAACATTCATTCTCACTTACACACTCACTACATTTTTTTTTACAGCTACACGTCAATAATCTGCACAGCGGGAATGATGCCTGTGGGGCATCAAGCTTGCTGGCAGATCTACATAAAACAAAAACACTTGAAGCGTCAAAATGCGACGCAGCTTACGGCGATGAGGGCGCAACCGGCATGTGGCGGCGACCCTCATGGCCAAGTGTGCAAGCATTCACCCACAGAGGATGCTTCACAGACTAGGTATTAAGAATACACTGCAAGCGGTACGACCACTCAACCGTGCCAAGAGGTGGCCGTATAGGATCAGCCGTGATACGGCAAGCGTACGTACAAACAGGTAGCGTGCACGCGAGGATCCAAATAAAAACTAGAATTATAAGGGTTTAGCGCGTTTAAGTAGACATAAGGTCATTGTAGTTCATAATTTTAAAGAGTAAACTACATACATATTCATGCGCCCACGGGCAATTATTCCAATGGAAATTCCTAAATGTCAGCATCGCAACATAATATTTTTGTCTGTTTATCAAGTTCACGTGTACACGATGTCTATATTTTTGTTTTGTTTTGTTTCGTTTGCTAAGGTAACACGTAACCAATGTCTGTGAATTGTTTTCTTTCATTTTTCTCTCTTCTAACTTCCCCATTTGTCAGGGTGTTCCGTTTTATCCCACAC
The DNA here is from genome assembly GCA_946902985.2 of Meconema thalassinum. Taxonomy (NCBI): domain Eukaryota; kingdom Metazoa; phylum Arthropoda; class Insecta; order Orthoptera; family Tettigoniidae; genus Meconema; species Meconema thalassinum. The sequence goes on along the minus strand of OX336389.2, from coordinate 1,240,027,649 downwards.
CAATAAATACATTTTAAATATTTCCTTTAAATTATACCCTGGAACACCCATTTTTTTCTATTCTCTCCTATCTTCTTTATTGCGGGGAGCACTTTTTCCCCAAGATAGGGCGGACGACGCAATCATCCGTTCGGCCCTGGGTTTTTCCTCCCTGCACAACTATGTAACCATGTATAACCATGTTTTTTTTCTTTTTTATGCCGACAACGGCAATGGCGATTGTGCCTCAATAGCAATTATTTTCTTTATTCAACAATGTTAATGCACATTTCACCATGCAATGTAAAATTTATATACATATATATCTATGTACACCCCATAACCCTCCCCTCTGAACACGGGCTGACCGCACACCTACACTTCTGCACGACGACACCCGTTCCATACGACGACGCTTACGACGCCACCACCAGAAGAGACGAGGGGGATTCAAAAACTACTACGACAACATCCCAACCCCAAGTGCCCTTCCCGGTCGCGAGGACGCGACCAAATGGAGGAAGAGGCTTGTACAATACCCAAGGGGTATGCACCCCTTAGAGATCATCCCCCCCATCATCTGTCTAAATCTCATAAAAGGCAACCCTTTAAAAGCCTACCCAATATCCATCAATACTATAAGGGCAGCTGGCTACTCCATAAAGCAGCTCAACCCTTGCGTAATTATGACACACAGCGACATACTACAAACTGGTTCAACTATGCCACAACGCGCTGACAGAACAGAGGCTAAAGGTATAAAAGGTGCCTTAAGTGGGTCACGAGAATCTCTCCATCACCAGTGCTTCGACGAGACAGCCGGAGGCTAACGACAGTGTCAACCGAGGTGAGTCAGTCAGTCAGTGTTCAGAATCCTACTTTTGTAACCTAACACCCACAGTTTGTACTCACATTATAACATCACAAGATCCCTTAAGAGGGACTAACAGTTACTCATTGCTGACCAATAAACACTTGGTCAGTCTCTTACACTTGCATTACTGATCTACACTCTTCTTCACGTCCCCACGTCCTTCCTTACTCCCGTCACAGTCGGACGTGACACACCGTAGTAATAACGCCAACTCAGACGTCCTTGTATTCCTCACAGCGGCTAGCGTGCTCAATTGAAGCGCGTGCCGAACCGCTGACACTAGCAAGGTGATTATATAATAAGTAGCCGGCTGGGCGACTAGTACACCGACCCGCGTGCTAAGGCTACATCCCTTAAACCACATTTACAGTCTTTATAGGAACGCCCCCTAGTTCCTAGCACACCACAACACACTACACTGGTCAGCTTGCCCTGTCAAGGGGAGCTACCCTTATTTAGGCACAAACTCATAAATTAGTACAGCAACTCTCCCTTTTAGATCCACCCCCAAATAAGGGATCTAAAACAATATTAACGTTCTTATTTTGAAGAATACTGCAGTCACTTCTTGAGGAGCATCAACAATGTTACAAACTATTCCGTACTTCTTGATAGTAATACAAATGCCTTCCAGTGGTTAAATTCTTCTCTAAGGATTCTTGAACCTAATCTCTCGTCTGTACCGGTACGTAAAGTTACTCTCATTCCTTTGATCTCCAGCCTTTTCATTATTTAACTCCTTCCATTCATTATGAGCTGCAGTCGAATATTGGCACTACATGCATACAAGACGTCATGTATTATTCCCAGTGCTTCAATGGCACTTCATAGAATTTATTACGAATTAATGAATTAACTTGTGTCTTTTATTGTGGTAATTTGTCCCTTATATGTGTGTATGGAATGTCTTATAACTATTATATTATGATGTCTGTACATACAATTTGATCTCGGATTGCGAAGGAGGTGTTTTCTGAGTTACGTTAGGTACCATATTGTCTGAAGTGCACGTGGGAAACTACGTTAAATCACTTCCTAGATGGCTGAAATTGTGTCTGAATCCATATGTTTAAAATTCCCTGCTCTGCCAAGAAATTAAATTCTAGTCTAAGGGCTGGAATGGGATCCACTCAACCTCGTGAGGAAAAACTAAGAAGATGTGGGTTCAATTAGTGCATTTCATTTCAACATTCAGACCAGAGTTTAGGACCCGGGAATCGCACTCGCGACATAGGCCTATTGGATAGTAGTATGCATGTGAACCTCCCAGTACATGAATTTGTGCGTCATCATTCACTGCGTGTACAGAATACATTCTCCAGACGTAGATTATTCGCACTTTTCAATCAGTCACGATCTCTCAGTGCCACATATACTGCATGTACGTGTGAACTTGGATATCACTCTTCCACGGAGGTGTCCCAGAAATGCAGTACAAGATTAAGTTTTCAAATTATGATTCATCTACTTCCTGGTGTTGCGACTAGCATTCTTGGCTGACGCTCCGGAGGTCCGGGTTCGATTCCCGGCTCTGCCAAGAAATTAAATTCTAGTCTAAGGGCTGGAATGGGATCCACTCAACCTCGTGAGTCAAAACTAAGAAGAGGTGGGTTCAATTCCCACCTCAGTCATCCCAGAAGTGGTTTTTCATGGAATCCCACATCTACTCCAGGCGAATGTCGAGATTGTTGCTAACGTAAGGCAACGGCCACTTCCTTCCCAATCCTCACCTGAATTACAAATACACACACTAGTACAGCCATCACAATTACACAGGTTATCAGACAAAATTCCACAATCACACGTGTATACGAGGCTACATGACCACGATGTCCATCCCCTCAAGTGAAACAACAACAACAACAACAAATTATGATTCACAGTTCTCTAATCCAAGTGTGGGCAATCACGGAAAATCGGGCCAGGAACAGTTCCACGGCCCACGGTTCTGGCCCCGTGAGTCATCCCCACTACTGCTGTCAGCACGGCAGATGCCCCCCTCACCTCTAAACAGCGCCAACCCCAACCACGCTCCACTCTTCCGAGTCCCAATCAGCAGCCCCAACTATTACCCGCGTACACCTTTCGCTGTTTGACTGTTTTTGTCGTTGACAGCGCACGAAATCGAGGCCTTCTCATCAGTATCCTGTCATTAATTAAGATCCAGTATTATTAGTGGAACGGTAGCCTCCGTGGCTTAGGCGGCAGCACGCCGGCCTCTCACCGCTGGGTCCGTGGTTCAAATCCCGGTCACTCCATGTGAGATCTGTGCTGGACAAAACGGAGGTAGACAGGTTTTTCTCCGGGTACTCCGGTTTTCCCTGTCAACATTTCATTCCAGCAACACTCTCCACTATCATTTCATTTCATCTGTCATTCCTTTGATCATTGCTTCAGAGGAGTGCGACAGGCTTCGGCAGCCGGCACAGTTCATATTCTCGCTGCTAGATGGGGGCTTCATTCATTCCATCCCTGACCCGGTCAGTAGACTGGAAGCAGGCTGTGGATTTTTCATTAATAGTGGAATGGTGAAGTACAAGAAGACGATATATTCCAGAAACTTAAATCGTCCGTTTCGCATAGGTGCTTCAAATTGCAGTCGGAACGGGTCTTTTCTACGTCGATTTTAGTAAAGGTACCCATCGTTTGTTTTGCAATTATACGTCGTTCATGTGAATACTGTAATTTGGAGCGCATTTCCAAGCCCAATACGGAAACGATGCTACTGACTTAATCGCAGAGAAAATGAAAAATTAAACCAAGGAATTTAGGAAAAAAAGCCAGACAAATGGCCAAGCTAATCCAGTGTTTTGTTGATGTTTGCAACTTGAGAAAGCAGCACCATGCATTCTATCCCCACCTACCCAGAGAGCATCTCAAGGTCACACCAACAAGTGGATTCGATTCCCACCTCAGCCATCATGGAAGTGGTTTTCAGGGCAAACGCCGGGATGGTTCCTAACTGATGGCCACGGCCGCCTCCTTCTCAACCCTCACCTGAGTTACAAATACACACACTACTACAGACTGACAATAATAGAGGTTATCAGAGAAAGTCTACACACCTAAGTACACGGAGATAAATGACCACGATGTCCAAGCCCCTTAAATGAAAAAATGACAGCATATTTATATATGTTCTGCGATACGATTCTCAGTGCGTGCCTAAGAGGATAGAGTGCGAGACTTACGTGCGAGGTGTCCCGGGTTCAATTCAGGGCCGGGTTTGGGATACAACTTCAAATGGTTAATTCCCCTGGCTATGGGTCTGGTTGACGGTGACGTACTGATTTAGTTTTCATCACAGCGTACAGGTCGCCCATGGGCGTAATCTCTGAAGGCCTATTATTATTATTATTATTATTATTATTATTATTATTATTATTATTATTATTATTATTATTATTATTATTATTATTATTATTATTATTATTATTATTATTATTATTATTATTATTATTATGTGGATTGAATTGTATGGAGCGCCATTCTTTCACAAGTGGGCCATAAATATCACGTAGTTCATTCCACAAGTTCATTGGGCTTTGTGTTCATTGAACAGAAACTTATGGATTGTTTTCCGCTGCCCCCAAACGGGAACTTAACGAGGTATTACGACTAGCCATCAAAATCTTCATGATATTGTAAGTTGTGCAAGTTTAATGACTATTGCAATCAGCAGCAACAGTTGTATGCTAATGTCCACTGAATACGGAATAGCTAGATTTTATATCTGACAGTAGACTGAAAAGAATTCTTTCCTTTGCATTCAGTTATTTTTCAGCTAAAAGATAAGAAGTGATAGTACTGTAGGTAACGCTCATCTAATACAGATAATAAGGACAGGAAATCTGCTTGATGGCCTCTTTCGCTATCATCAGCAACTCCTTAGTGTGAAGCGCTTATGTCTCATGATAAGGACGGCTTCGATCTTTCACGAGACTTTGGTGTGTTATGATAATTCCAACATGTTTTCCTATTGAACATTAATGGTCGTCGAGATGAATCAGAATAAAAATGTATAAAGGCATTAAACTGTATGTAGGTCTGCAATTTAACTAGACCGTGCAGTCAATGATTTGTCCTCTTACGACAAAAATACTGGAATGCAGCCGAAATAAATCAGAAACCTCTATGGAGATCAAATTGACAGGTGAAAAGCTGAAGGAAGTAGAAGACTTCTGTTACTTAGGAAGTAGAATAACCAGTGATGGACGAAGCAAAGAGGATATAAAAAGTAGGTTGGCTCAGGCAAAGAAAGCTTTTCTACAAGAAAGGAATCTGCTGACATCGAATATAGATTTAGGTATTAGGAAGTCATTTTTGAAAGCCTTTGTCTGGAGCGTGGCGCTCTATGGAAGTGAAACTTGGACTATTGGTGCAGCAGAAAAGAGGAGAATAGAAGCATTTGAAATGTGGTGTTACAGGAGAATGATGAAGATCAGATGGGTAGATAGGGTTACAAACATAGAGGTATTAAGACGAGTGGGAGAGGAGAGATGTTTCTGGCGACTGCTAATGAAGAGAAGAGATAGGTTGGTAGGACACATACTAAGACACCCAGGAATAGCAAGCTTAGTTATGGAAGGAAGGGTCGAGGACAAGAACTGTAGGGGTAGACCAAGGTTAGAATATGTTAAACAGATTGCCTCAGATGTAGGGTGTGGTAGTTATGTAGAGATGAAACGATTAGCTCAGGACAGGGAGGCATGGAGGGCTGCATCAAACCAGTCAAAAGACTGAAGACTCAAACAACATAGTTCTTGTAGAGACTAATAATACATCCTTAATGAAAATTAAACACTAAAATGTATCGTTGTTAACACTCTATTACTGTTATTAATATTATTATTTAAAAATAATGATCTATTTAATTCAGGAGTTTCATCTAATAAGTTGCGTGTTGTACAAGCTGTAAGGTGGAGACTTGAAATAAATTGACGCATGCAGAAATGACAACCATAGCCTTTGGGTTTCGCCATCAATGCTCGACAAAGTGAAGCATATTGCGAAACATTTCATACCCCTAAGCATATTTCAGGTAATTTCGATAAAGAGAAAGCAGCAATGAAATTTACCGTGGCTTCCAGTCGCCAAGCTCAAGGGCTATTACCATGTTTATCCTGTCTATCGCGCGACTCAATGTGCCCACGGTTACCTTGATCAGTCTGAACATTAAACTGATTCATGCCACCATGGATTCAAGTATACACTTTAATGTTCAATTTGTACTTTGCGAATTTCAACTACGCAAATTTACACCGTTTTGCCTTTGGCCAGTCTTCAACGCCTTATCAGTACTTTGACAAGTCTTTCGTGACCGAATACCCAGAAAAATGAAAATCCACAGCCTGCTTCCAGTCTCCAACCGGGTCAGGAATGGAATGAATGAAGCCCCCATCTAGCGGCGAGGATATGGACTGTGTCGGCTGCCGAGGCCTGACGCACTCCTCTGGGGCAATGATTAAATGAATGACAGATGAAATGAAATGATAGTGGAGAGTGTTGCTGGAATGAAATGTTGACAGGGAAACCCGGAGTACCCGGAGAAAAACCTGTCTGCCTCCGTTTTGTCCAACACAGATCTCACATGGAGAGACCGAGATTTGAACCACGGACTCAGCGTTGAGGGCGGCGTGCCGCCGCCTAAGCCACGGAGGCTGACCGATTATCCAGAACTAAAATGAAATAAGTTGTCATAGGCTGAAACTCTACCTGATTTAGAATATATAGTTCCGGAAATATTGTACCTCTGGGCCATTTCATAATAAATGTTGGGTATTCTATCATAAGTGTTGAAACACCGGATCCCATGAGAACTCCGCAATTAAGCAACATAGGGCGCAGTCTGAACTTGGATGGTATGCCGGTTCTAGGCACTGCGTGCTGTTGGCCAACATAAGGAGGAGCGGAAAGGCCCCGGCCACCCTACCGCAAGTAAACTCCGGCTGGGGGTAGCCACTTCGGAGGCTCGGACCTGCCTTCGGGCAGAATACCAATTAATGTTTAATTCTATCATAAATGAACTTTTCTGCCAGAGATTTCAAATGTCACTATGCCACCGTTAACGAGCAAACACAAGTGGAGTATATAAGCGCAATCGTAATTACTGAACGAGCTTCCAACAGGGCCACCTAATTGGTCCCTTACCCGTAACCATGTACTGGTATCAGACCGCCGAGCAATTCTATGCCTCTCTCCTTTCCACCTAAGCAAACATTTCTATTCCGAAATATGATACTCGCTGTGTGTTGGTGACGTAATGACTTTTAAATATGTTGCAGGAATGTCCATTTATATACTATGAACACCAAGTATATCGGAGGACACTTTAAGTCATAGTTCAAAAAGGCAAATGGTTTGACTCTTACTAAGGTTGGTCTTGTTCAGATTATTGTTGGGTTTGAAGCCATTTTTCAGTGTTGCCTATGTAAACAAAAGTTTGGTGCTTTTCAGTCGGTCAACACGAATGTACCCCAAAAGAGCTGGGTTATGCCCTAATCCTGAAATAAATTACATGATATTAATAAATACACTAGGATGACCAGTTTCGATCGTCAAGCGATCATCATCAGATCCATTACACTTAGGGAAAACCAGTTTCGCCCAATTAACACCCGGGTTCAGTCGACCACAACTGGTGCTAGAGTGAACACGAAACTGCTCGAAATTCCAACCAGGAAGACAACTGGATAAGTATCAGCCTCACAGTATAACCATACTTGATTTTTTACAACCATATAATCACCCCAAACAGACTAACTCCGGATTTCTATCACCATTTTAGCATTTCACCTAATATTAGATATACTATATTTAGCATACACCGACAGTTGCATTACCAATACTGCAACTAAATAATTGTACATATTGTAAATATTTTTAACCTGTATTCTTAAACATAGATGGTATAGCCTAAGTGTAATGTATCTGATGATGATCGCTTGACGATCGAAACTGGCCATCCTAGTGTATTTATTAATCTCATGTAATTTATTTCAGGATTAGGGCATATCCCAGCTCATTTTGGGTACATTCGTGTTGACCGACTGAAAAGCTCCAAACTTTTGTTTTTTGCTTGTTGAGATCCTGCTTAATCATATAGGAATTTCGGGTTGGAAAGTCACTTCGTGTGTTTTAATTATAAGCCGACGAAACTTGCTTAAGCCTATTGAAATACGTAGTAACTTAAAATGGATTTTGCATAGAGATGGCTGAGTTAAGTAGTGAGTGGATATAATTGTTACCTTATTCACAAAGAACTTATTTTTTTCTTCCGTCTTGTGAAAGCGGACCATACACATTTAGACATGTGTCATGAAATACGTTCCTGATACCAGTTCTATCGTGTGTAGCGTTGTCACAACTGGTCTCACGGGGTATCATGACATAACGGAGCAGGAATCAGGTCCCTCGTTTCGGATAAGATACCAGGAGACCAAGTCTAAAAACATGTACAAGTGTGTAAGCAGGTATCGCGTGTATCACAGTGCTAGTGGATGCTGTTTTAAAGGGAGAAACATCTGGGCCAAATGCTCCAATTCATAAGGATGATTTAAAGTGAGAAATAATACTAATACTGACTCACATACTGGGAGGAGAAATGGACATAAGAAGGAATAAAGGAAATGTTATATATTATTAATAGATACTGACAGAGGCAAAACCTGGTGGTAATACGATATTTACAGATATCTCAATTGCTTTACAAAATATCGCTGTGTTCAATGAATACAACATTCATTTCCTTTTGGAAAAGGTTTAATTTGTTAGGGAAAGGTTCTAAGACTTCTTCAAGCAGCTCATTCCGTGTTTCAACATCTCCATTGATAAAAGAATACTTAGTTTTTTTTTTTTTTTTTTTTTGAATTATGGGCCTTAAAATCTCTTAACCATAAAATCTGGCTATGCATTGTTTCGTAATTTATTCCAAGCCAGCTCCGCTGTGCTACATTGTACATCTCTGGAGTATTCTTTTATGTCATCTGATGTGAAGGGATTCCCATCCCAATGTCATTGATATGTCAGAGATACTGTCAATTTGGGAGAATTTGTCGAGAACGAGTCTTGCAGATTTCTTTTGTATTATTCGTTAGAGTTGATTGGTAGGGTTCCCACCCACTCGTGACGTATACAGGAGAGGGAAAAGAAATGTCATCAAGAATATATGCATGAGGGTTAAGGTACTTCTAAAGAAGTACAGCTATGAAAGACAGGAAAGGGGAGGCTACGCCCCAAAATTAATGGAAAAGTGGACAAAAGAACCCAGTTCAGGAACCCCTTGATGTCACGAACTCACGAGGTCACTAGCCGTGAGTACACACCCTGCCCCCTTTAAGACCCTTACGGTAGGCACGAGGTACAACAACAAAAAAGTCGACCACTGGAAAAATATGGGTATCAAAAAAGTCAAGGTCTAATTAAGATGGGAAACTCAAAGACGCCCTAGGGCTCAGATACCCTAATACAGTAAGGGTTGGAAGAGAACGAGAATTGGTCAATGGAATTCGACAGGGATTATGAAGGAGAAGAGCTCACCACAAGTAAGTTTAAGCAATGCCGGACGCTTCTGGGATCCAGTGGTTACTGAACCACGTCCCACTAATTGGAGCAGTGGAGGATGGAGGATGGCGTATCTAACGCCGGGAGACAAGAGTGTGCCTCATGACACAGTCTACTGATACATATCTCGGCGTGTGCGGCTCACTTGAATCATTTTTTAAAGTTTTTTATTGTTTACGTTTTAGTTTTTTACTTTTTATTCTTTTGTTCAGTTTGTTTTTCAAGAAGACGTCACAAACGCCCAATCCCCGAGGCCAGGGGTTTTAACCACATGAGATTAAGATCCCCTGCGCTGGACCGGGAATAACCCGGGACTCTTCGGGACAAAGCCTAGCACGCTTACCGATTAGCCCCGCAGCTGGCCGGGCCTTTCATTCAGCGAAATGCAACATCGTGCTCACTTATCCCCATGTACTTGGGTGTGAATATAAAGTGTGTTTTATTTTAGAAAGCGACAGTCATGCAGAAATATTCGCTTGCAGCGGCAACCATCTTCTGGAAGACCAAGGAAGGAATTTTTCACCAATTAATAATCTCCAGCTCTGTGGTTTTATTAAAGCAGGCAGGCTTCGCAATTAGTGTGTAAGACGGGAATAGCGTATTACAGATTAGATGAGACTGGAGATCACCAGAATGGGTTCCTCCTCGTTCAATCAATTACACAGCAGCTTCGCCAAGTGTTGCAGAGGGAGATCATGGAGCAAAGTACTATATGATCAAATTAATGATATAAAATGGAATCTAATCTAGCTCGTGAATAAATAATGGAACTAGACGGGAAGTTGGTAGAACATTATCGTGTAGACTTAGCGAAATTCATCGTAGTGGCAGACAAAGTTCTAGAGGATATCTTGGCTGACACCTCGGAGGTCCGGGTTCAATTCACAGCTCTGCCAAGAAATGAAAATCTGGTCTGAGGGCTGGAAAGGGGTACAGTTAGCCTCGTGAGAGAAAACTGAGAGGAGGTGGGTATGACTCCCAACTCAGCCATCCTAGAAATGGTTTTCCGTGGTTTCCCATTTCTACTCCAGACAAATGCTGGGATGGTTCCGAACATAAGGCCACGGCCGCTTCCTTCCCTATCCTCACCTGAAGTACAAAAACAAATAGGAATACAGCCATCACAACAATATAGGTTATAAGAAAAATTTTACTTATACCCAAGTTCACGGGGCTCAAATGAAACGACAAACACACTAGCAAGACCAAAGCGGTAAAATATGATAGAGTGCACATTCCTCACTGAATAAAAGAAAACGTAGCATCCATCAACCAGTTTCGATTTCAGTTCAGTAGTATTAAGGATCCGGCCATGAAAGCAAAATCATTCCATCCCATTTGATTGTTCCTTAAATGCTCAAAATGTAATATTCTGTTAACTTTCAGGGAAATTTTATTCGTATTATACGCGTATGTATGTGTACACATTAAGCAATCAATATCCAAGGTCCGTCTCGTGGCGTAATGGCTAGCATTCTTCGCTGTCACCTCTGATCTCTGGGTTCGATTGCCGGCTCTGCTAAAAAATGTAATTCTGTCCTGATGGCTAGAACGTAGTACACTCAGCCCCGTGAGGGAAAACTGGGAAGAAATGGATTCGATTCCCACCTCAGCCATCCTGGAAATAGTTTTCTGAGGTTTCGCACTTCTATTCCAGGCAAATGTCGGGATGGTTGCTAACTTGCAGCCACGGCCACATCCATCCCAACCCTCACCTGAATTACAAATACTCACATTGCTACCAATACAATAATAACACACGTTCTCATACAAATTAAGTTTTTTTATTTACTTTTTTGTTATTTATTTATTATTTATTTTATTTATTTTTTATTTTTTATTTTTTATTTATTTTTTATTTTTTATGTTTAAATTATATGATTTTTATTTATTTATTTATGTATTTATATATTTATGTATTTATGTATGTATTTATGTATTTCTGTATTTCTGTATTTCTGTATTTCTGTATTTATATATTTATGTATGTATTTATGTATTTCTGTATTTATGTATGTATTTCTGTATTTCTGTATTTCTGTATTTATATATTTATGTATGTATTTATGTATTTCTGTATTTATGTATGCATTTATGTATTTATGTATTTCTGTATTTCTGTATTTCTGTATTTATATATTTATGTATGTATTTATGAATTTCTGTATTTCTGTATTTATGTATGTATTTCTGTATTTCTGTATTTATGTATTTATGTATTTATGTATGTATGTATTTATTTATTTATTTATTTATTTATTTATTTATTAAGAGGAAGATGGAGCCAAAATGGTTTCGGCAAATGAGATTGGACTTGGATCCCATGGGGTGAAAGAAGAAGACATAATGGACAGATAGCAATTTAGACGACTGGTTAAGGAGTTTACAGGTTTCTATACAGGAGACAGGGGAGTTGTCGGTGAGGAAAGGAGGACCTTACACGGAGGAAAAGAAATGGAAGTGGAAGAGAGGATGAAGAGATATTGGCAGTGAGTGACGACAACAAATAATGAAAAAACTGGCAAACGTGGTCCATAGTTGGTCGTAACGAATAAATATACCTAGGTATATACACACCCAAATACTCAGGGCTAAAAGATAGCGATGTTCTCGCCCCTCTAATGAAACAATTACAGTGTAATAACAACTGAATAACCACGCTGCACAGTGCACACTGCAGGAGCGCAATTCGGCTATGTGGGCCTCAGAGCAGCTCCACACTTAAACGGCAATTTCGCCGTACAGTATACAATGATTTAAGCTCAGCTTTAGTCACATCTATTGGTGTACTTCTCTCCATTTTAATTCGCATGGCAAGCCCAGAGCACGGAAGTTCGAACCCTGACAATGACAACGCCATCCTAAGTGTGTTTTCCCCTGTATTTATCATCCTTCCTCAAGACAAATAGTGCCTAATTTCACAGTTACAGAGGTGTGCTGATTATTGGACTCAGATAAAGAATTTTAATCAATCAAAATTTTGTTTTCAAACTCATTTTATGCTCGATCCTGACTATTATATGTCAGAAAAATGTACTATAATTAGGCTCATTATAACACTATTTTTCATAATGAAACAGTTTCTCCCACCAATCAGAGCTCAAGAAACAGTTGTTTGACCAATTAGATAAGGATAGCATCGCACCTGCACTGAGTTCCACGGCCTTCTAATTTAAATTTCACTACGTGGCCTAGTGTCATAGAAGAGTAATCGAGGAGGCCATGGTCAAATACAAGGCATTCTCTGCGTCTCATGTGCTCTAATCAGTACATAAAACTGGCGAAATCTCGACAGATATTTATGAATATTTATGTTCGAACATAAAATAGTTATAATAATTATTGTCGAACATAAACAGTCGTATGCAACTCGCCTTTAACGGTAACACTCGTATGGAAATTATAAAATTCGCATACGCTCGTTTTATAAACATACTCGTGTCTTAATTATTGCCATTATAGGCTCTTTGCATAATGTACTATTATTTTATTTCTTTGCCCTATTTAGTAATGTTTTCTCCCCTGTGGACTTACAACGTATCCCGTAAGGAATTGCATCTGGAGATTTTCGAAATTGGAGATTCTGAGGGGCACCTGAACTGGGTCTGTTTTATATATTTTTTTTTGTTTTCTTTTGTTTTCATTGACTTTGGAATCTACCCTCTAAATCAAGTGATTTCAATCCATTGTCCACGAATCTTTGAATAGTTCAAGAGTGGACAATCAGTAACAAAAGACTTCCAATCTCTCAGGTCTAAATTCACAGGAAAACTGGAATAAAGCAATGAAAACAAAATGGTGGCATTCTGCATAAACAAGGCTCATATTTTAGTGGAAAATGTAAAAAATTAGTTTACTTTAAGATGCATTTAAAAATGTTGTTGTTGTTTGAGTCTTCAGTCTTTCGACTGGTTTGATGCAGCTCTCCATGCCTCCCTGTCCTGAGCTAATCGTTTCATCTCTTCATAGCTACCACACCCTACATCCGAGGCAATCTGTTTAACATATTCTAACTTTGGTCTACCCCTACAGTTCTTGTCCTCGATCCTTCCTTCCATAACTAAGCTTGCTATTCCTGGGTGTCTTAGTATGGGTCCTACCAACCAAACTCTTCTCTTCATTAGCAGTCGCCAGAAACATCTCTCCTCTCCCACTCGTCTTAATAACTCTTCGTTTGTAACCCTATCTACCCATCTGATCTTCATCGTTCTCCTGTAACACCACATTTCAAACGCTTCAATTCTCCTCTTTTCTGCTGCACCAATAGTCCAAGTTTCACTTCCATAGAGTGACACACTCCAGGCAAAGGCTTTCAAAAATGCCTTCCTAATACCTAAATCTATATTCGAAGTCAACAGATTCCTTTTTTGTAGAAATGCTTTCCTTGCCTGAGCCAACCTACATTTTATGACCTCCTTGCTTCGTCCATCACTGGTTATTTTGCTTCCTAAGTAACAGAAGTCTCCTACTTCCTTCAGCTTTTCACCTGCCAATTTGATGTCCATGAGATTTCTAATTTATTTCTGCTGCATTCCAATATTTTTGTTTTACATTTATTAATTTTCATCATGAATTCTTTCCTCAAGACGGAGTCCATGTTACTAATGTTACTAAGATTATTAATTAAACATTTGAAATAATTTCAGCGCATTGGAAAACATTTCTACTGTATTAAGTCACAAAGTAAATGTTGGAAAACTGCCATCGAGCCTAATAATTTGCACACCTCTGTACAAATACTGGCCACAGTATTTACAGAAACATAGATATTATTAGACAACACAATTGTTGAATCTAGTCCACATTTAAGCAAAACGCGTTTGTCATAATACCTAAGTTATTGTTGTTGTTGTTAATTCATTTGAGGAGCTTCGGATATCTTGCTCTTCAACACTGTGTAATTGGGTGTGTGTTGAAGGTGGTTAATAACCTGTGTATAGGCGCCCAGGGACATGAAGTAAGTAGCCTACGATCCCGGCATTTCCCTGGAAGGAGTGTGGAAACACCCGGGAAAAACCACTCGCAGGATAGTCGCTGTCAGCGCTTGGATTCGAATCTCGATCTCCGGACTTGCTGCAGATGCCCTCGCAGCCGTGCTGCACGGTAAATAACACCCATGTACACGATGTTTAAGATCTAGATACTCCAACCCGCGGTGTAGCCGTGCTCCTTAAATCATGCACTATGGCCACGAGGGCTGCAGCAGCAAGTTCTGAGATCGGAGGCTTGAACACCAGCACTAACAGCGGCTATCCATAGTGTGGGTTTCCTTGTATTTTTCCACACTCCCTCCATGTGAATGCCGGTATAATACCTAATTTCAATTCCCGTGCGTCTACCACATCCCTGTCCCTAATACACACACTAGTACTCTCATCACAGGAACACAGGTTATCAGACACCATCAATACACATCCAACTACACCACACGGGGCTGAAGATCAAGATATACCAAGCCCTCCACGTCAACAGCAACCATGTTACCACTCGAGCAAGTTAATTTGTTTTCCCTCTTACATACGATGAATAAACCCTGCGGTGCGGCGTAGCCATGTACGTTGAATCATAGGCCTACACCACGGCCGAGAGGGCTGTTGCAGCAAGTTCAGAGGTCGGAAGCTCGAATCCCGGTGCTGACAGCTATCCTGACTGTGGTTTTATCCCGAGTTTTTCGACACTTCCTCCAGACAAATGCCAGGCTAGTATCTTACTTTCAAGTCCCGGGGCACCTACCCCATCCCTGTCCCTAGTATAGTTACGCACACCACTACATTCATCACAAATTAACAGACAAATCAAAGAACACCCAACTATTTGGAGCTGATGACCAAAATGTCCCATGCCTCTCAAAAATAATTAACAAAACAACATAGATGAATACATTTGTAGAATGAAGAATCTGATGGAGAGGGGCACCATACAGAGAAATGTCGTTGTACTTAATTCATTTCTGTGATCGTTATTTATTTTACGCTTTAGGGACACTACCCCAATATTTGATGATACTAATTAAAGCACATTGTGAGGTTTGAAGCCATTTTTCAGTGTTGCCTAAGTAAACAAAAGTTTGGTGCTTTTCATTCGGTCAACACGAATGTACCCAAGAAAAGCTGCGTTATGCCCTAATCCTGAAATAAATTACATGAGATTAATAAATACACTAGGATGACCAGTTTCGATCGTCAAGCGATCATCATCAGATCCATTACACTTAGGCTATAACATCTATGTTTGAGAATACAGGTGAAAAATATTTACAATATGTACAATTATTTGGTTGCAGTATTGGTAATGCAAATTTCGGTGTATGCTAAATGTAGTATATCTAATGTTAGGTGAAATGCTAAAATGGTGATAGAAATCCGGAGTTTGTCTGTTTGGGGTGACTATATGGATTAGGGCATAACCCAGCTCTTTTTGGGTACATTCGTGTTGACCGACTGAAAAGCACCAAACTTTTGTTTTGACTAATTAAAGCTACAATACACGGTAAACTGAGAAATGCAATACACCAGGGGCGTATATAAGGGAGGGGGAGGGGGCGCTCCCCCTAAATTTCGTCACATAATATTTGTTTATGAATTAAAACATCAAAAACGAATATACGTATCATGTACTATTGTACTAAGCGACATAGGCCTATTGCCATGTAGCAAAGCGAGGCGACGGTAGCGCGATGTAAATAGGGCGATAATCCGTTTGCTCTGATCTCGTATGTGTAATAATAACCAAACCTCTTTTTACTCTCCAGTGCCTTCGCTATAGCATGCACCAAGGCCACGAGGGCTGCAGCAGCAAGTTCTGAGATCGGAGGCTCGAACACCAGCACTGACAGCGGTTATCCATAGTGTGGGTTTCCCTGTATTTTTCCAAACTCCCTCCATGAAAATGCCGGTATAGTACCTACCAACAACAGCAACAAGTGCTCTTGAAGCGTATGACAAAAGTTTATTTCCATATTCATAATGTTGAATTTTGGGCTTATGCCGTGTTTTATTATATATATTAAAGTTCGACGCGTTTCGAAAGAAACCATGTCTTTCTTCGACAGGAATAATCTGGAATACGACAAATGGTTGCTAAGAGAAAGCAACAAAGAACATATAGAAGGTGCCCAAAGATGGACGCCATTATAGCCCCATGTTAGGGACAACGGAAAGCAGCAGTGAATTACATTCTCAGGGTTCTGATAATAGGTAGCCAGGATTCACTGAGATTGTAGCCGGTGTCGCGGTTGAAATTATCTGGGTGTTTACGTATTTCAACCGCCTCCCTGATGATTCTGGGAAGATGTTCCTCTTAGACCTATTGTTAGTACGATTGGTTCTCCTACATATGCCCTTTCCAAATACTTAGGTAGACTACTTCAGCCGCTTCTGGGTAACCCGCCTTCGTACATTAAGGATTCCACACACTTCGTGGAAAAGTTGAAAGCTATAACACTTCAGCCGGGTGATATCCTAGTGAGTCTCGACATGGTGTCTCTGTTTACGAGAGTACCTATTGATGGTGTTATGTCTCTCATTAATGGCTTTTTTTTTCCTGAAGACATCACAAGACTTTTTTTTTATCACTGCATGACCTCCTCCTACTTTCTATGGAATGGGAATTTTTATGAGCAGTGGGTAGTCCTCTCTCTCCTGTTGTGGCTAATTTCTTCATGGAGAACTTTGAAGAGAAAGCTTTGTCGTCGGCTCCTTTCAAACCGAAGATCTGGTGGCGTTATGTGGATGACACGTTCGTTATTTGGACGGAAGGTGAGGAAAATCTTAGCCATTTCCTGGATCACCTTAATCTCCAGCACCCTTCTATTTGTTTCACCGTGGAAAAGGAATCTGACGGCAAAATACCTTTTTTAGATGTTCTCGTCACCAAGAAAGAGGATGGATCTTTAGGACACAACGTTTTTCGTAAGCCAACACACACCAATAGATATCTCCACGCAAGTTCTCACCATCACCCTGCCCAGAAACAAGGTATCCTTGCAACTCTAACTACCAGGGCTAGGAGGATTTGTGAAGCGTCTTCTTTACAATAAGAAATTAATACCTTGCGAACCACCTTTGAGAGCAACGGTTATAGAAAGGCTTTGATTTCTACGGTTCTGAAACCAACAAATAATAATAGGACGTCAGTTGAGAAAAGAGATGTAAGAGGAACTGCTTACCTACCGTACATACATAACACGACGGATCGTATTGCTAAAATCCTACGTCGGTACAACACGCGGACTGTATTTGGAACTTCTGTTAAGATTAGGCAACTCCTGCGACCAACTAAGGACAGTTTGCCTAAATTGCAACAACCGGATATCTACAGAGTTCCCTGTACTTGTGGCAAGGTTTATATCGGGCAGACTTCGAGAACAATATGCACTCGCATTAAGGAACATAATAGATGCATGAGGCTCATTCAACCTGATAAATCAGCTGTTGGCGATCATGCATTAACACCTGGCCATGATGTCCTGTTCCAAGGAGTGGATGTTCTTGCCCGTATAAAGCAATATCGTCCCAGAATCATCATGGAGGCGGTTGAAATACGTAAACAACCAGATAATTTCAACCGCGACACCGGCTACAATCTCAGTGAATCCTGGCTACCTATTATCAGAACCCTGAGAAAGTAATTCACTGCTGCTTTCCGTTGTCCCAAACATGGGGCTATAATGGCGTCCATCTTTGGGCACCTTCTATATGTTCTTTGTTGCTTTCTCTTAGCAACCATTTGTCGTATTCCAGATTATTCCTGACGAAGAAAGACATGGTTTCTTTCGAAACGCGTCGAATTTTAATGTAATAAAACGCGGCATAAGCCCAAAATTCAACATTATGAATAGTAACACGGGCCGTGAAAGTCTAAATGATAATATTTATTTCCATAACTTGTAGGCCTATACCCTTATCAAACTTTTGGCAGTTTTGCCTGTCTCTGTAGGTACCGCCGTGTGGAGTTTTCCGTGGTTGAGTAGGTTGAAAACATACTTAAGAAATTCTACTTCTGAAAACCGACTCAACGGTCTAGCATTGCTATCTATTTCATAGAGACATACAAAGCACTGACGAAGTTATGAACCAATTCTCTAATTCTTCTAGAGATCTTGACTTTATATTATAGTTAGTGTAAGTTGTAAATCAAAACAGTTAGTTATTGAGGTTTTCAGGGGCAGAACAGCGAGGTCATGTGCCCCAAATCAAAGCAGTAATGTTCATTCTTTGTATCTAAATTCTATAAAGTGTGCAAGATGACTGTATTAATAAACAGTGATATAAAATTGTCCTAGTTGTGTTTGACATTAACCAAACATAAAACATCACACCAAATTGGTTGAAAGAAAGACTGATGCCAGATAACCTTAATGCTCATCATTTTGCTCCAAATTATTCAAAAGTTTCTTTGGGGAGTATTCCATGCCCCCATATCTCCCGGATGCCCCCCCCCCCAAAAAAATCTCTATATACGCCCCTGCAATACACACATGAGTACACGGTACTGATAGTGCAGATGATCCAAGTATTGAAGTATGAACTGCAAGTAGGGGAGTGATGAGAGTTCTGCCCCCCCCCCCTCCCCATCTCCCAGTGCGAGCCGATAACTCCCGAACCCGTGGTCGGAGATTTACGAATGAGGTATCGTTGGACTCGAGCTGACGGGGGCTTTGCTATGGACCACTTGTTATATATATATTTTTTTTTGAAATTTTTTGTTTTTGAAAGTAGGCGATAGTTTGAAAACCAAACATGATAGAACGTTGTGCCATAGTTGAAACAAATGATCTCTATGACCTTTAATTTTTATAATAAAACTTTTTTATTTTTTGAGAATTTTGAAAACACTTAAATATTGAATTTTTTATATTTTGGAAACTAAAGAGTTCACAAAAAAATTTGTTTGACGTAAATGAATGGCCCTGCCCTCTCTACCCAGAAAATAAATAGCAAGTCTCTAGGACTAAAACTGTGCAGTAGTGGGATGGGGGAGTTTTACCCCCCCCCCTCCCCTCCCCTACTTTCATATAAACTTTGGGCGATATCTCCCGAACGCGTGGTCGGATTTCAACGAACGAGGTATTGTTGGCGTTGGGATGACGTTCTCTTGGGTAAGCAAGTGTGTTGGTATTTTATAAAAAATGTTTTTTGGATTGGCACTATTTTGGAAACGGTGAATTGGAAAAAAGTTTGTTTGACGTAAATGAAAGGTGGGTATGTCCTCTAGGAGGGCAGCTAGTTTCAAGGGTGTAGGAGGGGAAAAAATGATAGCCTTCTTTCTCGCGAACATTGGTGATCATTGGCGAACGGATGGTCGGATTTTAACAAATGAGGTGTTGTTGGACTCGAGCTGACGTCCTCTTTCCTATAGACCATTCGTTACATTTTTGATTTTTTTAGAAAAATTTTGTTTTTAAAAGTAGGCGATAGTATGAAAACCAAACATGAGAGAATGTTGTGCCATAGTTCAAACCAAATGGTCTCTTTGACCCTTATGTTTTATAATAAAACTGTTTTATTTTTTATGTTTTTTTGAAAACACTTAAATTTTTATTTTTATTTTTATTTTGGAAACTAACACGTTGACAAATACGTTTGTGTGACATAAATGAAAGTTCCCTACCCCCTCTACCATGAAAATACATGTCAAGTCTCTAGGACAAAAAAAACTAGGCATTTTTTTATTTTTTTTTAAATAAAAGCGTGTTTGTAGACAGAGAGCCGGTAGCGCTTGACACATGTTCCAACGAGGCTATGACTGAGCATGGTGGATATGGGAAATGGCTATTTCGACGGGGGTGATGTATGGCAAAACGAGGGGTTGCTTTTCGATATTTTCTTTTCTATGACGAATGAATGAAGGCGAATATTTTGAAATGTGACAAGCATGCTACGATTTTTACCCCTGAAGGGGATCTTTAACGATTTAGTTAAAGGTGATGAGCGAGATCGCTCTCTGACACAACAGACGGTTGTAGGATATGACCAAGTGATTCTTAGACGTTGGCGATCTCGGTGACCGTGCCCGGAAGAAATGAATAGCTATTTTGGTGGGATGGCGGGGGGCAGCTTATGACGGTTGGTTTTGTGACATTTCCTATGACGGATGGAGGCGAATATTTGAAAATGTGTTAAGTGTGCTAGGATTTTTTTTACCCCTGAAGGGGATCTTTAGCAGGCTAGTAAACGGTAATAAGCGAGACTGCTGTCTGGCACAGTAAATGGTTTTAGAATATGGAAACCTATAACATTTGCTCGACCAAGTCATGTGCATGTACGCAAAGAGCCAAAACGGTAAGGTCATTGGCCTGAAATGTAATAAACTAAATATTGAACTGGGTAAAGTCATGTGTTTTAGGATGAAAGTATGTGGTTAACATGATCATGTATTCAGGATGGTCGCTTGCTAGTTATTATTAATTCAGTAAAATGTGTTATAATAATAATAATAATAATAAGACACACACACAGGTTTTGAATGCTAACACGCACACAGTCCAGCTTACTGGTAACAGAATATTGTACCTAGCCAGAGGACTCGTGAGAGCTGTTGTTGGTGCTGACGAGGCAGGAATGTCTACGTCAGCAGGAAGTGTGATATCAGCTTACTTGCCTCGTGGTGGCTAGCAGGTGTGCTGTTTAAGCAGAGACCGCCATTTAGGTTCTGAGAGAGTAGGACTACCGATGTATAAGAGGTAGCCATTTTGGTTCCTTATTAAAAACATGAAACTAGTATAAGGTACACGAATCTTATTCAGATTGAGGAATGTGAGGAGGCGTGGGAACACGTGTGAAAGAGACAACATTTCAAGGCCAAAACGCTGAGAAAATGCAACTCTCTCTGTTGCTAGGCTAACTGATAACGATTGCGTTATTCATGCACTTGCCATTTTAGCACCCGGAAGTATAGAGTAGAGCTCTGAACTGAACTTAGGAAGAAAAATCCTTTTATTTTTTTTGGTAAGTACCTATGAATGATTATTTTAATAATGTCATGCTAATGAACCTTAAATTTGTAGTTATTGATTAGGTAATTAATGATTTTTATTTATTTATTTGATTGCAGATAACCGGTATACCTTACATGTCAGAGATACAAGAAACCATTGCGCTTTTGGGCCCACTAGAAGGAAACAGTAACATGCCACTGCAAGTGAAGGTGAGATTATTTCTTAAACTAACTTGTTTCATTTTTTTTGTTTGATATTATTTTATTTTATTTTATGAAATGCATGTATTAACCTGAATTTAGGTATTTATAGCGATTTATTTTATTTATTTTTAGAAACGTGGAAAGAAAGCAGTAGCTGTTGCTGATAACCCAAGACTCAGTAGAGTGCAACCATTGTTTCCAGGCAGTGAACTATTGAAAACTCAGGTAAGTCTAACTTAAAAATGCTATGCCATTTTACCACTAATGAAAAACCATAGACAAAAAAATATTCATTACCTGTACATGACTGGTACAATGATTGCTTTCTTGAATAATGGCCATGTATTGACAAACGGTACAAGACTATATTGGTTGTTGACTGGGGAAAGTACAAGGCAATATTGGATTTTCTAAAAACAAAACAAAAAAAATAATTTAATTTATGGGTGGTTCCCTATGGACTCAAAAAATATCCACAAGTTTGAACAAGATAATCTGAACAAACTGACATGACATTCATTTTTGTTTATATATTGGTTAAAGGGGGATGTAAATGACTAAAGCTTTATAAAAAGAAAATAAGTGCATGGGTTACTGTTAGTGCCAACATACAGATTATTTTTAATGGTGTTTTGATATATTAATGTCAATTAACGTTAAAGTTTAATTACAAGAATTGATTGATTGATTGAGTGATGGGTTATTTTGTTTGTTTTTTAGGTGTGGTCATGCGCCATTAACGTAGTGAACAGACAGTGAACAAGCATACATTATGTTTTAAAGTACTCTGTGCTCTTGTGCAACGGTAATAACTTGCAATAAAAATAAGTTTTATTATAACACATGGCGTTAGTACCAAATACAACAAGTGAGCAAGTTGCATTACCACGTGGATTAAATTTAAAATCAGAACATGATCGTTGGTTAACATTTGAATCCTGGCCTGTAGGCTTTTTGTCGACACATTAACTTGCAAAAGCCGTTTTTTTACTTGAACCGAGAAGATGTGGTGCGCTGTGTGTTTTGTCGTGTTGAACTTTCACACTGGGAAGAAGGGGATGATCCCTTTAGAGACCATTTGCGATGGTCTCCTTGTTGCCTTACATGCTTTGAAAACAAGTGGGTAACTAACCGTGTATTCATTTTACCGAACCACAAGACCATTGGCCGCTACTTACGTTGCTGAATCACAAATAAATAAATAATAATAATAATGATGTATTACCAGCCAACAACGGTAGTGTCGATATATGTGGTCCATATGCCATAGACAGTGTTGAATTGGCATGTGCTTTTGAAAAATTGGGAGTTTGCAAGACTAAAGCACTAGCACACCCAGAGTACAACTCTGTTGAAAAACGTTTAGAATCTTATAAAAATGTTTGGCCATTAATATTAAAACACATTACCAAACAGCTAAGTGAAGCTGGATTTTTTATACTGGTGAAGGAGATAAAAACAATACGTTTTTATTGTGGATTTGCTTTAAAGGATTGGCAAATAACTGATGACCCATTTGTGGAGCACGCTCGTTGGTTACCTAACTGTAGATACATGGTGTTGCTTAAAGGTCAGGAATTTGTGAACACTATTCGTAAAGAAAACGTGATTGCAGCGCAAGACATAAAAGTGCCTTTAGAGTTAGAAGACGCGAAGCAAATACATGAGGCTGAAAAAAGACTTGTCTCACGAACAGATACAAAAGTGTGACCAACAATTATGTAAAATTTGTTATCAAGATGAACTAGGTGTTGTATTTTTGCCTTGTGGACACATGATAGCCTGTGTGAAGTGTGCATTAGAACTCAACACTTGTGCTATATGCAGAAAAGCAGTATCTGCTACAGTTAGGGCATTTCTTGCATAAATAGTAAAATTTATCAGCCATGCATAGTGTAAAATCCCTAATTGCACAATATTATTAAAGCTGTTTTAGAGTGTAATAGATATGCTTTTCTTTTGTTTATAGACTACTACAATTAATGTTTTGAATGCTGAGGGTCAAGCATGTGGCTTAGAGACAAAGAAGCTCAGCGAATTGCCAACGCATATTCCATTCCGCATTATCAAGATTCGGAAATTGAAAACAGCATATGGTGATCGTGTACTTTGTGTATGTGAAAACTTTGAGACATTTCTGCCTACACGCTTTAATGATATGTCGGAGAGTGTTTTTGATGAAGTCAATAATGCTGTACAACCTGTACACTTAATTTATGAAGGTTTTAAAAACAATAGGTGCATGGTTCGTTTTAATTAAATAAAAAATGTCAAATAATAATGGAAGATATAAGTCATGACAATGGACTGAAATAAAAATATGTGTATAGAATAATAATGTTTTAGTGTTTAGTATTGTCTTAAAAATATTATCATGAAATCAAAAAGAAATGTATATAAAGTTTGTAAATAAATGAAAATAATCGTACAATGTTGTTTTATTTTCTATAGAAGTCAGAATATTTAACATTGCAGAGTATACATGATTATGACAATAAAAAGCACACTTAATACAAGTCTTTGCCTTTACGATAGTGTGTTTTAGTTTTAAAAACAAAGCTTGTTGTAGATCTTTTTTCTTCCACGGTGAACAATAGGTATGAAAACGTCATTGTCTTGTTTGGATCATTAACACTATCATAATCATAAGCATCATGATCTATATCACTATTATTATAATCACTATAATTATCCTCATCATTATCCTCAACATTACTAAAACCAGTTAAATATTCCTGTTCCTGTTCCTGTTCCTCTTCCTGTTCCTGTTCCTGTTCCTGTTCCTCTTCCTCTACAGTGTCCTCATGTAGAGTCTGCGTGGCTTCTGATAATGTTAAGGGTTTTTGAACAATGAATTATTTTCAATAGTAGTATTGTTTTGTAGCACTTGCTTTTTAACATTTTCATGACTTTCTGTTGACAGCAACAGTGTTTCATGCAGTACACTACATTGATGATCACTGACACTTAAAACCTCACTATTTTTACTTTTTAGCTCACTGCGACATTGTTTTGAACGTTGTTTTGAACATTGCCAAATAACAGTTCCATTTTTATTGGTTCGTTTCACAATATATGAATATCCTTTATAGAATGCATGAGGCTTACCATACCTAATCACAGATACTTCCATATCAACTGTCAAGCATAGACTAAGCTCTAGTAAAGACAACTTGGTAATAAGAACAATGTGCGAGCATATATGGGTGCAAATGTGGGAGCAAAAAAAAGGTGGGAGCAAAAAGTGGGAGCAAAAAGTGGGAGCAAAAAGTGAGAGCAAAAAGTGGGAGCAAAAAAAAGTAGGAGCAAGTATGGGAGCATATGTGAAAGCAAAAGTGGGAGCAAAATGTGAGAGAAAAAAAGTGGGAGCAAAATGTGTAAGCAAAAGTGGGATCAAATATGAGAGCAAAAAAAAGTAGGAGCAAGTATGGGAGCAAATGTGAAAGCAAAAGTGGGAGCAAAAAGTGAGAGAAAAAAAGTGGGAGCAAAAAGTGTAAGCAAAAGTGTGAGCAAATATGAGAGCAAAAAAAAATGTGAGCAAATATGGGAGCAAAAAGTGGGAACAAAAAGAGGGAGTTAAAAGTGTAAGCATAAGTGGGAGCAAAAATTGGGAGCAAAAAGTGGGAGCAAAAAGTGGGAGCAAAAATTGGGAGCAAAAAGTGGGATCAAAAAAGTAGGAGCAAGTATGAGAGCAAATGTGAAAGCAAAAGTGGGAGCAAGTATGGGAGCAAATGTGAAAGCAAAAGTGGGAGCAAAAAGTGAGAGAAAAAAAGTGAGAGCAAAAAGTGTAAGCAAACGTGGGAGCAAATAAGAGAGCAAAAAAGTAGGAGCAAGTATGGGAGCAAATGTGAAAACAAAAGGGGGAGCAAAAAGTGAGAGAAAAAAAGTGGGAGCAAAAAGTGTAAGCAAAAGTGGGAGCAAATATGAGAGCAAAAAAGTGAGAGCAAATATGGGAGCAAAAAGTGGGAGCAAAAAGTGTAAGCAAAAGTGGGAGCAAACAAGTGTGAGCAAATATGGGAGCAGAAAGTGGGAGCAAATGTAAAAGCAAAAGTGGGAGAAAAAGTGAGAGCAAAAATGAGTGCACAAAGTGGGAGCAAAATGTGTGAGTAAAAAGTGGGGGCAAATGTGGTGTTTTACTAAAACAATCTCCCCTAACCTAACTTCACCTAACCTAACTTCACCTAACCTAACCTTCCAACTCTCGGATCAAAAATTAAATTCTGGCCATAGTCGAGTTGGAACCCAAAACCTCTGGGATAACACCCAAGTATACTAGCCACTACACCTGGAGATGGGCAAATTATCATGCAACACAACACAAAAATAAAAGTTTCCCCTAGTGTAACTTATTGGCTGACAACCATAGTTGAGAATTCAACCCCAAGACCTCAGGCCTTTTGTTTAGAACATAATCAGAAATATTATTCCATTTACATTTTGCTGTTGCTTATAGTTATAAGAGTTGGCATTAATATGGGAGCAGAAGTGAAGGCCAAAAGTTGGTGCAAGCATGTCTGGTTGTTGAGACTTTCATATCAATTAATACACATAAATTAAATTTTAGTAAAGTGACTTGGCTAATAATAATAATAATAATAATAATAACAGTTTAAAAAATTCAAGGGGATTGATATTTTTCAGGGTGTAATTTCCAAAGTACTGTCAAGAATAATAATTACATGAACAGATTCCAAGAACTCTAGAGTGCTTTTAAGGTTAATGATTGGCTAGGAGTGAGATAGAGCTAGCTAACCTAAGTTATCCTCAGCTCACTAAACCTAACCTTGTCACATGACATGTTCTACAAGTATAGACTTGCTTTGAGACTGGCTATGACGTCACAGATGAATGGCGGTGGGAGGCTGGCAAAAAGGAAAATGTTTTTGTGTAATAAAAAGTCATGTCTATGTCATTATGTTCAAAACAAAAGGCCTGAGGTCTTGGGTTTGAATTCTATCTCACTCCTAGCCAATCATTAACCTTAAAAGCACTCTAAGAGTTCTTGGAATCTGTTCATGTAATTATTATTCTTGACAGTACTTTGGAAATTACACCCTGAAAAATATCAATCCCCTTATTTTTTTAACTATTATTATTATTATTATTAGCCAAGTCACTTTACTAAAATTTAATTTATGTGTATTAGTTGAAACGAAAGGCTCAACAACCAGCCATGCTTGCACCCACTTTTTGCTTTCACTTTTGCTCCCATATTAATGCCAACTCTTATAACTATAAGCAACAGCAAAATGTAAATGGAATAATATTTCTGATAATGTTCAAAACAAAAGGCCTGAGGTCTTGGGTTTGAATTCTCAACTATGGTTGTCAGCCAATGAGTTACACTACAGGAAACTTTTATTTTTGTTTTGTGTTGCATGATAATTTGCCCATCTCCCGGTGTAGTGGCTAGTATACTTGGGTGTTATCCACGAGGTTTTGGGTTCCAACTCGACTATGGCCAGAATTTAATTTTTGATCTGAGAGTTGGAAGGTTAGGTTAGGTGAAGTTAGGATAGGTGAAGTTAGGTTAGGTTAGGTTAGGTTAAGGGAGATTTTTTTAGTAAAACATCACATTTGCCCCCACTTTTTACTCACACATTTTGCTCCCACTTTGTGCACTCACTTTTGCTCTCACTTTTTGCTCCCACTTTTGCTTTCACATATGCTCCCACTTTCTGCTCCCATATTAGCCCACACTTGTTTGCTCCCACTTTTGCTTACACTTTTTGCTCCCACTTTTTGCTCCCATATTTGCTCTCACTTTTTTTGCTCTCATATTTGCTCCCACTTTTGCTTAAACTTTTTGCTCCCACTTCTTTTCTCTCACTTTTTGCTCCCACTTTTGCTTTCACATTTGCTCCCATACTTGCTCCTACTTTTTTTGCTCTCATATTTGCTCCCACGTTTGCTTACACTTTTTGCTCTCACTTTTTTTCTCTCACTTTTTGCTCCCACTTTTGCTTTCACATTTGCTCCCATACTTGCTCCCACTTTTGCTTTCACATTTGCTCTCATACTTGCTCCTACTTTTTTGATCCCACTTTTTGCTCCCAATTTTTGCTCCCACTTTTTGCTCCCTCTTTTTGCTCCCACATTTGCACCCATATATGCTCGCACATTAAACTATTGTTCATATACCAAGTTGTATTTACTAGAGCTTAGTCTATGCTTGACAGTTGATATGGAAGTATCTGTGACTAGGTATGGTAAGCCTCATGTATTCTATAAAGGATATTCATATATTGTGAAACGAACCAATAAAAATGGAACTATTATTTGGCGTTGTTCAAAACAACGTTCAAAACAATGTCTCAGTGAGCTAAAAAGTAAAATTAGTGAGGTTTTAAGTGTCAGTGATTATCAATGTAGTGTACTGCATGAAACACTGTTGCTGTCAACAGAAAATCATGAAGATGTTAAAAAGCAAGTGCTACAAAACAATACTACTATTGAAAATAATTCAATGTTCAAACAACCCTTAACATTATCAAAAGCACATGCCAATTCAACACTGTCTATGGCATATGGACCACATATATCGACACTACCGTTGTTGGCTGGTAATACATCATTATTACTATTGTTTATTTGTGATTCAGCATCGTAAGTAGCGGCCAATGGTCTTGTGGTTCGGTAAAATGAATACACGGGTATGTTACCCACTTGTTTTCCAAGCATGTAAGGACAACAAGGAGACATTATTATTCTATACACATATTTTTCTTTCAGTCCATTGTCATGACTTATATCTTCCACTATTATTTGACTTTTTTATTTATTTAATTAAAACGAACATTCCTGCCTCGTCAGCACCAGCAACAGCTCGCACGAGTCCTCTGGCTAGGTACAATAATCAGTCACCAGTGAGCTGGACTGTGTGCGTGTTAGCATTCAAAACATGTGTGTGTTTTATTATTATTATTATTATTATTAAACATATTACTGTAATAATAATTACTAGCATGCGGCCATCCTCAATACATGATCATGTTAACCACATACTTTCATCCTAAAACACATGACTTTACCCAGTTCAATATTTAGTTAATAACATTTCAGGCCAATGACCTTACCGTTTTGGCTCTTTGCGTACCTGCACATGACTTGGTCGAGCAAATGTTATAGGTTTCCATATTCTAAAACCATTTACTGTGCCAGACAGCAGTCTCGCTTATTACCGTTTACTAGCATGCTAAAGATCCCCTTCAGGGGTAAAAATATCCTAGCACACTTAACACTTTTTCAAATATTCGCCTCCATCCGTCATAGGAAATGTCACAAAACCAACCGTCATAAGCTGCCCCCTGCCATCCCACCAAAATAGCTATTCATTTCTTCCGGGCGCGGTCACCGAGATCGCCAACGTCTAAGAATCACTTGGTTATATCCTACAACCGTCTGTTGTGTCAGAGAGCGATCTCGCTCATCACTTTTAACTAAAACGTTAAAGATCCCCTTCAGGGGTAAAAATCGTAGCATGCTTGTCACATTTCAAAATATTCGTCTTCATTCTTTCGTCATAGGAAAAAAATATCGAAAAGCAACCCCTCGTTTTGCCATATATCTCCCCCGTCGAAATAGCCATTTCCCATATCCACCATGCTCAGTCATAGCCTCGTTGGAACATGTGTCAAGCGCTACCGGCTCTCTGTCTACAAACACGCTTTTATTTAAAAAAAAATAAAAAAAAAAAGCCTAGTTTTTTGTCCTAGAGACTTGACATTTATTTTCGTAGTAGAGGGGGTAGGGAACTTTCATTTATGTCAAACAAACTTATTTATCAACGTGTTAGTTTCCAAAATAAAAATAAATAAAAATGTAAGTGTTTTCAAAAAAACATAAAAAAAGTTTTATTATAAAACATAAGGGTCATAGAGACCATTGGTTTGAACTATGGCACAACATTCTCTCGTGTTTGGGTTTCAAACTATCGCCTACTTTTAAAAACAAAATTTTTCAAAAAATGTTTGAAAAATATAACGAGTGGACTGTAGGAAAGAGGACGTCAGCTCGAGTCCAACAACACCTCATTTGTTAAAATCCGACCATCCGTTCGCCAATGATCACCAATGTTCGCGAGAAAGTAGGCTATCATTTGTCCCTCCTACACCCTTGAAACTTCCTGCCCCCCTAGAGGACATACCCACCTTTCATTAACGTCAAACAAACTTTTTTCCAATTCACCGTTTCCAAAATAGTGCCAATCCAAAAAACAAAAATTTTCATTTTGTTTTAATTACCAACACACATGCTTAGCCTAGAGAACGTCATCTCAACGCCAACAACACCTCGTTCGTTAAAATCTGACCACGCGTTTGGGAGAATCGCCCAAAGTTTATATGAAAGTAGGGGGGGGGGGAGTAGAACCCTCCCCATTCCACTACTGCACAGTTTTAGTCCTAGAGACTTGAATTTTTTTAGGAATAGAGGGGGTCAGGGCCATTCATTTCCGTCAAACAACATTTTTTGTAAACTCTTTAGTTTCCAAAATATAAAAAATTCAAAATTTAAGTGTTTTCATAAAATTTAAAAAAATAAAAAAGTTTTATTATAAAAAATAAAGGTCATAGAGACCATTCGTTTCAACTATGGCACAACGTTCTATCATGTTAGGTTTTCAAACTATCGCCTACTTTCGAAAACAAAAATTTTCAAAAAAAAATTAAAAATATAACAAGTAGTCCGTAGCAGAGCCCCCGTCAGCTCGAGTCCAACGACACCTCATTCGTAAATCTCCGACCACGGGTTCGGGAGTTATCGGCTCGCATTTGGAGTAGCGGGGGGGCTGAACTCTCATCACTCCCCTACTACTGCATGTGATGAGTATATCATGGAAAACATTCAGTTGTTTTATAAAAATGAAGCCCTCTAATAATATTATACTGGGAACAGAATTGTTAAGCCTAATGGAACCCTGGTGGCTGTTGCACTTTCGATAGCTAAATTTCATTTTTCTGAGAGAATATGTAATGGGTAATTACGGCCGCTGGCGATTCGAAAAATTGAATTTTGACGATTGGTAAGCGTTGACTAATGAGTACCAGTGGAACATTATCGCCTGACCGTTTCTGCACTGGGCTTGTAGAATATTGTTAGCTGCTCCAGGTGGGGAAATTAATGGCCAGGTACGAACAATTGTGCACTGATGTATGCAGTGGCTTCACGAATATACAGGGTATGGGGAAGGAAGGACTTTTGTAGTTTTACGTGGCCGTTAATCTGGCAATCATGAACCACTGGACCTCCTTTTCACGTGGAATCCAAACCACAGGACATGGCATTTAACTTTGAAAATCTCACATGCATGGACCGGAAATCGAACCCGGTCTGTCATGGTGAGAGACAAACAGTTTAACCACTGCGTCACCACGTCCCCAGGATATTAGGGTTATGAGTTCAAAAATTAATATGTAAATACACTGCTGGAAAAAATACATATATTAATTAGATTATCACAACTGTCATTATCTAATTAATAGGCTACATGTACTTTTTTCCAGGAGTGTGTTTATAATATGTATATCTTGTTCCCCGCCCATTCATTGGGCACAATCATGTTGACCGACTGAAGAGCTACAAATTACAATTGTATAGTCAACACTGAAAAAGAATGGCCTCAAATCTCTTCATTGCAAATATTGTGTTTGGAGTAATCTTATCTTATTATAAATAAAAAATAACACCTGGCACTACAGCCCGTGAAGGGCCTAGGCCTATCAAGTGACCGCTGCCCAGCCATTTGGCCTGCAGATATTGGGGTACGCATAATCTGCGCATTGGGTCCACTCGGCCGTTAATCTTGGTTTTCGTGGTCGGGGCGCTGTCTCACTGTCAGACAGCTACTCAATTGTCCTCACGAGGCTGAGTGCACCCCGTTCCATCCCTCACGTCAGTTTCTAAAATTCCTGACTGAGCCGGGAATCGAACCTGAGGTCTCTTGGTGAAAGGCAAGTGTGCTACCCCAACACCACGGCTTCTTGTCTTATTAATCTCTACTTAGTATAAAACTAAGTCCTCGATTCTTGGATGTTACGGGTAAACTCGAGAACCACTGGATGGATTTTGATGCGGTTTTCACCATTCTGTAAAGGAAATCTCGGGAATGATTTCCGTAGAAAATAATTTATTTATGATCAAAGGAAGCCGAGCAGTAACGATTTAAGTGGAAAAGTCGAAGAAAAAAAACAGGCGTCCGAGTGCTTGGTAAGCTTACGCTGGGCAAACCGTTAACAATATCTAAATACTATGAGTGTAGGAATTTTTCAGCATGTAAAGTTCTACAAAAAAGCCCGGGAGAGCATATCACAATCTTGAATACTTCGCCTACTATAAGTGTTTTTACATTTTCATTTCTTCCAACAATCTCCAATCAGTTACTGAGGCGACAGTTTACGAGCTAGCTAGGGGCGAGTCTATCACCCCAGCTACAGCTTAGCTAGCGGACGAGCTTATTGCCCCAGATACAGCCAGCAGCAAACTGTCGAGTCACGTTGAGTTAAAAACTTTAGAGAAGAGTGGTTGTGTTTGGAGTTTCCCTGGAAGTGCAACTCTCATTTCGCCTGTGAACTTTTCGTTCCGCAAAATTCACAGTCAAGTTAAGATTGGACGGAAGGGGGATTTGTGTTTCATCCACCACGCCATTCTTAAATTACGTCTGACAAGAATTTGTTGCACATGCATCTCCATGATAATTTAATTAATAGTACAGTCAGTGATTTTAACCCATCGCCGAGACGTAAAACGGATATTGGTCGTTGTTCATTGACATTGAAAAAAGAAAGCGCTTATCACGTAATGCATTCATAACTGTTCCCGGGCGAAGCCGGGTCGGGTTGCTAGTTTCACTATAAATGAGCCACAAATTTCAGGAATGGCCGTACTAGGTATCACCAGCCTGTCAACTCTTGGAGTTACGTATTGCGGGGTTGTTGAACCTGGCAAACGAATGAGTGCCTGTGCTCTCTCCCTTTAAGGGGTGGGACAACGCACATGTGGTGAGACGACTTGCTGTACTGGATGCTGTAGTTGTTGTTTCATCTGAGGGGCTTGGACATCGTGGTCATTTAACCTCGTGTACTAGGGTGTGCATATAGATTTTGTCTGATAACTTATGTCATTGCGGTGTCTGTAGTAGTGTGTGTATTTGTAATTCAGTTGAGGATTTGAGAGGAGGTGGTCGTGGCTTACGAACCAACCCAGTGTTTTCCTAGAGTAGGAGTGGGGAAACCGTGTTGTTAGTCAGTGTTATTTTAAGGGGCATAACATCGAGGTCATCTGTCCCTAGGAAACTATGTAAATTCATTTCCAGGACAGCTGAGGTGAAATGCAAGCTACCTCTTCTCAGTTTTGCCTCGTGAGATTAAGTGCTGAACCACAGGACCAGTGTAATAGATAGTATGGGATTACAGTGCATGTAGTCCTTTCTCAATCGTACTCGTATGTCCTGTAATTAGCCGCATCCTTTTCTACCCCTACAATAATGCCATTTCTCAATAATGGAAAGTGATAAATCTATTCTAGAGAATTTTCTGCGCTTTCTGATGATGTAATATTTTAAGTCATAAATAATTAACACATGGCCTAATTTTTACAAATACGTTATTTTGACGTGAATCTATATTTCTGCAAACAAAGTCTTACCACGCAACAGAAAAATATTAATCATGAAAAAAGATTAAAATGTCCTTGTATTGCCTGATGTTGATAAAAGAAACTTTCTTTCCCTGGGCAATCATTTTATAATAATAAGTAAACTATATTGCTTTAATTAAATAATAGTCAAAATTTTTGGATGATATCACAGAAAAGTTAGGTAGTGAGAAACATTTTTGTAATTGACTGTGCATTGGGGACTAAACGAGAAGAAATGTTAAGTAGCCTAATGTCTGAAATAGCTTTTAAAAAATCCAGAACTCGGTACAGATAGCATTCATGCATTATCCCAGATCGCGCACTGCTTCCGGAGTGATATAGTTTAACTACTGCTTTCCTACGTTTATTATATTACCGCGTGGCAGTGTTATTGATATACTCTTATGTGAAAGGTTGGTTGCTGTGGGATGCTCCGCCCGTGAACGTGGCTCTGAGGGGAGGAGAAAGTGGTGCGTGACGTCATTCAAACTTCAGAAGCTCGCTTACAGCTGGCCGCCGAATATGAGATCCGTGAGAAATGTACGTAATATCAAATTACAATATTATATTCGTGAAGAATTGAAAGTTACAATGTATTATAGTTTGTGCATTTAAATCGTGCTCTGAACTTAAGCGTATCATAGCTAAATACTCTAGTGTAATTTGGTCTATACAACATGAGGTACAATTACACACAAAAATAAACAAATAAACGGATAATTTCAAGGCTTTTCACTCAAAATCGCCTGTATAAGAATTTTGTCACATCATCCGCCTGACCTTCCACAACCTTGTGTATGCAGTAGCTCTGTTAAGATATGCTAACATCTTACTACAAGTAGACCAACAGAATATTGAATGCATGGTATGTTAAGCACTTATCTGGTTGCTAGAGAAACCTGCTGCTTGCATCCGCCGTGTAGCACGGTAGCCTACACCGCGGATGCGGGCAACAGGTTTTTGTAGCATCGAGACAAGTAGGCTACTTTTCAGAACGGCGTTTCGGGTTACTAGGCCGTGTATAACGTCTCTTGATATCTTCTGACGTTTCACCAACAAGTGTGGTTGGCATTTATTACGAATAGCATGAAGTGGCGCTTGTCTGAGGTTTATATAGTCTATTAAAAGTTCGTTAAAAACCATGGAACTTGAATGTTTTCTGGTAGGTTCTGGTTGGCAGTTCTATTATTTTCGTTCCTGCGAGGCAGTGGTATTGGTATACTCTTATGTGAAAGGTTAACTGCTGTGGGATACTCCGCTCCTGTACGTGGCTGCGTGGTCGGGGAGTGATGCGTGACGTCATTCAAGTTCCAGGAGCTGGCTTACTTCTGGCCGCTAGATATTGTACATATAAAGTATCTCCATTTTCCTATTGAAATGTTGTGGATATTTATAAATTTCAATTGCTTCTCTGAAAAGTCTGGCGTAATAGTTTTATGTCCTAGAGAATATTTCTGTGTCTTCAAAACATTTAAAGTGATCCTTTTACCAAGCATTTTCTGCTACGGCCGATTTATCAATTTTTTGGAGCCTGCAATGTCTCCAGTATCTGCATGTCTTAACGACATAACTAGTACTAGCAAAACAAACGAATCATTTACAGGAGTGCTTACTACAGACTAATGGAATACAATAGAAATTAGGTACGTCCAGAAAGTAAGTTCCGTTTGGTAATAACATTAAATTGTGTACAGATACAGAAAAATTATTTATTGCACAAAATTCTACAATCCTTAAACTACTATTCCACATAACTGACAAAATGTTGCAGGCATTTGTCGTAGCGTGGCACGAGTTTTTGTATACCTTCTTCATAGACGTCATATGAAGACCCTACGGAAAGAACGGGATAAGTCCATTTTTTTTTGGAAATGAGTTTATGGCGCATTCTGGTGTCCAGCCATCGTCACTACAGATCAGTTGAAATTAATGTAATATAAAGTGGAATGTCACTGAGATACAGAGGTTTTTACTTTTAGTGGAAATGGAAAGAACGTCCCATATCCTCTCCTTTATTAAAAGAAATTGGCAAAATACCTATATTGCTTACCCTCAATTGGGGTGTTTTAAGTATTTCATTTTAGTGTTGAAAGTTTAAATTTGCTCTCCTGAAAAATTTACCGAATGTGACTTACCCCGTTTTCCCGTGGAGTCTTCATTATTTCCCAATTGTATCTCGTTTTGTGGTATTGGGTTAAAAAAAAGCAATACATTGTGTTGTAAATAAAATACAACACAAAAATACACTGTGTTGTAATAAACTATATTGTAAAATAAAATTTTATTTCATAGAAATGCTCTGTAAAAGCCATTAACAGAAGCGTAAAATAACAAGTTCTGAAAAAGAAATCGTTCAATCTTATTGTGAAGCCTGTGTAAATATATTTTGAAAGAGCAAAATACTTTGCAATGCTGCATAAGAAGACGTCAAACAGTGAAGTCGAACTCAGCCCCGTCGCTAGCGCGCTGCGAGCAGATATCAAGCCGATTGCGGGTGGGTAGGCAACCCATTTAAAGTTCCGTGCTGAATCGGAACACGCTGTACTTCGTGATCACTAGTCCCGAGCATTTGGGCTTGTGTAAAATTTGTTTAATGACCTGTGTTGTTCTATTTTTGACTCTGAGAGTCGCACATTTTTTCCGTATTGACTGAATTATATTAAGAACAAAGTTCCAAATGGTTCCGCCTCGTCAATGCTGTTTATTAAAATGTCGTGATACAATCACCTGTCTTTTAATACATGGAATACATGGTACATGTTTCGACGTCTGACACTTATTGACGTCTTCATCAGCCTAAATATTTGGGCAGCACTTAAAACATTCCCTTTATATACTAGGTGTAGTTAAAAATTGTACATAAAAACACACATAGATCACTGTGACACATTAAAAAGTTGTTAAAACATTTTCTTATGTTAAAAGCTCAATAAAATCCTCAGCCGGGCTTGGCAGTCTTTCTTGATTTATTTCTAATGTTAGCTTCAAAAGCCCAAGCGAGGGGTGACCATTCCCAACTGGAAAGAAATGAAACTATGTATGAGAGAAAGAAGTGGTGGATAAAATAATACTTTAAAAACCCTAAATGTTATATAAAGACTTACGATGTAATGCGGCAATGAGCTAACAGAGCCGTGCTGAGTCGGATGTCTGTAGTAATGTGTGGATTTGTAATTGAGGCTAGGATTGGAAAGAAGGTGGCCATGACCTTACTTAAGAATCCACCCAAGCATTTGCTTGAAATAGAAGTGGGAAACCACGGCAAACCACTTCTAGGAAGGAGCAGATAATCTCGATAAATTGACCTCTTAAAACATCGGTCACCACTTCTGGATGGCGGAGATGGAAAGAGAATCCCCCTCGTCTGAGTTTTTATCACGAGCCGAGTGTACTCCGTTCAAACCCTCAGACCAGAATTAAATTTATGACAGAGCCGGGAATAGAATCCGGAACCTTTGGAGCCGGAGTTTCAATTGATATCTCGAGACCACAGGAGGCAGCAACAGTAAGTTAGTAGAGAAATAATGTATTTAGAGTGCAATTTTAATAACTCGTAGTTACAGTTTTCCTTATTTTCATGTACCAGTCATTTGATACAGGACCTGATACAGTTGACAACGGAATGATAAAGAACTGATCTTAACGAATCACAGCTATCGATACTGTCATTTGAGTTAATAATGGAGAAGAGCATGTCTTAAATATGTTTTGTTGTTGTTGTTGTTGTTTGAGTTTTCAGTCTTTTGACTGGTTTAATGCAGCACTCCATGTCTCCCTGTCCGTAGTGAAACGTTTCATCGCTACTTAGCTAGCACACCTTTCATCCGAGACAATCTGCTTAACATATTATAACTTTGGTCTATCTCTAAAGTTCTTGTACTTAACCCTTCCTTTCCTAACTAATAAGTAAGTTTCCAATTCCTGGGTTCCTTAGTATGTATCCTTAAACCAAACTCTTCTCTTCATTAGCAGTCACCAGAAACATCTTTCCTCGCCCACACGTCTTAATATCTTTCCATTTGTTACTCTATCTACCCATCTGATCTTCATCATTCTCCTGTAACACCACATTTCAAACGCTTGTATTCTCCTCTTCTCTGCTGCTTCAACAGTCCAAGTTTCACTTCCATAGAGCGCCACGCTCCAGGAAATGGCTTAAAAATAACTGTTCTATACCTACAGAAAATATATATTTGATCTCAAGAGATTTCTTTACTGTAGAAAGGCTTTCCAAGCCTGAGCCAACTTACTTCCGATATGCTATGTCTTAAACATATTTAACGTCAATTGACGTCCACAATAAACCGCAGATACGTGCAAGTGACAGAACAGAAAATAGACAGTTTCCCATCTTCTACAAACTAAAGAAATTCCCTACAATGAGACGTCTCCACTCAGCGCGTTGTCCCTATGCTCCTACAGAGTATTGGTGCTCAACAGGCACGGTATATGGAAACCTCACCAAGCTACTACCTACAGTACTGCAAATAGCAACGACCTAGTGTCCGCGAGTTTAAGCTATATTTATATAAACAGAGAGTCCTAACCACTGGTCCCTACGGACAACCATCGATCCAGTGCAAAAATAGAAACTAAACAAGGGCAATCTATACAACAACCTAATTACTTCGGGTAAACGTATCACATGGGATTTGTAACTAATATTTTATTTTGAAATTTGTATGACTTCAGCTACCTAATGCAAATTATTTGTGGAGGTGGGGTCTAGGCGGTCTTCTCGCCAAACTCAACGCTCCGTTTCAAATGGCATCGAACAGAGGAATCCAAGCTCTCTAAGAACAACTTGTGTTTGAGATCACATGTTGTCTACTAATCACCAGTGTGCTGTTGTTGATTCTCTAAGGGCTTTACGACATTGTGGCCATGTAGCCCCGTGTACTTGGATGTGTGTAGAAGTTGTCTGATAACATTTGTCACTGTGATGTCTGTACTAGTGTGTGAACTTTTAATCGAGGTAGGAAGCGGCCGTGGTTAGGTATTGTACCCTTATTCCAGAGATGATTCACCAAACTCCACAGGTGGAGAACGATTGCAGCATCATGAAGTCCCCGGCTAGAAAAACTGCATATAGCTACTGGCGAATACACTCCGGATAATAGTCAGAGAAAATCAACTGAATGTGCTATACAGTAGAATCTAACCACAAAAGAAATCGGTTCTAGCAATACTCGGGAGATCGAGAATCAAAAATCTCGGGCAATGGGATAATGATCAGGTCAATGAAAATCCTCCACCTTTATAGCCCATTCCACTACCAATAAACTACAAAAGATAATGCCAATTTCTATAAAACTATCAGGGATCCGCAACACACGTGCCTGTCTGTTTATTTCTAAGACACAAGTTACTGATTAATCATAACAAAACTAAAAATCGATACGCAAACTTCCTAAAATAAAATCAAATCAAATAGCTTCCCTTGGAAACAAAAATAATTAACTAAGATCTGCTTATACAAGCTCCAGTTACTACTCTCAAAATACATTAATCTTGGCGACAAACTGCTGCGCCCTAGATAGCGGGAGTTAACAACAAAAATACTGTCGTTAAATTACCTGAATTATCTAAAATGAATCTACTTATGACGTAGGCCTCCGCCATTACAATAACTATTTATTACTCTATACAGTAATAACTCCCGTTTCCTATACTACTTCTATATTAAATATCAATCCGATAAAACATTCTTACATCAAATAATTATTGATTATCCAACATGTTAATGAACTGACTTAAATTCGCTCTGTACAAATATGTCTACACTTAATAATCGAGTTCTATTTACAATAAAGTCTTAACAAACACTACTCCTTCAAGTTCCGCAATTCCATCTATTTTCAATTTCAAAATTGAAAATTCTTGAAATCATCATACCGTAAAGTTCAAATCTTTACTTAAATCATTACTTCTCTGAAAATGTTACGTCTTCACTTTGTAACCTTATTTTGAAGGGTACGATAACGCCACTGACGTTATGTCAAAATTTGACATTCGTTATTTATATCATGTGTTATTTCGGCAGTTAATTAGCCACAAGTTATTAAGTGTATGTTTAGTCCATATAATGTATTATCATGATTAGGTTTTATTACGGTATTAAGTTGAGAGAAGTCAGAGGCTGTTTTTGTAATTAGCTAGCGCTTGAACACTAAGGGTCATTTCATGAGCTTACGTCTTCTCCCAGAACAGCACTATGTGATGAAATACTTACCTGTGTACTCAACAAAAGCTGCGTGACGAGCCCACGCTAATGAGTAAGGGTGCGGCGAATGACAAGGGTATGCGAGTGGAAAGGGAAGGCCTGAACAATAGATACGGTCGCGGAGCACCTTGGGACGAGACTCCTTTATGTGAAGGAGGGACAACTCAACGAGACCTGGTTCAAGACAGTCGCAAGAAGACAGTATTGCAGGAGAGGTATTCAGGACATATGCTTGTCCGAGACAGTATGGTGTTAGCAGTGTCTGAGCTAACATCGTAAAAGTGGTTTAAGGACTTTCAATCCACCACCATTATTAATTCTGAGAAATCTAAATACCGCAGAATTAATAGTAGCCTGTCATTTAAAATAAATTCCACGCATGAAGATGGACTTCTACCGCCTACAACAGCAGCTTTCTCTTGGGGAGAAACACTTCAATAAAGCTGATTCATCGTTTGGTAAGCTCATTTGACTTTAATGCACAAGATCTCTTTCTTCACTCTTGAATAAATCAACCTTAAGTAATAAATTCAGATCTAGATTAAATTAAATTCATAACGCCTCCGTTTTCTTGCAACTTTTGCCTGTCTTAAATTCTTGTGTTTACTTTCTACGTTAAGTCATTAATTAATGCATTTTCCTAACTTGTTTGTTTTTGATGCCATTAAATTTTTATTTAAAGTAAATGCAGTCTGTCTCCTTTCTAGATGATAGAAATAGATATAAGCCATCCTCTTTTCCCCGAAGTAAATGTTATTCAGGTTAATGACTAAGTCATACCACGACTTGAGTCGATGGAGTCTGGTGAATGTTCTACCTGAGCTAGGACGTAAAGTTATTTATTATGTATTGGGTTATCGCTCTCAGATCGATCCCTTGGCGCCCAACACTCTTACATATAACTTCAGATCCGGTGACCACTGATGGGTCATATCAAATGGTAAGTCAGGTAAAAATTGGATACAGAAATTAATAATCTGGCAGGTTTTGGTCTTATATTTTGTACCAAATTTACATACACAGCCAAAAAGAACCGTTACATTGTCGCCATAAACGTGGGACGAAAACCTGATAACATTTGTGGAGGGAAAAGTGACATATTTCTGTACCTGCATTTTGGGGGATTTTATATATCAACGTGAGTCAGAATGAGTGATTCAGAAGACGATATGTTACTACGTAGTCAAAAACAGCTAGGGAGTAAGATGACGAAGGAGAAAGAGGATGAAGCGCGTAGTAAGTTAGTAGAGGAAGGTGAAAGCAGCACAGGGATGATGTCGGAGGTAAATCCCAGTAATGATGGTGAGAAAGAAAGTCCGGGAGATATGAAGAGCATGTTTGCGAGTCTTATACATGTATTAAATACGAAATTTGATCAAAACAGTAAAGAAATTAGTAGTAAACTAAACGATAAATTGGAGGAAAACAGTAGGGAAATTAAAGAAAGTAATAAAGAACTTAACAGTAAATTGGATCAAAACAGTAAAGAAATTAGTAGTAAACTAAACGATAAATTGGAGGAAAACAGTAGGGAAATTAAAGAAAGTAATAAAGAACTTAACAGTAAATTGGATCAAAACAGTAAGGAGATGGATAAAAGATTTGAGCAAATTAAGGGTGAAATCAGGGGTGTGATGGAAGAGAAGACGAAAGAAATCCTAGCTGACATGGAGAGTAGATTGAGGAGGGTGCAAGATGAACTTGAGAGTAAAATAAGTAAGCAAGCTGAGGAATCTAAAGAGTTAATACAGCTAGAGACGAAGCAAATTAAGAAACAATTGGGAGGAGAAATTGATAAAGTTCAGAGTACAGCTATGGAGGTTAAAGAACAGCTGGGGGGAGAAATTAAAAACCTTCAGGGAGTAACAACGGAAATTAAAGAACAGCTGGGCGGCAAAATCGATAAGGTTCAAGCAGAAATTAGTAAAGAAGTTGAAAATTTGAAGAAACAGAGTAAGGAAAGTATAAGTAAAATTCAAGAAACACAGGATAGGCTGAATGATAAAGTTGAAGCAACAGATGGGAGCATAAACGCAAAAGTTAGTAGTATGGAGAAACGAGCAGAGGAGAAAATTGTCGAGCTTGAAAATAAATTAAAGTCTAGAATAAGACAAGAAGCAGGTCAGAGTCGAACGACATATATGAATAGTACGCATAAAGAAATAGAGTTAGGGAAATTTAGCAATCGGCAAGGATGCCCCATGGAGTTTCTAAATACTATTGAAGTGAGGTTTAAAGAAAGATTGGAGGACGGAAACATCGAATGGAGTAATGTTGTTGAAATATTAGAACAGGCCTTCGTAGGGGAAACCAAAAACTGGTTTGCAGTTTATAGGGACGGTTTTGAAGATATCACAGACTTCAGACATAAATTTTGTGATAAGTTTTGGAGTGAGAGCATACAATCACGGTATCGTGAGGGAATCGTGTGCGGAAAATACAACGCAAGGGGTAATCTCAATATGACGGAGTATTTCCTGGGGCAAGGGTTGGTTTGTAAATACTTGGATGGACTGAGAGAGGAAAAAGATGTGGTAAGGCTCCTGTTAAGGCATTTCCCTTACCGAATCAAAGAGGCGGCATGCATACAAAATGTAAAAACTGTCACGCAAGTAGAGAGCCTACTAGGTACCTTTGATGCGCTAGGGAAAGGTTCAAGTGAAGAAACAGTCACTAGAAACCAGGGCAATTATAACAATCAGTCTCAGGATGCAAGAAATCAAGGAACGCAGGGAAACAGTGGCGAAGGAGGCAATTATCAAAATAGGGGTCAGAGTGGAAACAATTACCAAAACCGGGGTAATAATTTTGTGACGCCCTATCAAAACAGGAATAATTACTCGCAAGGCAGGAAGTATGATTCGCGAGGAAATCAAGGTAGGGGTAATGATGGACGCAGCGGCCACGGACAGGGTAACTACGGTAATAACCCTA
The DNA here is from genome assembly GCA_946902985.2 of Meconema thalassinum. NCBI lineage: Eukaryota > Metazoa > Arthropoda > Insecta > Orthoptera > Tettigoniidae > Meconema > Meconema thalassinum. The sequence continues at coordinate 1,239,985,302 of OX336389.2, read as the reverse complement.
ATGTTAATCAGAACCGAGGATATGGGAGAGGTAATCCCGTAGGTAATAATGAAAATAGTAACCAACAGAATGTGAATAGTAATAGCCAGACGAGCGTTGCGACCACTTGTGAAGGTAGAGACAATAATAGTAATTTAAACGCGAGCCAGACTGCATCATGAGGTCAGGATCTCAGTCTGCAACGTGCCCTGTTTTAACCCTGATACAGGAACACTATGACCTAAACGTAAGGAATGATTTGTTAAGTGAACTATGTGACGAAGCAATATTACCAGTGGCGGGTAATATAAGTCCGATCATTAAGCTACACGTGTCCGGGACGTGTACGAATGTGTTAATAGACAGTGGGTGTGTAAGGAGTTGCATAAGCAATGCTTATTATGATAAATTAAAGGGAACTGGGGTAAACTTTGAAGAATTGCCAATTAAGAGTACTTTTGTAATCACAGCCGTGGGTAGGAAGTCTAAAATTATATCAAAGCAGGTGTTAATAGAAATAAATATAAACAGTCACGTAGAGAAGGAAGTGTGCCTTGTAATTCCAAATCTAGTGTACGACGTTATTTTGGGTTCTGATTGGCTGACTAGGGTGTCAGGAAACATATGTTATGAAGAGTGCTGTATTACATTTAAATTTGGTGGTGCTGAAGTGGTGATACCGTTCAATGAACAATATAGGAGTAGTGTAGTAGGAGTGATGTGTACGTTAAATGAGATGTCTCAATCTATAGAGCAAGGGTCAGTTACTTTTGTAGGCAGTGTGGTTACGAACGACAGTCTAGATGACTCGTTACGTGAAGCTGCGTTTCTTGGAGATGTAGATGAAGATAAGTGTATGCTTCTCTACGATGTTTTGTCAAATAATAGTAGGGTATTTGAAGATCGAATTGGTAGAGCCAATTGTTATGTCCACTCATTGAACGTTGTTGACAATTCGGTATTTACCGGTCACCGATATCCTGTGCCTTTTGTCTATCAGAAAGCCGTAGAAAGTCAGATCAATCAGATGCTTCAGGATGGTATAATAGAGTATTCTAACAGCCCCTATGTAAATTCACTTATTACAGTACCTAAGGCAGATGGAAAAGTCAGGATATGTTTAGACGCGCGTTTAGTTAATGCACACATTTCATCAGACCAATTAAAATCTATGTCTATAGAGGAGCTAATGCAAACTTTTGAGGGAAAACAATTTTTTACGTGTGTTGATTTAAGTTCTAGTTTCTGGCAAGTTCCTCTTAAAGTAGAAGATAGAGCCTTTACCGCTTTTAGTCATCAGTACAATCTGTACCAATTTTTCAGGGTACCCTATGGATTAAAGAGCAGTTCAGCAGCGCTGATAAGAGCACTGAACATAGCTTTAGGTGATAACACGGGTGATTATGTAACTATATATATTGATGATCTTGTAATCAGTTCGCGTACTTTTGAAGAGCATTTGGTTCACTTGGACACGGTTTTTAAGAGACTAGATAAGGAAGGGTTCACCCTGAAATTGTCAAAATCTACGTTTTGTAAGTCACAAGTAACTTTCCTGGGTCATAGTGTGTCACGTTCAGGGGTAACTCCAGAAGAAAGTCGGATTAACAAAATCCTCGATGCAAGTGCGCCACAAAATGTTAAACAGCTGAATACGTATTTAGGAATATATAAATTTTTTGGACGCATTGTGTTAAAATATTCTAAGTTAGTAGAACCATTCAGGGACCTCTTAAAGCAAGGAAGCAGATGGAGATGGGATGTGACCCAGAAACAGGCAATATTGCAAACATTATGCTGTTGAGAAGGTAAATCAAAATGGTAAATACCTAGGTATTAATGAGGTATCAGATGTGGTCAGTATCATTGATCTGTGTAAGATTAACTGTTAAAGAGGAGAGGGAATCGAGATGAAGGGAGAACTGGTATGGAGTTTGGGACTTAAAGGGAGTTTTATCTAAAGGGACAAACAGGACAGAAATATGATGGATTGTATGTATTTCTAGTGTTGTTCTTTTTTTCAGCGATATACACGTAATGACATATGAGAGAGAGTTTGAGTGATAGAGTCATATAGCACAACCAAATTACTAGTGATCGTGTGTGCGTTTGACCTTACACAAAGCACTCAAGATGGGAATTCCAAAATCAACGAACTTGCAATACAAGGCGGTTTGGGAAATCAAACTGTACATCACAAAGTGAACTCGTGTGATTTGAAATAAGAGAATTGGACAAAGGGCAAATAAGAGAACACATATATGTCTTTTTTTCTTACACATATAGGTAAAATAAACAATGAGCGGTAATAACCGCAGGACAATAAAAAGAAAACAATAAGCTATATGCGATTGAGACATAATAGCCTAAGCAAAAACATTGGTGTTAAACCAAAAGAAGATATGTTGATTGTATATATAAATGTCTATAAGGGTAATGTATTATGTGTTTTATGTTATATTAGGGATCTATGTTAATTTACACGTGTCTTAGGAAGATCACGCGGAATATAGTAAACAATAGTCTGCGTGATTTTCCGGGACGAATGTAACCTTATTTTGAAGGGTACGATAACGCCACTGACGTTATGTCAAAATTTGACATTCGTTATTTATATCATGTGTTATTTCGGCAGTTAATTAGCCACAAGTTATTAAGTGTATGTTTAGTCCATATAATGTATTATCATGATTAGGTTTTATTACGGTATTAAGTTGAGAGAAGTCAGAGGCTGTTTTTGTAATTAGCTAGCGCTTGAACACTAAGGGTCATTTCATGAGCTTACGTCTTCTCCCAGAACAGCACTATGTGATGAAATACTTACCTGTGTACTCAACAAAAGCTGCGTGACGAGCCCACGCTAATGAGTAAGGGTGCGGCGAATGACAAGGGTATGCGAGTGGAAAGGGAAGGCCTGAACAATAGATACGGTCGCGGAGCACCTTGGGACGAGACTCCTTTATGTGAAGGAGGGACAACTCAACGAGACCTGGTTCAAGACAGTCGCAAGAAGACAGTATTGCAGGAGAGGTATTCAGGACATATGCTTGTCCGAGACAGTATGGTGTTAGCAGTGTCTGAGCTAACATCGTAAAAGTGGTTTAAGGACTTTCAATCCACCACCATTATTAATTCTGAGAAATCTAAATACCTCAGAATTAATAGTAGCCTGTCATTTAAAATAAATTCCACGCATGAAGATGGACTTCTACCGCCTACAACAGCAGCTTTCTCTTGGGGAGAAACACTTCAATAAAGCTGATTCATCGTTTGGTAAGCTCATTTGACTTTAATGCACAAGCTCTCTTTCTTCACTCTTGAATAAATCAACCTAAAGTAATAAATTCAGATCTAGATTAAATTAAATTCATAACGCCTCCGTTTTCTTGCAACTTTTGCCTGTCTTAAATTCTTGTGTTTACTTTCTACGTTAAGTCATTAATTAATGCATTTTCCTAACTTGTTTGTTTTTGATGCCATTAAATTTTTATTTAAAGTAAATGCAGTCTGTCTCCTTTCTAGATGATAGAAATAGATATAAGCCATCCTCTTTTCCCCGAAGTAAATGTTATTCAGGTTAATGACTAAGTCATACCACGACTTGAGTCGATGGAGTCTGGTGAATGTTCTACCTGAGCTAGGACGTAAAGTTATTTATTATTTATTGGGTTATCGCTCTCAGATCGAACCCTTGGCGCCCAACACTCTTACATATAACTTCAGATCCGGTGACCACTGATGGGTCATATCAAATGGTAAGTCAGGTAAAAATTGGATACAGAAATTAATAATCTGGCAGGTTTTGGTCTTATATTTTGTACCAAATTTACATACACAGCCAAAAAGAACCGTTACAACTTGAGTATTTAAATCTCCTCATAGGTTGGTTTTTATCTGGTAAAACTGTCAATCTTGGATTCTATAATTCATACAATTTAGTAGAGAAATAGTGCATTAACATCTTCTGATCATTCATCTTAATAAAAATAATAATAAGAACCTTCCATAAAAATTAATAATTACCAGCATATCTACCTTCTTTCTTATACAGAACCATGTAAATGGAGTAAAATTTCAGCTTCACAGAGATCAGCTGTTCCTACTTTTTCAGGGGCAATTGCATTGTACATCGATAACTCCCAACAATAATAACAATAATACTTCTCACACTCCTGACAATAATTATTTCTCTATAGAAACTTATTTTCGCAAATCAGTCAACTCAGATATCCATATTACAACAATAGAACAATGTCATCTAGCACATTGTCATAACAATATTATCATCCGTCTACCGGGAATACTTTATCAATTCTTACTTATATCATCGTAGCTTCTTTCTCCGTGATACAAACACAACTGTATCTACAAAACATTCGACATAAAAATTGCGAAATATCCTAATCTCAGGTTACGAACAAATTTCATAATAAATACTACGATAAGTAATTGGTTCTCTCGACGTCATAAAATTACTGGTAATATGATATTCTGATATCATTCATAGCTCCAATACATTTCCAACAATATTGACTTTCTGACAATATCATAGCATGTGAGCTATATACACCTCATGAGTATTTATTCAATCTTCAATGCTTCAAAATTACGACATTAATGCAATTCTTCCTGCGTGTTTAATAACACTACAACGTTCCATAATCCTTACTTGCCTTTCCCCAACTTGATACATCCTTCAAAAAGCATGTGAGCTACATTCGTAACCCGATCTGACAATAAGTCATTAACGAAATAACTATGTTCAGATATTTAATATGGATCGATAAACTATCGTTGTTTCAAAATACCATCGTAAGTATAACTAAATTCGGGAATCAAATTTTCCATAATCTATCAAACGTAATACGATAAAATCTCCAATATCTCCTAGATAAATTCAAAATCAAATAGAAAAACATTCCAAAATAAAAACATCGAACCTGGATACACATATCTCCTCATAAAAATATTTATATCCGATGAATATCAATCAAAAAGTCCTAAATGAAAATACGATCGAAATGTTAAGTCAAAAATTTAGAAAATCTGAAAAGTTGGCAAAAATGGCATTCATAGCAAACTGATCGTATATTCTCTAATGCAACCAATCTACATAAATACGGGATACATGATAATTGGTCTTGAATCTACCTTGAGCAGCGTAAAGGTGTCTTGGAGTGATTTATCCCTCGCTGAACTTCATAAACAGGGTGTTCCTGGGGTACCTCTGTTTATGGCTGCCTTCCTGGGTCTTCCTTGATCGCCCTTCTTCCCCCTGGATCACCATATAAAGTAGTCATCTCCTGGATTCGGATCAGAACTCCATTCATCTTCGTGGTGATTTATCAGGGTCCACCCAACGACAGCGCCTCTGCGGTCTTTTAGAGTCGGGTCCGCCCTCACTCTCACGTGCAGGAATCGAACTGGGTCCACCCTCATTCGCCCGTTCATGGATATCTTCTTCTCTTCTAACCCTCCGGGTAAAATTGATAATATAGTTGTATCCATATTTGTAGCATGCTTAAATAAGGTGTATACATTTTTCATTTCAAGAAAAGTAGATGTTAGTCTCCCCTGCGTCTTCGTTGGTCATATCAATTCAAACATTCTCAATGTTCGCCATTAGTCGTGTTCCCACCAACATGTTTAGCAATTCATCGTAATCTCTTCGGAATCAAGTGTAATCATACCTCTCAACTTCACTTATTCAACCATGGTGATAATAAAATATATATGCGAATGTTCACATCACCTTCTAAGTCTTCATTATGCACGCTGCTTGTTGTAATACTAATATTCCCAAATTACGTAGAATATTAAATTCGATGTATTAGTTGATTTCGCAAGAAATAACAGTTTCTGTGCAAAAATACTGCGCCGCATGCAGTTCATGATTGTAAAGTCTTTCACAATTCTTACAAATAGCGTCTCTTTCTTCACGTACAAGTTCAAGTAGCAAGTGCGCACTCTCAATATGTTCGTAATCTCACACTTTCAAAGTTCCACTTTTATTGATTTCACAATTACGTAATTATTATCTTTTATGCCGTAATTATTCTCTTATGAATTCACTTTTATTGTTTCACTGTCAATTATAATGTGATGCACCAAGCAATTACATTTACTATCTCAAAATCACGCACTTCCGCCCGTCCAAAATAAAATATACGTCTGTCCTCCCCAGAGTTTTCCATCAGATAAGACCTTTAATCTTCTACCATCACCCCCACTCCAACATTGATGATAGCGTCCTCTATAAAAAAAACTTCTATGAATTATTGCGCGTATTTCAATAATGCTCATTACTTCGTAATTAGACCTTCAATTCCATTCAGGAATGTCTTCAAAAATTTTAAATAATTTTTGGCGTCTTTTCATGTAGTCAATGAACTTTCAATAGCCCTCGCAATGAGTAATGCTAATTATGGTAACTACTTCATTCCAGCGACTTCATTGGCTATAGCCGGTCACGTGGCATCTTGCTTGCGACACACTCCAATCGCGTGACCTCGGCACGTGCCTCTGTTCGGCGGGTTCCAGTTTTCCTTCCCCGGCAAGTCGGCATCAAAGCGGGACCGGTTTCCTTCCCTCTATGCTTGTTTTTCCGAAGTGAATTATTTCATTGGGCGGCCAATGGCACTAACACGACTTCTGAAACTGGGTCCTTGCACATATCCAGTGTCGAGATTATCAAAACTTTTCATCGCAAATTCGAGTACAGTACCATCCCACATTTGTCTGAAGTAGAAGTTGGAAACCATAGAAAACCACATTCAGATGGCTGTAGTAGGAATCGAATCCGCCTCTTCTAAGTTTTGCCTCGCGAGGTTGAGTGTACCCAATTGCAGCCCTCAGACCAGAATTAAATTTCTTGTCAGAGCCGGGAATCGAACCTGGGTCTCCGCGGTGACAGCCAAGAGAGCTAGCCATACGCAACGAGGCCGACTAATCACCAGTGTGATACGATACGATAAGTTACATCGTACAACTCAATGTTCTCTTCGTATTTTCGTTTCCCGCTCAGTGCATGTGAGATTTTCGAAGTGAAATGCTATGTTCTGTGGTTCAGATTCCACGTAAAATGGAGGTCCCGTGGCTGATGATCGCATGATTATAACAGTCACGTAAAACTACAATCTTCGTTTTCTATTCGTATTTTTCAACCTTCGTGTCCAAGATTGCAGGTTAGTATCCTGGCGCAGTCAGGTGCGCAATTTCGAGGGAGCCGTGTCAGTAGATTTACTGGCACGTTAAAGATCCCCTTTGGGAAAAAATTCCGGCACTCCAGCGTCTCTAAAAGCCACAGTAGTTAAAAGGGACATGAAACCAATAACATTATTATTAATTATTATTTTCAACCTTCAACTATCCGACAGTTTCAGTTTTAGAGTAAGCTTCATTCGAATGGAGCGGCAGTACCAGAGTGCTTACAGTAGCTACTGGTTCCAGTTTAAACATTCCTAGGCATTTTCTTGTCTTCACTTTGAGCAGGCGACGCGACGGTCAGATGCGCGATTGTAGCGTTTCCCAGAGGAGCCTTATCCATTACCGTAATATACACATAGAGAATTGCTCTTGCCAACGTGCACTTGGAATGATCAATTCTAATGCGCCTCGTCTGCCCGACTACAGGTTTAGCAAAAGTGTAATATTTATTAGTGTTCATTATATGAAAGAACGCTCGGACGTAAAAGCCACTTTGCACATGTTCAAGTTTCATCAATTGGGATCATTTGAACGAAAAGCCTTCAACTAGAATCACTAAACCCATCAGCTGTAATGTATTTGATTGCACAGAAACTCGGAAACTGTGGTTTGGATCGGTGCAAGTTTCGGTGTCTACTGCACGAAGCTGGTAACTAAGCTAATAGGCCACAATTAGGCCTAACTAGTTATAATCCTTCTACGACAGGAAGGCAAAGTTCATATCCCAACCTCCTATTTCTGACTACCTTCTCGAAATTGATTTTGAGTTGTTGTCGTTGTTAATTCATTTGAGGAGCTCGGGACATCTCGGTCATCAGCCCCAGTGTGTGTTGAAAGTGTCTGATAACCTGTATTAATGTGATGACTGTAGTGGTGTGTATAACTGTATTAGGGGCAGGGATGCGATAGACGCACCAGGACTTCAAGTAAAGTACTATCCCTGCATTTAACTGGAGGGAGTGTGGAAAAAACACACTCAGCATAGTCGCTGTTAGTGCCGGGATTTCAACTTCTGATTCCCGGACTTGCTTCAGCTGCCCCCGCGACCATGGTGGACGATTTAATGAGCACAGCTACGCCGTGGGTTTGATCGTAAGTGGATCTATCCTATGTAGAAGAATCATTAAATGCCTAACGTAGAAAATTGCTCTGTGTATTAAAATCTTGATATTAAGATTCTAATCCTGGTAATAGGAGCTATTATTAAATAATAATCAATCTAACAGTTTACTTCCACTGGGTAAGACACCCTAATTTGAACCATTAAGAATTTCTAACTTTTGCTCTCAGTTTGCATACGGCTTCCTTCATTTTAACTTACGAGTAGAATTGGTTGCGACAAATAAATTGATCAATGCCATATTTCTGATATTCCTGTGTGGTCATGAAACATTCTTGCCTAACTGGAAACCTTCTCTAAACGGTAGTTCAAGGTTCTAAGATGCTGAAATGACCCGAAATTATGCGTAGATTCCTTCCCGCTGAACTAATTAAAATCGTGGCATATTATCTAGTTTGGTAATTTAGCATTTATCTAATTAATCCCCCATTTCCCAGAGAATTATATAAAACGTGTATTGGAAATCTGGCATTCCGCTGCATACTACTTCGTCTACCTTTACATTACTTAAAAGCACAGTTATGAAACTAGTTTATTTGTTCTTTTCCCGTAGGATTCCTGACTGACTGAGTTAGGCTATTGAAGGCCTTCATGGGGATATTTCTGTATCTTGCGCTGCATCTCCAACAAGGAGAATCCATGCATGATAAGGTTTTACCACATACGTTAAGTAGGCTAAGAAAGTGTTCTTGCATAAAAAACAGGCTTGTGAGATTAATCAGGGTCTGTGTGTATGTCCACCCCTGTCATTCCTAAACGTCTTGGCCGATTGAATTGCTACAGAGGTAGCCTCCTCCCATGGACCTATGTCACACATTTAAATTTCCGCCATCTTAACGTAAACAAAATGGTGGGCAACTGCATTTTCATATTTTAAGTCATATAGAAGTTTTCGTAGCCTTCTTTCAGTTTTTCCTTCGTAATTTAGTAAAATAAAGTTATTTTTATTTTGTCAACATGAATATACTGAATTAGATTGGGCGACGAATGACACTTCTTTAAACACATGAGCTAACATGAATTAATTATACAGTTTATAAACACTTCTGGAAGAAATGTGAGGTCAATAGGATTAGATGTGATTAGGATGTCCAAACCACCAGATACTTATATTTGACATCTCTGGCATGGAATACTGAATACGTCACAAGGTGTAATGAAATCACAAGTCTGGTTGTGAATATGAGCAGAGTCGTTGTATTGGCGCTCCGTCAAACAGCGTCAGTTGTCATGTTATTCTAAGTTACTCTTAACTCTGGGTATATAACCTGGTTCCTAACTTACTTTGAAGGGCAGAGGAAAGCATTGCAGTAAATGGAAATCACACTGAACACCTATGAATAAGTGTTCAGATCTCAGAAAGTAAGCACTGTAGGACCCATGTTTATTAGATATGTTTTTCTGGTTTTGGTGCATACGTTTGCCTCGTAAAATATTGGATTCTTTTGACACACTAATACAAAGCAGGTCATCTTAATCTAAATAATAATTGTAATAATAAAGAAAAACAAAACAAAAAAATTATAAATACAAAATTAATGAAACTGCAGAACTTAATTAGACTAGTTATCCATATAGCTAACGTACAGCTATAAATAACACAAAGTACTAGCAAATAATATAAAAGATAAACATGAACGCCCTGACGAAGCATAGTCAGTGCCTAAGAAAGAGCAACAGCCTAGTTTACAATCTAGATTCGAAGGCTTTTAATCTGTTCTGGAAAACAATGTCTGATTTAGAAAATACATCAATGACTGTAGCTAATGTATTGTAGTAGGTTATTAATTTCATGAATGTTGAATTTAAGTGATGAGAATTTCTTGATTTTCGAACGTGAAATAATTTATAGTTTTGAGATCTAACGTGCGGAACGTGGAGAGAGAAAAATTATTTAGTACTATAGAATCAAATTTACGTATTCCTTTTATTATTATCATCTGCTCTCGCCGCCATCTGATCTCCTTGAGTTTCCGAATATTTTCCTCTAGGCACTGCACATGCTCCGTCAAGGTGTTCATGTATATGTTTTGTTTTATATAATTTGTTAGTTCACTGTGTTATTTATAATTTTTAACCGGTGTCGAACCCGAAATCTTGGGTTTTGAAGCCCATTGTTTAACCGGCCTTTCAGTAGGCTATGCATTCACTCTTTCGGTCCTACCTTTGCTTAAATGAAACATACAGTACATATTTGTTCATGGCCTCAACTCATTTTGTGTTCTCATTTCTGCTTCGTCACGCTTGGAAGCGAGCGTAATGTTAGAAAAGGATGCCAGACAGGATATTTAAAACAAATTTACAACTTCAACCAAGCAAAGTTTATTACCAACACTTACAGGTGTGCTGTTAAAACTAAAGCGTTGAATGAAATTTGCATGCAGAGGCTAATGAAAACGGATCTCGTTAGAGTAGAAGTGTGCACAATGATGGATACTTATGTATCATTATATAGATACTCAGTTCTTTTTCTGTCTGCCATTACCTGCTATTCCTTTGTCTTTTTCACTATTTACTGGGTGAGAATCTTGGACATTTTCACGATTGAATGCACCACCTCGTAGTGTAATAGATAGTGGTGATAGCTACTATCCCTAAGGTCACGCGTTCAACCCCTGGCTGTGGATAGACATTTATTTCTGGTCTGAGGGCTGGATTGGGGTCCACTCAGCCTCATGAGGATATCTGAGTATACATAGCTTTGAGCCATTTTTCAGTGTTGTTATAGTAGTTATTGTTGTTCGTAGGGCCGGAACAGCGAGGTCATCTGCCCCGTTTCAGTGTTGCCTTATTGATGATATTGATATTACTACTTTTCAGTCGGTCAACATTATGTGATCCCAATTACTGGGTCATGCGAAAAATAACCTGAAAAGAATTACATGTGCAAAATGTGTAGCAACTATTGCTGTGATATACCGGTACTGTACTTAAGCAATAAGTCCTAAACTACTGTAGAATTGTAAATTTATGCAGAAATGACCTACGAGTACTCCTACAGCCATACATTAGTTGGTGGAGTGAGACAGATTGTTGATGAGATTGTAGCTTAGTCTTGCAACATAGTAGGTACCGTAGCCTATATAAATACAAGGTGCGCACAAATGATTGAAGCGGTTTCAAAAAAATCCTGTGTGTTTATTATTTGTTGTAACATTACACAATTTTATAGACAGACAGATAAACTCACAAAGTTTTTTATGCTCGAAATGTGCCCCATGAGTGACACTACACACATCAACTCTATAGTCAAGTTCGTCCCACACCTGACGTAGTATGTCGCTGTCAATTTGACCAAAGGCGTTGATGGTGCCGGCCTGTAGTTCTATTAGATCAGCCAGTAATGGTGGCGTAAAAACTGCGTCTTTCACATAACCCCATATGAGGAAGTCTCAAGGGGTGCGGTCCGGAGAGCGTGGAGGTCATGACATGAGGGCATGATATTTCCGATACATTGTTCTAATGTTTCGTCGCACGGTTGTTACCGATTGGCTGGAATGAGATTCCAGAACAGCATGCGCTTTTTCACTGTTAGTCGCCATCGTTGCAACTGTTGGAGCAGAGGACGAATCATGTCTGCCGGATGTTGCAACTGTTGGAGCAGAGGACAAATCATGTCTGCCGGATGTTGCAACTGTTGCGCTCTCGCGGGCGTTTAGGGAAGCACAATGTATGGAGGCTATTCAAACAAAACAAAACAAAACAAAACCAAACTTTGGCTAGAAATGATTGACAAAACCACTCCAAACATTTGTGCGCACCCTGTACTTCATTTTTCGGATGCTTAATGCTTTAGTATTTTACCACGAATAGTTGCCACACTTCTGAAGGTTTGACGATTTTGTTTTTGTTTTTCGGAGGACAGTGACTTTTAGTGGGTGTCATTGTATGTTTGGCAGTGTATTGTAGGGTTAATTTTTCTTGTATAGATTTTGATCTGACGATGCTCTCTTGACGAGAGAAACAAGTCAATCCTTAGTTTTCGTCCTCTTCCGTAGTTGAAAATAAACATATACCATGTAAGTCAGCTGCCCGTAATAATATTGTTTTATACAGACCAAGTAACGCGTGTTGACAGAAAGGTCGATATTTCCTTGCATGCATCGCGTATGTTACTAATACACTGTAAGCATATCGCGCAAACGATACTGAACACTGTTACGTATCCCTCGTATTTGTCTGTAGACACATCGAGGGGAAAATAATAGTGTTCAATATCGTCTGCAGGATATGCTAGCTGTGCATTTGCACCATACGGAATGCAAGCAGAGAAATATTGACCTCCCTGATAACAACGCTATTTGGGCTGCATAAAACAATATTATTAGGGGCAGCTGATTCACCTGGTATATTTGAATCACAGGCAATTTTCAGACTATTTTTTGCATGTCCCAGTAATTCGGATAGCATTGTGTTGACCGACTACAGATATCTGAGGAGTGTGGGTTTGAATCCCACAGCAGTCAGTCTAGAAGTGGCGGCAGTTGGGATTTTTGTTTTAAGGTGCATGCCATCCAGGTCATTTGCATCTGATGGTGTGGATAAATATAAAATTACCACTGACATATATCTCACTTACATACTAGGAGAAGAAATTCCCGGAAAGGAAGAGAATAAGGAGAAATAAATGTCCTCAACACTCGAAATGAAGTTTGAGAGACTTTGAGAGAAGTGGAGCCATGGAAGGCAGTCAAAAAGGGGAAATGTGGAGGGTCCGCACAATGTCACTGGAAAAAGGGGGAAAATGGACCCAACTCAATAATCCCTCCGTGTTACAAACTGCAGAGCTCACCAGCCGTGCGCCGCTGAAGATGTTATGCTATTCAAAGTACCCTTGCGTGGTGGGGCTACACACAACCACACACCACACACACTGCTTCCTATAGGGCCTCGGACAATGCAAAGGAGACACCGTGAAAATAGTAGAAGAAGTCTTACCCATCGAGGGAAGAGAGTGCCAGGAAAGAAAGAAAGTTCTTGGATACACTAATACCGCCAGAGTCTGAAGAGAACAAGAGTTGACCAAGGCAGGTTGACAGGAAAGGTGGTACAGAGGAGCCCAGCACAGGAAAGTGCCTTGCTCATTTGTGGTCCTATTGTCTCCAACCCAAATTCCACTAGCTGTGAGATTCTAGGTGGTTCTGGAGGTATTTTTCATGTTTTACCACGTCTACTTCAGAATGTCATGGCCACCTCCTCTGTCCCTTTTGTAAACACACATCCACTACAGACACCACAACAAGAGTTCATCAAACAAAATAGTAGCTGATGACACCGATGCCCAAATCACAAAATGAACAAAAACAACGTCAAATATGGAGTGTAGAATTTGGCTGGGGTAGACAATAACAAGCGTGCGACTTCGTGGCACTGAAACACTGTGACCTCTAACGGACTTGCTATGGGCACGGGGTTAAAATACTGTATAATGGCCCTGAGAAGTGAAATATCACAATGGGAAACCCTACGCCGATGCCAACAGATTTACTCAGATAATTAGTTGAAATGACGTCTACATTATGAAAATCTCCAGCAGTGGAGCACCCGAAGAGAATTATGAAGTGGGGAGGTTATGGATAATTTCAAAATAATGCCCGGACAGTATAAAGGTGAAATCGTTATGATTAATGGTAGTATATTGATATTTGTTACCTGATAAACCAACCAGTTAGTTCAGTGTGCCAGGCTATCACGAGACTCAAGAGACGACTTCTTTTGGACCTCACCTTGAATCGTTATTCCATGGTTTCCCAATTTCAACTCCAGGCGTAGCTCTGCAACTGTACGATACATTTACTGCCGATTCGCTTCTGACCTACTGTAGTGTGTGTTTCTTGGCAAGTCCATTTCATCTTGGTCCACCACGTTACATAGGGGCTAGCATTCTTGGCCATACCGCGGAGAACCGGGTTCGATTCCAAACTATGACAAGAAATTTAAATCTAGTCTGAGGGCTGTAACGGGGTTTACTCATCCTCGTGAGCCAAAATTGAGAAGAGGTGGTTTCGGTTCCTACCTCAGCCATCCTGGAAGTAATTTTTCGTTCCACTTCTTCTCCAGGCAAATGCCGGGATGGTACTTAACATAGGACCACGGCCGCTTCCTACCAAAATTCTATCCTCAATTCCAAATACACTAGTACAGACATTACAGAGACACAGGGTGACACAGGTTAGGCTGGCTCCGTGACTCAGCAGTAACGGCCTCGCCTGCTGTGCTCGAGGTTGCAGGATCGAATCCTGGCGCAGCCAGTTGGCATTTGAGGGTGCACAAATGCGAAGGAGCCATGTCAGTAGATTTACTGGCACGTTAAAGATCCCCTTCGGGGAAAAATTCCATCACCCCGGTGTCTCTAAAAGCCGCAGTTCTTAAAAGGGACATAAAACCAGTAACATTATTATGACACAGGTTATCAGACAAATTCTACACACACCCAAGTATAAGGGGCTACATGACCACGATGATGCAAAGCCCCTTAAAGTATCAAAAACAACCATTTCATCTTCTGTACTACGATGAAATGTGTGCACTGTAATAATGTAGCCTAGTAATTTAAATTAAAATTGCAAACTAACTCAGAATCATAGCAAATCGGAGCTGCCTAATTGGTTAAGATGACAAAAAGAACCTACCGTCTTAGTCCAGGCAAATCTGGGACTGTACCTGTAAAGACGAACAATGTATCTTGACTGACTAGCAAACTCTAGCCAATGCAATGATATTTTTACTGTCTTCCTGAGTTTCTGGTACGCCAATTCCGTCACCTTCCATAATGCAGATTCCTGTTCCAAAGGAATTCAACTCGGGTCTGATGGGTGAAAAGGGGTACAATCTTCCTCGTGATGATAATTGAGGCTATAAGTCGTTTTACATAGTTAACTACCTCTATTCCAGGCGAATGCTGTGATGGAACTGTTTATATTTGTGTAGCATTATAACAATCTGTGTACAGTATAATAAAACTTTAATATATTTTCCAGGTAGAATTCACTGTTTTTACTGTATTTCATTAAGACAAACTAAGACAAATCGTTCTCAAGCAATGAAATAATGTCCTGCCAAGAATCAAGAAGCTGTAATCAGATCAAATCTGCGGCTTAACCGTTCACGTTAAATCACGCAAAACGACCGCAATGGGGAGGTGCAGTATATCCGGGGATCGGAGGTTCGAGTCCCGGTGTTGGCAGCAGCTATCATGAGTGTGGTGTTCCCCGTGTTTTGTATTCCAATCCCCCCAGGCAAATACCGGGACAGGAACTTATTTCAAGCTTCCCTATTTCTGTCCCTAATACAGCTACACAGATTACCACAGTCATCTCAGAAACTCGGGTTATTAGACCAAATCAATACACGCCCAAATACACGGGGCTGATGACCAAGATGTCCAAAGCCATGAAAATAAATTAACAATGACAAGCAACATAACCAGATTAAAAGACAAATAGAGTTGTTGTTTCAATTGAGGTGTTTGGACATCGTGGTTATTTATCCCCGTGTACTTGGTTGTGTGTAGAATTTGTGTCTGATAACCTGTGGGATTGTGATGGATGTATTAGTGTGTGTATTTGTAATTCAGGTGAGGACTGGGAAGGAAGCGACCGCGGGCTTAAGTTAGGAACTATCCCGGCATTCGCCTGGAGTAGAAGTGGGAAGCCACAGATTACCACTTCCAGGATGGCTGAGGTGGGAACTCAACCATCCCCTCTCAGTTTTGCCTCACGAGGCTGAGTGCACCCCGTTCCAGCCCTTAAACCAAAATTAAATTTCATGACAAAGCCGGGAAACGAACAAGGACTTCCGGGACGACAGCCATGAATGCCAGCCACTACACTGTGAGGTTGTCAAGAAATACTGGAATGACAGCTAATTTATGTGTATATAGTATTTATGATATATTCTTAGAATAGAGTGTCACACAACTCTATTTCATTTTTTGGTTTTGTTCCATCCATATCGCTATGAGATCTAATTCCTAACATTCATCATACACTACGTGAATATTTATATACCCTTTTCGGACACTCATATTCCTGGAGTGGTTCGAACGTGTTCATCTTACTGTATCAGTAATTAAATTGGTCAGATCAAGAACTGCCCAAATGACATTTTTGCCGAAATTGAGTTATGACCGCCATTTTATTCTACTCTCAAAGTTCGATGTTCTGAAGGCAAAACCAGCCCAAGTACAAAAGGTTTGCCTGGCTTTAAATGACAAATAAAACCAACCTCAAGTCAAGAACTGCCCAAGTCCAACGTATATGGGTGTTTCTTCCCATGAAGTTGGTAGTCGTGTCATTTGCAGCAGACACCCAGCTGGTTTTATTAGGTAGAAAGTCTAATCTCATCTCTGTGAATGTGTATCTTGTTATGTTAAGAACTCTTAAATTGTATCTTTTAAACATTAGTTATTATGAGTGAAAGTGAAATTTGGGATGAGTCTACCAACAATTATGAGGCATTTTACTAACTATATGACTTACTATGAAAAGTTGTATTGATTAACACACCAAAATCATATTTATAATGAATTTGTACACTACCTGGGGCATAGAAAACATAACATAATGGTAATAAGTATCCATGTCACGCGCTCAAGTCAAAAACTAAGTACAATACTTATTTCTATTTTTCTTTACTTAACCTAGTATTTAATGGGAAAAACCAGTATATGAATATGTTTAGTCTATGGCATTATTTAGTGCAACCAAACAATTAGTTGGATTTTTCAAAACAATATTAACAAAGCTACCAAGTTTTTTATATTTTTCCGATAACTGTCGGAATGTTTCATAACCTAGCTACTTTTTGACTTGGCTCATTCAATTGGAGTGATAATTGTCAGCCCAAAGTTCAATCAACTCATCAATCAAACAATCAAACAAACAAACAAACAAACAAACAAGCAACATCTTCCACTATCGTTAAGTGGCAGCAACTTCCTCATTAATCGGACGAGTGATTGGATATGTTAGCACGAAATTAAATACCCTATGGAGTTTTTACGTGTAAATACTTTGCACTACTACCACGTAACGTAAATACGTTACAAAAAACAAGTTCGAGAAATAGGAACTACTGAGCTAAAGAAATATAAAGAATTGGGTGGGGTAGGATAAACTTGATTGTCACGAGATTGTTGCTGAATCAATTTCGAGGTAACGATTGTCATTGTAGGGACTCTACGAGAGCATCCTGGGGAACGTATATCACAGAATGTGACCAAGAGGGTAAGCCAAACAAGCTCACCAAGAGTTGACCTCTCTGTTTCTAGCTCAATTTTGGCAAATACCAGAAGTTGTAGGCATTTGATACTTGGCGCATTGACAGCGATATTGCTTCAGCCTCATTTACTTCAACCGGACCGCTTTTACGCTCCACTATCTTTGACATCCGAGCAAAAAGGGATGAACTAAAATGATGGCTTGGAGGGAGAAACTGATCGTGCTTTGTGTTGAAATGACGATCTCCTCAATCGATGAGACACTGTTGTTGGGACCTGGAACTGTGTGAGGACTAAACCTCGAGCATTCACATACAACATCTTCATTCCTTCACAATCCCGCATGGTGTAAAGAAACAAAACTGCCTGTGATAGTCATAACATTCATAGCAAATACAAGTAAGTCATAGAGCGAAAATTGGCGTCTTGTTGAAATGGACGAATAACATAATTTACACGTTTTGCCATACTTTGATTACCTCTAGGCCATTTATCTTTGAAAAATTTATATTCAAGGCTAAGCTCTGCATCTTAGGATGTTCACCTTAATAAAGTCACATTGAATGGGTAACTTACGCCCTATTCTACCTTGAAATATGTAGCAGGTTTACATTATCTTGGTATATTGGCTTTCATGGCCAAGAAGTTAACACTCAGCATTTTTTCTTGGTTTTGCCGTGCCTTGTGAGGGGTTTCGCCTAGCAACACCAAAAGCTCAAGCAGCTCTTCACCTCCCTATAAAGGCTTCCAAAAGGAAGGGAGGTGACGGGTTGCTTAAGCTTTTAGCCCTCGCAGTAAAGAAGCGCAGGTGCGCTTTAAAATAAGGGAAGTAGTGCACAGTTTGCTACTCCTGTGGGGGTCTGGGCATGGACACCAAGAGCCCACTGATGAGTCTTTCTTGGCGTTCCTAGGTGAAACCCCACACAAGACACGGCATGAACCTAGAAAAATTGTTGAGTTTTACATGATCTTGCTTTGTATTAAGTGGTGATTGGAATGTGGAGTAGTATATGATTGAGCCACCTTGAATTGTCTTGAATTTTTAGTGAAATATTGCTTAGGGGCTCAAAGATTATATATGATGAATGTTATAGTACTATAATTCGTATTCATTCGACCATTCATTCTTTCCTTCTTTCTTTCTTTCTTTCTTTCTTTTTTGTCTTTCTTTCTTTCTTTTTTTGTCTTTCTTTCTTTCTTTCTTTCATTCTTGACAGAGCCGAGAATCGAACCCGGACATCCGGGGCAACAGCCAATAATCCTGACCACTAGAATACGAAGTGGTCTCGGGGCTTTCTGTATTTATTTCTCATGCGTCAACAGGCAAGCAAATTCCTGCTAATTCTGTGTTGCTTCCCTGAATTCTTATCTTAGCACCTCACCAGTAAGAATTTCTTACGCTGTGAAAACGAAAATCCACAGCCTGCTTCCAGTCTCCGACCGGGTCAGGAATGGAATGAATGAAGCCCCCATCTAGCGGCGAGGATATGAACTGTGCCGGCTGCCGAGGCCTGACGCACTCCTCTGGGGCAATGATTAAATGAATGACAGATGAAATGAAATGATGTGGAGAGTGTTGCTGGAATGAAATTTTGACAGGGAAAACCGGAGTACCCGGAGAAAAACCTGTCTGCCTCCGTTTTGTCCAGCACAGATCTCACATGGAGTGACCGGGATTTGAACCACGGACCCAGCGGTGAGAGGCCGGCGTGCTGCCGCCTAAGCCACGGAGGCTTGCTTACGCTGTGAATCGTACCTATTAATCAAACAAGTTGTAAAATGCCATGGTTACTGCATTTAACGTTCCTTTTAACTGCTGCAGCTTTCAAGATTTCGCGGTGTCAAAAGTTTGCCAAGAAGGGTATCATTAGCGTACCAGTAAATCTACTGACTCGAGCCACTCTTATTTAAGCATCCTCAAATGTCAAACAACTCCGACGGGATTTCAATCCTGTAACCGGGGGCACAGCACGTGAGAACTTTACCTCTGTGCCATGTGCGCGTCAATGTTCTCAGACAAGGAAGTATTTGACACCATCCCCGCACCGCTCCACACCCCTCTCCTATCGTTGAGCTCTCATGGTCAAGTGCAGAGCTAGTCACCAGGATCTGTACGCCCCGTGAAATGACATATCAATTCCAATGCAGTTGTGTAGGAAATCTTCTGCAATTGTATAAGCATTTGTTCCAGCAACCGTTCTCTTGGTTACATATAGGCTACTGGCGAGCCGATTTCCTGCATTGTTTGGTTCGTCGTATATTTGTGAGAACATAGTTTCAATAATGAAACGTACTTACCTTACCCATTGGCACTACGGCCCATGTAGAGCCTTGGCCGCCTCAACGATCGTCTTCCACTCGTTGCGGTCCCGGGCACGACGGCGCCAGCCTCTCACACCCATCTTCCGGAGATCTTCCTCCACGTCGTCAAGCCATCTTTTCCTTGGACATCCAGGCAGGCAACGTCCCTCTGGTTTCTGGCAAAATACCTTCTTTACAGCTCTTTCAGCTGGCATACGTTCGATGTGTCCCAGCCATCTGAGTCTTGCTCTCTTGATCTCCATCACACCACTAGGCTCTTCATACATCTCGTATACCTCGGTATTCGTCCTAATACGCCATCCATCTTCTTCCTGCACAGGACCATATACACGACGTAATATTTTCCTTTCCCAGGTGTCTAGAAGGATCTCATCACGTCTTGTCTTTGACCATGTCTCAGATGCGTACATTACAAAGAGTCGTAACACCGTCCTATATATGCGTTTTTTGCTCCTTCTGCTGATCAGCCGAGATTTCAGAAGATGCTGCAAGCTGTAATAAGCCTTGTTGCCTGCCTTAATTCTTTCTTTTATTTCCAAATGCGTCTCGTTTTCCTCTATCAAGACTGACCCTAAATACTTAAAGGATGCAACCCTTTCAAAACTATACCCTCCTATTTTTACCTGATCTCCTCCTGTGTGTCAGTGTGTTCTATTCATTCCCATATACTGTACTTTGTTTTGTCCTTATTACTTAATGAAACTTAGCGAGCCGAAAACAAGATCATGCATGTCGGGTGAAGTTTTAGAAGGTAAGCTCGGATTACGTACCCTGTCGGCTTCTCTGCTTCACTTGGGAAGTACCTCTTCATGGTCTAAAAGAAAGTTAATGTGCTTGCCACACGGCTCACATAATCCATAGGCTTTAAAGCTGGGTGGCAGTCGTCCTTGAATGCAGGTGGGGTACTGGGGGATGGCTGTTGCTCACGTCCGCAGGTTTAACCATTAACTACCCTGCACGTGTCCCCTGGGTGGTGCTAAACGAGCAACAAAAACACTGGCGACCAGTCAATCATTGAGATCTCCTGGTAAACATTACATCACATATCAGAACATGAATAAGTCGACAAAGGGTTCTTTTGAGGACTATCCCTCTAGAAAGCTAGGACAATGTTTAAGAGTTTGTCAGCTCAACATTGAAGGCATCAGTAGAGCAAAATGCCAAGTGCTGCATAAAATCTTAACATACAACAAAATTGATCTAGTTGCAATTCAAGAAACCCATGCAGCAAACGAAGATCAACTTAGTTCAAGGGGGAAAATACCTGGATATGACTTGCTAGGTGCTACCTACGACAATGTTTATGGAGTTGAAACATATGTTAGACAAAATGTAGAAAATGCATATCTTATTTCTACAAGCTATGATGATGGCATTCAAGAAGTTGTCACAAAAGTGGGTGAAACGACAGTAGTAAATGTCTATAAGCCTCCAAGCATTGTTTGGCCACCTAAAGTGCTTAATACTTACAACCACCCTACAACATATCTGGGAGACTTCAATAGCCACCATGAACAATGGAAATACAGGCGGAGTAACGAAAATGGAAATGCATTGGTGGACTGGGCTGAAGAGCATGACATACATCTTGTTTTCGATGCTAAGGATCGGGGCACTTTCAGATCTGGTGCCTGGAACACTGACCGCAATCCCGATCTCTGCTTTGTCTTGTCTGACTGCAATGGCAGACCACTGCCAGTAACAAGAAAGGTCCTTGGAGACTTCCCACATAGCCAACAT
The DNA here is from genome assembly GCA_946902985.2 of Meconema thalassinum. Taxonomy (NCBI): domain Eukaryota; kingdom Metazoa; phylum Arthropoda; class Insecta; order Orthoptera; family Tettigoniidae; genus Meconema; species Meconema thalassinum. The sequence continues at coordinate 1,239,963,715 of OX336389.2, read as the reverse complement.
CGCCCAATTTTTCTTGAATTCGGGATCAGTATCCCTTTAATAAGAGCGCTTCCCAGGCCCAGATGGAACTTTCAAAAAGCTAACTGGACCATATTCTCAGAAAATCTAGATAAATGTGTGGGATGGATCCCTCCAGTAAGTTCAAACTACAAGCGGTTTGTTCAAGCTATAATTAGCACAGCAAAGAAGTGTATCCCTCGCGGTTTCCGTAAGGAGTATATTCCCGGATGGACAGAGAAATGTGAAAACCTATACAAAGAATTCTGTGAAACTAACGAGCATGAAATAGCAGATGAATTGCTGAATAACATCAACGCAGCAAGACGAATAAAGTGGACCAAAACTGTCGAATCTCTGGACTTTCGTACATCAAGTAGGAAAGCTTGGTCTTTGCTCAGGAAGCTAGGTGGTAGTACCCCAAGAGACCGAATATACGATGCTATCACCCCTAACCAAGTTGCAGCAAACATTGTGTCCACTTCCAGATCACCTCAAGTACGTACACATACTATTGCAGCTAAGAAGAAATTAAAGGTACTCAAAGCAGAATGTAGAGCTGATACTGAGTATTGTCTTCCATTCAGCACCGAAGAAGTAGCAACTGCCATAAAAGAAATGAAACCAGGGAAAGCCCCAGGCTTTGATGGCATTCACGCTGAATTTCTGGTGCACTGTGGCAAGTATGTGAAACAGTGGCTAGCTAAGTTCTTCACAAATATCCTGCAAACCGGCAACATACCTCATGAAATGAAACGCGCGAAAGTTATAGCCTTATTGAAGCCAGGTAAAGCAAATGACAAGCCAGAAAATTATCGCCCCATAGCATTACTAAGTATGTTGTATAAGCTACTGGAAAGAATGGTGTATAACAGAATCTGTCACAAGATCTTCAAATCTATACCGGTTGAACAAGCTGGATTCAGACCTAACCTCAGCTGCACAGACCAAGTCCTTTCTCTAACAACCTTCATAGAAGCAGGTTTTCAGAATAAAGAGAAGACATCAATAGCATTCATTGACCTAACAGCTGCATACGACACTGTCTGGAGGCAAGGTGTCATACTGAAACTCCTTCAAGTGATACCAAGTATGAAAATTAGCCATCTTATCAATGAAATGCTCAGTAACCGATGTTTCCAAGTAATTATGGGCAACTGCATCAGCTCACAAATGAAGCTGAACAATGGCCTGCCACAAGGATCGGTCCTTGCCCCTCTTTTGTTCAGTCTATACATATCAGATATGCCTGAAACAAAGTCAAGGAAGTTTGGGTATGCTGATGACTGGGCCCTTGCTACGAGGCATAAAGAACTTGAAACAACTGAAACCATACTGACCAATGACTTATCAACTATTGGAGAATATTTCCGGAAATGGAGGTTACAGCCAAGTGCCACGAAGACAGAAGTATCTACGTTCCACCTAAGCAACAGGCTGGCCAACAAAGAGCTCACTGTTCATTTTGTAGGAAAATTGTTGAGACATAATAGGAACCCGAAATATCTAGGGGTAACATTTGATAGAACGCTCAGTTTTAAGGAACACCCAACAAAAACAGCTGCCAAAATTAAAACCCGGAATAACATCCTTCAAAAACTGTGTGGCACATCTTGGGGATCTTCTGCATCAACACTGCGCACCTCAGCTCTGGGTCTGGTTTACCCAGTTGCCGAATATTGCTCGCAAGCTTGGCTAAACAGCACACACACTAAGCTTATCGACACTCAGCTTAACTATACAATGCGCCTTATAACTGGCACAATCAGACCCACGCCGACTTTCTGGCTACCCATACTTAGCCACATACAACCTCCATCTCTGCGTCGGAAAAATGCACTATTACGCGAGTACAAAAAGCTGTACAAAAATCCACACCTTGCTGTGCATGAAGACATACCAAACATCGGAAGAGGTAGGCTTCGCTCTCGTCATCCACCCCTTGAAACCGCGAGAACTTTAGATGCCAACAACTTTAATACTGATGACTGCTGGAGGCAATCATGGCAGACTAACGCAACAGCAGAGCAATTGAAGATGCCGTGCATATCAACGAAGCCACCCGGTTTTGAATTACCACGCAAGGACTGGTCAATACTTAATAGAATAAGAACCAACACTGGAAGATGTGCAGACCTTATGTACAAGTGGAAGAAAAGAGAGTCTCCAAGCTGTGACTGTGGTGCTGAAAAGCAGACTGTCTTCCATGTTGTGCACGAATGTCCCTTGAGAGCTTTCGCTGGCGACCAATCAGAGTTCCTGGTGATGACGGAGGGATCACTGGACTATATTCATGAACTTGATATTAGTTTGTAGTCTGTTATAATTATCTTTATGATTGTAATATTATTTAACTGTGGATTTTGTGATGTAGCCATACGCTAAATAAATAATAACTGCACTTTTACCTAATAATGCACGTGGGTTACTGCACTTTTACATAATAATGCACGTGGGGTGCTGCACTTTTACATAAAAATGCACGTGGGTTTCTGCACTTTTACATAATAATGCACGTGGGTTAATGCACTTTTACATAATAATGCACGTGGGTTACTGCACTTTTACATAATAATGCACGTGGGGTGCTGCACTTTTACATAAAAATGCACGTGGGTTACTGCACTTTTACATAATAATGCACGTGGGTTAATGCACTTTTACATAATAATGCACGTGGGTTACTGCACTTTTACATAATAATGCACGTAGGTTACTGCCAAGTGACCGCTAACTTGGGCAGGGTCAGGGAAGGGATTTTGGAAGGAAGTCAGCCATGGACCTGTTGAAAGGAACTATCCCAGCATTTGTCTGATGGAGAAAATGGGAAACACGATAAGCATTTACAGGACGGCTGAGGTGGGATTCCAACCCGTGTTCTCCCAATGTTAGCTGGGCATGTGGTAGAGCGTTAGCACTCTCGGCCACCGTGGCTGGTGCCCCCAAAGGTAACAATTTTAGTCCTACACCAAGCTGAAAATCACCATGCCCCGAATCTCTACTTAGTATTACTTAATGAACTTTTCGTTCCGCAAAATTCACAGTCAATTTAAGATGGGACGGATGGGGGATTATATTATATTAAATTATACTGATTGACGTATAATCTCTACTTAATATAAAACAAAATTCCCGATTCTTGGATATCACGGGTAATCTCGAGAACCACTGCATGGATTTTGATGCGGTGTTCACCATTCTGTAAAGGATACCTCGAGGAAGGTTTCTGTAGAAAATAATGTATTTATGATCAAAGAAAGCCAAGCAGTAACGATTTCAGAGAAAAAGTCAAACAAATCCTGGCGTCCGTGCGCCTTTTAAGGTTACGCTGGGCAAACCGTTATAAATATCAATATACAATGAGTGTAAGAATTGTTCAGCATGAAAGGTTCTACAAAAACTTACGCGAGAGCACATCTCTATATTTGATATATCGACCACTATAAGTGTTTTTAGATTGGACGGAAGGGGGATTTGTGTTTCATGCACCTCGCCATTCTTAAATTACGTCTGACAAGAATTTGTTGCACATGCATCTCCATAATAATATAGTTAATATTCCAGTCGGTGATTTTAACCCATCATGCCGAGACGTAAAACGGATATACAGTAGGTCGTAGTTCATTGACATGGTAAAGAAGCGTTTATCACGTAATGCATTCACAACCGTTCCCTGCTAGTCATTAAATAAAGCAGAAACAATCAAATATTTTGCTTAACGTTTCGATTAGGGCATTGGGCATTGTGGTCATCAGTCCAGCATGCTTGGGTTTGTGTAAACTGTGTTGTTGTCAATAAATTTAGGGGCTTAGCGACATCGTTGTCATGTAGCCCAGTGTACTTGGGTGTATATATATATATATATATATAATTTTTCTGATAAGCTGTGTTATTGCGGTGTCCGTAGTAGTAGCAGTAGTAGAAGTAGTAGTAGAAGTGTGCGCATTTGTAATGCTGGTGATCATTTAGAAGGAGACTTCTGTGGTCTTAAGTTGGGAACCATCCCGGCATTTAATTGAAGTAGATGTTGGAAACCATGGAAAACTACTTCCAAGATGGCTGAGGTAGGAAACGAACCCACCATTACTCAGTTTTGCCTCACGAGGCTAATTGAACACGTTCCAGCCCTCAGACCCGAATTACATTTTTTGGCAGGGCCGTGAATGGAGTCCGGACCTCCGGGGCAACAACCGAGAATGCTGGCCGCTACATCAGTAAATCATCTGTTTTATTGACGTGGTTTCTGTAATACTGCTCTAACCATTTGTACAGGCATCTATGTCCTGAAGCACGAATTGTGAAATATTTAATTTAATAGGTTTCACATCAATTTATCAGCGAGCAATCAGCCACGGTTAAGCCCATAATTCAATATCTGTTTATTATTATTAATGTCTCACACTTGATTATTATTATTATTGTTATTATTATTATTATTATTATTATTATTATTATTATTACTTTAACATAATGGATCAAGTATCAGGTGATACAACTTTGAATTAAGGAAATTATTATTATTATTATTATTATTATTATTCAGCGATTTCATTGTTTATTATCATTTGTCGATATTCTCTTGTTTCTTAAATTCAATCTACCATCTTCTTCTTCTTTTTTGTCGTGTGGCCTCCTCAGAGGTCGAGTGCAGGTCTTTCTATTCGACGCCCGTGGGCGACCTGCGCGTCGGGATGAGAGATGGAGATGAAGATGAATGAAACAAGGCAAGGATGTGGAAGGAAGCGGCCGTGGCCTATCAGAAAGTACCGTCCCAACATTTGCCTGATGTTGAAAATGGGAAACCACGGAAAACCATTTCAAGGACGGCCGACGGTGGGGTTCGAACCCACGCGTCCCGAGTCAGCAGAGAGCTTGGCCCCATGACCTAATACTGTGCTTTAGCCAGCGTAGCCACTGCTTCCGGTAATCTCTCATCTGATACAGGCCTTTTCATTCTCTGTAGTTAGAGATAGCTTTAAGTCATCCCTTATTCCTAATGCAAGTACCATCCTGGTTAAAGACGGTGTCTTAGCACGGCCTGAGAAGCAGAGGTCTCGGGTGCTCTACCAGAGGTGTAAGTGATAACTTTTGGTCATATGAGGTAAACTATGACCATGGCGCCCAACATATAATCAATCTAAGCAATATATAATCAACTGAAGCAAATTAATCAATTTCTAATCATTCACAAACCTCATTTATAAGAATTATATTACGTTTGTCACACAATAGTGGGACTTGTTGTGGTCTTTCCTCACTCCCGTCAGGAAAGCAAGTTACATTTGGTCACCCAAGTGGGACAGAGCAAGTTAAATTTGTCTCATAACTCAGGGGCATTAAACAAGTCACATTTGGACGCACAACGTGGGACTCACTCACAAAAACATACTACACTGTGTGCATTTGTGATTAAGGTTATGCCGCGACCGTGGCTTATGTTAGTAATCAACCAGTAGTTGTGGAACTTAGAAGAGAGCAACCACTTCTATGATGACTCCGGTGGATTAGTTATATAGCTCTCCACGACCACGACGAAGAGCTGCAGCAAATCGGGAGATGAGAGGTTCGAGTCCTGGCGCTGATAGCGGCTACCATGAGTGTGGCCTTCCTCGGAGTTTCCACACTTCCTTCAGGATAATCCCGTGATAGTACCTTATTTTTTGCAGGATCGAATCCTGGCGGAGCCAGTTGGAATTTCCACAAATGCCAGATATCCGTGCCAGTAGATTTACTGGAACGTTAAAGATCACCTTCAAGGCAAAATTCCGGTACCCTGGCGTCTCTAAAAATCGCAGCAGATAAGAGGGGCCTCTATCCAATAACATTAATATAATACTACCTTCTTTCAAGTGCTGGGGCACCTATCCCTTTCCCGAACTTAGTATCCTAATTACAGTTGCACACACTACTACAGTCAGCTTAGAAACGCAGGTTATCAGACAAATTGAATACACACTCAAGTACACGGGGTGATAACTAAGATGTTACAAACATCTAAAAACTAGCAATTCACCTCTGGAACGGCTGAGGTGGTATTCGAACCCATCTTCGCTCAGTTTTTCCTCACGAGGCTAAATTACAACCTTTGTACCAGAATTAAATTTCTTGAAAGAGTTGAGAATCGAACCCGGATCTCAAAAGTGATACCCAAGAATGCTCTCCACAACACGACGATATAGTCAGCAATATCCGTGATAAAATGAACTTGGAATTAAAACGTTGTGCTGTTGTTAAATTATTTTTAGGGTTTTGAATCACCTTGGTCATTAGCCGCGTGTACATGAGTGTGTTAACCTGGGTCTCGCTGCGGATTGTAGTAGTGTATGCAGTTTCACTAGAGACAGGGACGGGTTGGTACCCAGAAATTAGAAATAAGGTACTATCTCTACATTTGTCTGGAGGGAATTCGGAAAACCCGGGGAAGAAACAAACTCAGGTTAGCCGCTGTCTGTACCGGGATTCGAACCTCCAAGCTCAGGACTTTCTGCAATTCCCCATCACGGTCGTGGTGAGCACGCGGGAGGAAATGAAAGGAGGGCAAAGGAAGAAGATATCTTGGTCCTGATAATCGACGCCCCAGAAATGATATTCTCAATTATAAATGGAAATGTACGAACAGTGTCACATATTGTTTGACTATTCCATTTACCTGGGAGCTCTCTCTTAATGAACTTGTGAGTGCCGTCTGCTCTGCTCGTTGCTGTCATCAACAATGTCGGCTTATCAGCTAAATACGTGTCGGTGAGAAGTTACTATGAATAATTAGATAACTGTTATAATCTGCTTGAATTACTGTATCGTGTTTGGATGAGAGGAAAGTGTCGCCATCTATGCTCCCGTACACATTTAATGCAATGATGTCGGATAGCCAGTAGTTGTAATATGCTCGTTCGCTGCATGTACTTGTACACGACCCGAGGGAAAATATATCCCCAGTATTCGTGATACGGCTCTTCATAACAGATACACTTACCAAATTATACAGTGTATTTGACGAACGCAGGCCAATCAACTAATATATTTACGAATGATTTAGTCACCACATGGATGGGCACCATCCGCTTCACACAACACACACTTTGTTGAACCCGGTGTGCTGGAATGACGAGGCCATCATTCAGGTATTAAAATCATATTTTTCTTACCGACCACGATGGCTGAGAACGCTAATGCGCTGCCTCGTGCCTCGCTGGCATCGGGAGAGCATGGGTTCGAATCCCACCTCGGCCGTGACTTCGTAATTTCACATTTTCTCCATCCGGTAAAAGACGGTGATTCACAGGTCAACGGTCGATATTCTCACATATCCCTTCCCTGACCTGTCTTAAAAATATGTTAAATGACCATTGGCCAAAAAAGACAACAACATAGCTTTCTGAAACATATCCCATTGCACTTTATATTCGGTGGGTGCCTCTGGCTTGTGACAATTGGACGAGCCGTAGGATACACGTCGTGGTGTAGTGACTAGCCGAGAAATGTAATGTATATAAATGTAATTCTCGTCTGAGGGTTGGAACGGGGAACACTTAGCCTCGTGAGGCAAAGTATAGAAGAGGTAGCATCGATTCCCACTCCAGCCATCCTAAAAGTGATTTTCCGAAATTTCGCCTTTTCTACTTCCTAACTTGAGCCCATGGCCACCTCCTTCGGAATCATAGTCTCAATTACAAATATCCACACTACTACAGATGCCACAATAACATAGGTTTTCAGACACAATTCTTCACACACACACATCAAAGTACACGAGGCTGAAATGACCACGATGTTCAAACTCCTAACTCAAACAACAACAGCAACTGGGAAGAACAATCTGTAAGTATCACCATGTACACCCACGTCGCAAACAAATGGCTGGCATTGCCATAAAGTAAATACATTTGTTCGTACGATTAGTTTTGCACTTCTATTTTGTTAACTTTTCAATTGAAATAAACAACGCGAAGGCACGTTGTAATAAAGGATCAGTTACAATCAACCGTGCCAGTTGTCACAAAGAAAAATGTTTACATGTAATTTGTCATCATGAACTTTTTTTTTTTTTTTTTAGCGTATGGCTTTTAGTGCCGGGAGTGTCCGAGGACATGTTCGGCTCGCCAGTTTTGTAGCTGCTTCGAGACGGACACCCAATGGGTGAGCTACAAGTACCGTTGGGGAGGGAAGGAGGGAAGTTGGAATGTAAGGACGAGGAGTTGGAAGGTAGCGGCTGTGGCCTATAGTTAGGGACCAACCCCGGCACTTGCCTGGAAGGAAGATGGGAAACCACAGAAGACCATCTTAAAGGTTGCCGGCGGGGGGATTCGAACCTCCTCGCCTCCCGGATGTGAGCGACTGCCATCAGTCATGCCGTAACCACCACGGCTAACTCACCCGGTGTCATCATGAACTATATGCCAACGTAAGATGTACTCGATATAAATCTACATAAACAAAGAACGGATTCCATCAACTCACCCACACTAATTTTCGCAAATTCCCAATAATAAACACAGCAGCTATATATTCTGTATGCTGTGACAAGCCATGAGCTCAAGAAAATGAAAAATGAATGGAAATGAAAATGAAAATCCACAGCCTGCTTCCAGTCTCCGACCGGATCAGGAATGGAATGAATGAAGCTCCCATCTAGTGGTGAGGATATGAACTGTGCTGGCTGCCGAGGCCTGACGCACTCCTCTGGGGCAATGATTAAATGAATGACAGATGAAATGAAATTATAGTGGAGAGTGTTGCTGGAATGAAATTTTGACAGGGAAAACCGGAGTACCCGGAGAAAAACCTGTCTGCCTCCGTTTTGACCAGCACATATCTCACATGGAGTGACCGGGATTTGAACCACGGACCCAGCGGTGAGAGGCCAGCGTGCTACCGCCTAAGCCACGGAGACTTCTGAGCTCAAGCAAATACCTGTGAAATTATATATTTGCTGGCCAAGATATGTTTTTGCAGTTGCTTATTCATTTCAGAGGCTTCGGACATCATAGTCATCATCCCCGAGCGTGTTAACTTTGTCAGATAGCCTGTGTATCTCTTTGAACTGTAGTAGTATGAGTAATTGTAATTATTAAAATCGAGGCTTTGGCAGATGCCTCAGGACATGAAAAATGGAACCGAACCAGCATTTTGCTGGAGATAGTTTTGAGAAATCCGGAGAAAATCAGGCTCACGACACGCCCTATCTATGCTGAAAATCAAACCTCTGATTTGCGGACTTTCAACTCCCCATGCTAATCGTGATCCATGACATAACGTGCATGTGTCGGCCAATAGTTAACGGGCGCCCCCGTTCTACAGCATATACACAGCAAACTGGCGAGTCCAACAGGCAGTGGGCTTTTATTCCCGTTCCAGAGGTCACGTTTGTTCCAGACCAAAACGTAAACAAGGTATTGGGTGATATGAATAAAACTGAGTATAAACTTCGAAGTATATACTTCGAGCATGAGCATCAGTTTTGAGTATATACTCTGTTTGTTATGAATAAAAGATCTTGAGTATCTACTACAATTTCCCCTCATTTTGGAGTATATATTTCACTTGTGCCACGATCTTACTCTCGTTTCGTCGACGCACGTTTTGAAGTCAGTCAACTGTTTTACATGCCATTTGTTAATGCAAACCAGTTGTCTGCTGTAGACTTGTCTTGTTGATTAATTGAAAGTTCCTGGTTAATTGAAATGTCTGTTTGTGGGAATGAATATGAGTCGTCCAGTTGCAAAACTCGTTTAATCCACTTGTGAATAAGGATCATGTCGTAAAATAATTTATTTAATTATTTTATTTTACTTTATTTTAATATTTTTAAGAAGCTGAATCTTTAATATTGTTTTTGAGATATGTATATACTTGTTTTGGTTAAGTGCTCCAATGAGGGCGTAACATATGTAAATAAATAAATTTTAATATTTTTTTCATTTTTTGATTTTGTTTTGTTTTATTTTATATCGTTTCATTTTGTTTTAAATTGTTATTTTTTGTTTTGGTTTGTTTTGTTTTATTTTTGCTTATATTTTCTTTTGTTTATTTTGTTTTATTTTGATTTTGTTTGTTTATTTTGTTTTACTTAAATTTGTTTTGTTTTATTTTGATTTTCCAGGAAACAAACACAAAAACAAAAAGCAAAAAGCAAAATCAAAAGTAAAAGCAGAAAACAAAAAACAAGGAACACAAAGCAAAAAGCAAAATTCAGAAACAAAAGCAAAAGCAGAAAACAAAAAACAAGAAACACAAAACAAAAAGCAAAATTCAAAAACAAAAGCAAAAACAGAAAACAAAAAACAAGAAACATAAAACAAAAAGCAAAATTCAAAAACAAAAGCAAAAGCAGAAAACAAAAACAAGAAATACAAAGCAAAAAGCAAAATCAAAAACAAAAGCAAAAGCAGAAAACAAACACAAAACCAAAACCAAGAGAGAAAAGCAAAAAGTAAAATTCAAAAGCATAAGCGCAAAGCAAACACAAAACCAAAAAGCAAAAAGAAAAATTAGAAAATAACAAACACAAAAGATACGTGAGGCAAAGTCCAGAGAAACGTTTCTCATGGAAATGATTCTTATTCACAAGTGGAGTTTTGCAACTGGACGACTCATATGATCATATATCAAATGTTTCCGATTTGGCATTTGTAAGGAATGTCTGTGACTATCCTATCCCATTGGGTGATATGAATAAAACTGAGTATAAACTTCGAAGAATATACTCCGAGCATGAGCATCAGTTTTGAGTGAATACTCCGTTTGTTGTGAATAAAAGATCTTGAGTATATAGCCTACTACAATTTCCCCTCCTTTTGGAGTATATACTTCACTTATGCCACGAAGTTACTCTCGTTTCGTTGACGCATGCTTAGTCAGTCAACTGTTTTATGCGCCATATGATACGCAAACCAGTCGTCTGCAGTAGACTTGTCGTTTTGATTGAAAGTTCATGGTTAATTGAAATGTCAGTTAGTGGGGATGAGTATGATGATATACCAAAAGTTTCCGATTTTGGCATTTGTAAGGATTGTCTGTGACTATCCTTCAATATTTGACAAGTCTCAAACACCTAACACACGTAAGGCAAAAAGCGAAAGTTTAACAGCTCTAAAGATTCGCTATGCTGGAACATTTGGAGCATGTATCACAGAAAGTCAAATACTGAAGAAAATAAACAACATGAAATCCCGACTCAAAAAGAAGGTCGATTTGAAAAGGACGGGCAATACGAAAATTGTCCTCAAGGATTGGGAACAACTTCTTTTCGAGGCCATTCAAGGAGATTCTAATCCGACGATACAGAAAATGCCAGGTGAGATACACATGTACATAATCTGTGTATAGCCTATCATTTTAATTGCTTTCGGGGCCGTGTAGGTTGCACGATGACTCATTCAAGGTTGCGTAAGTTAAGAAATGTGCGTGACAAACATAACCTTAAATGCATCTGGCCTCCGAACGTTCTACATAGTACCCAGGTAGACCTAGCATTTCCAGTGAGAACACGTTGCCTACACCGGCTCTGATACTCAAGTGTTATTTGTAATTTGTAAAAATGAGCGGAATTAATTGATTTAGGGATGGTTAAAATCGTTAATGGTGCCGGAATACATTTTTTGTAGCTGCTGTATCAGCTGGAATCTTGATGTCTAACCTCAGCGAAAACTCTTCGTCAGGTTCAAGGCCACTACCAGTTTCTGAACGGCAATACACACAAGTCGTCATAGAGCCATCAAAGAAACGAAAGGAGTCTTTCTTTCCTTTCGAGTCAGAGGAAACTAGGGAGCTGTCTAACGTGCAACTGCAGCGACTAGTGCTCTTGGAACAACTTGCTGTGCTGCGTCTCAAAAAGCAAAAACTTATAAATGAGGATAATACCGATATTAAGGCAAATGCTACTGTCATTGTTGGTGATGATGGTACATGCTTGGCTGTATGCAATAGTGGAAGCTCATAGACAGGGCATGTTATGTTTCATACTTTTCACCTTAGTTTATTATTAAATACATACATAAAGAATATGTTAATGGTACATTTATTTCAATAGAATGAATCCGAACTGTATAAGATATGGAATTATGAGTAGTTTTTCATTCGCTATAGCCTTAGTTTCCACTAGCGATATAATATTTATTATTATTACGAACAAGTCTGAAAGAGTATGCCATGTTTTACAATAACTCGTGGACTATTCGAGCAACTTCCAATCTTCTAGCAACTCCACGTCCACAAACATCATTGCCTTCCAGAACTTCATTGTTTTCAGGATCAGCATAGGCAGCATCAAAGTCATCATCTTGTAGGTATTTTGCTATGTTATGCAAAACAAAGCAACTCAGTACAATCGTCGGAATTTTTTCAGTGGATATTCTGATTTTATGATGAAAGATCGGAAATCTTTGCTTTAATTGACCAAAGCACCTTTCAATTATTCTTCTCTCTTTGGTATGTAATGTGTTGTAAGAATGCTGCTCAGGGGTGGTGGGATTCCGGAATGGAGTCATAAGCCATGGTGCTATACCATACCCTTGATCTGCTTGGAGCAGTGCCCTGGAAGGATTTTCTTTGATGGTTTGAAATGTAGCCGAGTTCGTCCAAATTCTGGCATCATGAACTGATCCTGGCCAAGAACAATCCACGCTTGTAAACATCTCCTTGCTGATACATGTGGCCTGAACATTCAGACTTGTAGTGCCTTTTCTATTAACATATTCATATCCGTGAACCGTAGGTTTTAGGATGGGAATATGTGTACAGTCTAAAGCTCCTATTGCACAAGGGAATCTGAATTTATCCTGCCACTCAGCTTTGGCATCTTCCATTTCTTGTTCAGTGCTTGGAAATCGGATTCATACATTTGCCTTCTCTACGATTTTTGTATTCACATACGCAATAGTCTTAGATACAGTTGACTGATCGACACCTATATCCTCACCAACACCAGACTGGAAACCGGGGTCACCAATGTAACGCCGAAAAATTTTGTACTTTTCGTTGTTTTTTTACAGCCTTTCCTCTTGTTTCCGTGTATTCACCCAAAAAGTATTCAGAAAGCCATAGAATATTATCTATCTTAAACCGGTATAATGTTCTACAGTCTTTCTCTGAAACCGTTCTTCGTAATTTATACACTTTCCTAACCCGCAAGTTATTTACATCTACAAACATAAACTCAGCCATCTTGAGATTAGACAGCTGAGCATGGTAATGGCCATACTTCAGAAATTGTGAGTATATACTTCAGATTTGTAGCATATACTTCTATTATTCATACCACATTGGAGTATATACTCACTAAGTGAGTACTTTCTCCCACCCTTGAGTATGTACTTCTCAGTGCGTTTAAGCTTCAACTTTTTATTCATACCATTCTGAGTATATACTCAAAAATTGTTGAGCATGAGCATAAACTCCGGTTTATTCATATCACCCATTGTCTCGATCCCTATTTTTGATGTGGTCACTATCTGACGTGACAAGACCCTGAAACTTGTTGAACTTACTTTGTAGGTGGCCACGGGCTCTAGTAACGCGACATCATGGTGACAAATTAAAAGCCAGGTGTTACAGTTAACGCCACAGTTTTTAGCCATTTAGCCTCGGATGCGCAGTCGTACACAGAACATTCGGCGAGCCGCACGCATGTGTAATTGATATGTAAGTTGTTAATTGCGCGGGGGGTCACCGATTGTCCTATGTACGACTGCGCAACCGGGGTTGACCAGCCTAAATCCGTGTCGTAAACTGTACTATATTGTAAACAAATAGATCTGACGTCGAATTATGAAGTGTGACGAATGTTAAAGAAACAAATACCATACTTACTGCACAAGACCTATCGGGGTAACGTGAAATACGTTCAGTAATGAAAATAGCCGATGTTTCTGCAAGAAAAAAGGACGTGAATTTCATCAATTTATTAAAATCATATCATACTAATACGTAATGCATATGCTTTTCAGTCGGTCCACACGATTGTACCCAATTGTATTGGGTGTTCCTCTAATCCTGAAAGAAATGTACATGAAATTAATACTGCAAATACACTTGGATGACCAGTTTCGATTGTCAAGCGATCATCATCAGATCCTTTACACTTAGGCTATTAAATCTATGTCTACGAGTATGGGTGATTGTATTTACAGTACGTTGGCTACATTAATTTAGTTCCAGTAGTGGCCCCATGGTGTTGGGGTAGCACGCCTGCCTCTCACCTGGAGGCCCCGGGTTCGATTCCCGGCTACGTCAGGAATTTTAGAAACTGACGTGGAGCTGGAACGGGGTGCACTCAGCCTCGTGAGGACAATTGAGTAGCTGGGTGACAGTGATGAAAACCAAGATTAACGGCCGAGGGGACCCGACGCGCTAACCACGCGTCACCCCAATATCTGCAGGTCAAATGGCTGGGCAGCGGTCGCTTGGTAGGCCTAGGCCCTCATGGGCTGTAGTGCCAGGGGTTCATCTTCTTATTATATAGTAGTTATACTAACACAACTAGTCAATATTTGTTAGTTATAACACATTATCACACTAAGCAAGCAAATTCGAAGGTCAATCACTACCTTCAGTATTTTAACAAAATCACATATACTGACTAGTTGTGTTAGTTTAACTACTACTTCAATTAAATAAGTGTACATACCGTAAATACAATCACCCATACTTGTACTTGTAGACATAGATTTAATAGCCAAAGTGTAATGGATCTGATGATGATCGGTTGACGGTCGAAACTGGTCATCCAAGTGTAGTTATAAATCTCATGTAAACTTATCTCAGTATTAGGGAACCACCCATTACAATTGGGACAATCGTGTTGTCCGACTGAAAGACGTTAAATTTCGAATAATTGATACACTTGGATTCCTCGTTTCAATAGTCAAGTGATCATCATCAGATCTTATACACATGTCTACGAACATGTTGATTAAGGTATGTACACTATACACAGTATTAAATACGGACAGTGAAGTGTAACAGAAGTTGAACGAGAATGAACACCACGAAGTCCAAATAACCAGCTAAGTACTTTAATAAACATCCAAGTTAATATACCAACCTGACCATTCACTAACCATTACGATTATCTCACTAGTTACTTAGTTATTGATGTTTCAAGTGGCGGAACTACGAGGTCATCTGACCCACATTATCACACTAAACAAGCAAACTTTAAGGTCAATAGCCACTTACAATGTCATAACCAAAATCACATAAAACTAACAATGTCTAGCAAGGTACGCAAGTTTACAATAAACTTCTGCACTTAAGATAGTGTTCATAGTGTTAATATCTTAACCCACACATTCGTAGCCTGAGTTTTCTATTTCTACTACAAGTTTAATGCCCGAGTGGAGCCTAACTGAAGGACATCTTTAACTGCAAATAGAAACTCTTTTAGAGAGACAACAATAACACAGGTCATCAGATGTTCTCCAAACACAAACAGACACCTATGTACACAGTTATGGTGGCCAAGACGTCACAAGCCCTTAAATGAAGCAGTAAACAGCAACAACCACAACTACGTATACCCTGCAGTACTGACAGTATGCACCAGTAATTTAGACACGCTGTACGAACAAGATTACTCTCTATTTTTGTTACGTAAAGTGTTCCATGTAGACCTTATGGTAGACTTCAACAAGTCAGGGCTGTAGGTTTAGTGCTTCAGTTGTCACTGATACTAGTCTTAACCCTAGCAAATAATTTGTTTCTACGTATCAAAATTAAGCAATCAATTGATTGATATTATTATTTTAATTAAAAATATTATAGTTATTTAATAAAATGTAACTTGTCTCAGGGCAGATGACCTCGATGTTCTGCTTTCTAAAGTTACAATCGCCATAATTACCACCACGATAAATCCCCAAGTTCTACTAAGGTTTATTCTAATTTTCACCACATAGCGTATAAGTATTGTTTGCATGAACTTCTTAGGCGGTCAATAGTTTAGTTCTCTCACACTATCCCGGGTTTGGTTTTCTACCGAGAAAGGCCGGGATAAATGCACGGCACCCTTTATGGTAGTTGAAAATGAAACGTCGATGTACTGACCTTCACTCCTTCCTCTCTCACGCCAAGTTGAATACAGTGCTTTGTGGTCTGATGTGTTGAAGCGGCTCGCAAATTCTGTAGCTGCAGTTTCGTTTGGGAGCTTCAAACATACTATTCATCATCCCCGTGTAGTTGGGTGAGCATTTTGTATTGTATCCTGCATTTGCGTTACAGTATTGTGGTGAATATAGTAGATGGTGGACGTGCAATAAGATACCATTTTGAAATTGCATATAGACAATATGGACAATACCGGGTGAGTTAGCCGTGGTCGTTACGGCGTGGCTGCAGGCGGCCGCTCACATCCGGGAGGCGAGGAGGTTCGAATCCCCCCACCGGCAACCTTGAAGATGGTCTTCTGTGGTTTCCCATCTTCCTTACAGGCAAATGGCGGGGTTGGTCCTTAACTATAGGCCACAACCGCTACCTTCCAATTCCTCGTCCTTACATTCAAACTGTCCTCCCCAGACAACACTCCACACGCGACGGTACTTGTAGCTCACCCCATGGGTGTCAGCATAGAAGCAGCTACAAACTCTGGTGAGCTGACCTCGGACACTCCCGGCACCAAAAGCCATACACTTAAGAAAATTATGGACAATCTCAAGGGAGAGGGTGGGGCGTAGACACAACAAGGATAACCACTGATAGAATTAAGATTCGGGCCTTGGATCTCCGAATGTCAGTTCAGTCCTGGAGTGCTCCATAGACCGCTCGACTAGCTACTCTTTTAGTCTCTAATGTATTATGGAAATTCTTGTCGTCTCATGATGAATGCACTTTTTTTTTTTTTGCATTTGTCAACTGGCACAGTCTAGAGCAAAATGTGGCCTTACACTGATGTCTCAGGCTAATTTATAGTAGAGATAGTTTGAAAGCTACTGAAGTAGCAATCGCATTCTTGTAACAGTTATTGCCTGTGGATGCTGTGAAAGGTTCATCTCATAGGGTTACTGTTAATGCACTGGCACGGTGAGGAAAGCAATGGCAAACTACCTCCCTTCATAGGACCTCGATGTTCCGCCTTTCGCTATAGCACTGCCTTGGGGGTTTGGGGATTTCTACCCCACCAATCCTGTGGTGGTGCTCTTTGGTGACTGATAACTTTACAGACAGTGTATCGTGAACAGCGGACGTGATCACACATATATCACACATACACGAAAACAAAGGGAGCGAAATGTAGTATGTGGTTTTAAAAATTAATGTGGTCCTGTGGAAAGTCAATCAACGCAAAATAAATGTCATTTTAGAGCCAACACACATCAGAGGAGACAAAATATGTCATGGATATATTGAACTAAAAGCGTACCTTCATTGGTGAAGAGTATATCAATTACAGAATAATTCATGTTTGATGTTCAAATTACCTGCATCCACCCTTTTATTGCCCAGACGGAAGGAGGCAAACTAATGAAATTACGAAAAATGCTTTCAAGTTTAATTGGATAGTTTCAAGTACATTGTCGTGTTTTGATGCCTCCTTGTGGAGAACTAAAATATAAAATTAATCTCGTTTCTGTACTTCAATACTTAACAAATGTGACATTTCTAAATAAGCCTACATTCGATTTTTGAAAAAAATTAAAGTAGACTTACGATATCTATACGGGCCAAATATGTATGTCTGTGTTGGTGTGTGTCTGTCCCCCCTACCCATTCAAATATGACTTAACCGATTTGAACCAAATTTGGCACAGAGATAGCACTAGCAAAGGACACCTCAGTAACATGTTTCATATTGCCACTATCACATCGGAAACAAAATGGTGGCCACCCAAATGTCGAACGTTGACATCAAATTACAACTAAATTAATTATCTCATCTCTACCAAACTTTAATAAAATATACCGTCATGTGGGATGCGACTGGCCCCCAAACTACAAGGTCATCAGCAGAAGAGTTTAAATATGGCTGCCGTGTGTATCATGCAAGCATTATAATCCATAACCAATGATCCAATTAATCAACATTCACCGTGATTGGAATTCAGATAGACCTATATAAGGACCTTCTATTGTCAACGAGATAACTAGCCTATACGAAACTGTATAGTATGTTACGCGCAGATGCCTTTTTGAAATTATAAAATATAATAATAAATAACTCAGCTCATAAGAGCTACTGTAACGAAAGTTAGTGACAAGGTAGGACAATATATGTGGCCTTGTATTGATCCCATTCGGATCGGAGATCGAATAATTCATATAGAATATTTCAAGGTGGCAATACTTCGATAAGTAAATATTATATACACTATAATAAATAAAAATCAACTGAGCCATAATTCATATTTGCCAGCCTAAAGTGAGACTGACGAAGGAATTCCTAACCTGTTTGTCGCTGCGGGATGTGACACACTGAAGGACTTTGCGGGCTGAGAGGAACGGAATTTATAATTAGAGGACTGATCACGCCCCGAGTGTAGAGTCCTGTCATGGAAGACCCTACTGACGGGCACAGTATGGCTAAGGCAACAGAACCGACTCTCCATACATTCAGGAACCATTAGAATACTAAAATCGACACTCCGAATAAAATTGGGAAATTGAGATGAATCTTGCCAACAGTTAATCATCACATTAGAGCTCTCACATGCGTTAGTCAGAAGATTATCACACTGAATATATCGCACAGTGGCCATCTTGAAATGTCAACATTGTGATTTATTGTGTTTCAAAATGACAGACAACCAAGTAACACATCAGAAGAAATATCAATGTCAATAACAGTGATTATTAAACTTTGAGAGGATTAATAACGTATGGAATATTTCAGATACAAGGTAGAACATAAACACTATTCTTGGTGAGGTAATGCGGGATATGAGTCAACCCACGTGATATACGACAACTTTACACCCTAAATTACCCTTGGTATTGACTCCAAACGACACTAATTTAACCTATCGTTATTTTAAAAAGAAAAAGAACATACGGACTTTTAAACAATGACTTCACATGATGCGCTATCATTCGAGCTTGCTCGGTCAGTCCATTCTCCAACTGAGCTGCGAGCACGCCCGAATGCCAGCTCTTCTGTATCTAACAATTTTTCTTATACGTTCCACATGTAATATTTAGTTGACGTTTAATTATTCAAAATATTCCAACGCACTTCAAAATTGTAGAGAGATTATCTAGGCTTCTTTATCTTGAAGTTAGGTTTTCTACCGGTCAGCTCATTAGTACATTAAGGATTAGTTGCGTCAAAATGCGAAGTAGCGAGATAGCCTCGGTAACACCAATTACGATATCCATACGAGTTGTGGAAATTCTGTGGGAGGCCTTGGGAGCCAAAATGGAGCGGTACTATCTCGAGCTTCAATTTATTGGACCAATCCTGAGTGCAGCTTCCTGTGGGTATGTCAGCTATCGGTCTAGACCAGCCCCGTCCATGGTCGAGTCGCACTGTGCAGACAGTGTGCGTCTCGGATTAGCAGATGTGCAAGGGAATGGTCGGATCACGGATTGATAATGAAAGACTGGAGTAGCACGAGTAGCATTGCAGGATACTTCCCTCCCATAATGTGTGCGCACCGTAGTCTACCGTTGTCTACCGTGACTGACCAGGCACCACGCCCACCACGACTCTGCACTGTGCATTCGCAGGTGTGCAACTTTGCGACTTTGCACAGTATGAGGCACTCTGGACACTGCTAGTCTAAACTAATATGGTAACTTTTATAAAAAACATAACAATTCTTCCCAACACTAATGTTGTTGTTGTTGTTGTTTCATTTGGTGGCTTGTAAATCGTGGTTATTTCAGCCCCGTATTCTTGGGTCTGTGTAGAATTTAACTCACAGTTGTGGCAAGGATTGAGAATGTGGCAACCGTAATTTTAAGTTAGGAATAATTCCAGCATTTGCCTGGAATGGAGATGGGAACCACGGAAAACCACTTTTGGGATAGCTAAAGTGGGAATCAAACCCACCTCTACTCGTTTTTGCCTCACGAGGCTCAGTATCGCCCGTCCCAGTCCAATGGCCAGAATTAAATATCATGACAGAAATGGGAATCGAACCCGGACCTCAGCGATGACAGACAAGAATGTCAGCTGCTGGTTCACAGGGTGAACCTTCGCAACGTTATCCCTAATGCTTAGAGTATTTTATACATATTGGTACTGCCACTGCAATAACCCGAATGATCTGAGAGAATTCATTCAATGAATAGTTCTACAGTATTACGCTGATGACTGCCATGTTCACTTGTAAGCTTTAAAAATCTGGAAAACTGGCAGTTTTTCACTAGCTGAAGCTCTCTCAGCTGCAGTGCAGGCTTCCTCTCAATGTTCAGGAGACATGATTTAAAACATTTGTTTTATAATCACCTTACATCTTCTTCAGGAATAATCTAAATGTAGCAATACTTTTCTGTGTGATGTGATGTTGTTAACTCGAGGTCCTCTATAAATATTTCGAGCTCATATCGTGATTATTCAGACGGTAACTTACTGAATCTATCCAACAATATAACGATGACCTCGATGAGGCACGCTCCACGATGGGAATGGGAAGCTACTTGTTTGAAGATGCCAGGCTCTAATTCCAGCGCTGACAGCGCACATTCTGAGTGTAGGCTCTCCTCGACATTTACATGCGCATGCTAATCAAAAGCCGAGACGGTATTATTTTTATACTAATTCCGAATTTTATGAAAGATGAAAGTAGAACAAACGTCCGTGTGTCTGTGTGTGTGGGGACGATAACCTAGATGTTAGGCCCCTTAAAACAGCAACTATCATCATCACAATGTCTGTGTGTGTGCCTGTGCTCCCTAACAATTCAAACACGGCAAAATCAAATTGAATTAAATTTGGTACAGAAGTAGCACTAGCAGAGGACATTTCAGTGTCATGTTTTATATCGCCGCCATCTCAAGTAAAACAAAATGGCAGCTACCAAAATGTTCAAAGCTTAAGTCAAATTACGGCTAAATTTATAATTGGACTTCTATCAAATCTTCGTGTGGAAAGCGTCTGAAGCCCGAACTACAATATCATCAGCCAAATAATTCCATAATGGTGGTCGCACGAATCACATAAGTATTATAATCCGTAAGTTATGATCCAATGAATCAATGCTCACAGTACTTCACATTATAGTAGTTTTATATATGCATGTGAGATTTTCGAAGTGAAATGCCATGTCCTGTGGTTCGGATTCCACGTAAAAAGGAGGTCCCTTGGCTTATAATCGCGTGATTAGCGGTCACGTAAAACTACAAGCTTCTTAATTTCCAGTTTTATATAAAAATCCACTGTTGCCAAAGTGACGACTATCTGAGACTGAACATTACACGCAGCTGCTATCTTGAATCTAATAAATATAACAATAAAGAAGTCGTAACACTTAAAAGCTACAGTAATGAAAATTAGTGACAAGGTTGGACCGTATATGTGGCCTTGTATGGCCGACGAAACAAAACGAAGGCTCCATAATTACAGATGGCGGCTTGCGAACAATTTAAACACTAAAATTAACAACGCAGAATTTAATTACGTAATAAAGACGAATCTTGGTAACAGATGAGTATCGTATAAGGGTTCTCACTTGGTTTGGTAAAATATTATCACAATGAATATAGTGCACAGCGGCCATCTTGAAATGTGAATATAGATAAATAACTTTCAAGATCCTAAAAGAATAATACCGCAATTTAGTAATAGGTAGAACCTATAAAGACGCTTGATATGCCCAAAGCAAGAGAGCAGTGAATGCATACGTTCACGGCGTACTATTAAAATGTGCAAATTAGTAACTCAGGAAATAATTGTACAATTAAGACGATAATAGGTCTCTATGGCCTTAATAATAAATTTATCACACTAAATAATATCAAGTAGCAGAAATTTCATAATTCAAAAATACATAACTTTCTATATTTTAAAGCTAGAATAGCGAAAATTGGTGATATCGTTAACATACCTATGAGGTCTCTCATGTTCATAGGAAAAAACAGCGACTTCAAACTTTGAAAATGGCAGCTGGCCGTACTGTTAAATCGTAATAATGAATCGTGCAGAAAATTATTGCGCAATTAAAACGAAGCAAAGTAAGTGAAATGTACCATATATGTGACCATGCTGAAATTAGCTATCAGAATAAAACACTGAATACAACGCTAATAAATTTGAGAGGCTTGGAACATCTTGGTTATCAGCCCCGTTGTAAGGGAACGTAGGATATATGTGTTCTTTACTGTACATCTTGTTCAATATGGCACTTACCTTCACACCCAGACCAATTGGTTAATAACAATGGTATACGTTCCACATAACTGTTGCAACTTCAGAGACGTCAGGGTGCCGGAATATTTCCCAGAAGGAGATAATTAATGTGGTAGTAAATCTACTTCTACGTGTCTCTGAGGTTTACGCCAACTGACTACGGTGGGATACGATTCCACAACCTCGGGCACAACAGATCATCGCAGAAAATTTGGAACAGGTTCGATACAATATTTTATTTAAATCAACATTGGACCAGTAATGATTACCCGTTTGGACCTGGTTTGACAAACTTTCTTTCAGATCAATAATACATATGGACCAATAATGGCCCGCTTCGGGATACGCAGGTTGCCCGAACACGCCCCAGTCTCATTGGTGTATATGTTGGTTGCCAGAGCAGTTCACCAGAACACAAACAAGGAACAGTCTCTTCGGTCTACATAGGTTGCAAGCCTACCATTAAATCGATAGCAGTCAATTCTGCCAGGTCAACCCAAATATACAAGTCATCCATATATCGTGTCTCCGCAGCTCAGGCAGTGTTCAGCATGACCGATATAAGCTGCCGCATCTTGCCTGCCAGAAGCGCGTTTTTTGCGGGGTGAAGTCAGTGGTCTGCGGCGATAACTGGTTTATTCAAGTCTCGCAAGGCCTTGCCTTAGCTGCGGAGAGACAATACGTGGACGGCCTTGTATAATGCGACTGAAGTCTTCAAATATTCCAAACAATGCCATTTACAAAGTAAATTTCGATTACAAGAGGCAGACAAAATATCGTAACGAAAAGGGCCACAACAAAAATAACCTCAATGAATCAAACTTCAGGAAAGGAAAATACCTTGACTCTAGTATACTTAAGTTGTAGGAATGACTAAACAAGTATTCGGTTTTTATTTTAGATTTATAACCAGGAGCAATGGCTTCCAATTTTAACCATTTTCAAGCATATTATTTAACAGGTGACATTCATAAGCCTCTGGAAAATGGGAAGGGGAATATTGTCCTGGCTTGGCCGATGGAGTCAAACTGTTTTATCTTACCGTACTGGTCCAAACAAATTGCATTTAAAAAATATAAATTGCCTGGCTGCGTGGCTCAGCGGTAAAGTTCTCGTCGGCTGTTCCCAAGGTTGCAGGATTGAATTCCTGCGCAGTCTGATGACATTTGAAGGTGCTCAAATGTGAGGGAGCCGTGTCAGTAGATTTACTGGCACGTTAAATATCCCCTTCAGGGCAAAGTTTCGGCACCCTGGCGTCTCTAAAAGCCGCAATTGTTTAAAGGGACGTAAAAGCAATAACGTTATTATTGATCTAAATCAGTGATAAGTACTGATCATTGGTCCAAACGGGATCCGGCCTGACAGAGAAGGAACTTCCTTATTGCTGCGCCACTGCCAGTCAAATCCAATTTTGTTACGCCATGCACCCTACTGCAGCTACTACAATAACATGCGTTATCAAATTGAAATTCATTAAACACATAAGTATACGAAGATGACCAATGCTATCCCTAGCTCTTAATAAACGACAAAACAACGTTGGATTAAATGGCGCTTGTTTACTTTGAGGAGAAATAATTGATTGGAGACTTCAGTTATAATGACAGCGTATTTCACAATTTAAATGATTCGTTCTAAACGAAGTACTGCGTTTGGACGGAGAATTACCCGTAGATATTGTTATCATTATTATCAATATTATGTAAATGTGGAGAATAGTGCTATATTCCTTAGACATACGGTGACTAAAATGTCTACCTAATACGAATTGCGATGTAACTTGTGATGCGGGATTGTCTTCTCACGTTGAGAAGCCATGTCCCAGCTATGCTGCTCCCAATTAATCACCCAGCCCCAAGTAATTCGATGTAATGAATCACTTGAAACCAGAATGAGACCGCTGAAACGTTTCTGACCGAGTAAAATATAGGAAACAAGCTCTGAGGTCAGGAATGGAGTTCACTCAGCATCGAGAAGAAACATGAACTCTATCTCACCTATTCTGGTAGTTGCTTGCCAAGATTTACAAGCAAATGCCGGGATAGCCGCTAACTTAAGGCTACAGTCACCTACTTCCCCGGACAACATAGTGACACAGGTTACCGATCCTGATGTCTGACTGATAAAATGGTTGACACAGCTGCAGCTTTCTGAAAGGAATTTTCTGACATTATTTTTCTTTTAATATACATTTCACGTTGTTCAAAGAAGTGTGTTACAGAATTACACGTCGAAGCCATACTATCTCTATTTGGTAACTGATGTAGGTAGGCCTACTTGAAGTCTGCAAAAATCATCTATGTTCAGCTTTCAAACATAAAAGTGCCCTTCGTGACGCCCACTTCATGAGAGGAATTATAGGCTACTGACAGATGAAATGAAGATGAATGAAACTGTGTTGTATAGGAATCAGAAGGAAGCGGTCATTGCCTGGAGTAATTGAGAAACCATGGAAAATCATTTCGATAGGGTTCTAATCATCTCGTCCACCGAGTCCGGTAGAGCAGAGGATGGTTCCATAAGTGGGTTTCCATGGTTTCCCACGTCTATTCCAGGCAAATGCCGAGATGTTTCGTAACATAACCACGGCTACCTAATTACCAATCCCTGCCGCAGTTGTGGTCTGAGGGCTGGAGCACGGTGCACCCAGCCTCGTAAGGAAAAACTGACCAGAGTAAGGTTTGATTCCCATCCTGAGCGAGAGTAGCCACTGCAGTCTACAAACCCCGGCTGTGATGTGGTAAGTTAATGTTGGCCTTTATGACTTGCTAAGCAGGAAAGTGGGCAACTGTACAATAACTTCATGACTCAGAGCCAATATATTGTGGTGTTCCGTGTCATCAACTGTACAATGCTTGTTGTTTTTATCATTTTAAATGATCTTGTCGACTTCGTCGTTACGCTGAGGTCTGGCGTTACGTTACGGCGACGGGACGAAATGTACCGAGAATGCACTGAGGTGTGTGACGTCATAGTACCGCTTGAGCTTCCTCCTTTCCCCGTGCGCTCCGGTGAGCGTGACGTCATCCAGCCAGCAACCTCCTTTGACCTTGGTTTGCACTTGCTAATGGAGTTTGAGTTCACGCAGTTCGCTGCATGATCACGAGGCTTTCAGCCAGCATTTTTCAGCATTTGTAGCATTTGTAGCATTTAAAATGATATAAAGTCTAGTCTTTCAGACTGACTATCACTCTTTTCTTAATTTAGGGGCTTTATGACATCGTGTAGTGTGGAATCTGTCTGATAACCTGTGTTATTGTGATGGATGTACAAGTGTGTGTTTTTCATACACAATGAAAAGGTGGTGCATATGTGTGTATAAGACTCATTCCTCTAAATAAGAAACATGGACCATGCTAGCCGGAACAATGTTTGTGCTGCCACAAAGCAAGGAAACGACAGTATAACTTAATTTGTAGCCGCTTTATCACCCAAGGTGTGCGATGTAATGGCTGGGCCGAGTAACAGTAATTTCATTAGATGCAAACTGCCCTCAGTAGAGAGAAATAGCGGGGCAATTTACACCACAGTATATTTAACCCCGGAGAGCCCAACAGCCGGCCTTAAGATGCATGTACATCGTGTGTTTAAAGCAACCATTTCCACAGAAAGAACTAAAATCAGACGCACTAAACTGTTATATCATCTCAATACCAGATTCTTCCCACCGTAAATCGCAAGGATTAAATCCCAGCGTTGACAGTAGCCATCCTAGGTGTTCTTTTCACCACTCCAGACAAATGCTGGGATGGCATCTTATATTACTGTAAATGGTGATTATTGTTATAAGGGGCTTCGCATCTGCCCTATAGTTATATCAAGTCCCGGGCAATTACCCCAGAACTAACCAACCACCTCGTAGTGTAGCAGCTAGCGTTCCTGCCTGTCACTTCAGAGTTCCAGGTTCATTTCCTGACTCTGCCATGAAATTTAATTCTGCTCTGAGGGCTGGAAAACAATAGAGGAAGGTTAGATTCCCACCTCTATTGGTTTACCATTATTTCCCACTTCTACTCCTGGCAAATACCGAAATGGTTCCTAAAAAGGCCACTCTCGTCCCAATGCTCGCCTCTGTTACAAATACAGACACCACAATAATACTGGTTGTCCGAGAAATTTCAGACACAGACACATACACGCCTGAAATGACCACGATGTCCATGCATTAAATGAAACAACAACACTACGTACATTAACACACATTACTAATGTCATCTCAATAACACAGGTTATCAGGCATACACTACAGTATATACACGCAAATACCAAGAGCTAAAGGTCAACGATGCCTAAGGATCCTAAAGAAGCACCACTAACAAGAAACTTACTTCAAGCGGCTAAGCATCAATCAAGGAGGTGTTCAAAGCCAACTTTTTTTTTATCGTAATAGAAGAGACTATAATTTAGGAATATTGTAATTCTTCAATCGATTAATTCCTTATGTTTTCACAAACCGAGGTTCCTGACCTGGGTTTGAGCCCTGCGTGTTTCACAGTTACCTTCCCTGATGACTGAACCTATAAAGGCACGATGCAACCCACTCTGCATCCACGTACCACGATTATGTGTTATCAATTTGTAAATTCAGTCATTCAGATTAATCGTCCACATTTGGTCGAGGTCGATTTGATCCAGTCGTGTTGCTGGCTCCATTATGCGAAGTGAACTGTATATCCTACCATAGGCTTTATTCTGTGCTTGTTTTCCAGCGACTCAAGTCATTAAAACAAAAAGTAAACCTCCCAGGCCCCCATAACCACTAAGTAATACGTTGGTAGATGAACAAGGGATATCATCCAAGCTTGAAATTGCTTCCCATTACTTGTGCTGGGCTCTCCGTCATCTCTGCTGTTGACCTCTCTAGGCCAACACTTGTCTTCTTCCGACTCAGGCATTATAAAATATCCGAGGCCTACGGTATTTTATTTTTTGTTGATGTTATTGAATCCTTATTGGGGGCTTTGCAACATCTTGATCCTGCAGCCCCGTGAGCTTGGGTATGTGTAAAATTAGTCTGATACCCTGCGTCACTGTAACGTCTGTACTAGTATATGTATTTGTAATTGAGGTAGGATTTGGATAGGAAGCGGCCGTGGCCTTGAGTTGGGTACCATCCCGGCATTTGCCTGGAGTAGAAGTGGGGAAACTACGGAAAACCACATCCAGGATGGCTGAGGTAGGAATCGAACCCGCCTCCTCTCAGTTATGCCTCACGAGACTGAGTGTATTCCATTCTAGCCCTCAGACCAGAATTGAATTTCTTTACAGAGCCAGGAATCAAACCCTGGTCTCCGCGGTGCCAGCCGCTACACAACGAGGTGGACAATTTTTATTCTGGTGCGAGGGCTGGAACGGAGTACACTCAGCTTCGTGAGGCAAACCTGAGAAGAGGTGGGTTCGATTCCTACCTCAGCCATCATTGAAGTAGTTTCCCGTGGTTTCCCACTTCTACTCCAGGAAAATACCGGGATGGTACTGTCCCAGTATTTTGTATAGCCCTGGAATACTGACTTGTTCCAGAAGCACATGTGGCTTTTTTATGTCTTGCAGACAAGAGCTGTCGCTCGGTTAGAGAAAGGATAGGCAACGCTGCAACGCATCCCAGACTATATGGTCTGCAGAGTACAGTTACTTCACAAGATGGCTGCCTTGAAAGCATGGCATTCATACATACAGTTACAATATATTACTGAGATTATTGAGGGGATCGACGAGTTGAAACTACATTGTAACATAAGAGGAAATGATATGAAGACATTTAAGGAATTATTAATACTCTTATTACTACCGGTACACCAGATGTTTATCGCAATTGAGCCACGTCAATATCGATTCTTATATCGACTGGAGAGTGGTGTTATGGGTAGGATTTTGTCCAGCTGTGAATCACCCGGCACGGAGAGAGAGACACTTGTATTCTGACTCACAGTCGCGTTAGTTGGCTTCGCCAAAGCAACTATTCCATGTTCAAACTTTACCTAGTGCGTTGTGTGTGAGTACGGTACGGTACGGTACGGTTCGTCTTGCTATCAAGCAAGAAACGCGAGATGCACTTGGGGCGAGCGGTAACCCAGTGTATAACTTGGTGCATCATGACAGTGGATACAGTGAACTTCACGTTTCGCAAAGTTTGTTCTACAACACTATTGCCATTACCGAAAGACTTCTGATTTATCCAGTGATCATTCAACGATACTACATGGATATTAACGTTATGATGGAAGGGATTATATATCAGTCCACTACACGGAAAGCTATGAATGGCTAGGCAATGAATTGAAATGTAACACACTAGCAGAATTGAACAAATAGAAATAATTCTCACTTAATAATGGATCTTACTAGCAGAAGGCTATTCAAGAGAAGGCTGAAGGCAATCTATAATGACACTGAGGTAATTACCCACACGATATGGATTTTCTAGAGAGAATAGAAGTGGCATCTTTCTCGTTTCTACGAATGGACTTAGTCAGTTTCCTTATGATGAACATTGTGTTCCGGATAGCAGTTTCGAGCGGAGAGGTGTTGGGTTCGAGTACCAACGGTCCTAACCAATACTTCAACTACTTAACGCTATGGATCAGGATTCGATCTCTACAAGGGATGTATGTTCCAACATACATTACACGTTCATCAAGACGGCTAAGGTAGCTGGAAATCTTTTTATACGCAGACGGTATGAATCATGGCATATCTATAGAATGTCATTTTCACCAATTTTTATTAAGTAGTTAGAAAATGGATTTGAGAACTAGATTTGATACTTTTATCATTTCTGTTCAATGGTCTATTTTAGGTTTGGGATCCATTAAAGGATGCACCTACATTGTCATTTCAGTAGTTAATTTTAAACGTAGTGTTATTTTTACAACATTACTTTTTCTAATTTTGATAATAATTCTGAGCATTATAATTAGTTGAGAAGAAGCACATTTAAGAAGATTTAGGAACAAGACTACGATATCTTTATATAAGTATAGGAATTAGGAAGACGATATCCAACCACGAATCCCTGAACATTTTTCTGCATTATTTCTGTTTGACACTGAATAAGGAAACAGAATATTTTCGACAGTTCATACAGCATTTCATTTAGAATGACTGTATATTTTTCGACGAGCTAGTAATTGACATTTGAATCTAGCATGATATTTTAAAGTGGAAAATTGTAGTTTTTGAATTAGGCAACATTAGCCAAACTTTTGAATCACGTTTTGAATTTAGATATTTTTACTGAGTTAGAGTTCGTTCAGATTTCGATTTTCATTATTCTTTTTGGAATACTCCTGTTTTGATAACGTGTGATTCTAATGGATTATTTGTATTCTAATCATACTAGGCACTTTTCCATGGTGTAGATTCATACGTATTTTTTAAGGGAGGACCCATTTCTGAATTTGTTTATGAGAATCTGAATTAATTCGTTATCAGTAAATAATTTATAATATCTTGCGATATATATTTGTGAACATTGAAATTAAGACCACACGAAGTATAATTGAGAATGAAGCTCAATTTTGTATAAAATTATATACTGTCATAAATCAGAATGACATTTTGGAAATGTATAAAAATAATTATTCGATCATGTAATTATATAATTATTTAATACAGTTTTTGTGGAAGTTAACAAACACTTCGATGCTTTTATAAATTATGAACCATGATATATTTGGGTGTTTGTAAGGCACGTTTATGAATTTTTGAAAAGGTGTGGAATATTATTAATAGCTATTGAGAGCTATTTTGCAATTTTAGATAATATAACAAATGTGTTACAATGGAAGGTTTTTTAAAGAATATTTCGACATCAATGGATGGTCTGAAATTATTTATGGTGTATTTTTGGTGTCTCATGGGAAGAAATATTATCGTATTTATTACGAATGTTGAGTATTGTGCAAGCTATTGAGCTATCGTCGAAATGTGTTATACGGAAGTGTATTTAAGCGCGAGACAGCCACGAACATCGAAACTAGAAGTCTAGTAACAGAATTAACCCACCAATAAAAATCTCATTAATGTATAAATCAATTCACTTGAATTTGATTGTTAATAATAACGCATTTATCCAGTATGAAACTGATCTAAAAAACGTAAGAATAATTGATAAAATTATTGCAATAATAATTGGAATATTAATTCAAGATAAATGAAATATTAATTGGATAGACCACACATTCGATTACCTTTATTGTTCGTCGAATTAGACATATTTTGACAATGAGAAATAATTAAATTCCAGTCTTTGGAATGATAGAAATCATGGCGAAATTCAGTAAATGAATTTAAATGTAAATCTTGTAAATAATTAATTAATGACATAATATTGAGGATATTTCTGTAAAATAATTTGTAATATGATCTACCATATCGTTCACGATTTGAACAGTATTTAATACGGCAACTTATGCAATTTATTCTAGCCAGCTGTTGGCTACGTGCATATTTATTTTATAATATGCCACTATGAATAAGAATCTACATTTTAGTTGAGTGGATGTAGGTCCACAATCCGTATTTTTTCAGTTAATAAACTGCTTATTTAATTTTAATTCTACAATGTTTTGGTGATTTATATTAGAAACAGAATGTGCTAGGAGAACCTGTGGGCAGTTTTTGTCAATGCTTAGTCCAACGCCCGAGATAATTTTAAGAGTTTTCGAGTTCATTTAGAGCTAATTTTTATTTTTGTTCTTTCACTATTGGCATTTTCTTATCGCATTCTTTTATATTGAGATGTCCTTATCCCTGGTTGATCCTAGTTGGTAGAATTTTGGTGGTTATTTCAGCCGGGTACTTCCAGATCCTGCAATCCAGTTGTTCCAAAGGATTTCAACAGGTAAGACCATGGATACGGGTACATCTTTATGTGGCGACCCAACATAAGGGTCATTCGAATTGGCATTCTCGAATACTCTAGTGGTTAGCCATCCTTTATGTGGCAACCCAACCGTTGTGGCTATTGAATTGGCATTTTCGACTACTTAGTGGTTAGCCATCCTTTTATGGAGAACCATTTTTGTGGCATTCGATTTGGCATTTTCCAATAATATAATCGTTAGCTATTCTTTTTGCGGCACTGCTACGATGATAGATTTCGAATTCGTTGGGAATTCGCGTTTTTAGAAACGTGAATATGAGTTTACTCAGTATATCTGGTATACAGACAGAATTATCGCCGATAATTTAAATTTGTTTGATATTTTATTTGTGCCTTTAAAATGTAATTGTGGATGATTACGATATGACCATAAGAGAAATTTCTTGGAAACTTTTATGGATCAGCGTGGTCATATGGGGCGTGAGATGGAGCCATTCTTTCACTCCATCCATGTCGGCCATTTTTTGCTTGACACCGGCGATGATATTTGGAAGATCATCAGTAATATTAGAATCACTTTCTTTAATAGCAATTTAATGATAATGACTTGCGATTATAACTTAAAACATTTTAATATAAATCACTACAACCATATTCCTCCTATTTTCATGTAGATTTAATATAGTTACTAAGATTAGACGCTAAACTAATTATAATGCTCTTTTTGGTGAAAAGGGTCATTTCTAGATGTGTCAATTCTGCTATTAATTGTGTTGCATTTCATGTGTTTTTCCATATATTGTACAAGTATGACAGGTGTTGCAACGAACGAAGACGTAATTGCTCTCTTGAAAAGTATTCAGGAAAAGATGGACAAGCACGAGAGTGACTTGGCGGACATTAGGTCAAACTGCCAGACCAGTTTTGATAACATTAACGAAATCGTTAATAAAAACACTGAATTAGTTCAACAGTCAGTAGGGGAGAATTTAAAGGGAGATATGACTCAGTTAAACTTATCTCTTAAACGTCTCCAAGACAGTAACCGAAAAATATCAGAAAGCTCCAAGGACATACAAGAAAAATCTCAGATGTTGAAACTAGTATAGATGGTGTACAAGGGGACGTGAGACTTGTACAATTTGATATTAGTAATGTGAACGTAGAAGTCAGTCACGCGCGCACAAATGTGGCATCTTTAGGACTTAATGTTGTTAGTACTGAGGCCAAGATAGACAGTACTGAGGCCAAAATAGATACAGCTCAGGCTGATATTACAGCAACTAAGGATAAATTAGATAGTACTGAAGCCAAAATAGATATATCTCAGGCTGATATTACAGCAACTAAGGATAAATTAGATAGTAGTGAGGCCAAAATAGATACAGCTCTGGGGGGCGTGGTGGCTCAGCGGTCTAGCTGTATGCCTCTCACCAAGGCGGTCCGGGTTCGATTCCCGGTCAATGCATGTGAGATTTTCGAAGTGAAATGCCATGTCCTGTGGTTAGGATTCCACGTGAAAAGGAGGTCCCGTGGCTCATAATCACAAGATTCGCGGTCACGTAAAACTACAATCTTCCTTCCTTCTTCATAGATACAGCTCAGGCTGATATAACAGCAACTAAGGCTAAAATAGACACAGCTCAGGCTGATATCACAGCAACTCAAGCTAAAATTACTAGCACAGAAACCATTGTAACTGGTATACAATCTAACATTCCTGGTATTAAGGAGGATATCAGAAATGTTAAATTGGAACTGGATAGCAATAAAAAGGAGGACAAAGACAGTTCAGATGCGTTACAACTGCAATTTTCTAATGAGGCAATTGCAACGCAAGGGACTTTGTCTCGATTAGAAGGAGACATAGCCCTACTTAAGGAAAAGTAGACGACCATAATAAAGTCCTCAGAAAGGACATAGAAATTGATCTCAAAGCAATAGTATACGATCAGGTTGTTATTCTCAAAGGATAAATAACTACAATTAATGCTGATGTAGTAAAGAACATAAAATCTGATTTAGAGCTTGAAATATCCCAAGCAGAAATTAGGCTCAATAGGGATATTTCTCAATCCAAGGAAGACACTGATAAGCGGATTAATTCAGTTCAGAATACGCAAGTCAAAAATGTTTCCGACTTTAGAGAAGACTTAGAAACTCAAATCAAAGATGTAACGTTAAAAATAGATCAAGTTAAATTAGATGTTAATTCTGAAAGAGAAAAGAAGACATCAGAATTAAACAATATCAGACAGGATATCAGAAAATTTAATCTTGGGAATCACGTAGACATAGAACAATCAAGGGAGGAATTCAAAACTCAATTTGAAACATGGAAAATGTCACTAGATTCCGTCAAAGATAGAACTGTTCCGCAGATTAGAGAAATCGTTCACGATTTGAACAGTATTTCATACGGCAACTTTTGCAGTATATTCCTGCCAGCTGTAGGCTACGTGCATATTTATTTTATAATATGCCACTGTGAATAAGAATCTACATTTTAGTTGAGTGGATGTAGGTCCAAAATCCGTATTTTTCAGGTAATAAACTGCTTATTTTATTTTAATTCTACAATGATTTGGTGATTTATATTAGAAACAGAACGTGCTAGGAGAACCAGTGGGCAGCTTTTGTCAATGCTTAGTCTAACGCCCGAGATAATTTTAAGAGTTTTCGAGTTCATTTAGAGCTAATTTTTAT
The DNA here is from genome assembly GCA_946902985.2 of Meconema thalassinum. Taxonomy (NCBI): domain Eukaryota; kingdom Metazoa; phylum Arthropoda; class Insecta; order Orthoptera; family Tettigoniidae; genus Meconema; species Meconema thalassinum. The sequence goes on along the minus strand of OX336389.2, from coordinate 1,239,929,912 downwards.
TTTTGTTCTTTCACCACTGGCATTTTCTTATCGCATTCTTTTATATTGAGATATCCTTATCCCTGGTTGATCCTAGTTGGTAGAATTTTGGGGGTTATTACAGCCGGGTACTTCCAGATTCTGCGACCCAGTTTTTTCAGAGGATTTCAACAGGTAAGACCATGGATACGGGTACAGTACCCAACTCAAGGCCAAGATCACCTCCTTCCCGATCCTATCCCCAATTTTACAAATACACACACTAGTACAACCATTACAATGTACGTCAATCCCTTATTATTCCTGCTGGTCGAACGGGGTCGGGATGTGATGCGATGAAAGCCTTTGTGGCGATGGTTTCTACGGGCGAGTGCCCTTTCTGACACCAACATCATGAGAGGAGTTAATGAGAGATAAAATGAAAGATGGTGAATGAAACTTAGAAAGGATGTGGAAGGAAGTGGCCATGGACTGTCAGGTCCCAGCATTTGCCTGGAGTAGAAAATGGGAAACCACGGAAAACCATTTCAATTCGAAGATGGCTGATGGTGGGGTTCGAACCCACGTCTACCGAGTCCACAGAGAGCTTGGCCCCATGGCCTACTGCTGCGCGTTAGCGAGTGTAGCTACCGCTGTCGGTAAGTACAACCATCACTACATGGATTATATCACACTTATTCCACTCACAATCAAATACACGGTGCTATAGGACCACGATGTCACAGCCCCGTAAAATAAGCAACAACAACAAGCCTAGTAGTAGTACTCTGATTTACAAAAGATGCTCCGTGAAAGCTGTCATCCGCTTGAACGGTGAGGTGAGAAGTGGAGACGAGAGGGGTAACGGTCTCCATAGCAACAGCAAGCAATGTTGCAATGTATGCCAACACAGCAGTAAGCACATGTTGTGACTCAGTGTGTCTTCACTCGTCACGGTCATTAGAGCGCCAGGCAGGGGGGCTAACTTCCCCAGTATTTGTGTCTTCCTGCAAGCCTCTTGGAATGTTATGAGTCATGATCTGCCTCAGTGGCAACGCAGCATTTCCCCATGAGCTAGCTTTGACAGCTGTCAGCGATCATTATTGGTCATTCAGTGTATAGCAATCATACACGTTATCGTCCTAAGGACAGATTACATTGATGATCGTTTCCTTATCACATCAATCACCACCATTACGTGAAAGTAAGTCATAAAAACCAAGTAACGTACTTATTTGTTTATTTTAATAACAACAACCAAAAGAATTCAAGCACCACTGCCGAGCATATTTTTCTTACTCTGTATCTCGGCTAACCAATTGTGTGCAAAACTACACTGCAAATGATCTACCATTAATATGAGACAAGCACGTTTTGTAAATAGAATGGCAACAGACCTTCACAATAACACCGAATAGCTAGCTGTTATCACGCGCGTATAGATCGGTTTGAGTCCGTCAACTTAACTCCGCCAGTTCACAAGCCGTGAGGTGGACACAATATGCTTCTGTTTACCCTCTGCGTTCCAATCAGCTAACATCCAACCCATTGTGTACTTCCGTGCGATGAGCTTGTGGTCATCAGTTTCTTCGAACTGTACCTGGCTGGCTGTCAGAGACTACGGGAGTTGCTAGTCGAAAGAAGACAAGAATGAGAGTAAAAATCACTCTCATGCATGACTGTTTCAATTCTTTCTCCGACATAATGCTTCATTCCTCTCCTCTATGAAGATGGTTGGTTAGTGTTTCATTTGAGGGACTTGGACACCATGGTGATTCAACCCCGTGTACTTTGGTGTGCGTGAAACTTTGTCCGATAAACTGTGTTATTGTGCTGACTGTACTAGTGTGTGTATTCTTGATTCAGGTGAGGATTGGGAAGGAGGTGGCCGTGGACTTAAGTAAGGAACCATCCCGACATTTTCCTGGAGTAGAAGTTGAAACCACGGAAAACCAATTTCAAGATGGCTGAGGTTGGAATCGAACCCACCTCTTCTCGTTTTTTTTCCTCACAAGGCTGAGTGTACCCTGTTCCAGCCCTCACTCCAGAATTAAATTTCTTGGCGGAGCCGGGAATCGAACCCAAATCTCCAGGACTATCCGCTACACCACGAAGTGCTTCCTCTATGAAGAGTACACGTCTCTACAGATATCTAAATTTGTACTGTAAATATGGAGTCACCATGCGCATGTAACTATGACAGACAATTTGAAACGGCTTCACGTAAACTTGGAAACATGGTAGATATCAGCGTGTGCCTAGCTCAGACGTCCATGTACAGAGAGCACTTAGGAAATGTCCGGCTCCATGGCTAATTGGTTAGCGTGCTAGGCTTTGGCCTAAAGGGTCCCGGCTTTGATTCCTGGCCGGGCCATTAGGGATTTTAATCTCCTGGGTTTAATTCCCGTGGTCCGGGGACTGGTATAAGTGACGTCTTCATCATCCTTTCATGCTCATTACGACGCGCAGGTCGCCCACGGACGTAAACTAGAAAGACCTGCACTCGGCCTCTCAGGAAGCTACACGAAAAACAAAACATAAACAAAAAACTTAGGAACTGACACATTGCTAATATAAATAATAGTAATAATAATAATGTTATTGATTTTACGTCCCTTTGAACTAATGCGGCTTTTAGAGACTCTGGGGTGCAGGAATTTTGCCCCGAAGGGGATCTTTAACGTGCCAGTAAATCTACTGACACAGCTTCCTCACATTTGCGCACCCTCAAATGCCAGCTGACTGCGCCAGGATTCGATCCTGAAACCTTGGGCACAGCAAGCGAGAACGATACCTCTGAGCGACGCAGCCAGCCCCTAATATAGAAATGCAGGAATACATGTTGTCCTTATTTATTATTAATACACTCTTCTCTTCCGTGCCCATTTTGATCTCAGTGTAGAGATATCACAGTAGTTCTGGAACACCGAGTGTGACAACAACCTCCCATGTAATGTCTGTGTTGCAGTTTACAGTTTTCATTGCCTTAGTTTACTGGCCACAGTGCAGAACCCTCTATGAGTAGACCATCTCGTAGTGTAGCGGCTAGCGTTCTTGGCTGTCACCCCAGAGGTCCGGTTCGATTCCTGGCTCTGCTAAGGAATTTTAATTCTAACGTGAGGGCTGGAACGGGGTACACTCAGCTTCGTGATGCAAAACTGATAAGAGGAGGGTTCGATTCCCACCTCAGCCATCCTGGTAGTTGTTTTCCGTGGTTTCGCGACTTCTACTCCAGTAAATTGCTGTTACGGTTCCTAACTTAAGGCCAAGACCCCCTTCTTTCCATTTCTAACCCCAATTTGCACACACTAGCACAGCCATCAGAATAACACCAAGTTATCAGACAAATACCACGATGTCGCACCATAATAAGCATTAACAACAACATTTATGTGTAAACAAGTGACGCGTGCCACGACGTGAGTCGTTTGTCCTGTTCCTTTTTTCGCAGTGCAGTGTTACAAACTTCCTGCCCTACTTGTAACACACCAGATAGAAAAACTCCCAGTGACCTTATCTTTCACTTCCCGGTGACCACCTTCTATGGACTCGAGGTACGTAGGCTACCAGTGGGTTCAGAGGTCCTGGTTCGGACAAAAAAAAATGGTCAAAGTGTTGGAACGGGGTACACTCATTTTCGCGAAGCAAAACTGAGAAGAAATGGGTTCGCTTCCCATCTCAACCGTCCTTGAAAAGGTTTCCGGTGGTTTCCCACTTCTACTCCAGGCAAATGGCGGGGTGGTTCCTAACTGTCTCATTCCAAATCATTCCCTTATTTAAATATTCACACACAAAGAGACAGGTTATCCAACAGTTTCCTCACGCACCCAAGCATATGGGGCTACAATATCGCAAGGCCCCTCAATGAATCAACAACAATGTAATATCAGTGGCGTTGGACATGTTCAGCAGTTCTGTTTATAAATCTCCTCATAAAATTTAGCTACGTCATTTTATGTACCGTATTTCATTTCCTTGTCTGTCTTTCGCGTAGTGAACTAAAGCAACGTGTCGGTGTTCTACATTCTACATTCAACTTGTTCGTAGAATCCAGCTAGGCACTAGTCTACTAACATTACACTAGGGGAATAGTGCGAGAAATCTCGCATGTGCATAAACCACCCGCCCTGCTTTAACTCTTATGCGGGCTTCTTGTTTATTTGTTTGGACGCACTTATAAATAAATTGTGGATATTTAAGAAATCAGACTGCAAATTGACACTGTTGCGAGTATCTGCCTTTCTTTTGAATGAATGGCTATTTATGTTCGACCCTGACTATTATGTGTCAGAAAACTGTATCATAATGATGGTCTAACACTATTTTTCATTATGAAACAGTTTCTATCACCAATCACAGCACAAGAAACAGTTGTTTGATCAATTAGATAAGGTTAGCATCGCACCCGCGCTGAGTTCCAAGGCCTTCTAATTTAAATTTCACTGCGTTGCCTAGTGTCATAGTGGTGTGATCAAGGAGGCCTTGGTCAAATACATGGCATTCTCTGCGTTCCATGCGCTCTGTTCAGTACATAAAACTGGCGAAATCTCGACAGATATTTATGAATATTTATCTTAGAACATAAAATAATACGCTCGTTTTATAAACATACTTGTGTCTTAATTATTGCCATTATAGGCTCGTTGCATATTGTACTGTTACGAGCACACCCCGAGTGCATAGAACTGCCGCCCGGCGTAACCTTTATACGGGTTCCATACGACTCAATTCTTCCAGGGGCTTTCGTCTTGTTTAATTGCATAAACGCAGTTTTAAATAATTTTTATTTTTATTTAGTCAATTTACCCTCTAGGTAGGTGGTTCCCACGGACTCAGCGAGGAAACTCACCACTACCGCCTCTATGGGCAGTGTCCTGGAGCTTGGAACATCTGGTCGGGATGGATACAACTGGGGAGGTGTGATCAGCACTTCGCCCAGGCGGCCTCACCTGCAAAGCGAACAGGGGCCTCAAGAGGGATGGGAAGGGATGGAAGATTGGGATGGATAGGCTAGGAAGAGGGAAGGAGGCGGCCGTGGCCTTGAAGAAGGTACCATCCCGGCATTTGCCGGAAGACGAAGTGGGAAACCACGGAAAACCACTTCGAGGATGGCTGAGGGGGAATCGAACCCCCTCTACTCATTTGGGCCACCCGAGGCTGAGTAGACCCCGTTCCAGTCCTCGTACCACTTTTCAAATTTTGTGGCAGAGCCGGGAATCGAACCCAGGACCTCCGGGGCGGCAGCTAACCATGCTGACCGCTACGCTACGGAGGCGACAGTTTTAAATAAATAAATATATTTCCGTTGACTTTTAAAGAAATACAAGATTTTTATTTCCCAATCCTCACCTGAATTACAGATACACACACTAATACAGCCACCACAATAGCACAATCAGACAAATTAAAACACACACACATACCCAAGAACACGGAGCTAAATTACCACACTGTCCTCAAATCAAACAACAGAATTAAGTTTCTTGCCAGAACCAGGACCTCTGAACCCAGCATCTCAACTGAAACCACAACGACACAGGTTATCAGATATTTCTCATCCACAAACGTGTAGGACTTATAACCAAGGTGTTTGTAGCTCTATTTATGAGCACACCCCAAGTGTATAGACCATCCACCCGGCGTTACTGTTATACGGGTGAGTTGATTAATTAACTAATCCTATGTTGCTAGCGGGACTGTGTACCGCAGAACTATGGTGTCTATTTGCCTCGGGAAACCTGTAGCGTGAAGCCACATAGGCCTACCACAAAGCGACTCGTCTGTTTGAGTTGATTAGTCTCATGTAAACGCCACCAATCCAGAAATTAAAATGTATTTAAGATCAAGCATCCCATACGTAATAGAATACCACCTTGTAGCGTAGTGGCTAGCATTCCTGGCTGTCACCGCGGTGGCTCCGGTTCGATTCCCAGCTCTGTCAAGAAATTTAACTCTGGTCTGTGGGCTGCAGTGGGGTACACTCAGCCTCGTGAGGCAAACCTGAGAAGAGGGGGTTTCAATTGCTACCTCTACCATCCAGGAAGAGATTTTCCGTGGTTTCCCCTTTTTCTCCTGCAAGCAATTGTCGGGACGGTACCTAACGTAAGATCACGGCCGTTTCCTACCCATATCCTACCTCAATCACACTCACACACACTGGTTTGGACATCACAGTGACACAGGTTATCAGACAAATTTGACACACCCAAGTACACGGGGCTACATGACCACGATGTCGCAAAACCCCAAAAAGGAATCAACAGCAAGTAATAGGATACTCATGTTTGTCTTGAGTAATACTGTAATATATCTGATTTTGTTTTTAGTCTGACCATTTTATCTATGTTGATTATTCCAGGGGTTTTGCGACATCGTGGTCATGTAGCCCCGTGAACGTGGGTGTGTAGGATTTGTCTGATAACCTGTACCACTGTTATGTCTATACTAGTGTGTGCATTTGTAATCCAGGTAGGATTCGGGAAGGAAGTGGCCGTGGCCTTAAGTTAGGTACCATCCCAGCATTTGCCTGTATTTGAAAATCGGGAAACCACGGAAAACCATTTTAAGGACGGCCGACGGTGGGGATCAAACCCACGTCTACTGAGTCCGCAGATAGCTTAGCCCCATGGCCTAGCACTGCGCGTTAGCGAGCGTAACTACCGCTGTCGGTTGAATGTGACTCGAAATAATGAATGTTTTTAAATATCTTCCAAAACGTAAATACTCAGAATTAAAAAATAATCAGGGATGTACAACCATGCATTTAAACACATGTTCTGCTTCGTGGTTCAGTGAATAGGCCACTTGTCTAAGATCTGGCAGATTCTGGGTGGAATTCCTGACCGGGTCGTGGGGGTTTAATTTCATACTGTTAATTTCCAGTAGGCTACTGGGTGTTTGTGACGTCTTCATCCTCATTATGATGAGTACGTCACCCATGGACGTCAACTTGAAAGACCAGCACCAGGTCTCCGCGGAGGCCACACGCTATTATTATTTGTATTACTATTATTAAAATAAATGTTATCTTATAACATCACCTCATCACAGCGACAAAGGGCAGTGATACTGGTTCCTTATCCATCGCACTACTGAGGCTGGACTACGAGGGAACACGAGACAGTGATGAGTGATACAAGACTTGATGGAAAAAGAAAAGTGTGAATTATCCCTATTCTTATTTTATAATTATCTCTATTATTATAATAATATTTTTTTTCGTATACCGAATAATCCTTGTATTATAAAATATATTTTTGCAGTTGTATGAATGATTTTTTGTTGTTTAGATAATGTAATTTGCCACCATGGACAGCGTCCACATTTGCAAATAAATGTATGTATGTATGTATGTAAGCATGTATGTATGTATGTATGTATGTATGTACATCTGGATGATATAACGCGTGGCCCAGATTAGAGACCGTCCATAGTCAGCGGAACGTGGGTCGAGATTTGAATGTCGTCCGTAGGATCACTAATGATCTTTCTCGACAGCGTCGATGTTGTGTCAATAGAACACATTCTGCAGAAACATGGGCTTGTAAGCCACTGCACGCAGACGACTTCCGACAGTTTTCTGTGTAATTTGAAGTGCCACTGTTGCTCGCATTTGCACTGCTCTTTGACGGGAACAGTTCACTGGACATCTGCCAACTAGTTATGCTACATGACTATGGTCCGTATACTGGAGGTTGTTCCTCAGCGACCAATGGCAAACAACTCAATACGCCTGAAAATGTTATAATTTACACATATACATGTCGTTGTTCTATATCTTGATAAATCAACGCAAACGACCCATTTCTTCATGGTGTTGAAATTTTCATTTTCATTAGTGTATCTTGTGAGAAGGAGAGGGGGAGGTGCTGATGACACTACCGTTTGAAAGTTATCTGCATGGTATTAACATGTCCTTGAGTGAAGGGTTAACCCCAATGAATAACGATAATGATGAGAATGATGATGATAATAATAAAAATAATAATACATGTAAGTATATTATTATTATTATTATTATAGGTATCCTAACATCTAGACCGTAGGCCCGTCTTATAACGGATAGTGAGTCAAATTTGGTAATGCTTTCGTGCTTCCAGACATCTTTAGATCAACGTTTGTACAAGAGTATCGTGAATAGCAATATCATTCCCTTGCTGTGATAGAAGGCAAAGCACACAAGGTGAATTAACATGCTATCCCGCAGATATACAGCGCGCACGACTTGGAGGTGTAATAAAACAAAAATAATTTCTCAAAACATAAGAGAGAGAATAATTGTTTCTACAGGTAGTGAAACTCAAAATGTGTTTACATACATAATATATCTCGATATGTTTACAATTAGTGGCGCGACAGCTCTCTTCGTGTGTCATATAGCATTGTAGGTGTGACATTTGCGATAGCTGCTCAAATTTAATGGCGTAGAACTGGTGGATGACAAACTGGCGTTTGGTACTCTTGATTCTTCACAAAACCCCACAGGGAGAAATCAAGTGGCGAAAGGTCTGGGCTTCTAGGGGTGCCCAGATATCATACGACTACCTCTCACAACACAGCGCTCTGTAAAGTAACGGTCCAAGATATTTCTCACAATATTCGCATAATGACATGGTGCACCATCTTGTTGGCAGATCACACCACAAGGACGTTGTAGCAAAGTGTTCAACTCCAACCATGTCTAGGTACCTTTGTGAATTAGCGGTACTCTCCGCGAAAATAATGGTTTTATGTTCCTGTTCTTCAACAATTCACACCACACATTCACTTTGGGAGAGACACGTTTGTGCTCTTATCACGTCGTGGGGGTTTTCCGTTCTCCATATGTGGCAGTTGTATCTGTTCACTTCCCCAGAAAAATGGATTGTAGCCTCATCAGGAAAATAAAGCATATCTAAGAATGCCGCATTCTTGTCAATTTTCGCCAGAACTGCTTCCGCAAATACCTGCCGTCGCGGCTTTTTGTCAGGTTTAAGTTTCTGATGAAGCTGCTAGGTATGTAAAACATTTTGAGATTCTCTACTTGTAGAAACAAACCACCTATTTTTATCTCTATTAGTTTCCAAGATATTATTTTGTGTTTCCTTATACAACCAAGCCAAACACACTGTATAGAAAGGCGGAAGCTCACAAAAAAAAAACCTTTAAGGTAATATGAAAGAGACTTTGTGCATGTTCTGAAGCTGGAGGTCACATGAAAAGCAACGAAATGAGAAGGGGAGAAAATAAGAAATATCATATTAGGGATGAAAGAGATAGCTAACCGTACCACATGAATTATTAAATCTGACGTTCCACGTTATTTGGTCCGGATAAAGGCAGCATACATTTCAAATAATATTTTAGGTGAGGTATGTAATATAATTGCCTCTTAAATCTCTGGGAAGAGAATATTGTAATGCGATACTTGAGGTCTCCGTTTCTCCGTGAACCCACTTGAGTACTATTTTCCAGAATATATTACAACGTGTAGTGGAAGTTAAATACTGGGTTAAGTTGTTTTAAATTGGATTGAATGCTCGCCGGAGAATGCTAAACCATTTCGTAAAGTCCCTAATTAATTAAAGCCGAGTTACAAGGAACACAACAAACACCTTCAAGATCTGGGCAATTTTCTCTGCCAGAGTTGTTGAAAATGTGATCCGGTGGTGTGTACTTTACACTGCATATTGATGAACAACTTCTGGGGGGTTGCTGAAGTGATCTATGTGATGTCTACGGTAATGTCTGTAGTTCCACCAGTGTGAGAGAATTGAACCTCAAAGATAAAAATCCTAAGAACCGAGGTCTGGAGACCTAGAAGGCCAGATTACACACGGTATTATGCAATTACCGAAGAATTCGTCCAAAAACTAGGGTGATGTAAGTGCCGTGTGTGCAGATGCTCTGTTTTGTAACCAGCCCTCATGAATCAAGCTCATTGAGCTGGGGAACAAAAGGCTTCATAATAGCAATGTGTAATTTCTGCGTTAATGCTGTCATAGAAGTTTGGCCCAATAACATGTTGCTGACTTGAGGCACCCCTACCCCAGTCTTCTGATCATGTAAGGGCATTTCCGTCCACTCGTGAGGATTGTCAGAGCTCCAGACCCGAGTGTTCTGATTCTTATCGCAGGCGGATGGGTGGAATCACCCTCATTCGTAAATAAGTTTACATCAAAAAGATTCACACCAGAGTCAGTAACCAACGCTGGACTTATCATCCACATCTTTCAATTGTGGCACAACGGACACATTGCGTAGAATGTACTTTAGTTCTTTTGCGGAATTTTGTGTTCTGCTCTCTTTGTCACATTGGTCTACTGAGTTTTTGCACTCCTCAAGCTTAATGTCGCTGATCGCCGCCACTGTCTCTCCTGAGGATGAGTGACAGGCCTCACTCGCGATATTACACGAGAAAGAAAATCCCCTAAATAAAAAGAAACGGCCATGTCATGCCCAAAACAATATGTTCAGTAAAGATCATATAGCCTACTTTTTCCGAAATGTATGAGCATAGTTATAACTCTTTGTCTTTATCAAGGTGTGTAATACCCATTTCTTGGTTGAAGACCTTAGAAACTATTTACCTCTACCAAACACCAGAACCTCCGAAAACTACTACCATCATTGAAGAAAGAAAGAAAGAAAGAAAGAAAGAAAGAAAGAAAGAAAGAAAAGAAAGAAAGAAAGGATATATCTTAAGAATTTTATGGAACTGGAGACATGATCGACCGGACGTGGGCAACATCCACCTTTGAGTTGAGGCATGTGTTTACACGTCTGGCTGTCCATGGTTTTCACCACCTTCATTGCATTAACAAATCTTTCCATGACCCTACAGTGACGTATGTATGCCAACTATGTGGACAAGCATGTGAACGCTACCACTTAGAGCTCTGTAGTAAAAGAAAACAATCAATCAAAGTCAATGCAATTCAAATCCCCAGAGCGCAATTTAGTGTACATGTTCATTTTTTATTTTCGATTCCTATTTGGCTGCAATAAAGGTATTAATTAATATCCCGAACTAGCACCAACAGATAGGTTACGAATACTATGTGAGATTGTTTTGTTCTTTAGCTAAAATAACAGTTTCAAATAACACACAATAGGCTGTTACAAATGCTTTAAAATAAAAAAATATCGTATTATCAACTTGTCATTCCTCAAATTCGATGCACATAGAATGCCAACGGTAGGCTAATCAATGGAGTCCCACACAGATCAGACATGCCATCTGGTGAAAAAGTTTCGTTTAAGGTAATCCTAATAGGGCGACTGCAGTCTAGCGACCGTAAAAGGAAATGTTTGAAATAAAGATGTTCCAACGTGCAGGCTGGTGCGCAGCTCGCAACCAGTTGGCCATGATAGTTCATCTGGTTTCTGTTAAATGTCTCGTGCAGATCCGGTGGTGAATATTGTTTTAATTAAATATATATTTTCCATTGTTATATGCACAATATAACGCTTAATTTTATAACGTCTGAGTAATTACAAAACAATAAATATAAGAACATTCAAGCAAAAAAAAACCTCTCATAGGTTTTGAACCCTAATTAAACGGGTAAAAGACTAACGCTTTAACCACACAACCAAACATGTCCACCAAAATTCGCCGTTAACAGTTGACTTACATACAACGCCTTCGAAAATAATGATTTGGACTAAACGATTTATTCAGAGGAGTATATTTTTATATATAAAGCAATTCACACAAAGTTTATATTATTTTTATCAGTGGGCTATATTGCATGCAATACTGAAACTAGTGAAATATAGGTCAGGCACAAGATATCAGCTGCCATCTTGTCTTGTAACCGAGACGGCTCGGCTTTTTGAAGTCACTGCTACCGTGTAATATTATAATATGAACTTAAAATATCGAACTGGCCACATCCTTTAGGACAGTTTGAACCATCCTCGGTGCGATAATCGTAACTAATGGGTTTACAGTTATTAATTATAATGTTTGCACAATTCGCACGGACGCCATGATAAAATTGCATAGCTGATGACCTTGTAGTTTGGGCTCAAGACACGTCCTATATGAAGGTATGTTGTTACCAAATTTGGTAGAGATCGGATGGTTAGTTTAGTCGTAATTTGATTTTACGATTTGAACGTTTGAGTGGCCGTCATTCAGTTCTGGTAAAGATGGCGCTGATATAAAACATGACACTGAGGTGTCCTTTTTTAGTGCTGCCTCTGTACCAAATTTCGTTCAATTGAGATACACCGTGTTTGAATTGATAGGGGGGTGGGGGACAGGCATACAGAGTACACACACACAGACAGACACACAATTTTTGGCCCTGTATACTAGTTTTCATAAGTCTACTTTCATTTTTTGCAAAAATCGAAAGTAGGCTAATAATGTTCTGCAAAGTTAATTATTGATTCATTTAGGGGCTTTGCGACATCGTGGCCATGCAGCTCCGTGTACTTGTGTGTGTGGGGGGATGGAAATTGACTCATAGCCTGTGTTATTGAGATGGCTGTTCTAGTGTGTGTAATGATACATCAGACGAGGATTGGGTAGGAGGCGGCCACGGCCTTCAGTTAGGAAACAACCCGGCATTCACCTGAAGTTGAAGTGGGAAACCACGGAAAACCACCTCCAGGATGGCTGAGGTAGGAATCGAACCCACCTACTCTCAGTTTTGCATCACGATGCTGAATGTACCCCGTTCCAGCCATCAGACCAGAATTAAATTTCTTGGCAGAGCCGGGAATCGAACCCAGGACTCCGTGGTGATAGCTGCATAGTTAATTAACGGACACTCTGTATGCAATCGTGAAGCTACAGTAGATATCAAGGTGTGAATGATTCATAAAAATGCTTCAGATATTTCCACAAATATTCCAGTTTTCTGCAACGTGGCTGGAATATTCCTCCAGAGGTTCCCCAAATGACAATACTGTACTTTTGGCCTAGGACCAACATAAAGGTACCCAGGTCGAGTCTTGCTTGTGTACAGAATTTTCACCTGTTAATAGCAATCGGTGTTGTAGGAATAACCAATTTGTTCTTCAAATGTCCGGATTCAATATCAAATATCTAATCGGTAAAATCTGGAGGTCTATGCCACATCATTTCTTGCTTAAATGGTCAGGTTGATATACGTAAATCAACATACTGTAAGCACTTCTGCAATCTTACATTCCTTGATGAGCTATTCGTAAATCCGTCATAATTATGCTTTCTCTAAAAATTAATTCAACCCCCGCCATAACCGAGCGCTCCATGGAGGGTACGGGGCGTCTTGCCTCATTCAAAGATCCCAGGTTCAAGCCCTAGCACTGGCAGCGGCCATTCTGCGTGCTGCATTCCGCAGGGTTTTCCACACCCCAATAAAATAATTGAGATGTTTCCTTATTGAAGGTCCTGCTCATCGATCTAAAACAAAGTTCCTAATAGAATCCTGAATAGCATTCCATTCGCTCCGGTCGAATATCCCTGCTCCGGTTGAAGTAATGTTAAACATACTGTGCACGTGGACTGACTGGTCTCGTCATGCCACCGGAACGCACATACAGTAGGTCTACTGCTCACATGAAACACTTTGTTGAGAATGCGTTCTTCCGGCATAAAGCAACCAACACTTAGCTCTGGCCTTAAAGGCGAGGACTAGACAATGACATAATGGATTGTACAGGCCGGACGTTTGTTTTGGACGAGTGAAAAATCTTCATGGAAGCCTGGAGGCGAGTTACTACAGTACCGTACCTGTGTTGTTGTCAGCTGCCCCATGCGGTCAGATGTTTGACAAAGCTATCTTACGCTAATGCTTAAGTACAGTCATTGGCAAATATAATGGTGTTCTGTTCGTAACTATGTAACGTGTACTTCCGCGTCATACAATACTTCGACGTGGACTGTACTGCCTGCACGGTGGTGTCGTTACGTGCTCAAGTCGGGAATTCCATTACATCAGACCGGTGGTGACAAATATGAAGCGAGAGTGCTAGAGAGTGACTGTGTACAGGCTCACCCGCAAGCTTCAAGGTAAAGGGCAATCGTCTAAAACAAACGTCTGGCTTGTACAAAGTTTTGTCCAGAGATGTAGGATGGCAAATAAAAACTCCTCTTACAGTTTATAAAATGTGTGTACAGTCGCTCAAACAAAGAATGAACACGCTCATAGCAACTGCACATTTATCTTCCTTTCTTGTTTAGTTCTCGAGCCGAGAGCCAAAAACAAACAGGAATGATTGGAGTAACCTCGTAAAAATATACTTACCTGACACCGCAATCAAATGGTTCTCCAGTCAACCAGCCACTGGACTTTGGCTAAGACTGTCACCAAGAGAGTGCTAATTCTCTTGTTTGCGGAACTGTACGTACGCTTTCTACAGTTGGCGTGTAGTGTAATACCTTCCACACAAAAATACATGGTTCGATTCTCAGTCAGCAAAGTATTTTAAAAAGAATTATATCATGCACCAGTTTATGCACATTATCGTCAATGGTTACTGCAACACTTGCATCCAGGCTGTCACTTCTAAGTGTGTTCTTCATTCAAGGCGTGAAGATGAAATGTAAGTGGTTAAACGTGCCATATAGCCTATTCTACTGGTATTTTCCATTAATACCTCTCCCGCGTATCTAAAAGATTTGTCATGTGACGTACTAAATAGCTATTGGTACATGAGCTACGTTGTGATAAAGTGTAGAGCAACAAAATCAAACTCAAAACTCAATATCCAGAAGTTGTGGTCATGTTTAGACAAAACACATACAAATAAGATTATACGAAAGCATCATCATAATCATCATCACTACCGCATGCCCAGTCTTAAACGAAAGCTTTCACCGATCGCCAAGATAACTCAAGTCAACACACTTCTAGCACTCGATAATATGTGTCACCAGTTACACGATGAGGCTTTCAAAGCTAAGGAATTGTGTACTGATGTATTAACTTACCGATAGATATATTCAATAGAACACAATGTTGCAGGTACGCTCCATTTCGAGAAAATTGTAATTGCCGGTATTATCAACTTAATTCTGTAGTTAACTTTATTATTCTAGGTAGGTCTAAATACGCGTAGATCAACCATTGGTATGAATCTTACATTTGAAGAAAAGTAGGCTCTTTTGTTCGTCATGGAACTATTTGTTTATTATTAATATTTTTATGAGGTTAAGTATGTCAACACAATGATTCGTTAACTTCAGATACGAATACTGTCAACATTATTTTGTTAATGTCCGTTTCTACAGAATTTGAAATGAAAATCCACAGCCTGCTTCCAGTCTCCGACCGGGTCAGGAATGGAATGAATGAAGCCCCCATCTAGCGGCGAGGATATGAACTGTGCCGGCTGCCGAGACCTGACGCACTCCTCTGGGACAATGATTAAATGAATGACAGATGAAATGAAATGAGAGTGGAGTGTGTTGCTGGAATGAAATTTTGACAGGGAAAACCGGAGTGCCCGGAGAAAAACCTGTCTGCCTCCGTTTTGTCCAGCACAGATCTCACATGGAGTGACCGGGATTTGAACCACGAACCCAGCGGTGAGAGGCCGGCGTGCTGCCGCCTAAGCCACGGAGGCTCCGTTTCTATTTAAAGTTCATATTGAACCCTTCAGAATAGCAGTGTTTTATGCAAGAATCTTAGATCAAGGGGTCGCGTTCAGTTCATAGTGTGGTGTTTACGTCCGCCAAACTACGTGCTTTTCTGAGGCAAGGGTTATAGGATGAAAACTATAACTAAGAAAGAAAGGAGACAAAACGTAAGATAATAACAAGATTTAATAACTAATTTGTGCATAAAAGAATAAAACAAACAATAATAAACAAAATCCTCCCTGAATTTTTCCCTGACAGGAGTATTTATCACATTGAGGAGTCAGATGGATCTCCCCCTTTCTAATAAAATGTGGATCCTAGTTCCACTATCTTGCATATGAATTTATGTTCGCGTGGTGACTATCTACGGGAAATGAGTACTTGGATGATCATTCGTTCACAACGGGTTAACAGCCACGGTGCTCACGAACAATCATCTCGTAAATCAACTTTTATGGCTATGGGCATAACATTAATAAAAATCCTTAAATCTAACTCTGACACACATATTACAACTCTACTATTTACAGGCATCTCTCTGAGACCCTTATTAGTGTGGTGACACACTTAACAAATGAGCTGCCACAATGGCCAGATACTCAACAACAAGGAAACACAGCGCCGCACGTGACTCACGAGTCACTGACATGTACAATAAACAAAGAATAAACCAACAACAACAAACAACCTGAGTGGTTAAGATTACTTTATATTAACAAAACTGCATGTTAAGGAAACGCTTCGAAGGTAATCGTGTTTCGTAGGCAACTCCCATTTTTTTTAAACAATTTTACCATTGATCAGTTTCTCACATTTATATTTATTTTCAAGTAATTGGGAGCCAGACTTGCACTCCACTTTAATGAGCTCTGCTTGCTAAACTCAGTCAGCCCTTGTGACAACAACTCACCCCTTTCCACAATACCAGTCATGTCCCCCATCCAGTGTATATAAATAGCCGACCCGCTGAACTGTTATCTCAAGGAATCAACAGCCGCTAACATCTCCTCCCACTCAACATATGGTCAGACAATAATCACATATCCATAATTGTCCTCGCAAGGATGCAATATGAATCTGGTACCAAGCTGACAGAAATCAGTCTCTGCTGAAGTTCCCGCTTGTAATACCACAACAATATACTCACAATACACACATCTGGGACTGACATAACGCCTTTCACATGGGTCTGCTGAATTAGAGCTCGCAAACATTTAACACAATATTTAAAACCTACGATAGAGCTGAGTACTCTTCGTCACAAATTACATTGCTCCAAAGGCAATAATCACACTGAATCTGATCAATAATAATTCTCAACAACATTTAATTACCCTCCAATCTACTATATAATTATATTAATTCAGTCCTACTTCTGAAGCACGACATATCTCCGAGAGACGTTTTTAACCGCACTTCGTAACCTAGGCGAACACGGCCGTTCACATAGATACGTTAGTTAACACAACACAAAGAAAAGAACCTTCCATTAACTACCATTGTGCGAGCTGCTTCCAAACAAAAGTGTGCCAGATCAAAACTAAATATACTACATTAAATCACACAAGCAAAGTATTTACAAACATATGTCCCATAAACCATAAGTTAATTTAATAAATAATAAAATATTATTTGTACTCATCTCGTGTTGTAGTCACCCGTCAAAGAACATCAGACGCCATTCCCCAACTGGATGATTCTTTATCTCATAGCAGCCATCTGGACGGACTGTTGAGAATTCCACACTTCCTCTGCATTCATCGATGTCATCCTTGCGCTGATACAAAAATTAGGTTATTATACACTTTATGCCTGACTACTAAATTCGCTTGTTCAGGTACTAAATTCCCTGTCACTGTTCGTTGGCGAATTATCGACGCTACTGTCCCTATAACTATAGTACTATGACTATCTATCACTGAATTTACCACTTTTCAATGAATATCTTGTGTCCTCGACACAAAATACAAGTCTATCTCTTCAGACGAACAGAATAATAATAATGTCTCCTAGACACACGGAATGAAAGTCAATGTCTGTAGACGCACAGAATAATAATAGTGTGTCCTCAACACACGGAATAAAAGTCAATGTCTTGGCTCTTCGACACACTTATAAATGAACTGGCCCTTGGGTCTAGATGGAGGGGGATTTTATGTAAAAATTTCTCGAAATAATTGTGGTACAGGAATGAAATAAATATCACTGAACTCGTAATATTGCACAGGTCAAGAATATGCCCATTAATCCTAGAATCGATCGTAGAGATTTTGTCTAGGCGATTTCCCGCGTGAATACTAGCCGCCGCGTACCCCAGCCAGAGTTGGCGCGCAAGTACGCATTCTCTTCTCATTGGTTCTCCATTTTCTGTAATTTGGCGGTTTCTAGTAGATCTTGGCGTCTTGGGAGTATCTATTTTCTTCATCAGCCATTCACGTTACTGCATCATATTTCTTCTAGGCGCGAATATCACAATGAACATACCAGAACCATGTCTCACCGCGCGTCGCTTCTAAAATTGAGGTAGCCACACCTGTCCCTGTGATACATCGCTCTGCTATTTCTTTTCATAGCTCAAGTACTTAGCCTTTTGTTAAACTGATGCAGGTATGTCCCTACTGTCTCCAACAAATGCTTGAGATTTCCTCATCACTGTCTGGCTACTTTCATGATGCTGGTTGAAATATTTATTAATTGAAGAAATAAAAAGTAGAATCATTTAACCAACATAGGGTAAAGGGTTCACAACTCTCCCACTCACAAAATTTCGAACTTAGGAATAAAGTCGACAATTTTACAATACTTCCGTAGGTCAATTTGTTTTATTTCCAGAATCACCCCTTTTTCTTACTTGGTCTAGGCGCTCCTGTCTTCAATGGCATTTACTCGTTTTCATATCCTGCTTGTCTCTACCCTTTCCAATCTTGCGTGACGCTCGATGCCTGCGGCAACACCTTACTTGCCTCGTTAATGTTTGTCAACAACAGCTCTACTTCCTCCTTCATCACGTGCCGTATTCAACTGCTCCCCGTTGACTTTGTTGATAGTAGGACGTCCGTATATTCAAACAGCGTCATTATTTCGGCGCTACCATGGTTCACTTCGACGATATTTCTTTAGGTTGGCAGCGTTGTAAACTGACATTGTTCCTGTGCTCAATTCCTTCACTCTGTAAGCATTATTTCCAAGGTTGCTTACGATAGAATAGGGTCCTATGAATTTTTCGCAGAACTTACTAAAGATTTTCTTTTCTGGGTCCGATATAGCAGGTCGTTTTACCAAAACGAGCTGGTTGACTTCAAGATCACCGTGGAACCTCTTATTTCTTACTCGCCGTAATCTGCGGTCTGCTTGTTTCCTCATGTATGCTCTCGTTCTTTCAATTCTCAAGTCTGGTGCTATCATGGGATCTTGTGGACAGTTAATGATGCTTTTCCACGTTCTTACTGGATACTCGTTCTTGTGTAGGACCATAGGGATTTGTCCTGTTGACTCGTGCCTGGTAGAATTCATGCATGTCTCTACATCCTTAATTTTATCGACCCATTTGTGGTGTTCGTTCGGAATGAAGATTCTCAAATATGCAGTTACAGATTTAATTACTCTCTCGCTTGGATTTGCTTGGGCATGTCGGATACTGCTTAAAACATGTTTTATACCCATGTCTTCCATTCCTTTCTTGAATTCGGCGGTTGTGAAATAACTGCCATGATCTGATAATATAAACTCTGGTTTTCCAAGGGTTGGAATAACTCTATTACGAATGCGACTGAGTACCTGCTTCGATGTTGTTTTCTGAATAGGGCATAGTACTACAAACTTAGAAAATACATCAATGCACACTAGCAAATGACGGCAACCTCTCCTTCCCTTCGGAATTGGACCAAGACAGTCCATCGCCAGTAGCTCACATGGTTTCTGAGGTAGCAATGGTCTAGGATATTGCCTCAGTAAATAATTATTTGGCTTTGTTCTCTGACATGGGTCACAAGTTGTAATGACGTCACATATAGTTGTTCTCATACGTGGCCATGTAAATGTCTCTCCTATAGTCGCTTCGCACTTGTCTAAGCCCACGTGACCGTAACTTTCGTGCGTATGCCATGTCAATCCTCGTTGTAACGATGCAGGTACTAATATGCGTAACTTGGTGTGGTCATTATCTACCCATTTGTGCAGCAAATTGTTGACATAAACATATCTTCCTTCTTTGGCTTTCGCTTCTCGAAATGCAGGTGTTCCTGTAGGTAGTTGCTTTTTGAAGTATTTAATTAATAGCATCATCCATGGTTCCGCTTCCTGTTCTCGCTGTATCTCACGTAACTCCTCCAAGAATTCCCGGTCCTTCGGTGTTAACTCCAAGTGTTGTACCATCGCTGTTTCTTCATTATCAGGCTCTGGGTTCCTGCTGAGTGCATCCGGTATCACGTTCTTCTTCCCTGGACAATGTTCAATTTCAATGCTGAACTGCTGAATGTATATAGACCAACGTGTCACACGTTCGCTTGCCATTGACGTCTTAAACAAGAATGTTAGTGCCTTGTGGTCAGTTCTGACAACAATAGGGTAACCATAGATTATTCGTTTCCATTGTTGGAGCGCATGAAGGATGGCCAACAATTCTAGCTCGGTTACAGTATAATTGCGCTCGTGCTTATGCAATTTTCGGCTGACAAATGCCAAATATGTTTTGTGCTGCAGGTTAGCTGGATCCTCTTGGTAGAGCATAGCACCTATCCCAATTAGTGAAGCATCCGCTTGGATTATGAATTTGTGCTTGAAATCTGGATATCCTAATTTAATGCAGTTTTCCAATAGCTGTTTTGTTGCTTGGAATGCCTTCTCACATTCCGCGTTCCATGACCATTTGTTATTTTTCTTTAACATTTCTTGCATTGGAGCTACAGTCTCCGTATAACCTGGACAGTTTTCTTTAAAGAATCCCGTTACGCCTAAGAAAGCCCGAATGTGCTTGACTCTCGTTGGTGTAGGGAAATTCTTTATCGCTTCAATCTTAGCTGGGTTTGGCATCACTCCCTCCTTGTCAATGACGTGACCCAAATATAATATCTCGCTCTTGAAGAAATGCGATTTCTTCAGGTTTACTTTGAAATTCGATGCGTTCAAGTTGCCCAATACTTTATCTAAATTTTCCATGTGAGTTTCAATGTTGTCGGATGCCAACAGAATGTCGTCAATGTATCGCACCGTCATCTCCTTTACTTCCTAGGTTAGGTTCCGGTCCAGTGCTCGGATTAAAGCACAGCCCGCTGTTTTGACCCCAAAAGGCATTCTGACGAAACAATATGTCTGGTTATCGAATAAGAAGCCAGTTAGAAGCTGTGACTTCTCATCCAACTCAAGATGGTGGAACGAGCTCGTCAGATCGACTGATGAATATATGCTCTTGTTTTTAAAGCCTTTTAATACGTCTCTGATAATTGGCGCTCTGTCATACTCAGGAAAAATGAGTCTCATGTTGAGATTTCTGGCATCTAAACAAAGTCTAATAGATCCATTTGGTTTTGTGACTGCCAAAATCGCATTTAGATAAGGTGTAGGTGTCTTCCTTATCACTCCAGCTTCTAACATCTCATCTATAATGATTTTAACTTGACCACGATACTTTTCAGGAATTGGGTACAATCTGCTTTTGAAAGGTGACCAGTCCTCGACTTGCATAGAGTACTTGAAATTTAAAATTTTCCCAGGTACTGTATCAAATACTGTTTTGTGCTTCCTTAGAATCTCTTCCAACTGTTTTCTGTGTTCACCCCCAAGTTGAATGTCATTGAGCCGCTCCTGTAGTAACTCTTCAAATTGTGCATCGCTGTTACTTCCTTCTGTCAATAAAGACCATATCTCCTGGGATTCTATCTCCTCATCTAGTTCCACAACAGCCCCTTCTACGATGTTATCTTCCGCCTTTCGTACCTCCTCTTCCGTCTCTTCTGATATTGCTTCCAATGCCCAAGAATTTACATCTCTTCCGGTAGTGATTTCATCCATATGCAATCCCACGTTTTTCAGCTGGTCATATTCTCTAAAACTGACTGTATTCTTGTGTAAATCTATCACTGCTTGATAGTCACAAATGAAATTTGCACCAAGAATTATATTGAAATTCATCTTTGCCATGATAATGAATGTTTGCCCAAAAGTATGTTCCAAAATGTTCAGCTCTAAGTATGCCTGACGTTTACAAGTAACGGTGCGTTCAGGAATAACACCCCTCACTTTGAGCTGTGGTACCGGAATTACAGGAATATTCTGAGTCCGTCCCAACTCTCGAACCAAGGCCTCCGATACTAGACTGATCTGTGACCCTGTATCCAATAAACATCTTATATTAATTCCACCAATCCTTGCGTAAATAATGGGTAATTGCCTAATTTCATCGTTCAGTGGTTTCACCGTCTCCTCCAGGCAATCTTCTGGTACAGCAATCCATTCTTGTATGTTCGCTACTATCCATCCATCTTCAACTTCCGACTGTTGTGTTTGGAGACTGTCTCCTTGATCCAAAATTAACATTTTTTTTTTTAGCTCCATTTCGACTCCCATCATCCTTCTGTCGCTCATGTCCATGATATTCCTCTTGTCTCAGTAGACTTCCAGCTTCCTCAGTATGTGTATCTGGGTTCTTTTTTGTTCCCAATGGCCTTTTCCCATCTTCCTAGTTCTCCACCTTGATTAGCGTGTAACTCCTCTAAGTAATTTTGTGATTGAGCGTGCCTATCATCCCAGTCATCTCGATAGTTACGTTGATCTCCTTGATTTTGATCTCTCCTTCCTTTCCATCGTTGATTGGCATTATAATCACCGTATCTTCCATAAGGCCTGTCATTCCTTCGATTATCACGCCATTGTTGATATCCTCTCTGTTGGTATCTATTGTTGCCCTGGTATCTATTGTTGTAGTAATTTTCGTTACGCTGATATGGTCTGTTTTCCCCTTCTTCCTGGTTTCGCCTAGGTGTGGAGGTGCTCGTATTAGTACCCTGCGTTTTAGTATTTCCCTGTTTTGTCTTTACGACCTCTGTAGTGTTGACTAATTCCAGTTGTCTTCCTCCTCTAAAATGACTATGAGATGTGGTCTCATCTATTTGCCGTAATATCTGCTCTGCATGTAGGGCCGTACTGACGTTTGCTGCGACTAGCACTTGCTGTACATTAACTGGCATTTGCCTTGCTATTGTCATCACCAAATCTGATTCGTTTAATGGGTAATCCAGTTCGCGAAATTTTAGCATTTGCATGTTAAAGAAATCTGAGTATTTTGTCTGCTGGGTAGTTTGGTATTTTCTAGAGTAAAGCTCCATTCTTAAACTCTGTTGTATGGCGGGAGACCAGTATTTGCGCAGAAACGCTAAATTAAAGTCTGACATGGTTCCAAATGTATATTTGAAACTTAAAAACCAGGTGAGAACATTCCCTGATAAAAATCTCTTCATCATTCTCAATCTACGTGCTTCAGGTACTCCAGTGTCATTAAAATGGTCTTCAATCTCTTTGATAAAGGCCTTAGGTGTTACCCCTGAATTTTCGGTGTATTTCTGCGGTTTGTAGTCATTTGAGCGAATTACTTGAATATGTTGTGTGGGCTGATGACCGTCCTGTGGTGTTGAGCTTCTATCTACGTTCTTACGAAATCCTTCCGTGTTTGTTGTTAATGGGCTCTCTGCTTGATTCTGACTTCCTGCTATGCTGGGTTGGGGACTATGTGAGTCATCCTGCTTGTCTTTCAATGTTCCCGTTTTAAATATAGACGATTGTTCTAATGAGCGAAGTTCGGCTTTAATGATCCTGTCTGTCTGCTCTTTAAGTCTATTTTTTACCTCTTGCTCCAAAGCATGAATACGCGTGTGGTTTTCGCCTACTGTTTTAAGAATAGTGGATCTTTCCTCTCTAGAATCAATATTCATTTTCTTCCAATCTTTCCTGATCTGTTCTTTAATCGTGCTTATTTTTTCTTCAATTTGGCTCTTATTTTCATCCTGATTATTTTCTATCTGGCTCAGCCTTTCGTCTAATGTACTCTTAAATTGTTCTTGTTCCGTTTCTAAGCTTTTCCACTGTTCCGCTGATTTTATCTCTAGACGGCCCATATCTTTAATTATGCCTGAAATGTTCTCATCTACTGCTGATATTTGTTGTTGAATGACCCTGCCACTTTTCTCCATCTCCTTAAATCGACCTTCCAACTTATCTTGAGCTATTTTGACCTCGCTTGTATTCATTGTGCATGCTATTTCAATCTGCTCTAATTTAGCTAACACCGTTTCATCGAGAATGCTAAGTTTTTTATCGAAAATACTCTCCATTTGTTTAATCTGCTCTAATTGTTTCTCATTATTTTTGCTTACATCAAGGGCCAGTAATATCATCTGTTGGTTTGTGTGCTCTTTCATCTCTGCGGTTAACGAAGCTAATTGGTTCGTGTTTTTATTATTTTGCGCCTCTAACTGTGAATTTATAGTGTCATTAATTTCACTCTTTAACAACCTAGCTTGTTCCGCCTGATATTCATTTTGCTCAATTCTACTGTTATTTAACTGTGTCCGCAATGATTCACTTTGTTCTAACAGTTTAGCATTTAGCGATTCACTTTGTTCTGACATTTTCGTATTTAGCGATTCACTTTGTTCTAACATTTTCGTATTTAGCGATTCACTTTGCTCTAACATCCTAGTGTTTATAGATTGACTCTGTTCTGATAATTTAGTGTTTATTTGTTCGGATAACTTCGTGTTCAGCGATTCACTTTGTTCTGCTAATTTAGTATCCAACAATTCCTGAGTTCTCCTCGCTGCACTTTCAATGATCTCCTGGATCTGCGCCACCGTTGCCATGTTTTACAATATATATGAGACATATGGGAAATGGCATACGCCAATGCCCTTTGACACGCACATAAATCCAATGCACATTTAATTTCTTTATCCTACTCAGTTCATTTATTTTTACCTTTAACCCCATTAGTTGATTGCATCTCTGAGTAGTTCTAGTTTTACTCAATTTAATTTTAACCCCAAGCACATATTTAGTCATTAAACAGTTATCCTGATCTGATATTAACACTGACTAATTAACAAAGTATTAATTGTCATTTTAGGCTACAGCCTCCTAATATTTCCATGAGTTTGACTTTCTAAACAAATCTAGTTTTAACTTTATCATTGGGCGCCCGGTATCACATCTTAATTTTACTTTAATTTAAAAGACAACAACGTGAACCGTATTTTACTTTGCAAACTCCTGATTTTAATTTATCTTTCACACATTTGGCGGTATCCACTTCGCCTCAACTACTTTTAATAAAATATCACTTCCCGGTGATTAAATACTGTCATATCTGCCTGCACTTGCGGCATGCCACTTTTACTCAAATGCGCCACTATTGACATGTGTAATCTCCCCGTTACACCACAGTGAATAGCCCCACCGTTGGCCGCCAGTTTTCACATATGAACCCTTCAGAATAGCAGTGTTTTATGCAAGAATCTTAGATCAAGGGGTCGCGTTCAGTTCATAGTGTGGTGTTTACGTCCGCCAAACTACGTGCTTTTCTGAGGCAAGGGTTATAGGATGAAAACTATAACTAAGAAAGAAAGGAGACAAAACGTAAGATAATAACAAGATTTAATAACTAATTTGTGCATAAAAGAATAAAACAAACAATAATAAACAAAATCCTCCCTGAATTTTTCCCTGACATGAATATTTATCACATTGAGGAGTCAGATGGATCTCCCCCTTTCTAATAAAATGTGGATCCTAGTTCCACTATCTTGCATATGAATTTATGTTCGCGTGGTGACTATCTACGGGAAATGAGTACTTGGATGATCATTCGTTCACAACGGGTTAACAGCCACGGTGCTCACGAACAATCATCTCGTAAATCAACTTTTATGGCTATGGGCATAACATTAATAAAAATCCTTAAATCTAACTCTGACACACATATTACAACTCTACTATTTACAGGCATCTCTCTGAGACCCTTATTAGTGTGGTGACACACTTAACAAATGAGCTGCCACAATGGCCAGATACTCAACAACAAGGAAACACAGCGCCGCACGTGACTCACGAGTCACTGACATGTACAATAAACAAAGAATAAACCAACAACAACAAACAACCTGAGTGGTTAAGATTACTTTATATTAACAAAACTGCATGTTAAGGAAACGCTTCGAAGGTAATCGTGTTTCGTAGGCAACTCCCATTTTATTTAAACAATTTTACCATTGATCAGTTTCTCACATTTATATTTATTTTCAAGTAATTGGGAGCCAGACTTGCACTCCACTTTAATGAGCTCTGCTTGCGAAACTCAGTCAGCCCTTGTGACAACAACTCACCCCTTTCCACAATACCAGTCATGTCCCCCATCCAGTGTATATAAATAGCCGACCCGCTGAACTGTTATCTCAAGGAATCAACAGCCGCTAACATCTCCTCCCACTCAACATATGGTCAGACAATAATCACATATCCATAATTGTCCTCGCAAGGATGCAATATGAATCTGGTACCAAGCTGACAGAAATCAGTCTCTGCTGAAGTTCCCGCTTGTAATACCACAACAATATACTCACAATACACACATCTGGGACTGACATAACGCCTTTCACATGGGTCTGCTGAATTAGAGCTCGCAAACATTTAACACAATATTTAAAACCTACGATAGAGCTGAGTACTCTTCGTCACAAATTACATTGCTCCAAAGGCAATAATCACACTGAATCTGATCAATAATAATTCTCAACAACATTTAATTACCCTCCAATCTACTATATAATTATATTAATTCAGTCCTACTTCTGAAGCACGACATATCTCCCAGAGACGTTTTTAACCGCACTTCGTAACCTAGGCGAACACGGCCGTTCACATAGATACGTTAGTTAACACAACACAAAGAAAAGAACCTTCCATTAACTACCATTGTGCGAGCTGCTTCCAAACAAAAGTGTGCCAGATCAAAACTAAATATACTACATTAAATCACACAAGCAAAGTATTTACAAAAATATGTCCCATAAACCATAAGTTAATTTAATAAATAATAAAATATTATTTGTACTCATCTCGTGTTGTAGTCACCCGTCAAAGAACATCAGACGCCATTCCCCAACTGGATGATTCTTTATCTCATAGCAGCCATCTGGACGGACTGTTGAGAATTCCACACTTCCTCTGCATTCATCGATGTCATCCTTGCGCTGATACAAAAATTAGGTTATTATACACTTTATGCCTGACTACTAAATTCGCTTGTTCAGGTACTAAATTCCCTGTCACTGTTCGTTGGCGAATTATCGACGCTACTGTCCCTATAACTATAGTACTATGACTATCTATCACTGAATTTACCACTTTTCAATGAATATCTTGTGTCCTCGACACAAAATACAAGTCTATCTCTTCAGACGAACAGAATAATAATAATGTCTCCTAGACACACGGAATGAAAGTCAATGTCTGTAGACGCACAGAATAATAATAGTGTGTCCTCAACACACGGATTAAAAGTCAATGTCTTGGCTCTTCGACACACTTATAAATGAACTGGCCCTTGGGTCTAGATGGAGGGGGATTTTATGTAAAAATTTCTCGAAATAATTGTGGTACAGGAATGAAATAGATATCACTGAACTCGTAATATTGCACAGGTCAAGAATATGCCCATTAATCCTAGAATCGATCGTAGAGATTTTGTCTAGGCGATTTCCCGCGTGAATACTAGCCGCCGCGTACCCCAGCCAGAGTTGGCGCGCAAGTACGCATTCTCTTCTCATTGGTTCTCCATTTTCTGTAATTTGGCGGTTTCTAGTAGATCTTGGCGTCTTGGGAGTGTCTATTTTCTTCATCAGCCATTCACGTTACTGCATCATATTTCTTCTAGGCGCGAATATCACAATGAACATACCAGAACCATGTCTCACCGCGCGTCGCTTCTAAAATTGAGGTAGCCACACCTGTCCCTGTGATACATCGCTCTGCTATTTCTTTTCATAGCTCAAGTACTTAGCCTTTTGTTAAACTGATGCAGGTATGTCCCTACTGTCTCCAACAAATGCTTGAGATTTCCTCATCACTGTCTGGCTACTTTCATGATGCTGGTTGAAATATTTATTAATTGACGAAATAAAAAGTAGAATCATTTAACCAACATAGGGTAAAGGGTTCAATATTTAACTGATGATCTTTTATGATGATGATGATAATTGTTTTTTTAAGGGGCCTAACATCTAGGTTATCGGCCCCTGATGATCTTTTATAATGTGGTTAGTGAGGTTATGACCATACTACATACACTAGACTTAATTATAGTTATGTAAACTTTGCTGGTATTTGGGTAGTTCTGTACAACGTCTGTTGCCACTCACAGCTCTCTGTGGGTAAGGAGTTGGAAGGGAGCAGCAGCGTTGGCCTAATAAATGATAACTTTCAGCATTTCCTAATGAGGAAACAACGAAAAACATATTCATGGATACCGAGGGTAGGGATCTAAACCCATTCTTGCCACAAGTCTTGTTATAGACTGATATCAATACTGTGACAACCTAGCTGGTTTCATTGAATTTCCATATGAATGCAATCTCCCGTTGTTGCTGACTGAAGATATTCTCAGTTTCGGCTTTCAGATGGTTCAAACGTTAAATTTGACGTGGGCATTAGCCTCGTTTACTTGGGTGTGTGTGGAATTCTCCAGAAAACTTGAGTTTCAGCGGTGTTTGTAGTAGTGTGCGTATTTCAAATTAAATCTAGGGCTGGGTAGGAGGTTGTCGTGGCCTAAGTTAGGAACTATCCGTGTATTAGCCCGAAGTAAGAATGGTAAACAACAAGAAAGCACTTCTAGGAATCGAACTCGCCTCTTCTCAGTTTTGTCTCTAGAAGCTGAGTGTACCCCGTTCCAAACGTCAGATCAGAAGCAGGGAACGAACCCGGACCTCAGGGTAATGGCCAAGAATGCTAACCACTGCACCATGAGGAGACTTTTTTAAATAACAAAGTAGTGAAGAGGGAATATAGATTCTTACGTAATGGATGGGATCCTACTTAGATAAAATCCAAGCGATATGGTAGTGTCATATTTTACTAAGCAATTTGTGATGAATTGACGGTTGTGATATACGTGGGCTGTCGCTCAGCGAACAAACACAAGCTTGTATGGGAGTCTTACCACTGGTAGGAATGAGTGAAAGGAGCCTGGCTTGATGACTCCATATATCTAACAAATGCTCTCAGGAAAATGTTGTACGTAGAGCCTTAGTGCGGGAGAGAGCGCGGCATCGCGAGAATGTCGGCTGCATTCTTGGGATAGCGGCTGTGGAGGACACTTCACATTATGAGCGGCAGTCTGCCCAGTGTACGGCGCGCCGTGTCCAAAACTACAATATTCACGAGCACCGCAAGTCTTGTGAACTAAACATCACCATGTAGTACTGTAGTTGGTCACGGGTTCGATTCTGTCAGACTAGTAGTTTCTCTTGCTTCACTCAACAACTTAGACATCGCGGCCATCAGCCCTGTGTAATTTATTATGTGTGTAGAATTTGTCTGATAACTTGTGTTATTGCGTTGTCTGCAGTATTGTGTGAACTTGAAACTGAGACTAGGGTTGAGAAGGAGGCGGCAGTGGTCTAAGGTTATTAATCACCCCTAATTTGCCTGGATCAGAAGCGGGTAACCACGGAAAACCTTTTCTAGGGTGGCCCAGATAGGAAACGAACGTACCTCATCCCAGTTATTTCTTACGATGATGAGTGTACCCACCCTCAAATCAGAATTCCAGGCACAGTCGGGAATCGAACCTACGGTTTGGATAGAGGACTCTTCAATATAATTACTGAACATGTAATACCGCGTATCTGGCAATGGTCTTCCTGTGCATTATTTTCCTTATGATTAGTCACGAATCCCAGCCAGCACAGTTTTTGTTATGTCCATTTCCTTATGAGTAACAGTGAAGAAAATTTAACTTTCGGTACAGTACATTGTACTATAGGATTGCATAGCTACATGTGACTATATATTCCTAAATTACAATGTACGGACGGTTTATAATTATAATGTTATTGGTTTTACGTCCCTTTTAACAACTGCGGCATTCAGAGACGCCGTGGTGCCGAATTTTGCCCTGAAGGGGATCTTCAGTGTGCCAATTAATCTACTGACACTGCTCCCTCGCATTTGCGCACTTTCAAATGCCAACTGGCTGAGCCAGGATTCGATCCTGCAACCTTGAGCACAGCAAGCGAAAACGTTACCGCTGAGTCACTCAGCCAGCCTAAGGGAAGATTCAGTTACCTTTGCAGCAATACATAGGAAAATACAGTAAATATACCGAAATTGTTCGGTTCGATTGCATATCCACGTATGGCTGGGAAGAGTGGCCAATTACTAGGGAAAGAATTGCCATATACACGGTAATTCCAGTATACCCTTAGATATGGATAAAAGGCTGTTTTTGTTTTATATGTAGGCTACACAATAATGATACATAAGGCAATCTTTGAATTATATCTAAGCAAAGCCAACTCCGTACAGGCCATGGAGGCCCTGGGAGTAGTGGAAGGTAGAGGCGTCACTTTTTGTTACATCGGCACTAGATGGGATGGGGTTGTCAGCTCCATGTCCGGCAGTCTTTGCTCCCAGGAATTACCCTGGTACTGATTTCTGGTGTAGGCTGAGTGAACCCCAGGTCTAGTTGCGTTTCCGAAAGTGGTAGTTTTGTTTCTAAAATCCACTACCTGGGTGGGGATCGAACCCACTCCCTTTCAGTTAGAAGCTCAGCGCCTCTACCAACTGCGCAACGCAGCCCCCTAATATTTGAATTATAGTATTGGTTAACCAACTACTTGCGCTGCGTTGGCATCTTTCTGCGACAAATTACGACAGCTCAGTTTTGGAATAAGCACACGTACTTAAACAATATGTATGATTTATGATAATTGTACCGATTTTGTAAATCAGTACATATACATCTTTATCTTCGAGACGCAGTAAGAACTCCAGGTGTGACCGGACAAACTATCATGGGAATTCTGGGAATTCCTTTCGTCCTTGTTCCTGCACCTGACTATGATCTGTTGGTGAAGTGGGTTCGCCAAGCCCTTTTCTGCCATGAATTCTACCCTTTGTGTGTCCTGCCACTTAAGCTATCCAATTATTGGCCTATCTTTCAAGTCAGATTTGCTACTGGTTTAAATCTGTGAACATTGGAGATGTGAACACTCCCTGTCAGCTACATTTGGCCAAACCCTTGTTCTAAGAAGATATTTTGCAAGGACCTTGTGAAACATTTCAACTCCTGGGAAGATTCTACGCACTAACTGTGTGGGGTGATATTCGAGGTACCAATTGTAAATCTTGGACTCTGGCTTTGTTTTGGCACGTTTGCACCACTAGTCACGTTGGTATGACTAAAGTAGTGTGGTGGGGGTGCATTGGGCTCGATGGTTGCGGCCTGTGACTGGAGAGACAGTGTGTGAAGAACCTTGCTGACAACTAGACTCACAAGCAATTGCCTCCGGGGAAACTCATTGTGCAGTTTCCTCGGAGGGCTGGAAGACACCAGGTAGTACAATCTTAACTTAATTCAAGGGGCAACTGAAAGAAACTTCTCTTTAATGAATACAAACTTTGACTGCAAAATATTTTGGTAATGTGATTTTAAGGCCATGTGTCGGTGGACCATAATTTGAGCTAGATACAGACTGACATTTTTCATTTTGTATATTAGTATGTAATATTTTGGAAGGGCTTGTATAATTTGGTCAGACTGTTATATGTAGTTTCTTCAGGGTGGGTTATTCATTGTCCTATTTCCTGTTAGCTGGGTGGGAACCTCGTGGATTTAACTTTAGTCAGATAGGCTTCAAAGGACAGTCAGTGCTGGACTCTGAAGCTTGTTGGACGCTTTCGTTCCCTAAGGAACGGGTTTGTTGCTTTATGCAATTTGTTTGTGAAATGGCACCGGGCCTGAATTTCATGTTGTTATATTTCCTTTTATTTTTTGCGGATGATACTATTCTCTGTTCAGTAATTCGATTAATCGTATGATTGGAAAATAAAATTTTGCCAACTGGGCAATGACTGATTTTATTTTATTTACAGTATTGTCTGAAACTAAATTCTGTTTTGCCTTTTATATATTAGGTTAAGCGGTTAAGGGTTTTAGTTGTAATTTAATTGTATCATTTCTAGATTTTATTATACTTTGATATTTGGATGTTGTTTTTATTTAATGCTGGCAGTCAGCAGGAAGATTATTCCTGTTTCCTTCACCATGTGTGGCAAGATCAAAATTATCGGCCTACTGGGTACGCATCAGGCCTTCCTCTCAACAGGCTTGTCTTGAATTAGCTTCGTCCCGCCTGATCTCTTATCCTAAACTAAATCAGGGTGTTCTTGAATATCACGAAAATAGGAACAGTCACTCCTAGGTTTTTGCTGTGAACTCAGCTAACCTACCGAGTCACTTAAATTAGGGCAGTTTCTGTGTGTTCTAAATTATATTTTTGGGGGGTTTGCTAATTTCATTATTATTATTATTATTATTAGTATTTTGGTTTATACAAAGGGTAAGGGGGGATAGAGCTGTTAGAGTGGTAGCAGAGCGTGGTTGTTTCTGTGATCTTGCCATAAGCAAATAATCTTTCCTGCTGACTGCTTGCATTAATTAATTAAAATTAAAATCCTGTAATTAACATAGATTGGGTCATCCTTACTAATTTTTCTTCTTTCCAATAGGTAGGCTAGTAATTAGAGCAGAACCTAATATCTGTTGTGATTTGATTTCATGTAAAATAACTTGCTGTGTACACCGGAGACCAAATGAGCAATCATATCGCCAGCTGTCAGACGAGAAGTTCGCTGAGAACTGTAAGTGGCAGTCAAGCGCGCTGAACGAAATTCAGGACTGCTGAGGGAATAATGGCGGAGCTGCGTTGCCAGATTGATGGATCGACCAGCTGAAAGAATTTCACACGTGGTGAGTTTTGATATGCTGTTTGTATGGTTTTGTGGTGGATGTAAATTCATTATGTTTCTTGTGAGTAATAGTCCAGCTCAATTTTACTGCGCCTGTGCTAAAAGTACACCTCGGGAAGTGTTGTTTTGACTTAATTGTGTCACGCGTTTGGAAAGAATAAAATGGTTGTCTGACTGGAAGTAGTTTTGGTGAAATTTAAATTATTGACGTTTTAAATTCTCTTGGCAATAGGCTGAAATTGATAAGCTTGTATTTCCAGTAAGAATAACTTAGTGTCTGTTTTGATGTGCGTTGAGTGCACGCCTGTTGAATCACGTAGTGATTTTGAACAATCATGGCCGACGAGTGTGGATAAGTTATTATTTTCATATAACTGATATCAGTAAGAATGTGAATTGCGTGGCTGGATTTATCATCAGCAGGTTCCTTGGGGGTAAATCTGTAATTGTTCTTCATAATTGTTAGTGACGTAAGGCTGAAGTTCTGTGATTCGCTGTGCATAATACGTGTGAGGTATAATTGGTAGTTGTCAGCTGTTCGTTAGGCCAAACATTTCAAGTTTTGTTGTCATTTCTTTAGCTGGGGATTAATTATTTCGCTGTTGGTAGTTCTGTTAAATTAAATTGGACCGTGTGAGTGTTAAAATTTGGTGTTGTCAACTTATTCTGCGTTAAATTAATTCTGGGGAATGGTCGCATTGCTGTTAATATGTGCGTTTGGTAATTGTATTTTGAATGATGTTAAGTGTCGAATTGCGTGTGTGCTAATTAAGTATAAATGAATCAAGTGAGTGTTTATGTATGTTTGATTGATGTTTATGTTTGCTTAGTAATTGGGGGGAGAATAAATTGTCTTGTTGTGACATGGGATTTTAAGGTTAGGTTGTCATCTAAATTGGTCAAGTATTTGTGATTGCTTTAATATTCAGTATCTTAGTGTGTGTTTCGTCGAGTGACTTACTAAGTGGGATTGTTCTGGGAGGCATTCACCTTCAGGTCCTCATCTCATTTAGGGTGTAAATAAATAATTTCCCCCGATTCCTGTCTTGCGTTTTAGGACTTATTTCTACGATGTAAGGCGAACTGTGATTCAAGGGCTACAACTACGGGTTGTTTTATCAGGTCCTCACGTGAGTTGAAACTCCGTTGGCGGTATAGTGTCTTGACGATCCGAATACTAACATACTGGTGTAAATGGGGAATTTAGAATTGTTCAGGGCAGGGAGCCTGTGTGTCTGGTGGAGGTATGAATGTATTTCTGTGGTTGATTGTGTTCAGGATATAAGAGCGTATGTGTGATGTGATTTTAATTGCTGTCCTAACCAGGGATCGAACTGGTTTTCCTTTGATGTCATTTTTTTTCTTGTGTAGTCCTTCAGTTATTATTGATCCTGTTGATTAAATGAATTAGTCATGTGTGAATGAATTGACGTAAGTTTGCAATTTGAATTAGGGTGGGTGTAAATTGAGGCCTAATTGCCATTAACGTAAGGTGGATTGTTATTTATATTAGTTGTATTAGTTGCATTTTGAACTGGACCTATAATGCAGATGTGCTTCGTTCGGGGATCTACTGTCAGGAGTCCAGTTAATTTGGGGTGTGAGTACCATTTTGCTTGGCTCCGGGCAGGGTGTATATAGTATTTGCCCGAGTCGAGTGACTGCAAGTTTTTTTGGGGTATTTAGAGGCCACTCGTCCAGTTAGTATGGAGAGTCGAGCCACAATTGCTGAGCTGTCGGTAAGTGTTTCTATACCATAGGGTATTTTGTGTTCATGATATCTGTACGACTGCTAATTTTCATAATTGAATGTAACGGGTTATTGTCGTGGGTGGTTAAATCTTATGAGATGTTTGAGAAGGATGTGTGATGGATGAAGGATGAATGTTAGGAACTGGAGTCCTGTGTTCGAGTTCCAGTGATTAAGTTGCTAACTCTGGGAATACTTGTTGATTGTTGGTAGTAAAAAAATTATTTGGTAGTTCGGTTGGTGAAAGTTTTCCTTTAGGGAGATGACCCTGCGGTGGCATTCTGAGCTGTCGTTGTATGTCAGCTGCTGTGTTCACTAGTCTGATTTTGAATTTTTTAATGTTGCAGTGTTTCGTTTGGGATTGCATTGGGTAGGCCGGTTCGTTAGTTATTCATAACTTGCAGTCCTTGCTGTTAGGCGGCTAGGTTATTCTATTATGGTCACATTTCTGAAAGGTTGTAGGTTCATGAGATTTCATGTAGACTCCGTTAGTTTGGGTGTGTGTTCACTTCACAATCAGCTGTTGTAGGCGTTCGGGCATATTTTGATATTTTGATTCTGGAGTTTTCGCTTGAGGGTGCTTCAGTGCATTAGTTGGTTAGTTATTTATAACTTGCAGCCTTGATCTGTTAGACCGCTAGCGTTTCTGTTGTAGTCTCAACTCTGAAAAGTTCTGGGTTCGTTAACATTTTGTGTAGCCCCGTCATCTTGGGTGTGTGTGAGTTCGGCTGTTGCCACCAGATGTTCTGATCGATTGTGAGCCTTGGTGTAAGTCAGTGTCCTGGGGAGATTACTGGAGTAGTGTCATCTTTTGTGGTAAATAAATTTAAATTCTCTGAGTAATTGTGTGTTGATAGCTTAGCAGTTTTTTTGGGTGTGTGAGGTTCCAATGTGGTTGGTGCGAGCTGGATATATGGATTTATTTTGAAGATTTTAATTGCTTCGTGCCCTTTGAGATGTAACATCTGTCACTGCTGTGATTTGTAATTCTGAATAATTTAGTGTTGATATTCTGGGAGGGATTTTATTGGCGTTAGTATTTTGTGAGATACAGACACGTGTTGTTAGTCGAGGAGGTTGCGAATTTGGAGATTGTAAGTAGCTTCGTGAAGTTAATGTTTTGGGAACGTATGATGACAGTGGTGTTTTGAAGCGTCATGGGTTCGATTTGAGTGTGGTCATAAAGTGTCACCCAGTATTGGGATGGTGAACATTAATGGTAGGTGACACACGTTGTTAGTTTGAGATGTCTGTGGTCTGTGGTAACGCTATTCAGATAAATTTTCGGGGTTTTGGTTGTCTGTGTTGTGTGATTGGTAGGTGAGCCGCGTGCACTAGGGTGTGTGTGACACTTGGTGGCTGTATGGATGACGTTGGTGGGTGCCCTACCTTGTGTCATATGTATATCTATGTTACGTGTAAAGTGTTGTACTTCATCTTCTGAGGCTGCCTTTGTGGAGAAGATGTCAAGTACCCTCCGTCGAGTCATGTGATGATCCGGAGGGACAGCTCAGGTACCGAGCTGATTTACGTCTTGATGGCCAGGGGCCCAAGAGTAAATGTTCCTCCCGCGTTCGTAAGGGAGAGGACCTGTCGTATGAAGGACAGGGCGATATTTGTGTAGTGCGTGAATGACAGTGCATACTGTTTTTATAATTCACGTCAGGCTTGTGAACTGCAGTCTCCGTGCTGTTTTCCTGGTTCGCAAGTTGCAGTATGAATGAGTAATTATGTCTTTGTGTTGTCGCCGGGATCAGTGCCCGTAGGCAGTTATGGAGTGGGAGAAATATCGGGGTGACAGTCCGATGGAATTGAGGGTCTTATATTTTAGTGTGAATCGTTCTGCAGAGCCAGTCCTCCGCCTTGTATGCGTCCTTGGCCTTGGGTTCAGTTCTCAGCCCAGGTGCCGGGAGTGCGAATGTGTGTGAATTATGTGGGTGACGTGGCTTTCCTTATTTTGTTTGTCTTGCTGTTAGTATGCTTGTGTGATAGGATGTTGTGGTCTCTGTTCCTCCTGTCCTTGGAGGCCACTGAGGGCAGTGCGGGTCAGGGGCATGTGAAATTGAGCAAGACATGTAATTTGTGTTTGTGTGCATATCAAAACGAGCTCTGTGTGATGCTTTCGGTGCGGTAGGTAACTTGTAATGTATTTTTCTTGAGCAATACCACGTACGGTATAATAAATGTTGTTTTGATGGAATGCCCCGTGCGGCATATCTATGTAATTGTCATTGTGAATTTTGGAACAGTTAAGTGCAGTCCTGATTTCCTGAAGTCGCAGAGGAAAATGGTCCTTCGGTTTGGTTAAAGTAAATTCATTTTGGAAAATTGTTTAAAAATTTGGTGGGCAAATTTGTAGTGGCTTTGATTTGCGTATTCTGTAAAAAATTCTGGGTTCTGTATGCCTTAGTCAAATTTTGGTTATTCTTGCTAAGTATTGTAGTGAATAATCTTATTAAACTTGTTAACGTCAGTCTTATCGTGCAGTTGGTTGCCCCTTTCGGTGATTTTCATACTTCAGTGAACTTTTAACTATGCCCTGGAACCCCTCTCCTTGCGCAGAACCTTGTTCATGGCCTCAAGCATCCCGTGTGTGACTTGAAAGACTCTTAAGTGAACTTCGATGGCACACTAATGCTTCGTGTGATGTTTTTTATCCTTCCTGGGATGATTTAAGTTGTTTAGGGCTAGTTGGCTGGCCTGGAACACTCGTTCCCTCTAAGGGAACTGTATTTGGACCATACGCTGCTGTTCTGATGTGTTTTTCAGTGGTCACTATGTGGGACGTGTACTACCAATCTGGGCCCAGCATGGAGGTACCTCTAGGTCCCATGGCATCATTCTACCCGAGGAGATCTACTTCAAGGTCTGCTGGCGGAGATTGGAGTAGCCTCTTCAGCTGCCAAGAGGCCAGATGGACACCATCACCCTGCATTTCATCTCCCCATCGTCTTCCTTTGGAGGAGGAGGCTGTACTGATTTTGTAAATCAGTACATCTACATCTTTATCTTCGAGACGCAGTAAGAACTCCAGGTGTGACCGGACAAACTATCATGGGAATTCTGGGAATTCCTTTCGCCCTTGTTGCTGCACCTGACTATGATCTGTTGGTGAAGTGGGTTCGCCAAGCCCTTTTCTGCCAGGAATTCTACCCTTTGTGTGTCCTGCCACTTAAGCAATCCAATTATTGGCCTATCTGTCAAGTCAGATTTGCTACTGGTTTAAATCTGTGAACATTGGAGATGTGAACACTCCCTGTCAGCTACATTTGGCCAAACCCTTGTTCTAAGAAGATATTTTGCAAGAACCTTGTGAAACATCTCAACTCCTGGGAAGATTCTACGCACTAACTGTGTGGGGTGATATTCGAGGTACCAATTGTAAACCTTGGACTCTGGCTTTGTTTTGGCACGTTTGCACCCCTAGTCACGTTGGTATGACTAAAGTAGTGTGGTGGGGGTGCATTGGGCTCGAGGGTTGCGGCCTGTGACTGGAGAGACAGTGTGTGAAGAACCTTGCTGACAACTAGACTCACAAGCAATTGCCTCCGGGGAAACTCATTGTGCAGTTTCCTCGGAGGGCTGGAAGACACCAGGTAGTACAATCTTAACTTAATTCAAGGGGCAACTGAAAGAAACTTTTCTTTAATGAATACAAACTTTGACTGCAAAATATTTTGGTAATGTGATTTTAAGGCCATGTGTCGGTGGACCATAATTTGAGCTAGA
Organism: Meconema thalassinum; assembly: GCA_946902985.2. Lineage (NCBI taxonomy): Eukaryota > Metazoa > Arthropoda > Insecta > Orthoptera > Tettigoniidae > Meconema > Meconema thalassinum. Next base: position 1,239,891,903 of record OX336389.2, on the reverse strand, counting down.
TACAGACTGACATTTTTCATTTTGTATATTAGTATGTAATATTTTGGAAGGGCTTGTATAATTTGGTCAGACTGTTATATGTAGTTTCTGCAGGGTGGGTTATTCATTGTCCTATTTCCTGTTAGCTGGGTGGGAACCTCGTGGATTTAACTTTAGTCAGATAGGCTTCAAAGGACAGTCAGTGCTGGACTCTGAAGCTTGTTGGACGCTTTCGTTCCCTAAGGAACGGGTTTGTTGCTTTATGCAATTTGTTTGTGAAATGGCACCGGGCCTGAATTTCATGTTGTTATATTTCCTTTTATCTTTGCGGATGATACTATGTTCAGTAATTCGATTAATCGTATGATTGGAAAATGAAATTTTGCCAACTGGGCAATGACTGATTTTATTTTATTTACAGTATTGTCTGAAACTAAATTCTGTATTGCCTTTTATATATTAGGTTAAGCGGTTAAGGGTTTTAATTGTAATTTAATTGTATCATTTCTAGATTTTATTATACTTTGATATTTGGATGTTGTTTTTATTTAATGCTGGCAGTCAGCAGGAAGATTATTCCTGTTTCCTTCACCATGTGTGGCAAGATCAAAATTATCGGCCTACTGGGTACGCATCAGGCCTTCCTCTCAACAGGCTTGTCTTGAATTAGCTTCGTCCCGCCTGATCTCTTATCCTAAATTAAATCAGGGTGTTCTTGAATATCACGAAAATAGGAACATTCACTCCTAGGTTTTTGCTGTGAACTCAGCTAACCTACCGAGTCACTTAAATTAGGGCAGTTTCTGTGTGTTCTAAATTATATTTTTCGGGGGGTTTGCTAATTTCATTATTATTATTATTATTATTTTGGTTTATACAAAGGGTAAGGGGGTTTAGAGCTGTTAGAATAATCAAGGGTCTGTGTTGGAACATTTACATTAGTCATCATCATCATCTTGTACAGTTTCAAGCCCCAGGCTGGGTCTGTTTGGAACATAAGCCTCGCCACTTACTGTCGACCAAAGTATTATGTGTACTCGAGTTTGAAGGTTGTTTGTTAAGTAACCAATAGACCTATATAAAATCCAATACCATCAACATTTTCGTCGTTCTTGTCATTTTTGTGAGGTAACTTTTTCTCGGCTCGGGGTGGTTGGAAAATGTAGTTCTTGGTTGCGATATAATCGTTATACATCAAAAAGTTAAGCTGTATGACTGTGAAATACGTAAATTAATTCACTTTTTTATATCGGTTTGTATTTGTACGAGGAAATAACACATGGTTCAACAGCTAGCCACTCCAGCAAAAGCTGTACAGCGTTGCTGAGATGGAGCCCATCACCGCCGAGCGAGATGCGCCATGGTGCGTTTGGGCACCTTTTTGGCAACGCTGTACAGCTTTTGCTGGAGTGGCTACCTGTTGAACCATGTGTTATTTCCTCGTACAATTACAAACCGATATAAAATAAGTGAATTAATTTACGTATTTCACAGTCATACAGCATAACGTTTTGACGTAAAACGATTACATCGCAACCAAGAACTACATTTTCCAACCACCCCGAGCCGAGAAAAAGTTACCTTACAAAAATGACAACAACTTTGTTTCTTGAGCACACACAATTTTGAAATTAATAAACCAGTTATACAACCTTCCAATGTATATTGTGTTAAAATTTGGATTCGATCTGATGACGGGTTATTGAGATAATAATTCATAACTATGACGCATGGTTGAAACACGCTTAAAAACGTGCACTTTTTGTGTTACAACTGCGATAAAAAATATTAAAATATAAATTAAAAAATCTAAACCTACATGAACTAACGCAAAATAGAACGACAAAAATGATGATGTTATTGAATTTTATGTAGGTCTGTTGGTTGCTTCACAAACAACCTTCAAACTCGAGTGCACATAATACTTTGGTCGACTAGTTATTTCTTCCCACCACCTCTCCGCTGTCACTCTGGTCCAGTCCTCGCCTTTCTTCTTGACACATTCCTCCACTCCTTTCAGCCATCTATCTCTTGGTCTTCCCCTTGGTCGTTTCTTCTGCATCTGCATCTCATGTATCCTCCTCTTGGGAATCTTCTTCTCATCCATTCTCTTTAAGTGTCCATACCACCTCAGTCTTGATGTCTCAATCCTACCTTGCAAGGGCTCCTCTTTCACCATTTCCCTGACCTTTTCATTCCTCACCCTGTCTCTTCTTGTTACTCCGATCCTACTTCGCAGGAACTTCATTTCACCTGCCTGTATTCTGCTTATGTCTCTTTACTTCATTGTCCACGTTTCGGAAGCATAGGTCAGTATCGGGATATAGTAGCTTCTGTATAAGACTTCCTTGCTTTTTTGTGGGACATCTTTATTCCACACTAAGCTGCTAATGCTTCTCAGAAATGCTTCTGCCTGTCTGCCACGTTCCGTAATCTCTTTGTCATTTCTCCCATTTTCCTCCACTATACTTCCCAAGTACTTGAGACTTTCCACCTTCTTCAGCTGTCCACCTCCAAGTGCTATCCCACTCATTGGTCTGTCCTTTTTCCTGGTCGTTAACAGGATCTCACATTTACTGATGTTGAACTTCCATCCGTACTCTCCCACTGTTTCTTCCCAAGCCTTCAGTTGCTCCTGAATTTCCTCCTCCTTGTTTCCCCAGACCATGAGATCATCTGCAAACACCATTGCTTTCACCTTATCTTCACCTATCTTTCCTGCTATCCGTATCATTACCTCGTCCATAACCACAATAAAGAGAAGGGGTGACAGCGCACTACCCTGTATCAGGCCACTCATTTGTCTGAACCAGTCTGTTCTTTCCCCTCCAACTTTCACACAACTCACACTTCCACAATACATCTCCTTCACTCTGCCTACAGTCTCTTTTTCCACTCCCATATTTTCCATTGCTTACCAAACCTTCTCCCTACACACACTATCATAGGCCTTTTCGATGTCCAGGAAGGCCATCAGCAGATCCTCTCCAAATTCGTAGTGGTGTTCCTGGAGCTGTCTCACTGAAAATATGAGATCCACTGTTGATCTCCCAGGTCTGAATCCATACTGCTCGTCTCTCAATTTTCTCTCCACTTTGGCTCGTATTCTACTTTCTAATATCTTTTCATATATCTTGGCACAGTGAGGTATGAGTGTGACTCCCCTGTAATTTCTGCACTCCTTTCTGCTTCCTTTCTTAAATATTGGGACAATTAATCCTTTCTTCCAATCTTCTGGGGTCTTTTTCTCCTTCCATATCACCCTCATCACACGGTACAGCCACTGTTTCCCAACCTCCCCTGCTGCCTTCACCATTTCAACACTCACTTCATCCACACCTGGTGCCCTTCCTCCTTTCATCTTGTCTATAGCCATTTCCAGTTCTCTCCAAGTCAGGTCCTTTTCCATTCCTGTGTTGTCTTCTCCATCTTCCAACACATTGTCTTCCTCCCTATGACCATTTGGATTCAGCAAATCCTCAAAATACTCTTTCCACACTGTCTTGAGTGCCTCTTTGTTGTGTACCTCATTTCCGTTTTTGTCCATCATTACCACATCCTCTCGCAGACCTCTTCTCTTACTTTTGACCATCCCATAAAGTACTTTCTTATTTCCTCTGCTGTCTTCCTCCATCATCTCTGTCCACTTTACCATCCACTTCTTCCTCTCCTCTGCGACAATCTTGTTTGCTTCTTTCTTCTTTATCTTATAATCTTCCCTTGTCAGATCAGTTCTTTCCTGGAACCACACTCTGAAGGCATTGTTCTTCCTTCCCACAGCTTCTTTTACTCTCTCATCCCACCATGGTGTCTCTTTACACCGCTTTCTGTTGCTTGTTCTTCCACATACTGCCACTGCAGTTTCCACCATTGTGTTTTTGAATTGCTTCCATTCCTCTTCCCCTGTTTTAGGATTGTCTGTTGGCATCCTTTACATTAGTACTTAATAATATTAAAGGACACGGTGGCCGAGGGCGCTAACGCGCTAGAACGTGCCTCGCTGGCATTAAGAGAGCGTGGGTTTGAATTCCACCTCAGCCGTCCTGAAAACGGATTTCGTGGTTTCACATTTTCACCACCAGGCAAATGCTGGTCCACGGTCGACTTCCTTTCTAAATCCTTTCCCTGAGCCGTCCTTAATTATGCCAAAGTTAGCGGTCACCTGGGATATCGGCCTGTCACCATCCCCAGTTGTATCTGCTGACAAAGTGTGTTCAGTTCCCAAACACTGTCCTTGTGACGGTAGAGAAATGATCCCTCGCAGAGTCCGTGGGTGAAGCTGAGCTCGGAGGATAAGCGACAAAAACCTTAATAATACTAATGCTTAGTTGAAGAGGTTTGATTTGTTGATACAGTATCCGAAATAGGAATAATGGTGGATATTTAATATTTTTCAATCGGTCATTACGATTGTACCCAATTGTAATTGGTGGTTTCCTAATCCTGAACAAAATGTACATGAGATTAACAAATACACTTGGATGATCAGTTTCGATTGTCAAGCGATCATCATCAGATCCTTCACACTTAGGCTCTTACATCTATGTCTAAAAGTATGGGTTAAAATACAGTACAGGATCTTTCATATAAAGTAAGAACGGCAAGCGGCAGTTTTGTTATTCGCTGCTGCGGTGACCTTGGCCGAGCTTGTGGCGTGCCACGGCCCCCTGCTTTAAGCGTGTGTACAATCCTGTATGAAATATTACAGTATAAAAGATGCTAGAAGTGTCGTCCTTCCTGGGTTATACAGGCATTGTATCTGGTAACCACATTCTGGCTGACGCGAGTGAGTTCTGCCACTGTAATGTTTCTGATTTTAAATTTTATGCTTTTTATTGAGCACTGAGTCAGTAGTGTCAAAGTTATTTACAATTACGTGAATCTGCTATTGAAGGAAATTGCTGAACAAATGCATCACGTACCCACCGAGCCGACTCGTACATAAAATAAGTTTTACATACAAAAATACTATGTTGAAATGATAACTGCCTCATTTTATCATCTGAGTTTCAGACTGGCGACTGAACACCTGCACGTTTATTGCAAGGTCAAGTACAGTAAATGCGCCTATGCGCGCGCTTTCAATACTACAGCAGGGGGCCGTAGCACGCCACAAACTCGGCCAAGGTTACTGTAGCAGCGGATAACAAAGCCGCCGCTCGACGTTCTTATTTTATATGAAAGACCCTGTAATTACAATATATACACTTATTTAGTTGCAGTAGCAATTAAACTAGCACAACTAATCAACTAACTTTGTTGAGATACTGTTAATGGATATTGACCTAGCCAGAGAATTGAATTGATTGACCTAGCGGGGATTTGAACCTGACATTTTAATTCTCTAACATCCATCTACATGACTTGTACTATTTGTGCTATTGTGGTACTCGCTAGGGGTGAAATGGGGTTTATTCAAGGGGCAGAATTGATTTATGATTCGAAATTCAGTCTCAAGATTACTATGATGAAATGAATAGCAGCATTTTTTTTTTTTTTTTAGCGTGTGGAATTTAGTGCCGGGAGTGTCCGAGGGCATGTTTGGCTCGCCAGTTTTGTAGCTGCTTCGAGACGGACACACAATGGGTGAGCTACAAGTACCGTTGGGGAGGAAAGTTGGAATGTAAGGACGAGGAGTTGGAAGGTAGTGGCTGTGGCCTATAGTTAGGGACCAACTCCGGCATTTGCCTGGAAGGAAGATGGGAAACCACAGAAGACCATCTTCAAGGTTGCCGGCGGGGGGATTCGAACCTCCTCGCCACCCGGATGTGAGCGACTGCCAGCAGTCATGTCCTAACGACCACGGCTAACTCACCCAGCAGCAATTATAATAAGTGACTACAGGAGAGACTCACTCCGAATCTTCCACCTGGGTGTATTGTTGTACATGACAATACTGTACATCATAACTCACCGTAAAAGAAATTAATGTTCCCACCCTCGCTTCTCCCAAAGACGAAATACTGTCTCCAGAGAGGCCAAGTGCAGGTCTTTCTAGTTGACGCCCGTGGGCGACCTGCGCGCCGTAATGAGGATGAAGTGATGATGATGTGTCACACACATGTTGTATTGACTATATATCGCTTAAGGTGAGCCTTTCACAAAACTCAAGCTCCTAGAACAGATGAAGTTATTGAGGTGCGGTTTGCACGAAAAATGTTTAAATTGCGTCTATATCTCAGGAAATATCCTTCATTGCTTAAAACGTACAGGATGGTGGTCTGGGGGTTCAGGGGAGCTTCAATATGGAATCAGGACGGTACCCATCCCAGAACCTTGTCACGTAATGTAGATTACGCAAAACACTCAAGTCGGGCGTGCATCAGGCTCCATCTAACAATAATAATAATCATTCTATTGGTTAATATAGGCTCCGTGGCTTAGGCGGCAGCACGCCGGCCTCTCACCGCTGGGTCCGTGGTTCAAATCCCGGTCACTCCATGTGAGATCTGTGCTGGACAAAACGGAGGCAGACAGGTTTTTCTCCGGGTACTCCGGTTTTTCCTGTCAAAATTTCATTCCAGCAACACTCTCCACTATCATTTCATTTCATCTGTCATGCATTTAATCATTGCCCCAGAGGAGTGCGTCTGGCCTCGGCAGCCGGCACAGTTCATATCCTCGCCGCTAGATGGGGGCTTCATTCATTCCATTCCTGACCCGGTCGGAGACTGGAGGCAGGCTGTGGATTTTCATTTTCTATTGGTTAATCAACTGGCACGGCTCCCTCAAACACCCTTCTTGAAAGATGAGTATGAAAAGAGTATAATTAATCCATGTAATTTTTTGCAGGTAACCAGGTGTGAGTAGATAAGTTTTATTCCCCGCCAATGTATGTGGGCACATTAACGTGTTGAGCAGCTAAAAAGCCATGTGTACTTGGGTGTGTGTGAAATCTGTTTAACAACCTGTGTGACTGTGCTGGTTGCAGACTACTAGTTTGTGTATTGGTAATGATGTAATATTCTATTCCTTTCATTGTGTAACCATTTATGTATGCCCTTTACACAATCTCGCACCTAAAGTTTAATTAACTTCTCTCTCCTGGTGAGTTATTCTATTTGCTGTTTAGTGTACGTGGCAAATCGGAATTAAATGCGCATATAGTTTACATTCAAAGATAATAAAATAATGCAATGCAAACTATTAACTAACAGGTGTGCACAAAAGATGATTACATCAGCCTAATTTTTGATGTGTAACATCTTTCCGCTCGTTTGCTGGATAGTTTTGTGGGAGTGATTTTGAAAATTGGGGACGGAAGTGGATCGGAACGATCGAGCTGGCAGTGGTGGATCGAACGGAAGTATGCACTGCCCGCTCGATCGATCGAACGGAAGTGTGCCCTAGCTGGCAGTGGTGGATCGAACGGAAGTATAAGACGCACTGCCAACTCGATCGATCGATCCAGCTGGCACTGGTAAGAGAAACAATCAGCGCGCGGTGTCGAAAATTGATACCATGACGCACTCTCGGCCATGTGGAATGTATATGACATACTGAACGGAAAACGCTTATGCGAAATCTGGTGTCAAGTGATTTAAACAAATGACATGGTACATGTTCGAAGTCTTCGTATCAGTATTTCAATGGTAAAATGCCTAATATCAAACATTGTAAGTAGTCGGCATTGCATTGGCATAAGGCATTTTAAACTCAATGTCACTCAGGAACATTATCGAAACAAGCAAAATATAAATGCAACTTAATTCCGTAATGCAGTATTATTGGAACGTGGAAATAAGTCACCATCTTGTGCACAATATTTGCGTAGTCGAAATAGCCGTGGGTTTAGCACCTATGACTGACAATCTAGAGATATTGGGTTCGAATCCTGGGCGAGGTAGATATTTTTGCTACCAGATTATCATTTTAAACGATATTTATCATATCAATATGACTCATTTTAACAGAATCCATATGAAATTACGTGTTGGTCTGTGAATCAAGAGGACCTGTTTATAAGGAATTTAAGGTTATGAGCGGTGTCGCGTCTATTAATCTAGTTGATCCATATCGTATTCTTTATTTAGGCTAGTGCTGGTGGAAGCTACAAATCATCTAATAAAATGAGTTCCGTATTATATACTACAATATCTGTAAAACACTCCCTTTTACAATAGATTAATATTTGTGCTAATAATACTATAAAATACCGGTGTATCAACAATTTCACGTGAGGTTTCTTCTATGTCAGATGCTACACATCATTATAAAAATACTTTCATAAATGAAAATAGGCTAAAATGGGGGAAACTACACTCAGGATAGCCGCTGTCAGCGCTGGGATTCGAACCTGCGATCTCCAGACTTGCTTCAGCTGGCCTCGCGGCCGTGGTTCACGATTTAACGAGCAAGGGTACGCCACGGAACTGGTTTCCCCTTTGTACTCCAAATGCAGGGACACGTATACCTCCTATTCAGCTCCTAGCCCTAACTACAAAGTAGTAGTGGGTGTTGATCCGCCAGAGGTTGAGTTGTAGCTTGCTGCTCCAACTTTTCCCCTAGTTTACAATTTCACACTATGGCACTGTTACAGTGGAATTGTAACAGTTATGACTGGCATTTGACTGAGCTCCGTCAGCTCATTGTACAATACGCAGCGAGTATAGTCTGCCTACAGGAAACGAACCTCAGGCCTGCTCATGAGACTGTTCTGAGAGGTTTCAGACTAGACTCTAAAGAGCGACAAGGCGCCACCCGTGCTTCCGGGGGCGTTTGCCCCTTCGTTCGCTCTGACTGCTATAGTGAACAGTTTCAACTAACCACTGATCTAGAAGCTATTGCAGTTCGCGTGTCATTGTCTGTTATGACACCAGTTTGAAACGTGTACCTTCCACCTAACCAGCCCCTTGATATTAATTACGTCTTTGATTTTATCGATCAACTTCCAGCCCCTTTCCTACTCGTGGGTGATTTTAACGCACTTCACCCACAATGGGATCACCATCTTCCTGCCCCAGAGGAAGGGACGTGGAGGGCTAAATTTAAGGGTTTGATTTATCTCTATTAAATACAGGGGAAGCTACGCATTTTATCTTAGCGCACGGCACGTACTCACACATTGACTTGAGTGTGTGTAGCCCTTGCGCTGGTCCCCCTGTTTGGTTGGTATGTACACGAAGACCTCTGTGACAGCGACCATTTCCCGATCGTTCTTACTCTTCTGAACCAGAATCCCGTGGAGTTCCCCAGTCGTTGGGTACTTAAGCAGGCAAATTGGCCCTCGCTTAAAGAACGAGCCGTGTTCGTTGATCTTGGTTGCCGGAGCGTCGATGACGAGGTAGGCCTACAGCACATCTTGCTGCCGCCGAGGAATCTATTCCATTTTTTTCTGGGAATCCTCGTCGCAAACTCGTACCCTGGTGGACTGAGGATATTGCAGCGGCAATACGAGACCGTCGTCGCGCTCATAAGCATTATCGTCGACGCCCAAACGTGGCCAATTTGGTGGCGTTTAAGAAATTTCGTGCCAAGGCACGGTTTCTTATCCGCCAGAGTAAGAAACAATCATGAGAACGGTATGTTCATTCATTCATTCATTCGTTTATTTGCAATTGGGGGTGTGTCCGCCGGTGGCAAATTAGATATACATAACAAATAAATAATTGTACATAACAATTCACTAACAATGAAACTGGAGTATTTACACAAATAGTCAGTCTTCTCTTAAACATACCTATATGTTTGGGAAAAGGCTCTAAGACTGCGGCAGGTAGAGAGTTCCAATTATCAATGGCATGGTTTACGAAAGAATATTTACCATCATTTGTTCGCTGTGGTCGGCCCTTAACTTTGAAAGGGTGATCACTCCTACCCATGTAAGCAGGCTTTTCCATACGTTTGCTAAGCTCACCCCATGCTGGTTGATTTGTATACGTGTTGTACATAGCGCAGAGTCTAGATTTCATCCTCCTAGCCTCCAGTGATTAACACCCAAGTTTCTTTAACATACGGCTCACACTGCTCCTGGGATTAAAGTCACTGAGCACAAATCTAGCGGCCTTTCTTTGTACCATTTCCAACTCATTGATGAGCCCTACTTGATATGGATTCCAAACCGCCGAGGCATATTCCAGAATAGGTCTTACAAGTGACAAATAGCCTAATTCTTTAGCAGAGGTACTACTTCCTTTTAATACCCTCATTACAAAGTGCAGGGATTTGTAAGCTTTTGAAACTACACATCCTACATGGCTACTCCATTTCATATCATTCCTTACGTGAACGCCCAAATATTTGCAAGAATCTTCTTCTACAAGTATTTCCGAGCCAATGTTATATTGAAAATCCTGCCTTCGCACTTTTCCTATTTTTAAGAGACTACATTTTCTTGTGTTTATTATCATTTTATTTACAATCGTCCACTTATAGACCAGGTTCAGGTCCTCTTGAAGCACTGCATTGTCTTGTGAGTCATGTATCTTTCGATATATTACACAATCATCCGCAAACAATCGACAGTCACTGCGAATCCCATTTGGTAAGTCATTTATAAACGCCAAAAATAACAAAGTTCCAATTACGCTGCCCTGAGGGTTACCCGACGTTACGGTAATTTCATCCGAGAATATGCCTTCGACTTTCACTTTCTGAGAACAACCCGTCAAAAATTCTTGGATCCATAAAATTACTCTTCTATCAATCTTCGTCGAAGCGAATTTATGGAGAAGCATGTCATGCGGCACGATATCAAATGCCTTCGCAAAATCTATAACCACGACGTCGACTGAAACTCCATGGTCTAACGATTCGCTAATGTCTTGAAAAAGTGATAGCATCTGACTCTCGCATGAGTAACCTTTCCGAAATCCATGTTGCCTATCATTAAACCATGATAATGTTTCCCACTGTTCCCTCAAGTAGTCGCAAATGAGATGCTCGATCTGTTTACAAACGATGGACGTAAGACTAACCGGCCTGTAGTTGTCCAATTCAAGTCTGCTCCCTCCCTTAAATATTGGGCTACCGTAGCTCTTTTCCAGTCATCTGGGATTTGCGCATTGTTTATGGACACATTAAACATCACCTCCAAGTATCGTGCCACGGCCCTACCTCCTAGTTTAAGTACTTCACTAACAATATTATCAGGACCATTTGATACATTGAAACGTAGTTTTTGTATTAGATTTACAATTGCTGACTGGTTTATTTGGAACAGGGGAGCCCCTGATTCGTCGTTAAGGTCCAACACACAGCTATTGGATTTATTGAACACACTACCATAAAAGACATTTAATTCATTAGCAATGGCCAGCTTCTCAGTAATTAATTTACCGTCACCGAACATTATCATCGACAAATTATTTGAATTTCCCTTTCTTCTCCTAACTTAACTGTATTTTTTCTCCACCCATCGCCTCCCGAACCAAGTAAACCTTGCATATAATTGTCATGAGCAGCCCTCTTTTTTAAGACGAGCTCTCTTGAAAAGGACTTAAATTTCAACATTTACTTGTCACTATCATGTCTTTTATTGTATAATTTCCGAATTTTCCGTTCAAGACTCCTGATTTCCCGTGTGAAATACTCAGGATCTGGGTTTTGTTTCAGTAATTTAAATGGAACAAATTTATCAATAGCGCTATTTAAAATTTTCAAAACGTTATTCCACAGGATATTAATGTGATTTCCTTCCGATGCCCATCCCACAAATAGCTCATTCAAATACCCCTGAAATTTGCCCTGATCCACCCTGCGATACTGGAATATGATATTATTTGCTACATCAGAGTCTAATTTTGTAATGTCACCGTTTCTAATATTTAATTCAACCCCAGAATGGTCACTAATTCCTGGTACTTTCAGACAGTTAATATACAGCTCTACAGGCCTTACGAGATAAACATCTAAGGTATTATTGCCTCTAGTTGGGAAGTCAACTACTTGGGAAAATCCTCTCTCCCTTAAGAATTTGTTTGCCTTGCTCTGAGCTTGACCACAGCTAGTTGACTCACCAGACCAGTCTACTATGGGGAGGTTTAAATCTCCGGCAATTATTATGCTCTTTTTCATAGCATTACCCGTACAAATTTTATCATACAGTGTGTCGAGAAGCGAAAAGTTATCTTTCGGTGCTCTATACGCCCCTATCACCTGAAGAGGGAATTTATTCACTTTGTCCGAAATTTGTACACATAACATTTCATGATCTGTATCAGCCCACTTTAAGAAACTAGCTATATTTTTGCGCACACAAATAAATAGCCCACCACCTCGCTTCCCCCGATCCCTTCTGCACATTTCGTAGGTCCCTTGAATTATTTCATTACTATTTATATCCTCATATAACCAAGATTCAGTAGCAATGACAATGTCCGGAGATACGTCTCTACAAGATTGCAAAATTCAATTAATTTATTTCCTTAACTCTGACAATTAACCAGCAGTAATCTTAGAGTCTTACCTCCGCAGCAATTATCCCGAAGTAGCTCCTTCTGTTCCCGTCGGCTGGCAACCTCTGGACCTGCTCCTCCTCACAATGGCCGGCACGAACCGATGACCCTGTCATGTAGGCTCCCTAGGTTGAAAGCGCCCCGTCGATTTAAATGCAGCCCGTCTCGGGTGAAGTCACGGCCACCAATCCAGCAGTCAGCATCTATGTACACTAATCCCAGATGTACACAAACCCAGTCCATGCGGTCATTTACAGTCTTAACTCGCCTCAACGGAACATCTCCCCGCCGAACAATGCCACTCACTATAGTTTTTGCATTTCCAAACTTGCTTTTAGCTTTTCTGCCAAGTTCGAAGAGCTCCTCCATGATGTAATCAGCTGTAGTCCTCTTCTTCAAATCGTTCGTCCCAGCATGGAGCAATAACACTTTAACTTTGTCACAGTCCTCTACATTTGCTTCTTCCACTTGTTGAGCAAGCTGGTCAATTTTAATCCCGGGATAACACCGCACTTTTGCACCTGATTTCCTCGAGATATTCGCACTCCATCGTATCATAGAATCACCCATTATGATAACGTCATCCTCAGTTTGCTCCTGCACGCCCTCTTCCACACTGATCCCAGTAGAAAGCCGTTCAGTCACATCCTTCACCGTTTCCTCTGATTCATGAAGCTTTGTTCTAAGTTTCTGTATCATTTGATCCCTTGCTTTGATTTGCACCCTCAAACAGTCCGGCGTATCACATACTTTACAAAACCAATTCCCGACATCACAATCCTCCTTCTTGACCTTAATACAGCCGAAATGAAACCATTTCTCACATAGTCCACACTGAACACCGTTCTTCAATGTTTTACTGCACGTCGAACACTTTAAAGAAAACACTGGATCATTTGCCTGATTCATATTTGGAGTAACAGGGCCTGGATTCACTTCCACTCCACCAATAACTAGCAATGCAGCTATCACTAGGGCTATGGACCACAAGTTACTAGGGCCCGTACGCAAACACAAACACCGGAAATCCCTACTACCCTTCACATACCACAGTCCGATCCTCGCGCGATAACACTCCAGAGAACAACCCATTTCAGCACACCTGAGAGCTCGGGAAAAACACAACCTTTCACTTTGACTGCCAACTGTATCGTCTATCATGGCACATACCCCCCTCCTTTCAAGTGTGGACTAAACTACGACGCATTTCGGGAATTCAGACATCTCCTACTGTACCGGGAATTTCCATTGATCATGAATTGGTTACGGATCCTTATCGCGTTGCAAACCATCTCGCATCATATGTTGCGGATATATCCGGTTCTGATAACTATGCTCCAGATTTCGTTGCTTTGAAACGCGAGGCAGAACGCTCCCAGCTCTGTTCTGTTTCCCGCTCATCGGAGGAGTACAACGTGCCCTTTGCGAAGTGGGAACTCCGTGGAGCGCTGGCGCTCTGCAAGGACACGTCTACTGGCCCAGATAATATTCACAACCAGATGCTTAAACACCTTAACGATGAGAGCATTCGTTATTTGCTCAGGGTGTTTAATCGTATCTGATTGGAAGGTGTGTTTCCAGCGCAATGGCAGGAAGGTATAATTATACCTATCCTGAAGGCCGATAAGGATCCCAATTTGACAGGGTGTTGCTGACCTATTTGTCACACAAATGGTCTGTGCAAGCTCTTTGAGAGGATGGTCAATCGGCGACTGGTGTGGGTCCTGGAGAAACGAGGACTCCTGTCTGAATACCTGTGTGGCTTCAGGGCGTCTCGGAGTACCAACGACAATCTGGTACGCCTGGAGACTGCCATACAGGACGCTTTTCTCCTGAGACAGCACCTAGTCGCTGTTTTCTTTGACCTCGAGAAGGCCTATGACACCACTTGGCGTTACGGCATCCTCTTTACCCTGCATCAATGGAAATTCCGAGGTAATTTGCCGGTCTTTATTGTGAATTTTCTGTCCCTTCGCCTATTCCGTGTCCGAATAGGGAGGACATATTCGCAATATTCCGTACTGGAAAACGGAGTCCCACATGGATCGGTGCTTGGCGTAACAATATTTGCGATTGCCATACACGGTATAGTAGCTGCTGCTGGCCCAGTGGTGGTACTGTCGCTATATGTAGACGATTTCGCTATTCATTATAATGCACAAAATATGGCGGTCGCTGAACGACAGCTACAACAAGCTATTCGGAGAGTGGAACGGTGGACACTAGAACATGGCTTTCGGTTCTCTACCGCTAAGACCTCGGTTATCCATTTCTGCCGAAAGCGCACTCTTCATCCTACGTTTCTTATTTTATCTAGATTAGATTATGGCAGTGTAGCATATGGTTAGGCCCATAAGTCAGTGCTTGTTAAACTGGACAGCGTCAACCACGGCGGTGTGAGGCTGGCGACGGGAGCCTTTCGGAAGAACTCAGTCGTCAGCTTGCTCGCCGAGGCTAGCGTACCTCCTTTACACCTGAGGCGCCAACAAGTACTGATGACCTATGCTGCAACTATTCGACAGATGCCACTTCATCCAAGCTATCCATGTGTGTTTACCAATCCGAATCGCCGGCTGTATGATGTGCTCGCACGAGTCACTCGACCGGTGGGGATTAGCTTGGATGACTCATACCGGCAATTCCAATTTCCTTCTGTCTACTGTATCGTCCGAGTACCTAGCAAGGCGGTGAGTTAGCCGAGGTCGTTACGGCATGACTGCTGGCAGTCGCTCACATCCGGGAGGCGAGGAGGTTCGAATCCCCCCGCCGGCAACCTTGAAGATGGTCTTCTGTGGTGTCCCATCTTCCTTCCAGGCAAATGCCGGGGTTGGTCCCTAACTATAGGCCACAGCGGCTACCTTCCAACTCCTCGACCTTACATTCCCACTTTCCTCCCCAACGGTACTTTTAGCTCACCCATTGGGTGTCCGTCTAGAAGCAGCTACAAAACTGGCGAGCCGAACATGTCCTCGGACACTCCCGGCACTAAAAGCCATACGCTAAAAAATAAAAAATAAATAAAAAAATAATTTAAAAAAACCTAGCAAGGCCTCTCCGTGGATGGTCTCTCGCCCTGATATCATCCTGGATCTGCACACCGGCCCCAAGTTGGACACGGACTCCTCCGTCCATCGGAGGCTGTTCCAGTGCGTGGTGGGCCGGTATCCAGGATCAGGGCTTCTATTCCCGGACGGTTCGCGGGTAAACGAAAAAGTAGGCTGTGCATTTGTGTTTGAGGATCGTCGGTTTCTCGTTCAACTTCCCGAGGCCTGTAGCGTGTACACCGCGGAGCAGTATGCCATCTTAGAGGCTCTGCGGTACACGTTATCAGACGATCACCAGCACTTTCTGGTGTGTACTGACTCTCTGAGTGCGCTGCAAGCGATCGATGTATGTTTTCCGAAGCACTCGCTGGTCCAGCGTATAACGCTGGAACCGGGGTGACCTTTGTGTGGCTACCCAGCCGCATGGGTATTGCGGGAAACGAGCTTGCTGACCAGGTGGCTAGAGAGGCAGTCGCACTGCCCTCGCTACCGTATAAGGTGCCTGCTAGCGATGTACGCTCTCAGTTGCGATATTCTATCGTGTCGCATTGGGAGGAGGGGTGGCAACAAACTGAAAGGGAACAAGGAAACAGCAAAGGTGTGGGAATCTTCCTTCCGATCTCTTCGGAAGGAAGCTGTGGCACTCTGTCGACTCCGGATCGGCCATGGGATTGCTTCGCACTCCGACTTGCTAGAGAGAATACCCTCCTGTGTGTACTTGCGGCGCCCACCTTACCGTGGCACACATTCTCTTGGAGTGTGTGGACCTGGCCGATCTGCGAAGAACTCTCAAACTGCCTAACACCCTCTCCCTTATTCTCCGTGATGACGGCCCGTCAGTAGACCTCGTCATCCGGTTCATGAGGGAGAGTGGTTACTTTTTTAAGTTTTAAAGTAAGTTGAGACTTTTAATTCAGGTTTAGTCTGCTTTATGATTTTCATTGCTTTCATCGATTTTATTGTTCACTATGCCTTATTTGTTATATTGTTTTTTACCATTCCCCTTTTACTATTTTTATTCAAATAAGGCATAATTGTTGGGGCTCACTGTCTGCTTTATATAAACCATTTTCGTTTCATCCATGGCAGTGAGCTGTTTTTATCTTCATCTTTTCATTTCATAGCATCTCATTTCATTAGGGGCCGATAACCTAAATATTAGGCCCCTTAAAACAACAATTATCATCATCATCATCATCATAACTACAAAGTCTCACACTGGTACGGCCATCACATAGACACAGCTTCTGCACACATCCAGGTATATGGGGTAGGCCCTACATGTTCACAATGTCGCAAATCGAGTTACTGCAGCATTTTTTAATCCAGAGAAAATTGAGGTTTTTGAATGCACTCAGAATGGAAGTACAACGTATCAACGGCTTAGAATTACCAAGCCACAGAAAGCTGCATGAGCGGCGAACCTACGATAACATTTTCTAATCTACTGAAATTAGCCAAATCACCTTCTGTAATTCAAATTAAATCTGGAAGTGATGTAGCAATAGATGTTGACTCCTCAGCTGTCTTTAACCCGCCTGCCATCCCCCTTTTAGATCACGAATTATATAGACTAGTAAAACTCCAGTTGTGTCAGCGTAAATTATGGACACAAACAGCATTATCACCCCCCCCCCCCAATAAACTTTATCCAGACCAATATTTACTAGGTAGCGTGACCCTGAGTTAATATACCAGGTGAATAAGCTGCCCCTAATAATATTGTTTTATGCAACCCACCCAGTGTTGCTATCAGGAAGGTCGATATTTATCTGCTTGCATCACGTATTGTGGTCTACTAATTCACTGCAAGCATATCCCGCAAGTGAAAATGAACACGATGTGCCTACAGACCATTCTAATAATAAGATTGAGGGGAAAATAATAGTGTTCAGTATCATTTACGGGAAAAGCCTCCGTGGCTTAGGCGGCAGCACGCCGGCCTCTCACCGCTGGGTCCGTGGTTCAAATCCCGGTCACTCCATGTGAGATCTGTGCTGGACAAAATGGAGGCAGACAGGTTTTTCTCCGGGTACTCCGGTTTTCCCTGTCAACATTTCATTCCAGCAACACTCTCCACTATCATTTCATTTCATCTGTCATTCATTTAATCATTGTCCCAGAGGAGTGCGTCAGGCCTCGGCAGCCGGCACAGTCCATATCCTCGCCGCTAGATGGGGGCTTCATTCATTCCATTCCTGACCCAGTCGGAGACTGGAAGCAGGCTGTGGATTTTCATTTTTCATCATTTACGGGATATGCCTGCAGTGCAATAGTACCATACAGGATGCAAGCAGAGAAATATTGACTTTCCTGACAAAACGCGTTAGTCAGATTGCATAAAACACTATTATTAAGGATATTTTTTTGTCGAGTGGCCTCCTGAGAGGCCGAGTGCAGGTCTTTCTAGTGGATGCCCGTGGGCGACCTGCGCATCGAGATGAGAGATGGAATGGATGAAGATGAATGAAAATGGGCAAGGATGTGGAAGGAAGCGGCCGTGGCCTGTCAGAAGGTACCATCCCAGCATTTGCCTAGTGTTGAAAATGGGGAAACCACGGAAAACCATTTCAAGGACGGCCGAGGGTGGGACTCGAACCCACGCGTCTACCAAGTCAGCACAGAGCTTGGCCCCATGACCTAATGCTGTGCTTTAGCTAGCGTAGCCGCTGCTGTTTGTAGGGGCAGCAGATTCACCCGGTATACACCCCTGGCTTATGTCACGAACAGTGGGAATATTCACGCATCAACAATATTTCTCCAGACAAATCGTTTTGGTATCCCACATGTTGGCAACAGTTATGTGGCGTCAATGTGTGCGTCCCGGTAACAGTTGAAGAGATCTCATGCACCTGACAAACATGGCTGCCGACGTTGAATGAGCAAGAAACAGAAACTCATATTTACGTAATTTAGCACATATCTCCAGTCCACTAGTGATAATGGACAGTAACATTACTAGGCTATGTCCCCAGAATATGAAACAAAGTATGAATATCAAATATTATCCATATTATCCATATTAACCAAGAGGGGACCGTGGCGGCGCAGTGGCTTAGCTGCTCGTCTTTCCCCCGGACGGCCGAGGTTCGAATCCCGGTGGCAGCGGGGTGGAATTTTCACCTGAAAAATTACGTGGCGTCCGGAAGAGCATCCGGTCTTAAATCCCCGGCCAAATCCAAAATGAGCATGGTTGGCTCCGGCGAAAGCCGAAGAAAAAAATCCATATTAACAAAGAGTGAGTTGTCAAAGGCAGGTTCTCCTCTCATGCAGTTTTAACAATGGTAAGCCTACTGCTCTGCTGTCCTCTATGAAGATATGGGTATGTTTTGCTGCTGTGCGATCCTTTTCTTCTGTTCTGTTGCGAGTTCTACTGTTCTGCAATACTAGAATTTAATAGAAGCTCCAATCAGTTGATCTCTCTCTCTCTCTGTTCAATTTGCGACGGAATTACGGCAGAGATTGTTGTCCACAAAACATACCGGGCCTTCCAGATGAGATCGACCTGCATCCCTTGGCCTTAATACTAGTTACACTACTATATCAAATGGCATAGTCCTTGGTCAGACAGCTCTGTGCACACGGCCACTCCACTATACTGCCCTCTTGGTTGGCAGTGTGCGAATTAGAGGAGAAATAGAGATGTAGGGAAGAAGTACACCATAGCTATTGTCTTTCCCAATAAGCATCCCGCACTGAAGAGTGCCTAGAATCAACTCGCACCACTCGGGTCTAAGCTGCGTCAACCTGAGAGAATGTGCATCGCGGACTATGAGAAGTGGTGTTGACGAGTGATGAGGTTTCTCGGTTCGTGCATAGTACAGAACCAAATACATTGGTCGGTGGCTCACTCACTCATTCGTAATACCACAGTGGTTTGATCAACGGCCATATGTTAGCAGTATTGGAATAGAAAGGAATACTAGATATCACGGCGGGCAGTTGACAGACCCTTCTCTTCTCGCCTGACCCTTCCCTGCTCTTTACCCTCACCCCGCAAGTTCACAGAGCTTGTTTGACGTCGCAAAGCAACACAGTCAATCCACACACGTCACTTCTCACTGACATGTCCTGTACGGTATAGAAAGAGATGACAGTTTCTCCGAATTTCAGCCTCAAATTAGACTCACAAGAAGCCTCATATCGTACTACTTGTTTCATTTAAGACACTTTGACATCGTGGTCATTTAGCTCCGTATACTGGTGTGTGTATAGAATGTATCTGATATTCTGTATAAATATGGCACCTGTAGTAGTGTGTGTATTTGTAATTCAGGTGAAGATTGGGAAGAAGGCCACCATGGCCTCATTTCATACGTTCTAATGCATGTTAACCACCTCGTAGTGTAGAGGCTACATTAATGGCTGTCAACCCAGAGGTCCGTGTTGGATTCCCGTCTCAGCCAAGATATTTAATTCTGGTCTGAGGGTTGTAACGGTGTGTACTAAACCTCGTGAGGTAAAACTGTGAAGTTGATTTCAGTGGTTTCCTACTCCCGACAATCGTCGGGATGATTCCGAACTTGCAGTCACAGTCGCCTCCATCCCGATCGCCGCCTAAACTAATAATACACACACTACTATAGACACCACATTAATGCAGGTTATCAGGCAAAGTCTGCACATACCCAAGAACACGGGGCCAATTGACCACAATGTCCGAGCCCCTAAATGACACAACACACAGCAACATCACTAATGTGTGTTAGCATCAAGGATCAGGAGTCCCTTTCACAATGCAATTGAATGATTTCATAAAAGTCACTTCTTTTCCAAAATTGAGATAACATTGGTTGGTTGGTTGGTTGGTTCTTAAGTTTAGGGGCTGCGACAACGCGGTCATGTAGCCCCGTGTACTTTGGGTGTGTGTAGAATCTGTCAGATAATCGGTGTTAATTGTGATGACTGTGTTATTGTGTGTATCTGTTTTAATTCAAGTAAGGCCTGCAGACGATCAATTTTCAAGTAGTTCCTACTTTTGCCGCCAAACGCCACCGTCGACGACTACTAGTTCAGAACTTAGCTACCAGACGTCACCGCAGTCGGCTCTTGGCAACGAACTTAGGGACCTAAGAGCGTTGTTTATATTCTTAACCTATTCAATTTAGCTTCACACAGGTGTAATTAGTGGAAGGTTCTTTAACATGCCATAAATCTATGACATGGGACCACCGGCTTTACTTCCCCTCCGAAGGAAGGCATACTGAGGGGAGATAACATTAAATGACCCATTTAAACTGTTCATCATATCGTTTTGTCGCTTCATTCATTGCGATATTGTTATCGTTTTGTAAAGGAAGGGAATCGGTTTGGACGATCTGGAAAAGTATCCTATAATACTGTATCTCTTGGCCTACTGTGACGGAAGGACGGGGAAATGAAGATGTTGATCAGAGGAGGTCGGACGTTTTCCGTCATAATTATAGCCGGTTGTGTATCATCAGACAAGACAATGATGGTATCAAATGAGAAGGGGCAGATGACCTCGCTGCTCCGCCCTTTGAAGCAACAATAACTAACAAATGAGAAGAACAACATTAAAAACGTTTTCTGTAAACAAACGCACTCATAGAGATAGTAAATAGTAAAGTTATTCACATATTTTCATAAAGAAAAGGCACCAATTCAAAAATTCAGTACATGCATATTGAGACTCTGGGTACCAGAGGTCCTCGGTTCAACTCCCGTCTCCTCCAAATAATTTAATTCTGGTCTGGGGTTTGGAACTGGGTACACTCGGCCTCGTGAGGAAGAATTTCCTATCTCAGCTGTCCTGGAAGTGTTTTTGTGGGTTTCCCAATTCTACACCAGACAAATGACAGGATAATTCTTAACCTAAGGACTCAACCACATCCTTCCTTATTCTAACCTCAATTACAAATACACCCACTATCACAGCCATCACAGTGGCACAGGTTATCAGACAGATTCCACACAAAGACTCAAGTACGCGGGATACATGACCACGATGTTGTAAAGCCCCCAAATGAATCACAAACAACACCGGTATCTGCAAGGGTGTAAGCTTCCTAACGACGTTTCTCGGAAAAGATGTTCAAATATAATATAATATAATATGTAAAACAAGGTGTTTCAAAGAAAAACATCTAATTTTTATGGTCCATTTCTGTATTACCCTTTGACATAATCGATAGTGTTTGTGTAGTGATACTGTATACTGACAGTACGATGGCAAACGTAATGGTACTTAAGTCCATGTTACGAGAGAAGAAACAGGGATGTCTCCACAATGCAGCATAAACCACACGTACCCAATGGAGTCCTATACTTAAGTTTAGGCTCATGAAGTTTCATCGACCCATTTTTATGAGACCATGGCAACTGTAGTCTCTTGCGAACAACTATTAATCAGAATGTCCTGAAAATGATGAAATTAATTCAGTGGTATGTATTTACTTTTAATTATCCAACATATATGCCTAGATCACTAATTTAGAGGCACTATGAATGTTGAAACTTTAAAATCCAGTGACTTGCACGACATTGCGTCTTGAATTAATAAATCTCTTTTAAAATCTTGTGTTTTTGAATTGAGTATTTTATACTTAAGATGGCGAATGTGCATTATATTCAGTCTTAATTGTCTTGTACTTTAGAACAGTAAGTCTCTTATTGATGCATTTTTGTCAGATTCCTCCATTGTCACTGAATTGCATCACGTGTTGTTGATTTCTATTTATTGAAGATGGTGGTCATTGTTATATTATATCAGATTGTCCTGTCTCTTTAAGTTAAAATTCAGTATTTCAATCCTCACAAGCATTAAGCCGAACATCCTACAATATACACTATACAGTATATCATAAACG
This sequence comes from Meconema thalassinum, assembly GCA_946902985.2. Lineage (NCBI taxonomy): Eukaryota > Metazoa > Arthropoda > Insecta > Orthoptera > Tettigoniidae > Meconema > Meconema thalassinum. The sequence goes on along the minus strand of OX336389.2, from coordinate 1,239,869,655 downwards.
TCAATACGATTATAAATCCGGAAACATTATTCTAAGGGTGTGTCATAGCATTATTATTAAAGTAATATGGAGCACCTTGCTTCTACCTTGCATTCTGCGTAGATCAGTCATCCTGGTTGGTCTGGATAATTTCTTGGACTGTCACCTTCCTAAACGAAATCTTCCCTGGTGATTTAGCTGCAATCTCCCAAGTATGGATCTGGTTGTCAGGTCGTAATATGCTGATGCCATCACTCTGTCACCTACAAACAAGCATGCGTCCGTGCACACTTCTCCCGGATGTGTTCGATTCACTCACGAAGACTTTACTACAAATTCAACTGTTTTCTGTTTTATATTGATTGTATTAAATACACTGACCTTGCTCAAAAATTAACTTTAATCTGGTGTTCACGTTCCCAGAACAATCGGGTGTATTTCAAACACGTGGGTAATCTTCCACATGCACAGTTTTATCAAGATAACGGCATAAATTCAATTCACGCGATCTGCACGCGTCACATAATTTAACAGTATTTTACTCAGATCACTGGTAGACTCTGATCACTTATTGATAACAAAACTCACATGGTATCACGTATCTCACCAGTGTTATTTAAGACAGCATTGAAACAGAAGTCTGTACTCAACGAACCCCCGATAAGAAGGCCTTGATCAAATTATAGAACGCTCTTTCCTCAATCTCAGCAGCCAATGAAAACATTGGGATTGACTTACTCCTCTGCTTTCCTTCAGAATATTCTGGAATCTTATAAATGTCAAGAGAGAAGCTGATATTTTATTTTCATTGAAAATACTAGATTAAAATAGCTTTCGCAGTGGTCGAGACGGGAGCAATATTCGTTATTTAAAATTGGCAATAGTAATGTCAAAGAACTTCACAGTATCAAAAATAAACCATCATCTTGTCACGCCGCAAAGTTATGTCTCCTCAGGTAGGCTTGGCAGCTGATCAAAACGGACACTATATACAGTATATATACTTATTTAACAGTTTGTTAGTTGGTTATTGTTGTTTTAAGGGGCGGAACTACGAGGTCATCTGCCCCTATTATTTAATAGTCCTCATCGCCTTCATTATCTCCCTGATTTAGTGCTTTAGGCTATCTTTGGATGTACAGGGTGTTTCAGGAGGAATAGTAAATATTTCAGGAGGTGGTAGTATAGATGAATTGCAATAAAAAATCCATATTACATGTACCCCATTTGCATTGCGTACAGGGATACAGCTGATAGTATTTAACCCAAACAAATGTAAAGCCAAGGCAAATGAGGACGTTCAAAGTTTCAAAAGTTTCAAAAATTCCATCACCAATGCATTTTGACTTCTCACCCCGTGTAGCTCTTCGGAGGGCGTCTTGGCGTTCTTTCATGAGGGCTGCACTGTGCATAATCCGAACGACCAACTCTGCTCTTGTGTTAAATTTTTGCTTTCAGATTTCGCTTTTCAACCAGCCGCACAGGCAAAAATCCAAAAGGGTAAGGTCCGGGGACCTTGGTGGCCAAGAAACGTGCCCATATCTCTCTCCATCTTCCGGGGAATGTTAGGTTTAGATGTTGTATCACCAGACGACTTGAATGTGCAGGAAACCCGTCATCCTGGAAGAAAATACGCATTCTTTTAGCCAAAGGAATTTATTCCAATAATGCTGGAAGTTCATTTCCAAGAATGTGAAGATAATGGGGTCCTGTTAGACGATCCGGTAACACAACAGGCCCAATCAACTGATTGTCAATCAACCCTCACCACACATCTACAGAGAAGCGTTCCTGAAAATGTTTGTCCACAATTGCATGTGGGTTTTCTTCTGACCACTGATGTTCATTACGAGTGTTATTGATGTCGTCACTAGTGAACGTGGCTTCATCAGTGAAGATTACAAATGGGATTACTTGGTGATTTGCACGTATCTAACGACAAAATTCCAATCGTCTATTTGCATCTCCTGTTCGAAGGTGTTGAACGGGCTGGTAATAACACGGATGCAACCCGTGCATACGTAATGTCCGGCTCACTCTTGTACCTGGAACACCGATACGTGCAGAAAGTCTACGTGTACCAACACACGTTACGACAAATGCTCTGGTTACATACCAACGTCTGTATCTCGGTACGCAATAAAAATGGGACACATGTTATATGGAATTTTTTATTGCAAATCATCTATACTACCAGCTCCTAAAATATTTACTATTCCTCCTGAAACACCAGCCTCCGTGGCTTAGGCGGCAGCACGCCGGCCTCTCACCGCTGGGTCCGTGGTTCAAATCCCGGTCACTCCATGTGAGATCTGTGCTGGACAAAACGGAGGCAGACAGGTTTTTCTCCGGGTACTCCGGTTTTCCCTGTCACAAATTTCATTCCAGCAACACTCTCCACTATCATTTCATGTCATCTGTCATTCATTAAATCATTGCCCCAGAGGAGTGCGTCAGGCCTCGGCAGCCGGCACAGTTCCTATCCTCGCCGCTAGATGGGGGCTTCATTCATTCCATTCCTGACCCGGTCGGAGACTGGAAGCAGGCTGTGGATTTTCATTTTCATTTCCTCCTGAAACACCCTGTATACAAAAAGTAAATTCACAACTAACGAATGATTAAAGTATCTTTAAGAAATTCTGATTGGGGATATTGCACAAGAGACTTACTTAGTAAGTTGTCAAATTCCCAAAAGTAAAGTTGAAGGAATTTCAGATCCCTGCAGCCCAATTACTGACGTGAAAAATTAAGTTCAAGACACCGTTGAGTATCACTGTTAGGTAGCATGTGGCACAGCAATATGAGCTCAATATGTACATTACACCACCACAATATCTCTAATGAAATTAACTGCATAGCATTCCCCAAATATACCAAGGCTTCATAACTTAACATAACGAAAATGGTTGTTTGGGTAGATTATGTAACAAAATGGGTCTTGGTCACATTGTGGTCGTTACGTTTCATATCCGGAAGTCATTTGTATCGCATGATAACGTTATTGGGCCATATAACTTTATTCTGATATTGGTTATCGTAGAAACGAAATAGTATTGTCTGACAGAAATAACGTTATATGAATAAGTATCTCGAAAAATATCCCCTAATACCGTTATTCGGACTAATAACGTTCTTCGGATATCGGTTATCGTAGAAACGAAATACTAGTGCCCACCTGAAATAACGTTATCAGAATACATTACTCGAAAAAAATCTCCTAATATCGTTATTTGGACTAATAACGTTATTCGAATATCAGTTAACTAAGGAACGAAATGGTAGTGCCCACCTGAAATAACGTTATCGGAATACATATCTCGAAAAACATTCCTCCAATACCGTTATTAGGATTAATAACGTTATTCGGATATTGGTTATCTCAGGAACGAAATGGTAGTGCTCACTAGAAATAACGTTATTTGAATAGATCTCTCAAAAAAAATCCCCCAATACCGTTATTCGGACTAATAACGTTATTCGGATATCGGTTATCGCGGGAACGAAATGGTAGTGCTCACTATAAATAACGTTATTTGAATACATCTCTCGAACATTATTCCCCCAATACCGTTATTCGGACTAATAACGTTATTCGGATACCGGTTATCGCAGGAACGAAATGGTAGTGCTCACTAGAAATACCGTTATTTGAATATATCTATCGAAAAATATTCCCTCAATACCGTTATTCGGACTAATAACGTTATTCGCATATCGTTTATATATTACAAACGGCATCATCGATTGAGAATGGCACCATTTTGATACATTTTGCGTTGGAGAACTCCATAGAGTAGAAAGAGTGGAAGTGTCACTTTGCGACCTACGTCGTGTTAGGTTCTGAGTTTAGCCGCGAGGTTAATAAATACTCAGAAGTGCTTACCGTGATAGGGTATTGTATTTTTAGCCTACTTTTCACATTTTGCAAAAATGAAGAAAAAGTAGACTAATGAGACCGATCTGGGCAAATGTCTGTCTGTCTGTCTGTCTGTCTGTGCATGTCCCCCCCCCCTTATCAACTCCTAAACGGCTGAAGCAATCAAAACCAAATTTGGTATGAGTAAAGATCTATATCTGAATATCTCAAGGCCATGAAAATGAAGTCAGTGCTACCAACTGCTGAAAAACCGCAATTGAAATTTGAGCTCCATGTTGGATATCTTGAAGGTATGCATGGGAGCTTTCCAAAATTGGCACATAATTACACTGACCGGCAAATAAAGTGGAACAGTAATTTAAAAAGTATAAAATTAGCCATGAAAAAGATGTAATCACATTTTAAATGCTTTTCACGCATTAGGACACACATCTGAAACATCCGTGAATAGAAATTGACATTTCTTAGGGTGGTTTATTACCACCAATTACCCCCAATCTTCGATGAGCCTAACAAGCTGTCATGGACGCTAAGGGTGGAAACACTCGTTTTTAGTGACCAGTGTTCCGGTACAGTGCAGTGCAAAAATTAACACTGCTTTGTTTGGCATAAAAATAACAGCCCAAAGGAACATTAGTAAAAAATAGAAAACTGTTAGATTTGTGAAATGTAACGAAATTTGTGAGTTAAAGCGTGTTGTATAACATGTTTCAGTATTTTCTGTAGCCAACCATCGAACATTTACATGAATAATGCAAATATTGGAAAACCGATACATTTTAGTGGAATAAATTAAGAAATTACATAAAAAATTGAAGTGTTCCACTTTTTTTTTGCCGGTCAGTGTATATAGACAATAATATTTCAGTTTAATTTCCAGGAGGCCATACATGACAGTGTTGGCAAAATGATTCTAAGCATGCTGATAGGTCAAATTTTTAAATTAATAGAACTTCTACACTATCAATTGGATTTCAACCAAATTTCGTATGTAGTCTACTATGTGTACATAACCAGATATCACTATGCGTATTCCTAAGAGCAACCAGCTGCTGACAACTGTTGATAATTGCTGTCTCTACTTTTTTACCCTTATATTAATATATCAGAATGCATGCAAGCCAACAACTCTAAACTTTGCACACGTATAGTACCTGACATTCTAGATTAATTTGGAGTAACTAATATTATGCCAATGCCGCTAACATGATTCTAAGCCTGATGATAAGTTTAATTCTAAAATGCATGTAACTTCTATACATACAAATGGATTTCGTCCAAAATTGGCACAACAATAGATCATAATATGGCAGATTATTTCTGACCAAGACATGCATGACATTGCTGCCAACATGATTTTACGCGCACTGATAGATCCAATATATAACTGCATGTAACGGCCACGTTATCCATTGAACTTCAATCAAATTTTGTATTCTGTACCTTAAGAGATGGAACTAAGAATATATTAAGTCACCAGGGCTTCCAACTGTAGTGCAGGTATATTTCGAATTAATTAGAAATTTTGATATTACCAACTTAATTTCGTCATTAACTTAGATAGTTCCATATAGATTAAACATTGGCTTGAATCTTTAAGTTTAAGAAAAATAGGCTCCTTAGTTTGTCACGGAACTGCTTGTTGAACTTGCGAAAGTGTCGAATGTCCGGAAAACACTCTTAAATGCGCTTTTGAAGAAAGGAACAACAGACCGACACCACTTGAAATACATAGGCCTAGGTGGATAGCAAACGACCTGAAGCTTAATAGAGATCAAGTACTAGCGAATCAACTAGACAACGGGGAAAATTCAGTGTACATTAAATTAGTGTACACCTTACTTTATGAAAACATATTATCTCGACATGAAGGTGTGAAATCCTTCCGGCTAGCTAGCGGTAACACCACAAAGATAACTATCACTGCTTCAGACTCTTTAACAAAACGTGTGCGTGTCTGTTTAATCTCCTCCCGAAGTCAACAATGAAAGGCTCTCGCCCGTGCTTCCTACGCATGGAGTTCTCAAGGACATACGGAACGAGTGCTGTAATGAAGTATACGAATTTTATGCTGTAAGTAATGGCATACGTATTGTAACAATTGAACTTAAATACCCCATTCCATCATATTTGACGGTCAATGATTGTAAAGTTCTGTTAACATATGAAGGACAAGCTAAGTATTGCTTTTATTGTAAAGAAACCTCCCACTTACAAATAGACCGTCCGAACAGAAGGAATCGCCCGGTATTCATGTCAGACAACAAACCTACAGCACGGTGCTGGGCGAGTCAGATGGGAGTAGTAAGCTAAGCAACACTACCGACATGGAAACTGCAGTACCTTCCCCTGAATATCCAGCCATATCAGAGGCCTTTCATAACAGGCCCCATTCTACAAACACATATAGCATTGTGGAAGTAACTCAACCATCAGATAACGTAGCTGAAACATCCCTGACTACTTTACATAGCAATGAAGAGGGAACTGTGACGTCACGATCGGACAGCACGGGGAAGGGTCACACTAGCAGGCAACACAGAAGTCTGTGCAGCAGCCAGATACTATTAAGACTAAATGTCCAGATTTTTAGTTTGTAATTCTGACACCACGTAGCAGCACCAAAGTGAGGCAATTTCTCTTGAATGGAAGCTCGTATTTGCGATGTCAAAACCACTATGTATACTAGAGTGCAATAGAATTGATATCAATTCAATGCATTTTCCAAAATGTGAAAAACAAAGACGTTACTAGCAGTTTTTTATATTTCTGCTTAAAAATGAAAAAAACTGGTAATACGGAAACGGAGATTTATTTCCTGATTCCAATGCATTTTTCATAAATAAAATCGGGTGAATGGAATCGTCGGCATTAGTTTGGGAATTGTTTAGAAAAGGGTGGTAGGAGTAGCGGCGCGGCTATACAAGATCTCTAGCGCAAGGAAAATGATGAACACGCCGAGTTGACGAATATTGTAGTTCGGCGAGTTACATGTACAAGTGCCTAGGCGTGGAACAATATCTGAGCAATAAAATTATAGTAATGTCACGCTTATGTAACGTTGACACAATGTGCTTATACAGATACTTTCTTACTTCCTCAAACATTCTTGTTCTTGTTCTTGTTGATAATAATACATTGTAGGGGCTTGGGACATCTTGGTCATCAGTCCCATGTAGTTGACTATGTGTGTTACTGTATTAGAGCCAGGGATGGGGCAGGTGCCCTGAGTCTTCAAGTAAGGTACTATCTCGGCATTTACCTGGAGGGAGTGTGGAAAACCCTGCGAAACACAAGACACAACTGAACTTCAGGTGCAACCACAATGGTAGGATGATTGACAGGTGAACTAGTCAATGAGAGATGTTGGACTGATGACAGTTTCATAGGAAAAAAATCATAAAATAAGAAGGCATTTCTGAATGGCAATAAACATCTGCTGTAAGAAACATTGTTTCAGTTCCTTACCTTTTATTTCGTTCAATACGCCAATACACAAGCTCTGCTGGGACTTTCCTTCGTGTTCTGTGAGCGTACTAAGGAAGTGGATATTTATGCAGGACGCTTGCGCCTAGAGAACATGCGCTTGACTGTCGTCAGTATCTATGGAGACCAATTTTCCATTTTCACAATGGCTACGTCTTACTTTTCCACACAACGCATTGTTTCCGTTTGAATACGAACTCTCTTCTCTGAAAAAAGTTGTCACTGAATAGTTCGTGGTCATGTACTCTTACAATTATATATTAGACGTTCAAAAAAAGACTAAACCCGTGGCGCGACAGCCGTTGAAGGGCCTAGTTCTACCAAGCAACCGCTGTTCAGCCATGTAGCTTGCAGATTGTGGGGTGACGTTTAGTCATCCAACTTGTACAAATAAATTTAAAGTGAAATCAAAACTGCTCAGTACTTTTCACATTCTCTAATGCAAGCGTAATTTCAAATATAAACTAGGGAAACAATCTTATGTAGGCCTATGTGTAGAGGTTTTTCTTAGGGCCTGGCTTCCTTTTCTTGGTACAGTACTTACTGTCGACCAAAATATTATGTGCACTCGAGTTTGAAGGTTGTTTGTGAAGTAACCAATAGACCTATATAAAATCCACTAACATAATCATTTTCGTCGTTCTATTTTACGTTAGTTCATGTAGGTTTGGAATTTATTATTTAGCCTATATTTTAATTTTTTATCGCAGTTGAAACACAAAAGGTGACCGTTTCTAAGCGTGTTTCAACCATGCGTCACATTTAATAATTATTATCTCACAAACCCGTCATCAGATCGAATCCAAATTTTAGCACAATATACAGTGGAATGTTGTATAACAGGTTTATTAATTTCAACATTTTGTGTGTTCAAGAACGAATTTTGTTATCATTTTTGTAAGGTAACTATTTCTAGGCTCGGGGTCGTTGTAAAATGTAGTTCTTGGTTGCGTTGTAATCCTTATACATCAAAAAGTTATGTTGTATGACTGTGAAATACGTAAATTAATTCACTTATTTTATATCGGTTTGTATTTATACGGGGAACTAAGACATGGTTCACCAGCTAGACGCTCCGGGATATTCTGTACAGCATTGCTGATATGGAGCCCATTACTTCCGAGCGAAGCGTGCCTAGACGCGTGATGGAGCCCATCTTGGCAACGCTGTACAGCTTTTACAGGAGCGACCAACTGGTGAACCATGTATTAATTCCCCATACAAATACAAACCTATATAAAATAAGTGTAGATGGACTCTGTAATGAACATTTGAAGATTTCGCTACACTTCGTGGAAAACGTATGGGCAGAGTTAGTGAATAAGTGCTTAGAGATTGGAACCATCCCCAGTACTTGGCGTAAGTCCATAATCAAACTGCTATACAAGGGTAAAGGCGATGTCAGTAAACCTGAATCATATAGGGGTGTGGCATTGGAATCGGTTGCATGCAAATTGCTTACCAAGCTTCTGACTCGGAGAATAGATGCATGTGTAGACCACCTGCTTCCAGAAGAACAATTTGGATTTCGGAAGGGCAGATCTACTCTATTGGCTGCAGAATGTCTCTTAAAGGACATACAGGACACGCTTGAAGCTCACGGGAAGAAATATGTAATTTTTATCGACTACACCAAAGCCTTCGACACAGTCAATAGAAGGAAACCTGTCATAAAATTAGAAAACTTACTAGGATGTTCTGACATGACAAGACTGATATCGAACATTCTGGCGGACAATCAAGTTCAGATCCATGATGGTATCGCACACTCGGACTGGATTGACCAGACAATCGGAGTACTGCAAGGAGACCCGCTAAGTCCGTTACTCTTCAATATCATGACCCACGATGTGGTCTTCAAATTAAAGGAGGTAACACAGAAAGTAAATATATATATTTATGCAGATGACATGGCCCTGGCCTCCGATAATATAGAGGAACTACAGAAGGGAATAGATCTTGTTGAGAAATGGGCGGAGGAGAATGAACTAAGGATGAATGCTCGGAAGACTGAATTAATGATATTCAGAAATGGAGGAAGGCTGAGGAAGGATGACTACATTGTTTGCGGGGAACACATACTAACACCGAAAAAACAATTTAAGTACCTTGGAATTACTATGCAAGTCACAGGGACTTCCTTTATGGTTCATATAAAGGAGAGACTTGCAGCAGCACTTAGAAATATAAGCGACATTAGACATTTACAAAGAATGTCAGTGAATTCAGCTATGGAACTTTTCAGAGTCAAAGTACTCCCATCACTCACGTACGGGCTAGAGGTCATATGGACTTATCTATCAATCAGACAATTAAAAGACATTGAAAGTTTGAAATCAAGGTATTTGAAAAGGGTATTGGGGGTATCAAAATTCGCTCTTTCACGATATGTGTATGCTTTAGCCAGAGAAACATTTCTGGTAGAAGACCTTCGACTGCTAATGCACCTACCATCCACACACGCATGCGTAGACCTGTTAAGCGAACTTTGCAGGAAGAGAGACTCCATCCCAGAAAGATTCTTCGTAACAGATGCAATGTTATATAAAGAATGGATGCGACCAGAGTATGAGCTGAGGCACCTAGTGACCAGATTTGCGATCCATGGCTTCCACCATCGCATCTGCACTAGGAAGTCCTTCCATCAGCCCAGCCAGGAGTGTGTTTGCCGATTATGCAACAATCAGTGCGATATATATCACGCCATGGAATGCAGTAGAAGACTAGTATCACTCATTCAGTTTTGTTTAGACGAGGACTGATTATGTTGTCTTGATCAAAGTGTAGTGCAGTGGAATGGGTGAACGGACTCGATGAACACAAGTCTCTGGTGTTACCTAGGTATACGATTGATTCATTATTGTTCACAATGTTATAATGTTGTTCCTATCTATGGCCATTGGCCGCAATAAATATTTTATTAATAAGTGAATTAATTTACGTATTTCACAATCATACAGCATACCTTTTTGATGTATTAGGATTACAACGCGACCAAGAACTACATTTTCAAAGCAACCCGAGCTGAGAAAAAGTTTCCTTACCAAAATGATAACAACTTTGTTTCTTGGCCATACAAAATTTTAAAATTAATGAACCTGTTATACAACATTCCAATGTATATTGTGTTAAAATTTGGATTCGATCTGTTGACGGGTTTGTGAGATAATAATTCTTAAATGTGACGCATGGTTGAAACACGCTTAAAAACGGGCACTTTTTGTGTTCCAACTGCGATAAGAAATATTAAAATATATTTTAAAAAATCCAAACCAACATGAACTAACGTAAAACAGAACGACGAAAATGATGATGTTATTGGATTTTATGTAGGTCTATTGGTTACTTCACAAACAACCTTCAAACTCGAGTACACATAATATTTTGGTCAATGGTAGTCGCAATTCCCCCTGGGATTTAGTGGTATGCCCTTGTATCAGGGCTGGCATGCGAAACGAAATGTATGGCTGTGGGGGCGAATATATTTGAATTTCGACGTGAGCGCGATACTCGGGAGCGAAATGACAATGATTGTCGGCGGGAAATTAAATCAAAGCGAAACTTAATTAGAAGCGAAATGACATAGCGAAATCAACGCGAAAGTTAATAGCAACGCGATATTACATTGTACAATTGAATAAAATTTCACTCACGGCGCGAAAATAAAATCGTTACAATCTTTTAATTTCGCTCCCGGCGCGAAATACAATTCATTACAGAATTTAATTTCACTCGCGACGCAAAATAAAATTCGATACAGACTTTTAATTTCGCTTCCGGTGCGAAATAAAATTCGTTGCAGTCTTTTAATTTCACTCCCGGCACGAAATACAATTCATTACAGACTTTTAATTTTAGTCGCGGCGCAAAATAAAATTCAATACAGACTTTTAAATTCGCTTCCGGTGCGAAATGAAATTCGTCACAGACTTTTAATTTCGCTCCCGGCGCGAAATAAAACTCGGTTACAGACTTTAAATTTCGCTCCCTGCGCGAAATAAAATTCGTTACAGACTTTTAATTTCGCACCCGGCGTGAAATAAAATTCCCAAATGGTATTTAGTTTCGCCCTCCGATGTGAATTTAAAATGAATGGAACATTTCATTTCGTTGTTGAAATTAAAATGTATTCGTTTCGAGAGTGAAATTATGTTCGGAGCGATGTTCAAAGTCCTGACGTTGGCAGCAGTAGCAGTCTTATTACCGTTCACCGCCTGCCCAATCTGCAGGGCTGCAACAGCAACGTGAGTCATTCAATGGTCATCACTCCAGTAGAGGAGAAAGTCAGTGCTATGGCATCAACATCACCATCGTCGTTGACTGCACCTCGGACTCGTGGCTGGCCCTCCCTGACGTTCATAACGCAATGGGGCAACAAGTACCTTTACTTGTTCTATAGCGAACAAGAAGACGAATGTGCTGTGTGGACAGACATTCAAGATAAGTGACGAACTCCAATTACAATACAAATTGTCAGTTGTAACTCTTCAGTCAGTCAACACTAATTTGCCCAATAACTGGGAGGGGTACAATGTATATACAGTAATATGTAAATAACATTATATGTATTAGTTTATGGTCACGATTATAATGCAGCAATTTTAGTGATCTTAAATCTAATTCATGTATTTTTTTTTTCAGGAGTGTTACTTACATCTTATATACTTTGTACCCACCCAGTTATCGGGTAAATTAATGTTGACTGACTGAAGATTTACAAATAACAGAAAATCGTCTGTGGTAGTACCGCAGCGTATATGGAGTTCTGATTCGGAGGCGGGTTACTCGAACAACAGGGTTGAGGGGTCATTCCTCTCATTTCTACATTCTTTATTCTTACACTTCCGGAAATTTCGGGGGGGGGCTTGGCATTCCTTACTACTTCCTTCTTACCCTCAGCTCATTTATACTGACCATGGCACGAAAGTCAAACCCCTGTGCCACGTACAGGATTTCGTTTCGCACTGCAATTAGTTTTGCTTCGCCTTTCACTATGTTATTGTGCTTAGAATTACATTGTGCTTCCATTTTAATTTTCGCGCTTACAACCAATATCATTTCGCCCCCGAATATCACGCTCATGGCGAAATTAAAGTGTTAACGCATCCACAACCATTTTGTTTCGCATGCCAGACCAGATTTAATTTCAGACATGAAATGATATATTCCATGCATTTTAAAATCACGCCGGGGGCGAAACTAAATGCTGTTTGGGAATTTTGTGTCATTAAAATAAACCGTGGCACTACATCCCATGAAAAGCCTAGGCCTACCAAGCGACCGCTGCCCAGGCATCTGCAGATATTGGTCAGCGCATCGGGTTCCCTCGGCCGTTAATCTTGGTTTTCGCGACTTTCAGACAGCTACTCTCGAGGCTGAGTGCACCCCGTTCCAACCCACACGTCCGTTTCTAAAATCACTAACGGAGCCGGGAATCGAACCCGGGGCCTCCAGGTGAGAAGCAGGCACGCTATCCCCAACACCATGGGGCTAGCAATTTTTGTCATACCAGGAGCAAAATTAACAGTCGTTAAAAATATTATTTCGCGCCTTGAGCAAAATTAAGAGACTGAAGCGGTTTTCATTTCGTGCCAGGAGCGAAATGAAAAGTCTTGTATCGAATTTTATTTCAGGCCAGGAGCAAAATTAAAAGTCTGTAATGAATTTTATTTCGAGCCGGGAGCGAAATTGGAAGTCTGTAACGAATTTTATTTCGTGCCCGGAGTGAAATTGAAAGTCTGTATTTTTTTTTTATTTCGCGCCGGAAGCGAATTTAAAAGACTAACGGTTTTTATTTCACGCCAAGGGCGAAATGAAAAGTCTTTAATGATTTTTATTTCTCGTCAGGAGCAATGTTAAAAGTCTGTTAAGAATTCTGTTTGTAGCCGGGAGCGAAATTAAAAGTCAGTAACGGATTTTATTTCACGCTGGGAGCGAAATTTAAAGTCTGGTACGAATTTCATTTCGCACCGGGAGCGAAATTAAAAGTCAGTAATGCATTTTATTTCGCGCCGGAAGCGAAATTAAAAGACTAATGAATTTATTTCGCCTCTGCAGCGAAATTAAAATTCTGTTACCAATTTTATTTTGCGCCAGGAGTGAAATTTTATTCCACTGAACAATTTAATTTCGCGACGCTAATTTAAATTGATGATACATTTCGTTTTGCATGCCAGTCCTGCCTTGAATCGGTTTTGGTGGTGGCTCCATTTTTCACCTAAAATGCAAAACTAACTGCACTTGATGACCTTAATGCTCTCCATCACTCGTACCTGTATGTACATCGTTCATGTATATGATCTACCAGAGATACTGTCCAAAAATAAATTGCCGAAAATAGAACACCTAACGAACACTAAAAATAATGGTGTTTCAGGTAAAATAAACTAAGTAAATAGTAATTAAAGGGATCGATGAACTAAAAACAGGAAAAACAACATGGAAAATTAGAAGTCGTAAGTACAAACTGGTAAAATTTCAAAGGATCACTCAGAAATATCCAGAACTGAACAATAATTCAGAACTAGCCATCACAGTCACAGTCAATCGCAACATCGGACTAGATGCTCAGGAATCCCATACCGTCAGGTAAGGGGTAAGGTCATCACTCTCTCACTTTACTTTCGCTCCCCTTTCCTGCTGCTGCGGTGGCTTTGGTCGAGCTTGTGGCGCGCCGTGGCCGCCTGCTTTAAGCGTGTGTACAATCCTGTATGAAATATTACCTTATAAAAGATGCTGGAAGTGTCGTCCTTCCTGGGTTATACAGGCATTGTATCCGGTAACCACATTTTGGCTCACGCGAATGAGTTCTGCCACTGTAATGTTTCTGATTTTGTATTTTATGTTCTTTAATGAGCACTGAGTCAGTAGGCCCAGTGTAAAACTTATTTACAATTACGTGAATCTGTGCTAGTGAAGGTGACACTTCATCAGGAAATTGCTGAACTTACCCACCGGGCCGACTCGTACTTAAAATAAGTTTTACATGCAAAAATACGATGTTGCAATTTTTTTTTAGCGTATGGCTTTTAGTGCCGGGAGTGTCCGAGGACATGTTCGGCTCGCCAGTTTTGTAGCTGCTTCGAGACGGACACCCAATGGGTGAGCTACAAGTACCGTTGGGGAGGGAAGGAGGGAAGTTGGAATGTAAGGACGAGGAGTTGGAAGGTAGCGGCTGTGGCCTATAGTTAGGGACCAACCCCGGCATTTGCCTGGAAGGAAGATGGGAAACCACAGAAGACCATCTTCAAGGTTGCCGGCGGGGGGATTCGAACCTCCTCGCCTCCCGGATGTGAGCGACTGCCATCAGTCATGCCGTAACCACCACGGCTAACTCACCCGGTGATGTTGCAATGATAACTGTCTGAACATGTTACCATCTGAGGTTCAGACTGGCGACTGACAACACCTGCACGCTTATTGCAAGGTCAAGTTTGTACTATGCGCGCGCTTTCAATACTACAGCAGGGGGCCGTGGGGCGCCAGAAACTCGGCCAAGCCCGCTGCGGTAGTGAATAACAAAACCGCCGCTCGTCGTTCTTACTTAATATGAAAGACCCTATATGTACTATTAGATGACTATTATTGCGTAGGTTCATTATTCAAACATTGACTTCTATCGCATGATTGGGACACAAGAAATAAAAATAATAATTTAAAAATTTTGCACAGCTGCCATCTTGAGTGTATGTAAATAATTTAACAAAATTAGATATCAGTTCATTACACTGTATATAAACAATTGCTGTACCAAATTTCACTGCGTTCGGATGGTTAAATCGCCAGAAAAGTCTATTTAAATGTTCAAATTCACTTGGCCGCCATGTTCGTTTTGTAGTTAACAGGTTTATGAAAGTCACTTAAGTGACTTTTATCACCGTACAAAATTTCAGGGTGATATCGGTGACAGTTTCGGAGATATAGAATGCCAGAGATATTTCGCACAGCCACCATGTTGAATTGGTGAAACATAATAAGCTTTGAAGGGCACGATCGGGGTCGGCCAAAATAGTAGGCCTACTATGACCTTACCGAATTTCATTGAAATCGCTCCAGCCGCTTAGATTTTATTAGGTGGGGGTGTGGAGGAAGAGGGGGGAGGGGTGGGGATGCACACCAAGGCCTGGCGTAGGTGCGTGACGTCATGTCATGTCATGTCAGTAGGTAATCTGTGTCCTTGACTCTCCCCGCCTGCCGCTAGCTACGTGTGCGAGTGAGCTTTGTATAGTATGTCGTGGTACCCTGCAAGACTTGACGTTACAGACAGTTAGGAACGGGGCTCCGAGTGAAAGCCGAAGTTAAACGATTGACTTCGCGTCACCACATGGTAGCTTTACGATTGGTTACAAAGTGAGAAGCTTATTATCCTCTCTGTTTCAAAATAAATCATGTGATTGTGCCAGAACTTATCTATATTTACGACACTTTACTAAATGTAAAATACTGTAGTGTAATATTCAACATATCATATTCTCAGAATACATTACATTGAAGTACCTCCATTTTCTGCACAATGAACATCGCTCTGTTGGTCTAGGGGTATGATTCCTGCATTGAGTACGAGAGATCCCGGGTTCAAACCCCGGAAGATCCTAGCATTTTCATTACTTTTGTTTTTATCTCTTGAAAAGATTCAAAAAGTGTGTAAAAGAACCTTAGGAACGTTCTTTTTTTCGGGCGCGACTTCCGGTAATTTAAATACATAGGTTGAGGTAAACGCTTCTTTTCTCCCCGTCGGTTTACCCTCCAGGTTGGCTTTTCCCTCGGACTTAGGTTGGTTGGTTGGTTGCTTCCTCAGTTTAGGGGCTGTGACAACAGGGTCATGTAGCCCCGTGTACTTTGGGTGGGTGTAGAATCTGTCTGATAAACGGTGTTAATTGCGATGGCTGTATAAGTGTGTGTTATCTGTTTTTAATTCAAGTAAGGACTGCAGACATTGATTTTTTGAAGTTGTTCCTACTTTTGCCGCCAAACGCCACCATCAACAACTAGTTCAGAACTTGGTTACTAGACGCCACCGCAGTCGGCTCCTGGCAACGAACGTTCTTCGTTAAAGAACGAAGGTTCCTTAACATGCCATAAATCTATGACATGGGACTGCCGGCTTTACTTCCCCTCTGAAGAAAGGCATACTGAAGGATTTTTAACGACGGCTTTGGCCGGGTTTGAACCCGCGATCTTGGGCATAGAAGAACAGCATGTACCAACTACGCCACCAAAGCCGCTACCCTTCCTTGGACTCAGCGAGGGATCCCACCATAACCACCGTAAGGGCAGTGTCCTGGAGCTTGAAACACCTGGTTGGGGGATACCACTGGGGAGGTGGGGCCACCCTCCTTGCCTCTTCCTTGCCTATCCCTCCCAATCTTCCCCTCACTTTTCATCCCTCATGAGGCCCATGTTCGCTTTGCAGGTGAGGCCGCCTGGGCGAGGTGCTGGTCCCACCTCCCCAGTTTTATCCTTCGTCCAGGTGTTTCAAGCTTCAGGACACCGCCCTGGTGGCGGTAATGGTGGGATCCCCGCAGAATCCGAGGGAAAAGCCAACCTGTAGGGTAAAGCGACTAAAATAAAAAATTGCGTTTTACCTCAAACTATGTATTTATATTACTGGCACACAATAAGTACAAGTCTCGCACGAAAAAAAAAAAAAAAAAATTCGTAAGGTTCTTGTATATACTTTTTGAATATTTTCAAGAGATAAAACAATAGTAAAAATGCTGGGCACTTCCAGGATTTGAACCCGGGACCTCCGGCACTCAAACCAGGAATCATACCCCTAGAGCAACAGAGCGATGTGAATTCTGCAGAAAATGGAGGTACTTCAATGTACTGTATTCTGAGAATATGATATGTTGAGTATTCCACTACAGTATTTTACATTTAGTAAAGTGTCGTAAATATAGATAAGTTCTGGCACAATCACATGATTTATTTTGAAACAGAGAGGATAATAAGCTTCTCACTTTGTAACCAATCGTAAAGCTACCATGTGGTGACGCGAAGTCAATCGTTTAACTTCGGCTTTCACTCGAAGCCCCGTTCCTAACTGTCTGTAACGTCAAGTCCCTGCAAGCCAGGCTAGTGCTTTTAGGGCCATATGACCCAGGCGCACACTGTCTACGCTGGAACTCTCAGTTCAGGGGCGCGTGGCCGGCCTGTCGCGGCTGGATTTCTCGAAGTCGTTCTTCTCTTCTCTTCATATTATTATTATTATTATTATTATTAGACTATTATTATTGGCAATAAAATGTTATTGGATACCAATAGACTACGTCTCATACTGTTCCCGAGTACATTGTAGATCAATTCTCTATTATTGAATGGATTCATATGATAGCAAAATTATGCCATTTACACTTAAGTTAGGCATACCCAAACACGATAAGTTATTAAAAAATGTTGATGTTGTTTCTTTCCCTTATTCGAAACGTACCTCAAGCTTTCAATTCTCTTTGAAGCCTATCGTTAGCTCTAAACGACCTGTCTTGTTATGCCGATGGTTACTTCACATCTGATGGTGGGGTCCAGCATAAATCTTGTATCCTTCTTACGGCCAATAACAATTATTATTCTATTGTACTTTTGCTTTTAACACGAGGAAGACACGTAAACATGGATCGCGTAACATTTCTGAAATGTTACAGATGCATCTTAAATCTATGTCGGTGATTCCCTTCTTAATTTTGGTGTTTGAACGGAGCTAGGTTATCAGACACTCTAGAGTGGTTGCAGCATACAGTCTCACACAAGAGCAACCTTTGACTCCACCTATTTGTGCTTGACTACTCCCTTTCATGTGTACTTCTGGATAAGTTGTTCGTAAAATATGGTGATTAGACACTTTCGCAATCAACCAGCAAGTTCATTTTGTTTTTTCCATACATCCGCTTCAGGCTCAATTCTCAAGTATTCCTTTGGTTCCTAACTAGTAAATCACCGTCTTCATCGTTACCACCATCTTCATCATCATCACCGTAATGAAAACCTCATTCGTTGTACAAACACAAATTACGCACCAAGTCACATTGCCTTCAAGCAATCCTTGCACTCTCTGTATATATGTGGCACGGTGTCCCTACATGATGATTACTATACTTTGGATGTTCATTCACTGAAAATTGCGAAATTAGCTTCGAGGTTTTCCTATGCCCAGAACATAGAATGCTCTGAAAATCAAATGTTCTTAAATACGATGTGTGGATTACATATAAATATGCAATTGGATTAACTCACGACAGCTACTGGTAGCATTGGCCTTTGAGAATATTTTACGGAAGCTATTGTAACAACTCTACGAGGTGAGTTTCTCTCCGTGTTCCCATATGAATGATCGAATTGCAGAATAAGAATGTAGAAAAAAAAAGGAAAACTTGTGCTCACTGACCTGGTGCAAGTCCTCAAAATGAACACCCCTTTGATGACTTAGGTATCATCGATACCATTTCAGTACCTCAAACCGAAATTAAATTTCTTGGCAGGCCAGGGAATCAAACCCTGACTTTGTTAGCCGCTACACCACAAGGTGATATCTTTCATTGTCAGCGCAATCTATTGCACGATGCCATGTAATTTCAGCACGAACTATAATAGTACACCTTTCTTCGTATTTTTGGCATTACAGTGCCCCTGGTAAGTTAGAGAGATGGTTCGCATACCATAACCAAAGAGCCGAATAGTTCCAAAAACCAACAAACAACCGAAAGAAATACCGACAAGCTGGTAGAAAGACAGACAACAGATTTTGTAATTTTCAGAGCAAAATTGTTTTACGATGAAGAGCACTCTTGGTCTCCATACTGTTGAAATAATGAAAATTGTCCTAAAACTTCAAAAGTTAGAAGGATTTCATGTCAACTTGCTTATTTTGCCGTATACCTTATGTGTAGATAAATTCCATGAGTTATTGTTTCAGGCGATGTTGAAAATACGAATAAAAGACATAAATTACCTCAGATTGGGACGGAATATTGTTCAGTTTAAAAACCTGATAAATTTACTAACGCACGTTTCTCGAATTCACATATCCCTGAACAGCACCAATCTAATCAGTTGGTGAATTCAGAATCTTGTTATTGAAATACTGTAGACCATAGCTTTATAGTCCTAATGTAGTTTTTTGTTCTACCCGTAATTATTTAGGTTGCTATGAGGAAGGGGATATGGTGAGACAGTTTCCTTGTGGGAATGATATTACGGATAGATGCCCTTCATGACATCAATCTAATGAGAGGATTTAATGACAAATGAAATTAATGAGGCAAGGTATGAAATGGTTGTGAGTGGTATTTCGAGTTCGGTGTAGTCTGACCATGCACGTTAGCGTGTGTAGCTACGTCGGCTGGTTTGTGACAGTATGTCAACAAATTAAAAAAATATATTTTAACACTCCTGATTCCATACCGGCCCCTGTTACTGTCACATGCATGATTACCAACATGCTTGATTCTATTTTTAGGATTATTATATCTCGCTGCACCTGCTACATCACCCAAAAAGTAGGGGCAGATGACCTCGTAGTTCCGCTCCATAAAACAACAATAACTAACCCAACAAGTAATTCCGCGAAGAATTATACAGCCTATTTTCATATATCCTACTTATGTTAATTGCCTCTATCAACATACAAAAGTTCAGTTTGATTGCTGTAATAGATTCGCAGATATTGAGAACCGGCTAAATATTGCGCATGTTCGCCATGTTGGATTTTTTATCTGTAGGTCTTAGAGTTATGTACTGTTACGTGAAGTGTATTGTGTACGTGTAGTATTCAAACTTCAATCGCATGATTAGGACACAAGAAGTAAAAACGAGATTTTAAAATTTCGCACAGCTGCCATCTTGTGGTTATGGAAACAAATGAAAAAATTAGATGCCAGTGGATCAACATTTGTAGAAGGATTTACTGTACCAAGTGTCACTGCACTCGGATGGTCAAATTGCGAGAAACGACCATGTGAATATGTATACTTCGCGTCGCCGCCATGTTGGATTTGTGATCACCAGGTTATTGAAAGTCCTATAGGTGAACGTATGCTCTCAGCCCCAATGAAGATTAAAAAATTTAGTTTGATTGCTGTAATAGATTCGTAGATATTGAGATCCATCTAAATATTTCGGATGGTCGCCATGTTGGATTGTTATATGACAGGCCATAGAGTCACGTACCATTAAAGGAAAATTATTTCAAGGGTTCATTACTCAAACTCTCACTTCGATCGCATGATTACGACACAAGAAATAAAAACTTAATTTTAAAATTCGCACATTCGCCATCTTGAGGTTATGTAAACAATTGAACTAATATAGATACCAGTGCATTACAATGTGTATAAACATATACTGTACCAAGTTGCATTGCGTTTGGTTGGTTAAATCGTGAGAAACGTCTATTTAAAAGTCGCAACTTTGCTTGGCCGCCATGTTAGTTCTGTAGTTATCAGGTTTTCAAAAATCACATTGGTGAACTTCTAATAGTTCCCTTTATCACCGTGAAATATTCCAGGGTGATATCGGTAATAGTTTCGTAGATATCGAATGCTGGTAAAATATTTCGCACAGCCGCCATGTTGGATTGGTGGGATGTAACAAAATTTGAATGGCACGGTCGGGGTGGTGTGGAATAGTGCTATGAACTTACCGAGTTTCATTGCAATCGTTCCAGCGGTTTAGAAATTATTAGGGGGGGCACACACCATATCACACACACGCGCACACACAGACAGACACACTGACAAAAGGTGATCTCATAAGCTTATTTTTTCATAAATGAAAATAGGCTAAAAAGTATGCAACTTGTTGTATCCTTGTTGCAGATCTGGTTCATGTACGTCCAAATATCATGTTTCATACGTCTTCGGTGTGTTTCTTTAAGGAGTGACTTTCCCACTATGGTATGTTTGTGCTCCCCAGGCACAAAAGACGTTATGAGCACGGCAGACCACAAGCATAAGACAAAATGTTGGCTCCAGTGCGCCTAGTGTCCAGGCTCTGCGTTCAGTACTAAACGTACTGCAGCACCCCGTCAAATGGACAGTGCTTGTGCGACTAAGCGCTGCAGTGTGATGTCATGCTGCACTGCTCAGAAATAGGCAGAATAGGGCTGCGCTTCACCTGCTAGCACTGCTTCACCTTGCCCATTGCACGGCCCCGGTGCACACACACGGACAAAAGGTGATCTCATAAGCCTATTTTTTCATAAATGGAAATAGGCTTAATACGAGATTTTAAAATTTCGCACAGGCGCCATCTTGTGGTTATGAAAACAATTTAGTTTGATTGCTGTCATTGATTAGTTGACTTTGAGAATCGTCTAAATATTTCTAAATATATGTAGACCATTGAGCTATGTACTATTAGATGACGATTATTGCGTACGGTAGGTTCATTTTTCAAACGTTGGCTACGATCGCATGATTAGGACACAAGAAATTAAAACGTAATTTTTAAATTTCACACAGGCACCATCTTGCGATTATGTAAACAATTGAGTTGAATAAGATATCAGTGCATTACAAGGTGTGTAACATTTCCTATACCATTTGAAGGTCGCTCGAATGGTTATTCGCGAAAAAAAAGATCTATTTTAATGTATCAACTTCGCTTGGCCCCCATGTTCGTTTGTTACTTAACAGGAATTTTGAGAGTCCCATCTAGTAGTTCATTTTATCACCGTACAAAATGTCAGGGTGATATCTGTAATAGTTTCGGAGATATGGAATGCCAGTGAAATATTTCTCACAGTCGCCATGTTGGATTGGTGAGCTGTAATAAAATTTGAAGATCACGGTCGGGGTCGGACAAAATAGTACTATGACTTTACCGAGTTTCATTGAAATCGCTCCAGCCGTTTATATTTTATTAGGGGACACACACACATACGCACACACACGGACTAAATGTGATGTCATAAGCCTATTTTTTCATAAATTAAAATAATAAAGAAAGCATTTCATTCGGTGGACGCGAATTTCGTGTTGACCGACTGAATAGCTTTCTTCATTAGAAATTACCATCACTGAGAAATGGCTTCTATCACTACTAAATGAAAATAGGATACCAAGTAAACGAAAAGCAAGAACGGGAGGTTTCATTTAGGAAAGAAATACTCTTTTTGGTCACAAAGGAGTGAAAGTTTGGTGTGTAGGTTACACTTTGCCTTATATGGCAACACTGCGAGAAGGTGAGTTCGATTCCCATCTTAGCTATCTTAGAGTGTTTTTCTGGGGTTTCCCACTTCCACTCCAGGAAAATGCGTGGATAGTTCCTAAGTCAAGGCCATTGCCAACTCCAAAAATAACAAAGTTTATCAGACTTCAACTACATGGGACTGATGAACAATAGGCTATGTTCCAAACCCCTATATGAAGCAACAAGAAATATTTCGAATCAATGGGATCCATCGTATTGATTTTAGGAAACATGTTTCTAACGTAGGCTACAATATGACCGCGATCGAAACGAGCCAGGTGCCTTGCCCTGTCTGATGGGGCACGCGCTCAGATTGAAATCATTATGTTGATTATTATTGATATTTCAAGAAGTAATTATACTATGTTTGAATAAATAATTGGCCTGGAATTACATATGGCCCAGCATCGTCAGTTCACGGTCACCTTCCATGCTTGTCCGGGAAGCGGGCAAATAGACACTTCCATAACGTTATTGACGAGATTCTTTTCTGAAATAACGGAATCAATTTCTCCGCTTAGAATAATGTTACTAATAGCGCATATCTGGTAAAAATCGCATGGATACCGTTATTAGACTTATAACGTTGTTGGTGGGTTCGCATTTCAAAATAACTGAATTAATTTTTCTGCCCTGAATAACGTTATTGATAGCGTATGGCTGGTAAAATTCGCTCGTATACCGTTACTATACTTATAACGTTATTGGTGGGTTTGCATTTCTAAATAACGGAATTAATTTCTCCTCTTAGAATAATGTTACTGATAGCGCATAGCTGGTAAAAATTGCCTGTATACCGTTACTAGACTTATAACGTTATTGGTGGGTTTGCATTTCTAAATCACGGAATTATTTTTCTGCCATGAATAACGTTATTGACAGCGCAAAGCTCGTAAATATCGCTCGTATACCGTTTCAAAGCTTATAACGTTATTGGTGGGTTCACATTTCTAAATAACGGAATTAATTTTTCTGCCCTGAATAACGTTATTGATAGCGTATAACAGGTTAAAATCTCTCGTATACCGTTACTGGGCTTATAACGTTATTAGTAGGTTTGCATTTTGAAATAACTGAATCGATCACTCTGCCTGAATAATGTTATTGATGGCGCGCAGCGGGTGAAAATCGCGGTCATACCGTTACTAGACTTATAACGTTAATAACGGGAGCGCATCTTAAAATAACGGAATCTTTTCCTCTGCTGGTTATAACGTTAATAGCACAAACCAGGTAAAATTATAACCCCTTATTTCGTTGCCGCACTAAAAACGTTATTCATATACCATTTGTTTTGGGTACGGAAGCAGTAACGTAACAAAAATTAATTCGTTATTTCTGACAATTCTGTTACGTTATGAAGCCTTGAAATATACTGATGGGTAACCAAATTTGAAATGGAAATTAGGGGGATGTGATCCTTACGGAACATCTTGTTACATTTGTACTGTACTTGTAGTTCCTTACACTAGTATGCACACCACAATGAGACAGCTTTGTTGTTGATGATTCGTTTTAGGAAATTTGGGACACCTTGGTCTTCAGTTTCGTGCACATGGGAGTGTGTTTAATTTCTTATGATAACTTCTGCTTCTGTGGTGACTGGATTAGTGTGTGCAACTGTCATTATAGGGGGTTGAGAATGGGGTAGGTGTCCTGGAACTTGAAAAAAAGGTACAATCCCGGCTTTCGCCTGGAAGGAGTGTGGAATAACGCGGGGAAATATCACACACAGGATAGTCGCTGTCAGCCGCGGGATTCGAATTTCAGATCTCAAGACTTAGTGCATCTCCCCATCGCGGTTGTGGTGAGCGACTTAATGCGCATGGCTAGACCGGGGTGGGGGGTGAAGAGAATTTTTGACACACAAGGGAGTACACAGTGTGGCGAGCACGGGGGAGCGCACAGTGTGACGAGCACGAGGGAGCACACAGTGTGGCGAGCACGAGAGAGCGCACAGTGTGACGAGCACGAGGGAGCGCACAGTGTGGCGAGCACGAGGGAGCACACATTGTGACGAGCAATTTGTTCGCAAACAATGGTAGCAATAAGAAGCAGCTCCACGCACATTTCAGCATTTAGCGATTGAACATGTTTCATAATAATAAAAGTAAGTTATTTTTGTTACTGTGCTTCATTCAGATTTAGTTGTTAGATCTGTGCAGTTGTTTGCAAAATCTGTCCAAATGTGTATTGTTGAATAGTCTGTACTGTGAGTAACTTTGGGATGGAGGTGGGCATCCATTTAGATGATACTACTCAGGTATTTGCTTGTATTTGAGCAGGGAATATGAGGGGAAATGTTTCTAGGGTAGTTGAGAATGGAATTTCAATCAATTCTCGTTTCAAGTGTTCTAATGAACGGGCACACCACAATTCACCATCATACCAGGAACTGAATCATCCATGGCAGTGCCGAGAGTCACTTGGATCGTAGGCTACAACACATGACCTTAAGCCATGTATAAGTATGAGAATTGGACTGATCCTCTATTTTTCGTTTAAGATAAAAATAATAATGTTATTGGTTTTACGTCTCGTTTAACTACTGTGGCTTTTAGAGACGCCAGGATGTCGTAATGTTTCCCCGGAGGAAATCTTCAACGTGCCAGTAAATCTACTGACACGTCACCCTCAAATGCCAACTGACCGCGCCAGGATTCGATCCTGCAGCCTTGGGAACAGCAGGCGAGATCGGTACCGCTGAGTCACGCAGAATATCGTTTAACAAAAGACGGATTAGAAGTTTCAGGAAGCTACAAGTCATGAGTCATATTATGTCTGATATCCCCGGCAATGACCCCTACTGGTTAACATTGGTTGAACAGTGGACACTGATGCGTGCATATTTACCAACAAAGTTCCTTCAAATTATTGCATGAATCCAAGCTTCTCCAGACTATGCACTCTGAATATTGCTCCTAGAGAGAACTTCAGACAGAAGCAGACTGAGTGTGAGTTCAATTAATTATCAGCGCTAACTTGAAGTGTCAAATTACTTACATCCTACTGCATACTCCTACAACAAACATTTCGAGAGGCCACAGCCAGAGCAATTTCACGCTCCTACAGTAGCCTATGTGTCGGAGCCGAGACGTTGGGAATACACGTTTATAGTTATACTAGCAGCAGAAAGCTTGGTTAGCTCATTTAAAGATGTTGAAGTAACCCTAGACTCTTGAAATAAGCTTCGATTTGTACATCGGTGGTTCCATGTGGCTATCTGCGGACTCGGTAGACGAGAGGGTTCGTAACCAGGCCGTCGGCCGTCCTTAAAATATTGTTTAATGGTTTTTCTTCTTTAGTTTCAAGGATCATGCTGAGATAGTACCTTCTAATAGCCAAAGTTGCTTCCTCCCAACTCCTTGTCCAGTCTCATTTATTTGACTTCTCACTAAATGGATTTTAGAAACAAAACTACCACTTTCGGAAACGCAAATTCCCTGGGGTTCACTCCGCCTACACCAGAAATGAGTACCAGGGTAATTCCTGGGAGCAAAGACGGTCGGACATGGATCTGACAACTCCATCCCATCTAGAGCCCATGTCACAAAGAGTGGAAGCTTCTACCTTCCACTACTCTCAGGGCCACCATGTCCTGTACGGAGTTGGCTTTGCTTTTGGCATTCTATATCTCCTCAACAGTAACAGATATCACCCTGAAATATTTTTCGGTGATAAAGAGTACTACTAGAAGTTCATCTATGTGACTTTCGTAAACCTGTGAAGTACAAAACCAACATGGCGGCCAAGCAAATTTGAAACATTTAAATGCATGTCTCACGCGATTTACACATCCAAGCGCAGTGAAACTTGGTACTGTAAATGTATAAGCAAGACCTAATCTACTGGCATCTAATTTAGTTCAATTTAGCCATGTTGAAACACCGAATTCCATGAGAACTCCGCAGTTAAGCAGCATTGAGCGAGGTTGGACCTTGGATGGAATGCCGGTTAAGAGGGACCACGCACTGTTGGCGGGGAAAGGAGGAGCGGAAAGGATCTGTCACACTACCGCACGTAAACTCCGGCTGAGGATAGCCTCTTCAGAGGCACGGACCTGTCTTCGGGAAGAATACCAACTAGCTAACCTCAAGATGGTGGTTGTGTTTTGAGGGGAAGATGGCGTCAGTGTTCCGCCCCTTGAAACAACAATAACTAACTGATGGTGGCTGCGCAAAATTTTAAAATAAAGTTTTTATTTTCTGTGTCCTAATCATGCGATCAAATTGAAAGTTTGAACAATGAACCTACGCAATAAGAACTATATGGCCTATATATGTAACAATCCAACATGGTGACCTTCAAAATATTTAGACGGCTCTCAATATCTACGAATCTATTACAGCAATCAAACTGAAGTTTTGTATGTTGATAGAGGCTATTAACGTAAGTTCACATAATGGCCTTAAGAAATCTCGTGATCACAAAACCAACATGGCGGCCAAGTGAAGTTTAAACATTTAAATAGAATTTACTCGCGATTTATTCATCCGAGCGGAGTGAAACTTGGTACGGTAAATCTTCATATAAAATTAATTCTGCTGACATACATTTAAACTCAATTGTTTTGATAACCCCGAGGTGGCTGCTGTGCGAAATTTTAAAATGAAGTTTTTATTTCTTGTGTCATATTCATCCGATCGAAGAGAACGTTTGAGAAATGAACTTACGCAATAATCTTCTTCTTATGGTACCTAACGCTATGGTGTACACAAACAAACCAACATTACGACCATCCGAAATATTTAGAAGGTTC
Organism: Meconema thalassinum; assembly: GCA_946902985.2. Lineage (NCBI taxonomy): Eukaryota > Metazoa > Arthropoda > Insecta > Orthoptera > Tettigoniidae > Meconema > Meconema thalassinum. The sequence continues at coordinate 1,239,842,368 of OX336389.2, read as the reverse complement.
TCAATAGCTACGAATCTATTACAGCAATCAAACTGGAATTTTGTATGTTGTTAGAGGCTATTAGCGTAAGTTCACCTATAGATCATTCAATAACCAGGTGAACACAAAAACAACATGGCGGCGACGCGAAATTTAAATATGAAAGTGGATTTTTCTCGCGACTTTTCATACGAGCGCTGTTAAACTTAGCACTGTATATCTTCATGCAAGCCTTAATATACTGACGTCTAATTTCATGGAATTTTATAAGAACTTAAATATGGCGGCTGTGCAATTTCTGAAAATCTCGTTTTCAATTCTCGTTTCCTAAGTAAGACCAGCAGAATATATGAAAATAGGCCCTATAGTGCTTCACGGAATTACTTGTCTCTCCTGTTTTCCCTTACACCACACACCTTTTACTGTGCCTCTTTTTAAGTCCTTTGTTGTTATTGCTTACTTTATAGGCTGTGACATCGCAGTTGTATAACCCCGTGCATTTTTAGTGTGTGTGGAATTTGTGTGATAACCACTGTTATTGTGATGGTTGTACTAGTGCGTGAATTTGTAAATTGAGGGTTAGGATTGGGGAGGAGGCGGCCGCGACCTTACGTTAGGAACCTTCCCAGCATTTGCTTGGAGTTGAAGTGGGGAAAGCACGGAAAAGCTCTTCCAGGATGGCTGAGGTGGGAATCTAAACCTTCTCTTCTTAGTTTTGCTTCTTGAGGCTGAATTTACTCCGATCCAGCCCTACCACAAGAATTTAAATTCCTTAGCAGAGCCGGGAATCGAACCGGGACCTTCGGGGGCTAGCCGCTATACTTCAAGTCCTTCAGTACCAACTTAGCTGCAGAATCATATTATCACGTCTACCAAGTAATAAGCCCACCCACCCTTGGAAAGCAAAACTGTACACAATGCCACAATTCAGAATATTAAGTAGGTCTATTGTATTTTGTCATTCTCGCCTTACCATACTACTCGTGTTCTGTATGTTTCCAATATACTAGTAGCTCTGGCCTTCTTCTAGAAATATGGCTTGGGACACAGGTCAATAGTGGTAGCAGGTATTATTGGATTTTCAAGTTTGTGAAGTAAAGTGGCTCCAATATCCGGCAACCTGAACAAACTTCACCGGAGCAACACTCGTATTTCATGTCACATGAGTTATTCGAAGCGTACCTTCCACGATCTGACATGATTCATCTGTCTATCTTTCGCTGTCCTTCTAAATCCTATTAAAACTTCCATAGCTCGACCACTATTTTATGTGGAGATCCAGTGGTGTGTTGCCCACTTGGTTGCGTAGTGGCTGTCATGACGGAGGCCCGGGGTCGTTTCCCTACTCTGTCAAGAAATGTAATTCTGGTATGAGGGCCGTAACGAGGTACACTCAGCCTCGTGAGGCAAAACTGAGAAGAGGCGGGTTTGATTCTTACCTCAGCCATCCTGAAAGTGGTTTTCCATGGTTTCCCACTTCCACTCCAGGCAAATGCCGGGATGGTTCCTAACATAACCTACCTCAATTGCAAATAACACACACTAGTACTGGCATCACAGTTACACAGGTTATCAGACAAATTCTATTCACACCCAAGTACACGGGCCTACGTGACCTTGTCACAAAGCCTCCAAAGTATCCCGGCGCTGACAGTGGCTATCGTGAGTGTGGTTTTTCCCCAGGTTTCCCCAAACTCCCTCCAGGAAAAAGCTGGGATAGTATCTTACTTCAAGTTTGGGGGTGCTTACTTGACGCCTGTCCCTAATACAGTTACACACACTACTACAGTTAACACAGCAATACACGTTATCACATAAGTTCCACATACACCCAACTACATTGGGCTGATTCAAGGGTGTCCTAACTCCTCAACTGAAATAACAACAACTTTACAGCTTTGTATAGTAGACACAATAGAAGAGGTCTGTGGGTATCAGGAAAGATGATACAAAGGTGATGATGATGATGATGATAATAATTGCTGTTTTAAGGGGCCTAACATCTTGGTTAATCAGCTCCTAATGGTTTGGGTGACAGTGAAAATGAAAATGTAAACTATAACTAAAACTATGTACGGACTTACATACTAGAAGAAGAAATGGAAAACAAAAAAGAATAAGGTATATAAACGACAGGAGGAAAAGAAATGCCCTCAACCCACAAAGAATGAGAATTAAGGGACTTGGAAGGATGGAGAGCCATGAAAGGCAGATAGGAAAGGGAAAGAGGAGAGAGTCCATCCCGGAGGTAATGGAAAGAGGGGAAAAACACGGACCCAGCTCAGAAATACCTCATTGTCGATAAGTCACCAGCCGTGAAACCTTGAGGGTGTAGCACTATCCAGGGGGGAACCATACGTGGTGGGGCTACAAAGACACTGCCTCCTTAAGGGTCATGAGCAGAAGGCAGGAGATATCAATAAGTGAAAAGAAGAGGTCTGACCCTTCAAAGAATGAGAGATCAGGAAAGATGAGACAAGGGCCAATTAAGGCGGGAAAGTGAAAGACACCGTAGCCCTCAAATACGCAATACCGTTCGAGTTGGAAGAGAGCAAGGTTTGACCGAGGGAGGTCGACAGGAAATGTCAGAAAGGAGACCGTCACTAGTAAGTTGAAGTAATGCCGGACTCAGCTGGGGTCCCGAGGTCGCCAAACCACTTCCCACTAGGCGTGAACCCCTGGGGGATGAGACAATAGCGGAGAAATGAAAGACACGGATACACTAATACCGTCGCGTCGGGATTGGAAGAGAACAAGGTTTGACAGGAAACATGAAAAAAAAGGAGCCTGGCACAAGTAGCTAGAAGCGATGTTGCACTCAGCACCCCGTGATCACACACTCACGTCCTACTAGTCGTGAACCCACGAGGCCATTGAACATGATAAAATATAGTGGTGTTTAAAATAAAATTTTCCCATTTGGTTAGATTTCATGAACAGCCAATTTTGAATTTTCTACATATGTACAGCTACAGGAAAATTATATTAACTTCATACTTTAAGTCCCTTGGTACGAATGAGACTGGAGCTAAATATTGTGGGTATAACTCAACTTTAGTGAGGCCTGTATCTCCACTGGCAGAGACAGAACATAAGTCAAACAGGTCATGCGTTATATCACTGTAGAGAAATCTTTATTTGTAGTTCCGAAAGGCCAAAGATGAAAGAATATGTAAAGCTGCAGTTGACAAGGATTAAACTTCCTAACGTCAGAAAAAGCCCATGCAAAATAAACAGTGTCCTGGAATACGTGACAAAACACAGCGAACACGCGATCCATCCCCAAACCCCTTATACACACAAGTGCTTCAAGGGAACACTAGCAGGAGATCTGTATTATGACGGTGGGAAACAACATATGTGAAGTATCTGCTCGACCACATTTATTCATTCAACCATTCCGTACGGACAACAGACAAAACTGCAATTTCGGTAACATTGTCAAGGAAACATAACCTGCCCAGTCCTTGAGGTAGATGCACGAAAACTACCCACTTGAAGTATCACATATACGCCTTCACAGACTCCGGTCGAATATACAGACAAATAGTTCGGCAACCTCAATATATCTAGTTCATACTACTATCAATATATTAACCAATCTACAAAAAAATTAATCGTAGGCATTGGCTGGATTACAAGCGATTGTCACAGTAGAGAAGCAATCACGACGACCATAGCTGATATTTATAATTTTCCTAATGTACGGATATCCTATCTCTGTTTCCTTTCTGTTCCTCTCGCTTAATGGATCTTCATAACAGACTTTTCAAAGATAGATATATAAATACTACCATTACTCCTTACATTGTATAATCTAGTATTAGGTGGATTTCTTAATTTTAATTTCGCTGATGAAGGCATCATTGTTTATGCCAAAGCATGTATATCTATCTCTAACAGGTTTTAATTTAAAATTACATGTTGTAAGTTGATATTGACTAAACGTTTCATCTACAAACAATCTTCAGTGTGTGCTCAATATGTATCATAACATGTGTTTCTGTGGTGACAATAGTATAGTAGTGTGTGCACTGGAATTACTGGAGCCGGGAATTAGTTTGGTATCCCAGGATCTGACGTAAGCTACTGTCCAGAATTTGCCTGGAGGAAGTGTGGAAATATTTGGGGTAGAACCACACTCACTATAGCCTTTGTCAGCGCCGGGATTTGAAACTACGATATCCGGACCTACTGCAGCTCCCCATCGGGGTCATGGTGAATGAATCAACGTGCATGGTTACGCCTCTGTGAGACGGGGTACGTTTCAAGCGTGTAAAGCAGAACCTCCGTAGAAGATCTGCTGTTGTTGCTACTGTGACCTAGATGCTCCACATCCACAGTAAGCAGACCTATCAGTATCCAGACCCAATCTCCTTTTGGGCGCAAAACTACTGTGTGGGGTTTCTCTTTGTGACCTACAGGCTCTACATCCACAGTAAACAGACCGTTCACTACCCAGACCCAATCTCCTTTGGCGCAAAACTACTGTGTGGGGTTTCTCTTTGTGACCTACAGGCTCCACATCCACAGTAAACAGACCGTTCACTACCCAGACCCAATCTCCTTTGGCGCAAAACTACTGTGTGGGGTTTCTCTTTGTGACCTACAGGCTCCACATCCACAGTAAACAGACCGTTCACTACCCAGACCCAATCTCCTTTGGCGCAAAACTACTGTGTGGGGTTTCTCTCTGTGACCTACAGGCTCCACATCCACAGTAAACAGACCGTTCAGTAGCCAGACCCAAACTCCTTTGGCGCAAAACTACTGTGTGGGGTTTCTCTTTGTGACCTACAGGCTCCACATCCACAGTAAACAGACCGTTCACTACCCAGACCCAATCTCCTTTGGCGCAAAACTACTGTGTGGGGTTTCCCTTTGTGACCTACGGGCTCCACATCCACTGTAAACAGACCTATCAGTATCCAGACCCAATCTCCTTTCGCGCAAAACTACTGTGTAGGGTATCGCCTTGTGGCCTACAGGATCCACATCCACAGTAAACAGACCTTTCAGTACCCAAACAAAATCTCTTATGGCATAAAACCACTGTGAGTTGAAAAATCTTGCTTTCAACTGGTCATTGTTCATGTTGTACCACTTATGGACTAGGGACATCAATCCTCTTTTATTCGAAGTGTGTGGAACTTACTGTACGAGTATCTGAGTTATTGTGTTGTTTGCAGCGTGTGTGTGTTTGTGTGTGGTCTAGGAATTGAATAGGTGCCGCTAGTCTCGAATAAGTTACCCGCCCAGTATTTGCCGGGACTAAGTAAGGAAAATCAAGGGGTAGAACCACACTCAGGGTGGGGGCTCTCCACACAGGGATCTCAAAACTTGTATCTACCTACTGTAGTAGGTCTACTCAGCGTGGAATACGAGATGACGCACTCCACTATGGAGATGATACACCTATCCTTGTTCCTTCATACATCATGAAATTTTTAGGTGTTTGGGGTGTTTGTGGTTGTGGTTGATTTAATTTAGCAGTTTGGGACATCTTTGGTCATCAGCCCTGAACTGAAGGATACATGACGCTAACAAAGAGAGGTGGTTGTCCTGCAAAGACATACTGCATAATTTCCATACTTTCATCACTTCTGAATGTACCGCACAAGTGATGTTAGTTTTAGAACCCATAAGCTGACTACTGAGGTCACTTACATAAGTCAAACTATTATTATATTTAGAGGCTTATGAAAACGTAGTCATAAGCCCCGTGGACTTGGGCATATTTACAGTAGAATCTCTCTGACTTGCGAAAATGGCTTCCTGCACGAAGAATCGCATAAAGGATCGAGCAAAGCAAGTGATGGTGTGAGTCTCGGCCTCCACCCCCACCCTTCCAATCTCCCGGTTTTCACAAGACATGCATTGTGGCGTGAAGCCTCTCCTCCTTCGCCCAACCCTTCAGATGCTTGGCTGCACACCTGGTGGGGAACTGCGAGTTAAGGAAGCGACTTACGACGTCACTCACCACTCCCCACTCGTCTGGCGCCCCTGTTCTAAGTAAACATTGACTTGTATCACCTTTTCCACACATTATCAAAGACGTGTTAATGCTACCCAAAATACTGTCCTAATCTGGCCTGCCTGTTCTAGATAATATTTAATATACCGTATGTCAGGAAACTATGAAGTTCTGCACTTTCGTTTCACATGTTGACTTGAAATTGTGCCTTATTCTGAAAGGAAAAACACTGTTTTATTTGACATACGGGTGAATTCTTGGTTGGTTGGTTCCTTAGTTTAGGGACTGTGACAACGCGGTCATGTAGCCCCGGTGAATTCTTGAAAAAAAAAAAAATATATATATAGCAGACCTATATCATAATGTACTATGATAATAAGAGTGTGTGGCCTCCTGGGAGGTCTGGTGCAGATCCTTCGAGTTGACGCTCGTGGGCGACCAGCACGTTGTCATGAGGGTGCAGCACTCAAGCTAGCGAAATAAACAATTGGACATAAAATTCCTACGGTCAGGCTGGAAACAAAACCCATCACCATTCGTGCTATCCACAGGACCAGACATATGATATGTATCATAGCACATATCATATCAGGAGTAGAACCACATTCAGCATGGAGGCTGTCAACACAGAATACTCCAAACTTTCAGGTGAGAGATGAGAGAGATTTGTTATTTCGAAACAACGACTATTTTTGAAGTAATGAGGGTGAGCACGCCAGCTAGTGTAATAGGGGTGGATCTCAGCTACCTGGAGATGCAAATTTTAAGAAAATATCGACCACAGGCAGGTTCGCCTTTCCCTTTTGGAACACCTCATGTAAGAGAACAAAATTAACGTCGCATCACATCCTCAGGCACCGGATGGCGCTCCAATAGATGTAAAAGAAGAATACAAATATTTAAATAATGATCCTACGCAATAATTGTTATCTAATAACACATAACTATATGGCCTACGTATATAAAAATTCAACATAGCGACCATACGAAATATTTAGACGGTTCACAATATCTACGAATTTATTACAGCAATCAAACTGAATTTTTTTAGGCTGATAAAGGCTACTAACCTAAGTTCACGTATGATGTATTCAATAACCTGGTGAGCACAAATCCTACATGGCGGCGACCTGAAATTTAAATATTTAAATGGACCTTTCTTACGATTTAACCATACGAGCGCCGTGACACTTGGTACGGCAAATGATTAGTCTATACAAATTTTAATCAATTGACATCTAATTTATTTCAGTTGTTTTCATAACCTCAAAATGGCGGCTGCGCGAAAGTTTTAAATCTCGTTTTGAATTATTCTTGTGTCCTAATCATGCGATTGAAGTTTGAATCATAAACCTACGCAATAATCTTCATCTAATAGTAAATAACTCTATGGCCTACATATATAAAAATCCAACATAGCGACCCTCCGAAGTATTTAGACGGTACTCAATATCTACGAATCTATTACAGCAATCAAACTGAATTTTTTATGTTGATAGAGGCAATCAACATAAGTAGGATGTATGAAAATAGGTTGTTTAGTTTTTCACGGAACTCTAATCATTATTTTTATTAACAGTCTTCTTCATGCTCATAGTCCTGCGAGTGACTGTGCAACTTTTAATGGTCTGAATCTGCGATCTTGATTAATAATGTAGGTCTTGGCAACAGGAGGTTTGTAACGTACATGCCCTCCTATGATATTTGCAATCACATTTCAGATTTCTTCCTGTATTTTGTTAATTGATTTAAAAAGTGCCAAATGTTCGCATGGTGTGTCGCAGTTACTTTTAATATTTGGATTCTTCTTTTACATCTATTAGGCCTCCGTGGCTTAGGCGGCAGCACGCCGGCCTCTCACCGCTGGGTCCGTGGTTCAAATCCCGGTCACTCCATGTGAGATCTGTGCTGGACAAAACGGAGGCAGACAGGTTTTTCTCCGGGTACTCCGGTTTTCCCTGTCAAAATTTCATTCCAGCAACACTCTCCACTATCATTTCATTTCATCTGACATTCATTTAATCATTGCCCCAGAGGAGTGCGTCAGGCCTCGGCAGCCGGCACAGTTCATATCCTCGTCGCTAGATGGGGGCTTCATCCATTCCATTCCTGACCCGGTCGGTGACTGGAAGCAGGCTGTGGATTTTTCATTTTTACATCTATTGCAGCGCCATCCGGTGCCTGAGGATGTGATGCGACGTTAATTTTGTTCTCTTACATGAGGTGATCCAAAAGGGAAAGCCGAACCTGCCTGTGGTCGATATTTTCTTAAAATTTGCATTTCCAGGTAGCTGAGATCCACCCCTATTACACTAGCCTGATACAATATTATACAATATATATTATACAATATTATTTAAACGTTGACTTCGATCGCATGATTAGGACACAGGAAATAGTAATTTAATTTTAAAATTTTGCTCAGCCGCCATCTTTAGGTTATGTACACAATTAAACTAAATTCCATTTCAATGCATTACAATGTGTATGAACATTTTCTGTACCATGTTTCACTGCGCTCGGATGGTTAAATCGTGGGAAAAGTCTATTTAAATGTTTCAAATTCGTTTGGCTTCCATGTTGGTTTTGTAAATAACAGGCTTCTGAAAATTACATAAGTGAACTTACTATAGTGCCCTTTATCACTGTACAAAATTTCAGGGCGATATAAATAGTAGTTTCGGAGATATAGAATGCCGGGGAAATATTCACACAGCCGCCAAGCTGGATTGGAGAGACATTATCACGGTATACGGAATCTGGCCTATATCTGTAATATGTCCTGAGAGAAGGAAACTGAGTTTTGAAAATTCTCACGGTCGCCATCTTTTTTTTTTTTTTTTTTTTAGCGTATGGCTTTTTAGTGCCGGGAGTGTCCGAGGACATGTTCGGCTCGCCAGTTTTGTAGCTGCTTCGAGACGGACACCCAAGGGGTGAGCTACAAGTACCGTTGGGGAGGAAAGGTGGAATGGAAGGTCGAGGAGTTGGAAGGTAGCGGCTGTGGCCTATAGTTAGGGACCAACCCTGGCAATTGCCTGGAAGGAAGATGGGAAACCACAGAAGACCATCTTCAAGGTTGCCGGCGGGGGGATTCGAACCACCTCGCCTCCCGGATGTGAGCGACAGCCAGCAGTCATGCTAACCCGGTCTTGTTTTGTTGCTTGTCACTCTTTCGAACTTCATAAAACGTATTTTACAATCCACTGTCCTGGAACAAAATTTCTGGCATAGAACTGCAATAGGTCCCGAGAAAAGGGAATTGAATTTTGAAAATTCGTACAGTCACGATATTGGTTTCGAACTTGTCACTGTATTGAAAATTATTTCCATAAGCTTGTTTTATATTCACCTATCAGGAGACAACATTTCAGGCATATAGATGTAATAGGTCCTTAGAAAACCAAATTGTATTTTGATGGTACACGGAGCCACCATACTGATTTCGTGATTGTCGCGGATTTGAAAGTCATATTATCAAATTTGTTTTGTATTCCTGTATCATGCTACAACATTTCAGGCTTAGGCTATATCTGAAATAAGTCCCGAGAAAATGACATTGAATTTTGAAAATTCGCGTGGTCCTTATCTTGGTTTCGTGCCTTTCACGGCTTCAAACCTCACATCTTCTATCATGGTATAAATTTCAGGCTTATAGCTTGGTAGTATGTCCGGAGAGAAGGGAATAAAATTTTGACAACTAACCCGGCCACCATATTGGTTTCGTCCTTGTCACTGCTTTCGAAGTTATAGGCCTATCATTAAACCTTTTCATATTATTCTATCAAGGTGCAAACTTTCAGACTTGCATGTAGCTGTAATAGTTCCCAATAAAGGACATTGGACTTCGAAAATTCATGTGACCACTATAATTGCTTTGTTCTTGTTATGGTTTCCAAAATTCTATCAGCATCTTTTCAATGCCCTGTTTCACGGTACGAAATTACAGGCTTATAGCTGTTTAAGGGCCCGAGAATTTTGTAGATTAGCGTGGCCACCAGCTTAGTTTCATTTTGGTCCGCATCGTTGCGCAGAGGCCAGCACTCTTGGCTGTCATCGCAGAGGCCCGGGTTCGATTCCCACCTCAGCCATCCTGGAAGTGGTTTTCCGTGGATCTCCGGGGTTTTCCACTTCTACTCCAGGCGAATGCCGGGATGGTTCCTAAATTAAGGTCTCCTCCGCCTCCTCCACAGTCCTCATCTCAATTACAAATTGGCCGATAACCTCGATGTTAGGTGCCCTAAAACAACAATTATTATTATAAATTACAAATACCCACACTAATACAGCCATCGCATTAACACAGTTTATAAGACAAATTCCACACACACCTAAGTAGACGGAGTTTCATGACCACGATGTCGTAAAGCCCCTAAATGAATCAGCTACAACAAGTTTCATTTTGTCAGGGTTTTACGAGACATAGGCCCTACCTGTTAACTTGTTATATAGTCCACTATCATGGTACAAGATTACAAGCTGATAGCTCTAATAGGGTCCATGATATTGAATACTGTTGAAGTATACTGTTGGCCACCAAGTAGAATTGGTGACATCGACATTCAAATTCTGCTGTAGAGGTCGCATGGGGAAATAAATCATTACCACATTCCGTTGAAATTGTTCAAGCAAATAAATGTTATAAGGTGAAAAAAAAACCACTCACACTCACACACTCTCACTCTCACACACTCTCAGATTCTCACACTCTCTCACTCTATCTCACTCTCACACACTCTCAGGTCCTCTCACTCTCTCACTCTCTCACATTATCTCACTCTCACACACTCTCAGGTTCTCTCACTCTCACACTCTCTCACACCCTCACACTATCTCACTCCCACACACTCTCAGGTTCTCACACTCTCACACTCTCTCACTCCCTCACACTATCTCACTCTCACACACTCTCAGGTTCTCACACTCTCACACTCTCTCACACCCTCACACTATCTCACTCTCACACACTCTCAGGTTCTCACACTCTCTCACTCCCTCACACTATCTCACTCTCACACACTCTCAGGTTCTCACACTCTCACACTCTCTCACACCCTCACACTATCTCACTCTCACACACTCTCATGTTCTCACTCTCACACACTCTCACACACTCTCAGATTCTCACAATCTCACACTCTCACACACTCTCAGATTCTCACACTCTCACACTCTCTCACTCACTCTCACACTCATTCCCTTACACACCCTCTCAGCCTCACACTCTCTGTTTCTCACACTCCATTTTTTGTCCTAAGCCTATATTTCACGTGATGTAAATAGGATAAACGTAGGCTGAAAATGAGCTCAAACAGTGCCACGTGCTCTCATTGCACATATGAATGAAGAACATTTAAATTAATTCAATTCAGAAGTAACACACATCTTGTAATTTGCTTACTTGAAATCAGGGACGGTGCGTCATTAAGGACCGAATGGGCCCTGCCCACCCAAGGCCGTTAGGCAATATTGCAAAGAATTTGTTTAATTAATGTTTTCTTAAATTACTTTGTATTGCAGACACTCAACTTAAAATAAGTGTTTTACCCTTCTAGAATCTCTAAAGAGAATTCATTATAAATAAGTCATTCCTAGGTTAAGATCCTGACAGTCTCGTACGGTGTATCGTCATAGCGAGGGCTGGTCCACAGAAAGTCCCTTGTAAAGTATATGGCTTGATGGACCAGGTGAAGAAACAGTGGACATAGCACTGTCTTGCACGCGAATTCTTCAGTGCTATGAAGGGAATTTTCTCTCTCTTCAAGGGCCTGCAGATTGGGCCCATAGCGTTGCTTTGAAGCGAAACAGAAGATCTCTCCATTTCACTTCCTGCTTCTGTCTCTGTTAAATACGGGAGAAGGGTCCATCCCACCTCACGCCCTTAAACAGGCATTCAGCCATTGTTTGCAGCTTTCTGACATTAGACAAAACTATATTTATACATGTTCAGTTATCTGAAGTTAATTTCTACTGTATAAATGTGTTTTTAACTTTTGTGGCACGGTACGTAGTTATTTATTATGTCGATTGTATGTGACACAGGAAAATAGTTCTGAGCACAAAATTAGAAATTAAATAATTATAACCTCACCAACCAAGCTGATAGATAAATTTGCTTCATCCAAGCACAGGAGAGAATATATTTATAAATAAAGAGCATGCGAGTACAGTTTTTTATTGGATCAACTATTTATTACAACTTGTTTCAAATGTTGTGTTGTGTGGACTTATGATCATGGCAATATTGGCAAAAATTAATGCCAAATATAAAACAATATTTAATATGAAACAACAATAGTATCATCTGGCCCACCCTAACATTTTAATGAGGAGGCACCCCTGCTTGAAATCAAGCTACAGTTCCCACTTAAACCTGCCCTTCCTTCCATCTAGAATTACAGTCTATATTCTTTTGAAACCACGATATTTTATACATGATTGCGTGACAGTCCAAGGCCAATCCATCGCCACCACTGTCTTAGTTTGCCGGGGACGACTCTTTATGCACCGGTAGGTGTTTAAGCTCCTAGGAAATCTGCCTTGAGCTTGGATAAGGAAGAACACTGCAGGCGATGGCTTGGGAGAAACTCTTATTCATCACACTCCACCTATTGCTGTGCTATAAATTATCATCAACTGTGAATGTGTGCTAAGCCACTTGGTCCACACCTTGTACTAGATTCTCTCACCACTCATCCAGCTAGGATTATTGGCTTCCCAGACAGCGATGGCATATACTGTATACGCCATGTATTGGATCCACATTCTACTTGATTTACGATTATAGTGCTATCGTTAAAGCGTAAACCAACTTCGAACTACCAGCTACAATCAACATCCAAGCACACTGACGATATATGAACTTGTTGGATGATCCATGAGAGGAGCGTAATTGGCCATGTTACTCAAAATAAACTGTGGCTTGACTAGCTGCGTGGCGTGGGGTTACGATGCTCACCTGTGGCTAGGCAGTCGATTGGTAACTGAGGGCACTTAAATGTGAACGGCCTGTGTCAGAGACCCTTTAAAGATCGTTAAATATCCCTTTCTCATCACAATTCCAGCACTCCGACCTACGTAAACCAACAGTAGTCAAAAGAGACATTAAGTTATTATTATTATTATTATTATTATTATTATTATTATTATTATTATTATTATTATTATTATACTATTATTATTGTTATCATTATTATCATTATTATTACTTTGAAGTTTAGTTATAATTCTCAAGCTAGGAAAACAAAGGTTGCAATGACGAAATGTTCCAAATGAACCAATAGATATGAAGTAGCGTACTCTATCCGATTTAAACTAACTCTAATAAATTCCAATATCGTCAAAAGAAATTACAATAATTACATAGGATGGATGTTAGAACACAGAAACAGACTTCACCTTTCTTAAGCCGCATTCCTTACACAAGCCTACGTAATCTAGTCCTGTTAGTCTCTAAAAATATAAGTTAATATTATAATTAGACGTTCAGCCATTATTATTATTATTATTATCATTATTATTATTATTATTACTATTATTATTTTATTATATCCGGCCCCGTGGCGAATTGGTTAGCACGCTAGACTTTGGCCTGAAGGGTCCGATGTTCGATTCCCGGCCAGGCCATCGGGGTATTTTATGTACAGGGGTTAGTTCCACTGGATCGCGGACTGGGAGTATGTGCCGTCTTCATCATTACTTCATCCGCTTTAGGACGCGCAGATTGCCCACGGGCGTCAACTAGACAGACCTGCACTCAGCCTTCCAGGAGGCCACACGATATTATTAATTTTATTATTATTATTACTTTTATTATTACTATTATTCACCCACGAGGGTTGGGGTCATGCTACCTCTGAACACTGAAGTTGAATTAATGTGAACCCCACCACCAGCTCTTCTTGAAATGGTTCCGTGAATTCCCATATTCAATTGCCAGGTTGATAAATGTTAAAATGCCTTAAATTCATTGCACAGTTTCTTTCATCTTCATTCATTTCATATATCAGTAACTCCTCGGATGAGGTTGGCGTCAGAAAGGCATCCATTCTCACCTTCTAGAAGATGCTTGAAAAATGTGTTGAAGCCATTCTGTCAGTGTTGCCTGTAAAACTGTCAGTTTTAACTCTTCAGTCGGTCAATATGAATTTGTCCAATGACCGGGCGAGGGTGTAAATGTACTGTAAATGCAAATATAAATATAAACGGATACGTGTAATTAGATAATATTTGTATATACATTTAAATCTCAACTCCAGTGATCACGATCTCATGATGACCGCTTGAAGGTTGAAACGCCTAATCCTAAAATTACCCCATAATAGTGATCATAATCAATACAAGTAATTGTTTACAGGAGTGTAATTTATTTATTACATACATTGTACTCCCGCCCAGTCATTGGGCAAATTCGTGTAGTAAGTATTATGGTGAGGGATGTAGAAGGTGCCCCTGGATTTGAAGTAAGTTAGTATCATGGCATATACTTGTAGGGAGTGTGAAAACCCCGGCAAAAACTACACTCAGGCCGGAATTCAAACCTCCCAATCTCTTGCTGCAGCGCCCCATTACGGACGTGGTGAACGATTTAACGCGCACGGCTACGCCACGGGGTGCAGTATTTATATGTATGCTCAGTTATAAAAATTCAAAATTTCTCACATAAACTCAGTTTTTTTGATGTGCATATCGTTTCAATCCAATACATTGTGATTGTAAGTATTCGGTCGTAGGATATAGCAAAAAGAGCCACAGACTCTTGGTTGGGTTGGAGGAGAATATTTCATTAAAATCTCCCTCTTAGATCATTTCTTCACATTTAATTTATCAGATTGCATTCCATATTTAGTTTCTCACCAATGTTCATGTTTCATGATATAACTCAGAATTACATTCCTTGCATTTCGTTCTCTGAATTCCGAGCATTATTTTATGCTCTATAATTTACTCTATGCATTCTATTGCTCAGATTTCTCTGCATTTAATTCCATTCTATGGTTCCAGTTTTAATTACTGAGTGGAATATAGTTAAATGTCATGGGATTATTTTCACTCTTGCAAAATTGTATTACAACGTTTTATGTTCTCTCATGCCTGAAATGAAGCCATGCGCATTAAGTCACTCACCAAGATTACAAGGAGTAGATGGAAATCCAAAAATGGAAGGATTTCATTTCAGCCCTTACAGTGGTCATCCTGAATGTGATTTTCCTTGGAATATTCCACACTCCCTTATTTCAAGTCTCAGAGCACCAACCCTAATTCCACCTTAAATTTTACAACCATACACACTGTTGGCAACTCTGGCACTGTACATACTCTAATGACAGTTGGTCCCCCTGCTGGAGGGTTGTTGACCCATTAAGAGGAAGGGTCGTTTTCTTACCTGCGTCAAGCAGGACTCACTTGCAAGCAGGTAGCAGTGGCTACCGGACATGGTGTCATAGCACGCATGTAATATCTACTGTACTTGTTCAGTGTTTAATCATGTACATACAGTGTAAAATATATTTCTTTATACAGTCCACCACATCGTATTCTATGTATTCGACATAAGTTTTGGTCCTCCGGGCATGATTATATGGCAAGAAAAACAGTGAAAATTGAACTCGTGTGATCCAAAGACAGCATGGTTTCTCGCAAATGGCGTGGGTGGTTACCAGCATGGCGACTACTGGACAACAGAATTCATCATCCTGGTAAGTCACCGATCATCCTTAATTATTCCTTGTGACTCATATGCATTCCTTTCTTTCTCCATTCAAAACTGTTCGTTTGTACTTGCAATGTATTGGTATTGCTAGTGATCACACATTATTTCGCCCGTAAAACTGTATGTTATTTGTACGCAGTTTTCCCGCAACTCTTTGAAACAAAACCAGGAGTTCATCTTTGTATTATGTAAATATGTTAGGTATTTGTCTTTTCGTTTTGTCATTCTTTTACGTATAGGCATTTGGTCTATTGTGATTTTATATCATTCAGCAGTTTATTGGGAATTGCTAGTGAAAAATGGAACAAAAGATAAAATCACTGTGTAGCAAAAGGGGTAGGTTAAAGGCTAGCTTATCTCGCATACAAGGCTTCGTAGAGAAATTAGATTCTCAATCTAAGGACGTAGATCAGTTGGAAGATCGACAGGCTCACTTATCAAAAATATGGGAAGAATATGAAACAGTTCAATCACAAATAGAGGATTTGAAAGAGGATGAATCATTTCAAGCAGAACAAGAATCTTATCGCTCCGACTTTGAGGAGCAATACTTCAAAACATCTGGTCTTATAAGATCCATAAACAGTGCAATTTCCAAGTCAGCAACTTCGCTAAGTGATTCTATTGGTGAATCAACTTCCAGTTCGCAAACACGTTCAGTTAAACTGCCTCAAATAAGTTTACCTACATTCGCAGGTGATTATTTAGAATGGCCCAATTTTGCCGATACTTTTAAGAATCTCATTCATGAAGATGCAAATTTGTCAAAAATACAGAAATTTCATTACCTAAAATCAGTGGTATCAGGCAGGGCGGCAGACGTGTTACAGTCTCTAGAAATATCTGCAGCGAATTACGACATAGCGTGGAACCTGTTAAATGAAAGGTTCAATAACCGGCGAGCAATTGTTTCCTCCCACATTAATTCGGTCCTTCAGATTAACAAAATAGAAGTAGAATCTTCCAAGGCATTAAGAGACTTGTATGACGGCTTCAGAAGGCACATACAGTCGCTATCAGCGCTTGGTCTGTCTTGTGAAGAACAATTAGATGCCATTTTGATACATTTAATAACAAAGAGATTTGACGCTGAAACATTAAAAAAATGGGAGACCTCGTTACCAACCTTTGATCTTCCATCGTATCAGACACTGGACAAATTTCTACTCGAAACATGTAATGCATTGGAATCGATCGAAACTAAGAATTGTGATCGCACAAAACAGCTGAAGCAGGTAGGCGTTTCATCTAAACCGAATGCATCTGGTTTCAAACCGAGGCCATTCACGAACCCAGGAAAAAATTGTTTCCTTTCACAGAAAAATCAGAAATGCCCGCTTTGCACGGAGGAACATCCCATATTTAGATGCAGAACCTTCACTTCTATGGGTGTTTATGACAGATGGCGGGAGATCAAGAAGCATAAGCTCTGTGTTAATTGCCTGTCTGGAAATCACTTCGCTAACGAGTGCACTCGTTCATGTTGTAAGCAGTGCAAGGATAAACACAACACCTTGCTTCACAGGGACCAAGGGTCACCGAACCACAATAATAGTCAAACTTCAAACAAGAGTATTGTGTCCAATAATACTTCATTGTCTCCCCTTAATGAGCAACATAGTAGTAATGCTGTTTCATTGCACAATCACAACAATGATGTTTCCTCTCATGTATTGTTGTCGACAGCAGTAGTGAATGTCAACAATTCAGAGGGAAAAACCCGTCATGCTCGGGTTGTGTTAGACAGCGGCTCGCAACTCAACTTCATAACCAGGGAATTAGCTCATCAATTACGATTGTTAAAGACAATGACTAATATTCCGATACATGGGTTGCATAACACTACCATCAAGGTGGGGTCGGTGGTAAGAACAAAGATTTCTTCGCGGTTCGGTTCCTTTGAACGAATCATGACATTTCACGTAATACCTTCAATTACTGGTCAGTGCTTACCCACTAAAAATATCAACATCACAGATTGGAGTATTCCAGAGTTTATATTAGAAAACCTTGCGGATCCTCAATTTAATGTGTCATCATCCATAAACATTCTCATTGGAGCAGAATTCTTTTACGATCTTATCGGCGCAGAACAATTTCAGCTCGACAGTTTCTCAAACAAACTACCGTTGTTTCGCAACACGGCTCTTGGCTGGGTAGCAGCAGGTAGTGTTGGTTTGTCTGAAAAGCACGCAGATAACAGTTCTTCCTGCCTCTTTGTGTCAGGTAAGATATTCAATGAGCCGGGGAAAGCACTGCTTGGCCAAGGACATTCTGAGCAAGAGATTAGTGAGAGGCTATTTACTGACGGTCACAGAAGGAATCCACAGGGTAGGTTCATAGTCCCACTACTCCTTAAAGAGGACCCGAGTCAGCTAGGTAGCAATGTTAATGAGGCAATTAGACGGTTTCACAGCCTAGAGAAGCGTTTTGAAAGGCAGCCCCAAGTCAAGTCGGAGTACGTACAGTTTATGAGAGAGTACACTGACCTGGATCATATGGAGGAAATTCCCAGTAATGAGATAAACAAACCATTACAGTACTACCTTCCGCATCATTGTGTATTTAAGGGTAATTCATTGACAACGCGCACTCGCGTGGTATTTGATGGCAGCTCGAAGGGCGATTCTGTATTATCCCTCAATGATTTGTTATTAGCAGGACCGATCGTTCAAGATGATTTATTTTCAATATTGGCTAGATTTCGCATGCATCGCTATGTATTGACCGCTGACATAGAAAAAATGTATCGGCAGGTCCTCATAGAACCTGCACATACTGACTTTCAGCGTATCGTGTGGAGGGAGTCCCCTAAGGACGAGCTTAAACATTATCGTCTCAAAACAGTCACATATGGCACGTCATGTGCACCCTTCCTGGCCACAAGATGCCTCTCTCAATTGGCGAATGACACTAAGGAGGAATTTCCTGAAGCTTCGAATGTAATACGGCGGGATTTTTATGTTGACGATTTAATGACAGGTTGTGAATCAACTGACGGCTTAAGAACCACTCACAAGTATGTTTCAGATATTTTATCCAGTGCGGGTTTTACCTTAAGAAAATGGTGTTCGAATGAGCCCAATGTACTATCGAGCATTTCTAACCACGAAACAGATCCCAAGTACATTATTAAGGTAGATGAGGGTGAAGACTTGAAGTTGTTGGGGCTATCTTGGAAACCCATCACAGACACTTTTCAGTTTGAGTTGAGAAGTGATTTCAGTTCGACACAGATAAACAAAAGAATAATTCTATCAGACCTGGCTAAAATATTTGACCCCTTAGGGCTTTTGGCCCCAGTATTGATTAAGGGTAAGATTTTTGTCCAGCAACTGTGGCAAATGAACTTAAATTGGGACGACGTTCTCACAATAGAACTTCAAATTAAATGGATTCGTTATATGCAGGATATTGCTAAATTGAAGGAGTTCAAAGTGCCTCGTCATGTTAGGGCAGTAGAATTTGTGGAGTATGAAATTCATGGATTTTGTGACGCGTCTCAGATTGCTTACGGCGCTTGTGTTTATGTAAGATCTCAGACAGGAGATGGTAAAATAACAGTTCACTTATTGTGTTCCAAGTCTCGCGTTGCGTCATTAGGCTCAGTAACTTTACCAAGATTAGAACTATGCAGTGCTGTATTACTTGCTCAGTTGGTCGAAAGAGTCATGAGATCCATAAACGTAACTAAAGACAAGTGTTTTTGTTGGACTGACTCCACAATAGCATTAGCATGGATTTCGGGCCATCCACACCAGTGGAAAACATACGTCGCTAATCGAGTGTCGCAGATTCAACAGTTGACAAATATTGATTGTTGGCAGCACGTCTCTACTCATCATAACCCAGCAGATATGATCTCGAGAGGAGTTACCGCGGAGAAGCTGTTAAATTCATCATTTTGGTTATCGGGACCATCTTGGCTTTCAGATAATAAAGACGAATGGCCTTCACAGCAGAGGCATAGCTCTCAAGAATTACCTGAAGTTAGGAAAACTAAAATCGTTCTAGTGTCATCTACAGAATCCCTTGGATCGAATCTGATTAACAGATACTCTTCCTGGAGCAAGCTGATTAGAATAACAGCTCTCGTGCTCAGATTTATCAAAAATCTTAAAACTAAAACAGACAGACAAACAGGTGCTCTTAATCCGGTAGAACTAGAGCAGGCTAAGTATTTATGGTGTAAAATTGCGCAAGGTTCTGAATTTTCACAAGACATAAAGGCTCTCAAACAAAATTTGCCACTACCCAAGGGAAGCAAATTACATGGATTAGCACCGTATTTGGATGAGCAGGGTCTGTTACGGGTAGGAGGCCGTCTGCAAAATACTAAACTATCGGTCAACAGAAGATATCCTATTTTATTACCTGGCAATCATCGCATTACAATAATGTTATTTGATCATTTTCATTGTGCTTTTCTTCATGCTGGAGCTCAGACTTTATTGACAATGATGCGACAGCAATACTGGCCTCTATGTGGGAGGAACGGTGCTCGAAAAGCAGTGTATCGATGTAAGACGTGTTTTCAATTCTCGTCTCGGCCGTATCAACCGATAATGGGATCGCTACCTGAAAGGAGAGTAGTTCCCAGTCGACCATTTGCATCTTCAGGAATAGATTTGTGGCCCAGTATATTTACGGCCTTCCTCCAGGAAGGGCGCTCGGATTAAGGCATATATAGCTATGTTTGTTTGTTTTGCCACAAAGGCTGTACATATTGAACTTGTAAGCGATCTGTCTACAGCTGCTTTTTTAGCATCACTAAAAAGATTCATGGCTAGACGAGGAACTTGCACCCACATATTCACTGACAACGCAACTAATTTCGTAGGTGCATCACGTGAGCTAAAGAAATTCTTTAATGATATGAATACCAAGCAGTCACTCATAAGCTTTGCTACTGAGAAGGGGATTCAGTGGCATTTTAGTCCTCCTGGTTCACCTCACTTCGGAGGGTTGTGGGAGGCTGCAGTTAAATCAGCTAAGTATCACCTTAAGAGAATAGTAGGAAATGCTGCATTGTCGTTTGAAGAAATGACTACAGTGCTTGTACAGATAGAGGCAGTTTTGAATTCGCGCCCCCTCTGCCCACTATCCTCTGATCCCAATGATCCGGAAGTATTAACCCCATCCCACTTCCTGATCGGTGGCTCATTTCATCTTCCTGTGGAAGAAGATGTGTCTCACACTCCCTTGAATAGACTGAAGCGCTGGCAACTGCTGCAGGCTATGTTCCAGCAATTTTGGCGTCGATGGTCCAAGGAATATCTCGGACAACTCCAGCGTTCTAAATGGCGGTCGCCCGGACAATCCCCACAAATCGACACACTGGTTGTTCTGAAGGAAGAGGGCGTGCCTCCACTTCATTGGAAACTGGGCCGTGTCGCAGCAGTGCATCCAGGAACCGACGGAGTTACGAGGGTTGTTACCATCAAAACACCCAGCGGAGCTCTTTTGAAAAGAGCAGTGTCAAGACTTTGCCCATTGTTGAGTGAAGAGAAGTGAATTGTTTAAATGTTTGTGTACATAGTGTTTATTTCAACTCTTATTCCAGTTAATAGAACAAAGTGACAGTATTTAATTGTTGTTTGAAATATTTGCTATTTCAAGGGGGGGGGAGGATGTTGGCAACTCTGGCACTGTACATACTCTAATGACAGTTGGTCCCCCTGCTGGAGGGTTGTTGACCCATTAAGAGGAAGGGTCGTTTTCTTACCTGCGTCAAGCAGGACTCACTTGCAAGCAGGTAGCAGTGGCTACCGGACATGGTGTCATAGCACGCATGTAATATCTACTGTACTTGTTCAGTGTTTAATCATGTACATACAGTGTAAAATATATTTCTTTATACAGTCCACCACATCGTATTCTATGTATTCGACACACACTATTATGGACCCGTAAAGACCCAGGTTATCATACAAATGCACTGCACACCCTAGTACTCGAGGTTAATATCTCAATGGATTAAATCTTGCTAAACGGAGTAATTATTGTATAGGGGGTTCACGTCCTTATTAACAACTGTGGCTATAGGGATGTTCTTGTGACCAAATATTTCGAGCATTCAGACGCCAAACGTAAAGTTAAAATGGTGAGCCCACTGTACAACACACGATCCAATAGTTGAAAGCCTCCATCACTAATCAATGCAGTCATGAAAATCTCGTCTTAGGTCACCACGAGGTGGTCTGTCTTATAATGAAAAGCCCACAGCGGGCAGAGGCTGGCTTTACATATCTACCCCCTTGCCAATAAGGTGCCATCCTAATTAGCTGAGTGGTGTCCGGCTCCGTGGCTGATTGGTTAGCGTGCTAGGCTTTGGCCCGAAGGGTCATGGGTTCGATTCCCGGCCGGGTCATGGGGAATTTAATCTCCTGCGGTTAATTCCTCTGGCTCGGGGACCGGGTGTTTATGATGTCTTCATGTACAAAAGAAACAAAAATCTGGAAACAAATAGAATAAACAGAAACAATTATAAAAGAGTGGTCGGGTAACGGCCCGCATTGCCGGAGGTCGCAGGTTCGAGTCCCGCATGGGATGGAGATATTAATCTCAACTTGCCGCGACGCTAAGCAGTTGATTACTCCTGTTTGAGAGTGGCCTGCTGTCATGATACGAGATGCCCTTATACAGAGGCATACTATTGTCATGATGATAACTGTTTTAAGGGGCCTAAGAAATATTTTGGCACTAATTACTCCCCGTGACTGCAATTTATAAGCAGCTCGCAATTCTGCACCAGAGCACTGGCAGGGGCGACGTGATGCAGCCTGCATTGCCAGGCAACAATAGACATAGGTATTATTGGAGCTGTTCGGGAGCACTTGTTATTCCGACTTACTGAACAAAAATAAATCTTTAAGGTTACTTGAGAGGTGTAGCCTAATGCTACATAGCCTAAACAATTCCTCTTGAATCTGGCTATCATATACAAAAAGAATTTTTTGAATCCGACTGGTAGTTCCAGAGATTAGCACGTTTAAACACACAAACAAACAAACAAACAAACAAACAAACAAACAAACTCTTCAGCTTTATTATATTAGTAAAGATATATGTATTTGTCCCTTCATTCTTTCATTCATTTAAGTATTTATTTAAATACGACAATAGCTAGCTTTAATTATACGATGGATTAATGGAAACATAGTATTTCCTAAATTTACAGTAGTATGTAATAACAAGTCGCCTCCGTAGCGTAGCGGTCAGCATGGTTTGCTGCCGCCCCGGAGGTCCTGGGTTCAATTCCCGGCTCTGCCACGAAATTTGAAAAGTGGTACGAGGACTGGAACGGGGTCTACTCAGCCTCGGGTAGCCCAAATGAGTAGAGGGGGTTCGATTACCCCTCAGCCATCCTCGAAGTGGTTTTCCGTGGTTTCCCACTTCGCCTTCGGGCAAATGCCGGGATGGTACCTTCTTCAAGGCCACGGCCGCCTCCTTCCCTCTTCCTTGTCTATCCATCCTGACCATCCCTTACCTTTCCTCATGAGGCCCCTGTTCGCTTTGCAGGTGAGGCCGCCTGGGCAAGGTGCCAATCCCACCTCACCAGTTGTATCCCTTCCGATTCGATGTTCCCAGCTCTAGGACACTGCCCGTAGAGGCGGTAGTGGTGAGTTCCCTCGCTGAGTCCGTGGGTTCCACCAACCTGGAGGGTAAACGACTAAAATAAAAAATTAAAAAATGTAATAACAAGTTGTTTACCAGTTCTTATCGAGCTTATTTGCCGCCTTTGTCTCCAATGATATGATGCGTCTCGAATAAAGATTGATCCAATTGTAGTCCAATAGCAGGTTAAAATTGAAAAGGACAGTTATGTAGACATTTGTGCCACGTTCTATTGTAAATTAGAAGTTGATTGTGATTATTCGCGTGAACAAGTAGCGAAAGTGGTTTCAGTGACAGAAGTAGCGCAAGAGTATGTGATAACGCGGAGCATTAACTCAGGCTTTGATCGCATGACGTCACACTCCAACAGGTTAACATTGAAAAGGACTGTTAGGAAATCCTCCATTTGTTAACAATGTGGTATTAAAATGCCAGTCTTGGAATAAAAGTCACATTCAGTGTACTGCTTGTCCTCATAAACCTAAATCAGCCAACGAACAGCAGTGGCTACGCTGGCTAAAGCGCAGCGTTAGGTCATGGGGCCAAGCTCTCTGCTGACTCGGTAGACGCGTAGGTTCGAGCCCCACCGTCGGTCGTCCTTGAAATGGTTTTCCGTGGTTTCCCATTGTCAACACCAGGCAAATGCTCGGACGGTACCTTTTGATGGGCCACGGCCGCTTCCTTCCACATCCTTGTCCAGTTACATTGATCTTCTTTCATTTCATCTCTCATCCCGTCGCGCAGGTCGCCCACGGGCATCGAATAGAAAGACCTGCACTCGGCCTCTGAGGAGGCCACAAGACCAGACCAGCCAACGATCAAATAACCCAAGCCTTGCGTAAGGTGATGGTTGTTTAATATAAGGGGCATCGTGGTCATTTAGCCCCGTGTACTTGGGCATGTGTGTAAATTTGAATGATAACCTGTGCTATTTTGATGCCTGTATTAGTGTGTGTATTTGTAATTCAGGTGAGGATTGGGGAGGAGATGGCCGTGGCCTTTAGTTAGGAACCATCCCAGTATTCTCCTGGAGTGGAAGTGGTAAACCACAGCTAACCACTTCTAGCACAGCTGACGTGGGAATCGAACCTATATCTTACAGTTTTGTCTCACGAGGCTGAGTGTACCCCGTTCGAACACTCAGAAAAGGAATAAGTTTCTTGGCAGAACCAAGGATCTTAAGGCCCGGCATCTGAATAGGCCTACGTGTCCTGAGACCACAGATGAGGCTAATGAAAGATGACCACGTGCAGTTGGGGCTAGCATTCTTGTCTGTCACCCCGGAGGTCCGAGTTCGATTCTTGGCTCTGCCATGAAATTCAATTCCTGTCAAGGAGTTGGAACGGGGTGCAATTAGCCTCAGTAGACGTGGGTTCGATTCCTACTTCAGCCATCCTAGAAGTGGGTTTCCAGTGTTTCCAATTTCTACGCCATGTAAATGCCGGGTTTGTTCCTAACTTAATGCCTAGGTCGTCTCCTTCTCAATCCTCGCCTCAGTAACAAATACACACAATAATACAGACCCTACAATAACACAGGTTATCAGACTAATTCTATATACACACACCCAAGTACACGGGGCAGAAATAATCACGATGTCCAAACTCCTATATGAAAAAACAACAACAAACACAAGCTACTTAGGCGATCCAAATAAGCTATATATTTCTACATGTTTCCATCAAGATGACATGGCTGATGTTTTATTTGACATATTCCATGGATAAAATGCGGTACTTAAGGTTTTTATGAACTAAAATGTATAACATGGACATTTTCCGTCCTTCAAAAATGAAACTCCCTGGAACGAGAACTGAACCTGCGATGTTGGAATCACGAGACCAACATGCTGCCTCTGGCACACGAGGATATTATCCTACATGATAACAGCTGTGAATATCCCTCCTCTGAAATTTTAATGTGAAATTGTAAATTTCTAACCCATGTCTTGGGATGAAATGAAATAGTTTGTTGTTGTTGTTGTTATCAATTCATATAAGGGGCTTGGGACACCTTAGTCATCAGCCCCGTGTAGCTGGGTGTGTGTTGAGCTTGTAAAGTAACCTGTATTTCTGCGATGACTGTAGTAGTTTGTGTAGCTGTAGTAGGGACAGGGATGGTGTAGGTGCCTCGGGAAATTAGGTAATGTACTATCCCAATATTTGCCTGGAGGGAGTGGAGGAATACCCGGGGAACTACACTTAGGATAACCGCTAACTCAGAGAGGATTTGAAACCTCCTATCTCCGGACATGCGACAGCTGCCCACGCGATCGTGGTGTGCACGATTTATCGAGCACGACTACGCCACGAGATACATGAAATAGCACTTAATTGATTGTTGACGTCTTGTAATACAGCTTAAAGCAGTGGCCCTTCCAATTTCTGTAGCCAACTAAGTACTCTCTTGAAACCGTCTGGACTCGGGGTGTGGGTTCCGTATCGTCTTTAGGCGAACCGCAACGGGGAAATGTAAGCCTACTCAGGTCGATAGGGTTCCTGTGCGTTCGTTGTCGCTCCACCTCACACATTCGCAAAGGGCTCGGACGGTAGGCAATAGATCGCATCTGCCCCATGTCCTTAGATATTTGTTGAACCTGTGATCTCGTGATGAATGTAGGCTTACTACGTAGTACAGTACAGCTGGAATGGTTTTGTTCCAAAAACTGTGCTATGGTTGGATTTTTGTAAATCGTTATAAAAGCACAAAAAAAGCTTAACTCTGAATTTTAGAATAATTTGCACGATCATTTTGTCGGAAAACTCAAAAAAACATTGAAAGGCGTTTTTCTCTGAATCGACGTATTTTAAAGAAAAGTTTTTTAAAACAAAAAATGAAGAGGACATTGTCACCTACAATTCGCCTCATTGAGGTCATGCCATACGTTTTGAAACGCAGAAGCTAGGTGGCGCCAAAGTTTCAAAAAATTGTTTTTTCACATTTTGTCCTAGAAAAAATAGTTTTTTCACAAAAGAGTGAATCAGAAATTTGTTCCTCTCAAAATTGTCTGCAACATTTATTTAAACATTTGTTTCCTCCGACTTACCGTTCCAAAGTTATAGCGCAGCAAATGCAACGCTGCGTAGTCAAGGCTACTATTGTTACTGCGGAGAGAGCGGTGGGCATAATTCAGGCAGGGACCGGTGTCGGACAGCTGCCTAAAGCTCGGTCAAACAGGACGCGGGCTGTGTTTATTAATTAGCTCAAACAATCATATATATTTCAATCGCAACGTATCAATCATAACTGTACACAGATTAATCTTTGTGCCATCTGAATAGTAAAATTTTCTCACTTCGGCAGACTATAACTATGGAACGGTAAGGCGGAGGAAAAAAATGTTTCAATAAATGTTGTAGACAATTTTGAGAAGAGCAAATTTCTGATTCGCTCTTTTGTGAACAAAACATTTTTCCATGACAAAAAGTGAAAAAACACCTTTTTGGAAACTTTGGCGCCACCTAGCTTCTGCATTTCAAAACGCATGACATGACCTCAATGAGAGGAATTGTAGGTGATAATGTCCTCTACATTTTTTGTTTAAAAAACTTTTCTTTAAAATACGTCGATTCAGAGAAAACTCTTTTCAATGTTTCTTTGAGTTATCCGACAAAATGATCGTGCAAATTATTCTAAAATTCAGAGTTAAGCTTTTTTTGTGCTTTTCTAACGATTTACAAAAAGCCAACCATAGCACAGTTTTTGGAACAAAAGGTTTATTTTTCTGTGCAGCTGTCCTGTACTAATGATGTAGCCAAAACAAAGTCTATGTGCCGTTCAAACTCAACTTCTCCTTTGTTGCCTGTTACGGTCCTGCTCCTCCCCACCCACACTGCTCTGAGTGACGAGACACGAATACACCCGAGCT
Organism: Meconema thalassinum; assembly: GCA_946902985.2. NCBI lineage: Eukaryota > Metazoa > Arthropoda > Insecta > Orthoptera > Tettigoniidae > Meconema > Meconema thalassinum. Next base: position 1,239,815,221 of record OX336389.2, on the reverse strand, counting down.
GACGTCTGTACCCGAAGTGTCGTCCAATTGTCTGTAGGAGTAGGGGCTAGCATTCTTGGCTGTCGCCCAGAAGTTTGGGTTCGATTCCCGGCTCTGCCAATAATTATATTTATGATCTGAGGTCTGCAACAGGTTGCACTAAGCCTCTTGAAGTAAAACTGAGAAGAGGGGGATTCGATTCTCACCTCAACAATCCTAATCGTGATATTACATGGTTTCCCATTTCTATTCCAGGCATATGTCGGCATGGTTCCTAACTTAATGCCACGGCCACCTACAACCCAATCCTTGCCTCCATTACAGTTACACACACTAATACAGACACCACAATAACACAGGTTATCAGACAAATTCTTTCTATATATATACAGTGTGGTCCACCCGCCCCTTATTATTTAGTTTTATGAAACCCAACTAACATCGCATTTCTCCCGATGGTCGATATTGCTCTGCGCTGTGACTGTGTGACAGCAATGTAATTGGGTCATGGGTCTAGCAAAGAAAAACCGACCTTAAACATTTCCCCGCTAAATACTATGGCCCATTCTACTAACATATTAATTACTGCTCCTTGAAATAACACACATACACGTAATACGATCGAATTAATAGCTTACGCCACGTGATCTGTAATAGTAGAAAGTTAAATCAACACCATAAACCGTGATTGAAGACTTTGAGATGGACTTAAACGTTTGAGGTGGGACGGCTACAGTAACTAAAGCACGTTTAGCGTGCGCAATCTACCATTTGTTTGTGGCTGAGAGGGTTAAAGCCTGACCGTATGAGGTGGGCACGAGCGGGTAGAATGCTGCGTCGAATCCAGTAGCAGGATTATTATTTTTTTGAACGAAATCCCACATTCCATTTTAGTCGGGATGTAACTACATTGCCACATTTATTGCCTTACGACGTATTTTTGTGAAGAGTACGTTGAATTTTGATGATTTATAAAGAAAATACGATCTAATTGGTACGTTATGCCACGTGACCTGTAATGGCAGGAAATTAAAAAACTGGCATGAATATTAACATAACATATCGAAGTGTTGCTCCGGAGGTCCGGTTTCGATTCCCAGCTCTGCCAAGAAATGTAATACTTTCCTGAGGGCTGAAATTGGGTACACGTAGCCTCGTGAAGCAAATATGAGAAGAAGTGGGTTCGATTCCCACCTCAGCCACCCTGGAAATGGTTTTCCGTGGTTTCCCACTTCTAATCCGGCCAAATACCGGGACGGATTCTATCTTATGGCCACGGCCGCCTCCTTCCCAATCCTTAATTGCAAATACACACATCATTACAAGCCCGCAATAAATCGGGTTATCAGACAAATTCTACACACACATCCAAGTAAACGGGGCTAAATGACCGCAATGTTCTAGCCCCTCAAATGAAACAAAACAACAACATATTGAAGGATATTCTGATCGCCAGAATCGAAGTATACGTATTCCTCACAAATTCCCATGGTATTATTAGCATACTTTCGATTTTTGCAAAAAATGAAAGTAGTAGACTTATGAGATCTACACAGGGCCAAAAATTGTGTGTCTGTCTGTGTGTGTGTGACTGTGTGTCTGTGTGTGTGTGTGTGACTGTGTGTGTACTCTGAATGTCTGCCCCCCTCCTATCAATTCGAACACGGTCGAACCGAATTGAACGATATTTGGTACAGAGGTAGAACTAGCAAAGGGCACCCCAGTGTCATGTTTTATATTGCCGCCATCTTGACGGAAACGTAATGGCGGCCACCCAAATGTTCAAGGCTTAAATCAAATAACGAATAACCTAATCATCCGATCTCTACCAAATTTTGCAAAAACATATATTTATATGGCGAGCGTCTTTTGACTAAACTACAAGGTAATCAGCCCAAGAGTTTGCAGATGGCGGCCATGTATGTGTGCAAATCGATTCCCCCTATCATTTCAAACACGGTGAAACTGAATTGAACGATATTTGGTACAGAGGTAGCACTAGAAAAGGACACCTCAGTGTCATGTTTTATATCACTGCTATCTTGATGAAAACGTAATGGCGGACTCCCAAATGTTAGAAGCTTAAATAAATTACGACCAACCTAATAATCTGATCTCTACCAAATTTTGCAACAACATACCTTTATTTGGGAAGCATATTGTGACCAAACTACAAGATCATCAGCCAAACAGTTCGCATATGGCGGCCATGTATGTGTGCAAATCGATTCCCCCTATCTATTCAAACACGGTGAAACCGAATTGAACGGAGTTTGGTACAGAGGTAGCACTAGCGTAGAACACGTCAGTGTCATGTTTTATATCGCCACCATCTTGACGGAAACGTAATGGTGGCCACCCAAATGTTCCAAGCTTAAATCAAATTACGACCAACTTAATAATTTGATCTCTACCAAATTTTGTAACAACATATACTTGTATGGCGAGCGTCGTTTGACTGAACTACAAGGTAATCAACCCATTAGTTTGCAGATGGCGGCCAAGTAAGTTTGCAAATATTGATCCCCCCTATCAATTCAAACACGGTGAAACCGAATTGAACGATATTTGGTACAGAGGTAGCACTAGCAAAGGACACCTCAGTGACATATTTTATATCGCCGCCATCTTGATGAAAACGTAATGGCGGCCATCCTAATGTTAAAAGCTTGAATCAAATTACGACCAACCTAATAATCTGATCTCTACCCAATTTTGCAACAACATACCTTTATGTATAGAGATTCTTTTGACCACACTACAAGGTCATCAGGTCAATAATGTACGGATAGCGGCCATGTATGTGTGCAAATCGATTCCCCCTATCTTTTAAAACACGGTGAAACCGAATGGAACGAAGTTTGGTACAGAGGTAGCACTAGCAAAGGACACATCAGTGTCATGTTTTATATCGCCGCCATCTTGATGGAAACGTAATGGCGGCCATCCTAATGTTAAAAGCTTGAATCAAATTTCGACCAACCTAATAATCTGATCTCTACCCAATTTTGCAACAACATACCTTTATGTATAGAGATTCTTTTGACCACACTACAAGGTCATCAGGTCAATAATGTACGGATAGCGGCCATGTATGTGTGCAAATCGATTCCCCCTATCTTTTAAAACACGGTGAAACCGAATGGAACGAAGTTTGGTACAGAGGTAGCACTAGGAAAGGCCACCTCAGTGTCATGTTTTATATCGCCGCCATCTTGACGGAAACGGAATGGCGGCCACCCAAATGTTAAAAGCTTAAATCAATTTACGACCAACCTAATAATTTGATCTCTACCAAATTTTTCAACAACATACCTTTTTGTGGGAAGCATCTTTTGACTGAACCACTAGGTCATCAGCCCAATAGTTTACAGATAACGGCCATGTATGTGTGCAAATCGATTCCCCACATCAATTCAAACACGGTGAAACCGAATTGAATGATTTCTTTTACAGAGATAGCACTATAAAAGGGCACATCATATTCATGTATAATATCCGTATAGCACATTGTATTTCAAGAAGCTACTACAACCAACAATCAATTATAATCCTTGAAAAGGACAAAGAGTTATAACAATACCCATGCATTTAGGAGAAAGTAGGCTATACGTTCTTTACCGAACATCTTGTTTTGTTATTAAATTTTAACAAAAAGTCTTAGCATATATTTAGGCCCGTATCACACGACACTCGCTGGCAAGGAAGCTGCTGTGATCGCTGGTACAAAATCCTGTATGATTCTGTTCTCTTCGTCAGTACACCTGCTTGTATGACCGAAGTGTATCACACGCTAGCATTTTGTACGCTAAGTTGTATGAAATAAAACCAAAGGGCTGTCATTTGAGGGCATTATTTGCTGTTATTTCGCCTTATTAACGCAAATCGGTCGCGAATCTTGCTTTAAGTAAATTAGAAAACATGCCAGGTACTGAATGAATGCATTCCAATCAATATTTACGATCTAACTGTAATAATTGAATATTTTACCATACATGTTAATAAGAAGCGCAACAAAAACCTCGAGAGTGTGTTGGAAATGTGTGCAAGTGTTATTGCGCCCGCTCGCTCTTTCGAAGATCCCGGGCTCAAGACTATCCAACGGCAGAATTTTAAAATTCTTTTAACTATTTTATTATACCCTCCCTACATCGTACAGCAAGATTTCAACTTGGTTTTGTTCACATTATCTACGAAGACGATAGGGAAAGCTATTTTCTTGTCTCATTTAAATGGTTATTTTCCCTAAATACTGTTCAGAACCATGGATGGATACTATTCGTTATAATTATTAATTTTTTAGTCGATTTTATCCTCCAGGTTAGGTTTTCACACGGACTCAGCGAGGGATCCCATCATTGCCGCCTCTATGGGCAGTGTCCTGAAGCTTGAAACATCTTGTCTGCGGGATACAACTGGGGAGGTGGAATCAGCACCTCGCCCAGGTGGCCTCACCTGCAAAGCGAACAGGGTCCTCTTGAGGGATGGGAAGGGAGGAGACGATCGGGAGGGATAGGCAAGGAAAAGGGAAGGAGGCGGCCGTGGCCGTGCGGTAGGTAACATCCCGGTATTTGCCCGAAGGCGAAGTGGGAAACCACGGAAAACCAATTTGAGGATGGTTGAGGTGGGAATCGAACCACCTCTACTCATTTGGACCACCCGAGGCTGAGTAGACCCCGTCCCAGTCCTCGTACCTCGTTTCAAATTTCGTGGCAGAGCCGGAAATCGAACCCAGGTCGTCCGGCGTGGCAGCTAATCACGCTGACTACTACGCAACGGAGGCGACTCTATTCGTGATAATTAGAATGTTAATAGTTCAATATTTATCCCAGAATCATTACACGTTCTGTAATTACTGCCTAGATACGAGGCTCAGCTGTAACGTTCTCGCTTGCTGTGCCGAAAGTTGCAGGTTCGTATCATGGCGCAGTCAGCTGGCATTTGAGGGAGCGCAAATGCGAGGGAGCCGTGCCAGTAATCCCCTTCGAAACAAAATTCCGGCTACCCGGCGTATCTAAGAGCCAGAGCAGTTAAAAGGGACGTAAAACCAATAATGTTATAATTATCTGTATTTACTGTATGTTTGGGGCAGATGACCTCGTAGTTCCGCCCCTTAAAACCTCACAATAACTATTACTGTAAGTGTATAGAAAGCGCTTTTCGCACAGACGCCGTTGAAAGAAATTATAGTTTCGGTCTGATGTATTTATTCGTGAACCTACCCACATAACAAATCTATTTGTTATGTGGGTCGTCTTAGTGAGTCGGAGTTTTCCTTTAAACAAAGGTGGTCAAAATTTCGAACACTTGCTACCTTGAATATACAGGATAGGCTGCCTTGCTTTCGTTCTACAGATCATTATGCCGTCGTCCAATCTGGCTGCGTACCATCGGATAAGTACGGTTATTTTCAGGACCAAATAAAAAAAATCACTCGTTGGAACAGATAGATATGCGTCCATAATACATCCACAATAAACGACATTAAGAAAAAGAAATGCACTAGTTCAAGGTTCGAACCCACTACAATGTGACTTCGTTGACGCTACTCCAGCACTTCTTGATTTAGTCACTGTAGCTACCGAGAACCATGGTTCATTGCTGGCACGTATTGAGTCTATTCGTAGACGCTTCATGTCCAAATGTAAGAAGGTGTCATTCGGAGCTCTGATCGTTTCAATCATGCATTATATTTGAGGTCATTGAAAGAACACTGCCACTATTGATTTCTACTATATTCGCGAGGATGTTCTCAACGGTAAAGTTGTACAATGGACGTAAAGGAGCAGGTACGTATGTTTTTAGGATGACTGTAATATACGCGTTAGTTGGGTTGCCTTCCTCCAAAAAAAATAAGGGGCTGGTGGACCACACTGTATATATATATACACACCCAAACAAGTACGTGGGGCGGAAATCACCAAGGGGAGCGTGGTGGCACAGTGGTCAAGCTGTTTGCTTCTCACCAAGGTAGACCGGGTTCGATTCCAGGTCAAAATATGTGAGAGTTTCGAAGTGAAATGCCATGTCTTGTGGTTCGGATTCCACGTAAAAAGGAGGTTCCGTGGCTCATGTTCGCGAGATTAACTGTCACGTAAAACTACAAACTTCCTTCCTTTCCTTTGAAATGCCCACGATGTCCAAGCCCCTAAATGAAAACAACAACAAGTAGTTCCGTGAAGAACTAAAAAGCCTATTTTTAAATATCCTACTGGACTTTTCCATTCAAAACTCCTCCGGCTATTAAAAGGTTTTTCCATGTGATGTATACTAAATAGCTTTTGATACACGACCTTTGTCTCCACCAACACCATTGCATTGAGAAAGTATGTGCTAGAACAGTCTGTATCAGTGAATAAGACTCCTCCCACGAGATGGCATATATTTTCTGTAACAGATTACAGGAATTTAATTTAAGAAAAGCAAATGCATGGCTTCTCTGATTTACGAAAAGTAAGCTACAAAATGTAATGCCATTAGATTTTGATCTTTATTTTTTTTAAATAATGCAGCGAATGGCCATTTATTTTATATTCAGGACGGGTCAGGGAAGAGATTTTGGAAGGAAATCGGCCGTGGACCTATTGAAAGGAACCGTCCCGGCATTTGCTTGGTGTTGAAAATAGGAAACCATGAAATCAACTTTCAGGACGAGGTGGGATTCGATTATGATTATTATGATAACCTAACATATGAATCCTCTCTTCAGTCGCTTGAATAGGGTTAGTGAAGTAAAAAAAAAAAAACAAGGTTATAAAATTTCGAACTCATGTCATCATGGATTTTTTTAAACAATTGAACATGAGATGTCTCTATACTAATTGTATGCCATGAATAAAGATTTGCTGTTCTTAGCATCACTGCTCTCAGGTGAATAAATCACTAGGAAGATCATTTTAAATAATTGAAAATCACTTGGCCACCATGTTGTTTTTGTGTTTCTCAGGATTTACAAAGTCGCAAACATGTATTAGTTAATAATACAAAAAATCAGTTTGATTGCTTAAATAATTTCGGAGATAGGCCTATTGTGAACCGGTGGAATATATTATATGGATGCCATGTTGGATTGTTTCACGTATAAGTTATAGAATTATATGAATTTTCTAATCATAGTTCGTTATACCAACCTACATTTCTATTGCTTGATTAGGACACGCAAAAAAAACCAGTTTTAAAAATATTGCACAGCCACCATTTTTAAATTCTTAGAAAATTCCACTAAAATAGACGGCAATCTAGACGTCAACCTGGAGTAATTAAGTTGTATGTGAGCTTAGTTCGAAGCAAGTTAAAATATTCAGCAGTATTCTGGGATTCCTTTTACAAAGATCAATTTCGTCACATTATGCAAAATAAATTTCTAAGGTACTTGTATTATAGGACATTCAATGTACATTGTCCATTTGACACTTTGACTTAGTTTTTACGCAATTCTTTCAACTTCACGTCATTGAAAAGTAGGTCAATAATTTCTTTACAACTACTGAGGAAATTTTAACAGGAAAAATTTACAGCCGAGAGTAACATAGATTCATCACTTTTCATGTACCACAAGTATGACCTCGACAGGAAGCACTCTTTCACATCCCAAGATCTAGAAATGTTCATCATTCTAATTCTCCATTAGTTAAAATAATATCACTTTATAATTCAATCGATGTTCAAGTAGATTTACCGCTGGCACTAACGCATTCAATAAACAAGTAAAGGCAGCTGTTCCCTGAATACTGGGTACTCTTTTCTCCTTTATTTTTGTATGTTCTTTTTTCTATGTTGAACAGTTTTGTTCCATTCTACAGTGTATAGGCTATATTTCTTTTGTAGTATTTTTTGTCTTGAATTGTGTACTCTGTTTCTTCTCTCATTCCCATTGATGAATCCTGTAAATGTCAAGAAGGAATGTATTTGGGCTTATGCTTGTGTTCCCTCATATTGCTAAATAAATAATCCTTGTATTAAGATATACCGTGCCAAGTTTCTCAGCGTTCGGATGGAAATTCGCGAGAAAAATCTATATAAATATTTAAATTTCTCGTCGCCGCCATGTGGATTTTGTGATCACCAGGTTATTGAAAGTTCCATAGGTGAATTTTATCTTAATATACTCTATGAACATACAAAACTTCAGTCTTATTGTAATAGGATATTCGTAGATATTGAGAACCGTCTAAATATGTCGGATGGGCCATGTTGGATTCTTATATATATAAGCCATAGAGTTATGGCCAAGCAGAGGTTTTGAAACCAGATTTTGGATTGTAAAACATATCCTGGTGCTGACACAAACTCTGACCACAATCTGGTTGTTATGAAATGCAGATTAAAGTTGAAGAAACTGAAGAAAAGTCAAAAGCCAAAAAGGTGGGCGATTGACAGACTGAAAGTGAAGGATGTAAACGTAAGATTCAAGAAGAGTATAAAGGAAGGACTAATGAAAAACCCTAAACAACCTTCAATTGCAGACGAATGGGCACTTTTGAAGAATGAAATAATAAAATCCGCAGATGAAAACATTGGTAGGAAAGAATAGGTAAAAACCGTGGATCACTCAGGATATACTAGAATTAATGGATGAAAGGCGGAAACACAAGAATGTAAGAGATGAAAAGGGGAAAGCAGAATACAGACGTCTGAGAAATGAGGTTAACAAGAAGTGCAAGGAAGCGAAAGAAGAATGGTTGAAAGAGAAATGTGCAGGTATAGAAAATTGTCTGAAATTAGGAAAAGTAGACACAGATTATCGAAGGATTAAGAATACTTTTGGGGAAAAGAAGACTAAGTGCTGTAATATTAAGTACACAAATGGAAAGCCCCTAACAGATAGGGAAGAAAATGTTGAGAGATGGAAAGCTTACATAGAGTGTTTGTATAAGGGAAAGGAGATTGAGAATCATGTAATGGAAAGAGATGAGGAAATTGATGAGAATGCAAAAGGAGATTTAATATTGAGATCAGAATTTGACAGAGCATTGGAGGACTTAAGCAGGAACAAAGCACCAGGCATAGATGATATACCGATTGAGTTGCTACGCTGCATAGGTGATGAAGGTCTGATCAGGTTATTTCACTTGGTGTGTAGGATTTATGAGACAGGTGAGGTACCCCCCGATTTCAAGAAGAATGTTATTATCCCTATACCAAAGAAATTGGGAGCTGACAGATGTGAAGATTACCGTACAATCAGCTTGATTACTCATGCTTCAAAGATCCTGTCTAGAATAATTTACAAGAGGATGGAAAGCCAAATAGAAACGGAGTTGGGTGAAGATCAGTTTGGTTTCAGGAGAAATATAGGAACAAGGGAAGCTGTACTAAGTCTTAGGCTGATTTTGGAAGGCAGAATAAGGAAAGATAAGAGAACGTTTATGGCATTTGTAGACATAGAAAAGGCTTTTGATAACGTTGATTGGACTAAATTGTTTTACATTTTGAAAACGATTGGAATAGAGTACATGGATAGGAGGGTAATATACAATCTATACAGAATCCAGACAGCAGTCATTCGAGCTGAAGGACAGGAGTGAGAAGCTGGTATTCAGAAAGGTGTAAGGCAAGACTGCAACTTATCACCCATACTTTTCAATCTTTACATTGAACAAGCAATGAAGGAAATTGTAGAAAAATTTAAAGTGGGAGTGAAGATTCAAGGAGAAATAATTTCAACTCTGAGATTTGCTGATGACATCGTTACCTTGGCCGACACGCCTGAGGATTTGAATGAGTTTTTGAATGGTATGAACTCCGTTTTAAAAGAATACATGATGAAAATTAATAATTGTAAAACAAAAATACTGGAATGCAGCCGAAATAAATCAGAAACCTCTATGGACATTAAATTGGCAGGTGAAAAGCTGAAGGAAGTAGGAGGCTTCTCTTCCTTAGGAAGTAAAATAACCAGTGTTGGACGAAGCAAAGAGGATATAAAAAGTAGGTTGGCTCAGGCAAGGAAAGCATTTCTACCGTAAAGGAATCTGTTGACATCGAACATAGATTTAGATGTTAGGAAGTCATTTTTGAATGCCTTTGTCTGGAGCGTGGCGCTCTTTGGAAGTGAAACTTGGACTATTGGTGCAGCAGAAAAGAGGAGAATTGAAGCATTTGAAATGTGGTGTTACAGGATGATGAAGATCAGATGGGTAGATAGGGTTACAAACGAAGAGGTATTAAGACGAGTGGGAGAGGAGATATATTTTTGGCGACTGCTAATGAAGAGAAGAGATAGGTTAGTAGGACACATACTAAGACACCTAGGAATAGCAAGCTTAGTGATGGAAGGAAGGGTTGAGGACAAGAATTGTAGGGGTAGACCAAGGTTAGAATATGTTAAACAGATTGCCTCGGATGTAGGGTGTGGTAGCTATGTAGAGATGACACGATTAGCACAGGACAGGGAGGCATGGAGATTTGCATCAAACCAGTCAAAAGACTGAAGACTCAAACAACGTTATGTACCATTAGATGAAGATTGTTCCGTAGGGTCTTTATTTAAACGTTAATCTCTACCGCATGATTAGGACACAATAAATAAAAAATAATTTTAAAATTTCGCACAGCCGCCTTCTTCGGGTTATGACAACAATTGAATTAAATTAGATGCCATTATACTTATCCCTTAATAGAAATTTTCTGTACCGTGTTTCACTGCGCTTGGATGATTAAATTGCGAGAAAATGTCATTTAAATGTTTTACTTCGCTTGACAGCCATGTTGGTTTTGTGTTCACCAGGATATTTAGAGTCCCATAGGTGAACGTATGTCAATAGCCTCTATCAACATGCATTAGTTCAGTTTGCTTTAATACACACATCAAAAAAAGTTTTGCATCACCTCGGTTCCAAGAGTTCCGGAACCGTTAAATACAAAGGGAATAGAGATCAACACAAACAACATTTCAGCTCGTTTTATTGCTCATGAGACCCACACATTGCATGTTGTACCATCATACAGCTAGACTTTCAGCATTTGTGGTCCAGATTGCAGTACACACCACTACCTCTAATACCCAGTAGCACGTCCTCTTGCATTGATGCATGCCTGTATTCGCCGTGGCATACTATCCACAAGTTCATCAAGACACTGTTGGTCCAAATTGTCCCACTCCTCAACGACAATTCGGCGTAAATCTCTCAGAGTGGTTGGTGGGTCAAGACGTCCATAAACAGCCCTTTTCAACATATCCCAGGCATGTTCGATAGGGTTCATGTCTGGCGAACATGCTGGCCACTGTAGTCGAGCGATGTCGTTATCTTGAAGGAACGCATTCACAAGATGTGCACGATGAGGTCGAGAATTGTCGTCCATGAAGACAAATGCCTCTCCAATATTCTGCCGATATGGTTGCACTATGGGTCGGAGGATGTCATTCAGGTATCGTAAAGCCGTTTCGGAGCCTTCCATGACCACCAGTGTCGTACGTCGGCCCCACATAATGCCACCCCAAAACATCAGGGAACCACCACCTTGCTGCACTCGCTGGACAGTGTGTCTAAGACGTTCAGCCTGACCAGGGTGCCTCCAAACACGTCTCCGACGATTGTCTGGTTGAAGGCATATGCGACACTCATCGGTGAAGAGAACGTGATGCCAATTCCGTGGGGTCCATTCAGCATGTTGTTGGGCCCATCTGTACCGCGCTGCATGGTGTCGGGGTTGCAAAGCTGGACCTCGCCATGGACGTCGGGAGTGAAGTTGCGCATCATGCAGCCTATTGCGCACAGTTTGAGTTGAAACACGACGTCCTGTGGCTGAACGAAACGCCTTATTCAACATGGTGGCATTGCTGTCAGGGTTCCTCCGAGCGGCAATCCGTAAGTAGCGGTCATCCACTACAGTAGTAGCCCTTGGGCGGCCTGAGCGAGGCCTGTCATCGACAGTTCCTGTATCTCTGTACCTCCTCCATGTCCGAACAACATCGCTTTGGTTCACTCTGAGACGCCTGGAAACTTCCCTTGTTGAGAGCCCTTCTTGACACAAAGTAACAATGCGGACGCGATCGAACTGCGGTATTGACCTTCTAGGCATGGTAGAACTACAGACAACATGAGCAGCGTACCTTCGTCCTGGTGGAATGACTGGAACTGATCGGCTGTCGTACCCCCTCCGTCTAATAGGCCCTGCTCATGCATGGTTGTTTACATCTTTGAGCAGTTTTAGTGACATCTATGAACAGTCAAAGGGACTGTATCTTGGATACAATATACACAGTCAACGTCTATATGCCGGAGATCTGGGAACCGAGGTGATGCAAAACTTTTTTTGATGTGTGTAGATTCGAAGATATTGAGAACAATGTGAATATATCGGATGGTTATGTTGGAATTTTCTACATGTAGGCCATAGAGATGTGTGCCATTGGAAGACAATTATTACGTAAGTTCATTATTCAGACTTCCACTTTGATCGCATGATTTGGACACACGAAATAAAAACTTAGTTTTTAAGTTTCGCACTGCCGTCATCTTGAGGTTATGAATACAATTGAATTAAATTTGATGCCAGTGCATTAAAATGTGTATAAAAATTTACACTATCAAGTTTCACTGCGCTTAGATGTTAAAATGCGCGAGACATCCTTCTAAATTCTTCAAATTCGCTTTGCCGCCATGTTGGTTTAGTACTTAACAGGTTTTTGAAAGTCACATAAATTACATTCTACTGGTACTCTTTATCTTCGTACACAATTTCAGTGTGATATCTTCTACTGTAGTGGCGATATAGAATGCCAGTGAAATATTTAGCGTGACCAACATGTTAGATTGGTGAAACGTATTAAAATTTGAAAGGCATGGTCGAGATTGGAAAAGGTAGTAGTGTGTACTTACCGAGTTTCATTGAAATCGCTTCGGCAATTTAGATTTTATTAGGGGGAGGGGGGATACAGACACACACGAACAAAATATGATCTCATAAGCCCATTCTTTTTTTTCCATAAATGAAAATAGGCTTAACATATCAGTAGCCCTAAATCTTCGGCTGCAGCAGTGAGCACACAACGGGACCAGTGGCGAGGTTTGTGGTGTCATGGCCTCGAATGGCACATGCACTTTACTGTGTATTTATAATTGAGAATGTGGCCATTGGTTCCTCCTGTCGCCATTTGCCAGACGTTGAACTGGTAAACACGGAATCACACATCCACGATGGCAAATTGTTCTCATGAGATCGAGTGAACTCAGTTTAAACCCTCATGACAGAGTTAGAATTATCCATGGATGAGGTGGGAATTGAATCCAATTGTATTTACGGAACGCTACAGTATTTAATTTATCGCCAGACCAAAATGGTGGCTAGTAAACATTAAATCCAATCCCTATCACTAAATGCCTCACAGTCGTTTGGTTTATTTCAGGTGAAGGCAAATCAGGGACAACCGACTTTTATCAGGCGTGTAGGGTTCGTTTCTAGTGAACCTAGGTCAATAAAGGCCCTGGTTAATATTCGAGGAGGCTTAAAACTATCTCACTGGGTTTTGGGTATAAACACGGGTTTGAAACTCCAGACATCTTCAGGCAACTTTTAAGAGAGACATTGAATTCAAGTTGCATAAAGACGTTTAATACATGGTCAGGGGTGAAATAAACTGAAGTAGTTCATGAGGAGTACATAAATTGTAGGCTAACTGCTACATCGAGTTCAGTGTATTAGACGCCGGTCGGTCCCTTCAATCTTGCTCCTCGTGATGGACGCCGACGTCTCGACGATATAGTTCGTTTACTGTAGTAAGGCACTTATTTGACAGCTGCTGTTACCAACTTTATAACAGAAGAGTGTTATAAGACTCCATTTAGACACTGCTCGTGGCATGAGTGTGCGGTTGGTAGCGGTCAATGCAAGTAAGGCGTTAATAAATCCAATAAAATATAATTGTTATTCCGGAAAGGAGCCTGATAATATTCATTAACATTTCAACTTCAACGAGTGTTTACTTTTCAGCTCGGCCTATCGTAAATGTTGCTCGAATATGCGAGTTCCTTAAATATGCCAGTCTGGCATTTTGATTACGACTGCCGTGTGCCCAGAAAGGAGAAGATAGAAAAGGAAATGACTTTTCTTGCTCCAAATTGATTTTTATTTCTTTAATTGACATTGTTTATTTCAGGCCGTTATTCCTCCTTTGGTTTGTTTGTATCGTTATGAGTTCTGATAATTATGGAACTTGCTGGATCCTCACGAAGCCCTCCCACGAATCATCAGATTCAAGCATAAACAATTAATATCGTAGGGACTAAGATTTTGGCTTTTCCTAGGTGATCTTGCTAAGTCTCTATCCAGAAAAAGGCAGTTGAACTACAGAACATTTATCGTATGAACAGTGAACAGATAAATTATTTTCACATGGCATGGTGATTGTGCATAAAAGTAGGTCTAAAATTATAACTCAAGTTATTGCTGTGTGTATCGTACATTAAATAGTAATGTTGCTTAAACAGGGTTCAGAAGAAGATATTCAGAATCTTGAAACGCCATGAAAAAGAAGTATTGGGAATGAGGTTGCCATGACCATAAGTTGGGAACCGTCTTGGCAGTTGCCTGGAACATAAGTGGGCAACCACGAAGAACCATTTCTTGGATGGCTGAGGTGGTAATCGAACCCGGATCTCCACGGTGATAGATAAGAATGCTAGTCAATACGCCAATGGGTGGACACTAAGAACCAGGGGCATGTCGCTGGGTTTCCTCCCTCACGAGCCCCTGAAGTCACAACGTGACACGCTCTCACAGTTGCATTTAAACCACTTGTATGTATGTCTACCCCATATTAATCCCGATTTTGAACGGGGTCAGGGATGGATTGCGATAAAAGTCTTTGTGGCGGGTGGTTTCTTTTCGGCGAGATATCCTTCCTGACGCCAACCTAATGAGAGGTGTTAATGTGAGATTAAATTAATGAAGATGAATGAAACAGGGCAAGGAGATGGAAGGAAGCAGCCGTGGCCCATCAGAAAGTACTGTCCCAGCATTTGCCTGGAGTTGAAAATGGGGAAACCATGGAAAACCATTTCAAGGACAGCCGACGATGGAGTTCGAACCCATGTCTACCAAATTTTCAAAAAGCTTAGCCCCAGTGCCTAGCGCTGAGGCTTTAAAATTTCTTGTTGATGCTCAGTTTTGGGACTTGGGGCATCTTAGTTATCTGTTCCGTCTACTTAATTGTGAGTTGAATTTGATGGCCAATATTTCTATGGAGACTGTATTTTTGTGTGTTATTGTAATTATTATGGTCAAGAATGGGGGAAGGTTTAACGGTATTGGACAATTTTTCTGAAGAGACAGTACGGATGGCTGCAGTCAACGCCGGATTTGAACCTTCGATCTATGATTTTGTGACGCGCCCGTCTATGCTCTTAAAAGGAATCGGGTAACAGAATATTGCTCTCAATAATCCATGTGAGAGGAAGTTACTCTTTGACATGCTTGGTTTCCAGCACTTCTCTCTTAAATGCAATTCGCTTATATTTCTCTTTGAAGCACAAAGCTTTCAGAATGAATGAAATATAATGGATTCAGAGTGGTGTCACTCCGTAAAGTGCGCAAATTAAAGCTGTGTAACATTTGTGACAGAAAAAGAGGCACCGTCTATTTTTTTGTTAAATCCAGATATCTTATAGGGAATATATTTTCACATAAGTTGAATAATGGCAGTGAAAATAACAAAAATTATGAATGTTGAGTACCGGAAATAAGTTTTGATTTTACTAGAATCTAGCCTATCCATATACAGTTCCTGCCATGACATATTTCAAAGTTTGCAAAGAAATACAGACATGTCCCTGTGTTAAACTATATATTCACGTCTGTATGTTCTCTTCACTTTGACACGGTGAAGTATGGGGTTAATGAATATATGAATCGTGAGCGAACATCATGTGATCAAGTTCAAAGTCCACTCCATTTTTTCTGCGGGCCTTAAACATGAAGATCATCAACCTATTTGCCATTGCGATCTCAAAATGTCAACCAGAACTCGATTGACCGTTCAAACTGTGGCACCTCCGCAAATACGCAAAGTGTGCTAAATCTTTATCTTTTTTAAGGAGTAGCAAAAGAAAATTAAAAAATATATATTAAATTACCGGTACTCCACATACACATTCTGTTCTTCAAAGGCTGCCCTAACCAGAAATTCCACCGTCACTGCTAACTGATGTACCCAAGATAGAATTGAATCAAGTAACTTTTCACTGGAAATTACTTCTTGATACTCTCTATATAGGGCAGACTTTGTTAATTCCACGGTACTTGAAATGTACTTTTTCGGCAGCAATACCCCAGCGCAACAGACGAGTTCATCTCACCAGTTATATTGAGTTAACTAGTCTATTTAATTTTTCATGGCAATGAATTTCGAAACACGGAAATGCTGCCACCTGGTGGTAAAATCGTGAAAACCCATGTTTTATTTTGTTAGTGAAGTATTTATAAAATCTCCTGTTCTTCGGTGAGCACTTTTGGAGTTTAGGTGGTACGGACAGTTTTTCTCGAAATGTGATCTTTTACATCAATTATGGGTAAATTGAGTGTGCTGATCACAAATATACTAATAGTTTTGTACCCACACCTAACGCTCTTGAGGGTTCGATTCCGGAATGTTACGGTATTGGGTTCAAAAAAAAGTATGGAGACGTTTCTTACATTGGCTGTGCGGAAAGTCACACCTAATGCCCTTGAGGTTCGAGGGTTCGATTCCCCTCACAGGTACCAGGTCATAAATTCGAATTTGCGATGAATGGCCTGGACTATCTACAAAATACCGTTCCGATCCTGGCCAGAGATCGCGAATTCGATTATTCCTCTTAGTACTTGGGAGGGGAATCGAACTCCGACATTCAAGGGCACTACGGGTGAATTTTCGCATATCCGATGTAAGAAACGTTTTCATACAATTTATATCAACGCAATACCGTACCATTCCGAGTTATTCATCGCTAATTCGAATTTAAAACTTGGTACCTGTGAGGGGAATCGAACCCTCGTCTCTCAAGGGCGTTAGGTGTGGGTGCAAAACTAAGAGTATATTCGTGATCAGCACCCTCGATTTATCCATAATTGATGTAAAAATCACATTTCGAGAAAAAATATCTGTACCACCTAAACTCCATAAGTGTCCTTCGGTGATGCGGTAGTGGTAGTAATGAAGAATATTATTAGACTTATCATATTTCAAGGTACCGAGGATTTAGCACTAAAACCACTGGTATCAACAAAAAAAATCCCTAAAATGTTACTAATTACAATCCTCTTTGATAGTGATAACTTAAGTATTAGAAAATTTAGACAACCCATCCCAGATAAAATTTTAAGAACTGATTTTATGTCACAAATATGTAGACTAGTAATTTAATTTGTGGAACCCCTTCCCTTTATTTATCTTGCCTACCATCAATTCCTTAAAATTGCGGACTTAGCCGAGTCTCTACTACATTAGAGAACAGATATTCCGGATACATACAAGTATATTCATTATTTCCGAGTTAAGTCTAGAACGAGCTACATACCTTCCAGATCTTACATGCTCAGTTAGCATTGCAAACCATCACAGCAAAATCATTGAATACTGAATGAAAAATTCCATTTCTAGGCCTACCGCTCCTTCTCTTCCTCGTCACACCTGAGTCCATTTGTGTCCTAAGCAATCCCTCAGAGTTCATCTACATCCCTTTGTTTCCGTGTACTGTGTACGCGACACATACGCATTAGACTGGCTGCGTGGCTCAGCGGTAACTTCTCGCCTGATGTTCCCAAGATTGCAGAATCGAATCCTGGCGCAGCCAGCTGGCATTTGAGGGTGCGCAAAAGCTAGGGAGCCGTGTCAATAGATTTACTGGCTCGTTACAGATCTCTTTCGGGGCAAAATTCTGGCACCCCGGCGTCTCTATAAGCCACAGTAGTTAATAGGGACGTAAGAGCATTAACAATATTATTATTATCACACGCATTACTTCATCTCAGCCGTTGATGAAGAGAATGTATATGTGGAGTATATTTTGTTGCTTGCTTTGGCTACATTGATTAATGGTCCATGACACGAATTAATAAGCGTTTGCATCAGAGGTCAGTATCCAAGTCACATTCTAAAATACCATTTACTCATGAAATTCATTCCCACAACACCAAATAAGTATACATCACAATTTTAGTTCAACGTACTGATTACTCTTATCAGCTTTTCCACTCATCGGTTCACTTTTATATGTTCATTTTTACAAATTAACGTGTGTATCAAACGCTCGAGTTTGCTCATGGCCTCTTTTCGTGGATAATGGTGGCTACATGAGTTGTCACAATGACTAATAGGCTAATCCGAAAATTGACATTTACCTATACGAATAGTGGCTAAATGTTCAGCCATCGAATGCTGGCACAACTGTGCTAACAATTCATGTTGACAGACTGAAAAGCATTTCTGTAAATTGGTTACTTAGGAAACATTAAGAATGACTTCTAAGTCTCCAATACTGTGCTAACATGCAGTCAAACCTCACCTGCGTGATTTAAAGTACATCAGTAGAAAATATACTGACCGAACATTCTGTAGAGCAGAGGAAAAGTTAGTTGTCATTTCATATAAGGGGCTTGGACAACGAGGTCATTTAGCCCCGTGTATTTCGGCGTGAGTAGAATTTGTCTGATAACTTGTCATTATGGTGTCTGTGTTAGTGTGTGTATTTGTAATTCAGGGGAGGATTGGGAAAGAAGTGACCGTGGCCTTAATCTAGGAACCATCCCGGCATTTGCCAGGAGTAGAAGTGGGGAAACCACAGAAAACCACTTCCAGGATGGCTGAGGTGGGAATCGAACCCACTTCTTCTCAGGTTTGCGTCACAAGACTAAATGGACCCCGTTCCAACCCTCAGACAAGAATTACATTTCTTGCCAGAGCTGGAAATCGAACCCGGACCTCCGGGGCAACACCCAAGAATGCTACCCACTATACCAGGAGGTATCCCGGAAAAATTATTTTGAGCAAACAGAGAAATAAACTGTGGCTACATATTTTGCCACTAACGTATAACGGTTTAAGACAACTGCGCTAGAAAATTGGGTCAAATGACCTCTATCTTAACAATGACCTCCCCCGTAGAGTTCACAAATTTTTCATGACATGTTTCTGTGAAAGTCATATGAATTCCATTTAAAATTTAGGTAACCTAAGTAATAAAATATTTTGCCAGAATTTAAACTTTATAGTAGTATTATGATCACACAATGTTTCCCTGAACTAAGCTCAATAGAACCCTAAATATAAAAATATAATTTTTGAGATAGGCACGCATGATATCCCTTATTGATGTAAACAACGTCAAAGAATCTAATGTGGGGTTTATTTAGTTACGGTAATCGTACTGGTTCATTGTATCCACCTTTGATTCGATGGGATTATTAGGTACGGAATGACTGTCGTTCATCTTTCGAGATAAACATGAGCGCCATCTGTAATTGAGAACACTAGTGGAAAACTGGTATGCGTACTAATACAGCCAGAAATGCTAGCCACTACACTACACCAGGAGGTGGTCTTGCCGAAAAAGGAAGACAATAGAACTGCTACTTGTAGCACCGTACGACTGATATGAATATATTATCGTGACTTTCAAAGGATTTTGGGTAGCATCACGAGACGGAACGTTGCTGGCAGCGCGTCTGCACTAGTCCCGCCGAGCCACGCCGCGATGCCGGTATGAGTGAGACGCGCAGTGTCGATCGTACACGACCGCTGCCGCTCCTAATTAGGCCTATCAAAATAATGAATACGGAAAGTTAGCAAGGCAAAACAAGAAAGCTGAAATGAAAGAATAATGAAATGCAATTTATTATTATTATTATTATTATTATTATTATTATTATTATTATTATTATTACTATTATTATTAGGGCTCGGATTTTTAGGTAAATAAATATTTTTTATGGAAATACATATTTTAAGCATTTCTTCTATAAATACATAAATTCCTGCTTTTCACCTATTAGCACATAAAAACACATAATATTTACATTTCTTAAAATCAGTATGCTAGATCTTTGAGTTGGATTTTTGTTCTGTGATACTTCAACGGGGAAGGACCTGTGAGCTATCTAATGTTCATGCAGAGCGTATGTCAGCTTGCAACTGTGTTATTCTTAACTTCTCGCCTCGTGCCACTCATTGTGGAAGGCGGGGATTTCCTTGTCCATAGCCACATTGCACCACGTGCAAGACCTCCCCCCCCCCCCCTCCCCAGCTACCTGGAACCAGTGTCACTCACATGCAGTTCATTTTGGCACTGTGAAGTGTAAGGCAGTTCTACGATGCCTAAAGTGCAAGCAACTACAAGTTATCGTCTGCAGCAGTATGTTGCAGAATTTAAGGATAATTTTTCTTCTGATGGGGGCGTTCTGTTCTGTCAACCATGTGGGAAAGCAATCAAGGCTGAACAGCGATCTCAAGTTACACCACACCTCAAGAACAAGAAACATAAAGCCGTAGTTTCGCGCCTTCAGAAGAAGTGTTTCGCGATAATCGTCGGTCATTTGTGATGGACAACCTGAAGATGTATCTCGTTGTGTATTGTAATGCTTCAGCAGTCAGTGAGGCATAGAATAAATTTCATTCGTCAGTACTGCATATTGTTTATATTCACATTAATAAACTAAATTATAATTAATATATTTTTACTTTTTTGTCACATATTTCAGGTATTTTTAATACATAAAAAAATATTTCCCCGATTTTTAGCACCTAATAATCCGAGCTCTAATTATGATGATATGTTATTTATTGTCGTTGTCATTATCATATTATTAACTATTAATATTCATACTATTCACATTAAGGAAAGTCACCTGCTGATCACTTTCGTGATGTTTATAGTGCGTTTTTCTTTCGTGCCGCATTTGTCAGTTAAATGCTTTTGAGACCACCGAACGAAAACATATGTACTTATTCATTTCTGTTAACATTATAATGTTTATTACTAGTGTTTACTCTCTCTCTATATATATATATCTAAGACTCTTACCTCAGCAAGTTAAAGGTCATGCGCCTCCAGCATACGCTCGCATACTGAAAAGGGTGTCGACTTGCTTGCTGCCTTCCTGTATGACTGACGTCACAGCTTGCCCTGGCCAATCATCGCCCGCCAGCCTGGCTTCCAGACGTTTCTATGATGTTATTATTTAAGTGGCGGCGTTTTGCTCTCCATCAGCATTCCTTCTTCAAACCCTCTACGGTCTTCTTCAACTAGCGAGAGGCATTCGTGCCTTCCGCCCTTCTCCGGGGCCTTCTAAACTTCAGGCCTAATCTGCATTTATGATTGAAACTACCAGGAAACGCAACAGCAGAGAGCTTCAGCACTGAGAAAGTGCATTCTACATTTTATTCCAAACCGCAAGAAGCTGCATCAAATCGCAGTTCTAAAATGCCATGTTATTTGGCATTCAAGAAATAACATCAAAACCTAACGATGTTAAACAATGTACAGCGCTGGTGAAGAAGAAGAAGAAGATCGCCCTGGCGAAGTTATTTTCCTGATGCTGGACATCTCAAATTCTACTACCAAAAAATCAAGTGTTGGCCACGGCAGTCTCCGTCAGCATGCTTCTAGTCATCGCCACTAAATATAAGTTTGTGCCTTTTTTATTATTATCTTAATCATCTTCGTTTTAAGTGTTTGCTAGCAAGTGCAAGAATATTAAATTTGTGTGTGCATCAAGCAGAATGAACTTTTGAATAATAGCACATGGCTGTGCCAAGCTAAATAAAATTAATGAACATTTGAAATTGCCCCAGGCGGGCCAGCATAACTAATTTTTTAATTAAGGCTTATTTATTAATGTGTTTGCAAGTTTCAACATAAAAATAAAAGTATTGTATTTACTCTCAATGTTCAGTCTAGTATTGAAAGAACCAGGCCGCATTTCCTTAGCCCAATCCTTTCAGTCTAATCTTCTCTTAAGGAAGTTATTTTGTCCAGGCCTTAAGCCTGATGCTGTCCTCCCGTTTATGTTGATGAATTTGGGCTGTTCTTCACATAACCATTTTGGTGCCTATAACCGGGATGCTTGTAAACATTCTGTTTAACCAAATCTTCAAATTACTTAATGTTGGAACTAATTCAAAATTTAAATGCCATACTGAACATTGAGTGTGTTAATATTTTAAAAATTGTGTTTTCTAATCTACTTCGAAAGTTTCAGCTCGAGTGTATATGGTTGACACTGAGAAGGGAGACAAACAGCAGGCCCGTATTTCACCGCAGGGGAAGCCGCACTCTCTTTTCTGGCAGACTGTCAACTTCTTCCGAAGCAAGGTGTACCAGCTCACAGTATAGTCGTGAGTACACAACAAACTTTCATAATGCCGATTGACGAGAAACTCATTAATGCTAGAGCTTCTGTCAAAGGCAAGTTAACGCGTTTTCGCACTTTTCTAGATGAGCTCCCGGAAAAAGAACGTAATAGTGACATAATTTCTCAAAGACTGAAAGGTTATGAACAGGCCTTTGAGAAATATGATGAGATCCAAAGTAATATTGAGACCAAGGATCCCGACCAGCAAAGTGACCGCTGTGAGGTTGAAAATTTATATTATAAGGGGTTCGCAGACGCGAAGCAGCTTTTAAGAAGTTTAACATTGCAGGAAAAGCAAGAGAAAACTCCTTCAGAATCTTCTTCTTTTCCTTCCCGTGTTATATTACCGAAAATAGAATTACCTAAATTTACCGGAGATGAAGCTACATGGGAACCATTTTTTGAATTATTCAATTCATTGATTCACGAAAACGATTCTCTTCCTTCAATACAGAAGTTTCATTATTTGCGTTTGTCCTTGCAAGGCAACGCACTTAAACTCATCCAAGAGCTTACGTTGACAAATGAAAATTATGAAGTAGCTTTGGCACTTCTTAGAGATCGGTTTGGGAACACTCGTTTAAAAACTCAACGTCACATACAGGGTTTATTCAATTTACCTATTGTTCAAGCTGATAATCTTGCCTCGCTTCGTAATCTGATCGATGCTGCAGAACTTCATATCCGTGCGCTTGCAAATTTGGACCAACCAGTTGACCATTGGGATCTATTTTTGATTCATCTTATTTCTGTTAAATTAGACACTAAAACTTTAAAAGATTGGGAAGCAGATCTGTCGCAACATTCATTGTGTACCTATGAAGCTATTATTAAATTCTTAAAGGCGAAATGCCAAATTCTCTCTGCTGTAGCCAGTCAAAAGAGTAGCTCCACCTTCAAACCTCCTTCTAATAGTAAGGTCATCAGCCCCACTCAGAGAGTACTAAGGTCACATGCCTTTTCTACCAATATTCGGTCTTCCAATCAAGTACAAGCTTGTGTTTTGTGTCAACAACCACATAACTTGTACCAATGCGCTCAATTCAAATCTTTATCTGTGGATGAAAGACGCAAATTAATTACCACCCACAAGCACTGCTTTAATTGTCCATCAGCGACACATATGATAAGCAATTGTCGTTCTGAACGGTTATGTTTTCACTGTAAAGCAAAGCATCATACTCTCCTGCATAGGCATGAAAGATTGCGGTCATCAGCAACCAATAGTTCATCCGCTAAATCTAATTCTGAGACTTTGCCTAATAACGCTCAGTCTTTTACTCAAAGCTCTGTTTCGTTCAGTAAAACTCAAGTTTTATTGACCACTGTCCAAATTCTAGTGAAGAATGTTCACGGAAAATGGGTTTCTGTAAGGGGATTGTTAGATAATGCTGCAACTAACAATTTTATCAGTGAATCGCTAGTTCGCAAGTTAGGCCTACAAATATGCCCTACTTCTATAGAAGTTACAGGAATTAATGGTTCCAAATCGCAATCTCTGAGTTATGCTAAAGTGGATGTAAAAGATTCCAATAATCTTGGCATTCATTTAAATTTAGATTTTTTAATTATAAATTCCATAGGTAATGACACCCCCATTACTTCTTTTCAAGTCCAGGGTTGGAATATTCCGCATCATTTGCAACTTGCAGATCCGAATTTCAACAGAGCTTCATCTGTAGAAATTCTTTTAAGTGCCAGCATTTTTTGGCAATGTTTACATCCGGAAAAGGTTAAAGTTGCCCGTGATGTTTTCTTTCGTAGAACTGATTTTGGTTGGATTGCCACTGGGCAAATTTACCGCAACCCCGTTCAACAAAAATCTCATTGTTATTTTGTTGGTGCTGATTTAAATC
Organism: Meconema thalassinum; assembly: GCA_946902985.2. Taxonomy (NCBI): domain Eukaryota; kingdom Metazoa; phylum Arthropoda; class Insecta; order Orthoptera; family Tettigoniidae; genus Meconema; species Meconema thalassinum. The sequence goes on along the minus strand of OX336389.2, from coordinate 1,239,791,057 downwards.
AAGAATTAATTAAGTTCTGGGACATTGAGGATATTCAAGTCACCTCACCTCATTCTCTCAATAATGAGATCTGTGAAACACACTACGTAGAAACCACTGTTCGCACCACTGAAGGCAGATTCGTGGTTACTCTTCCTCGCATTTTTAACCCCCCTGTTATTACAGAATCACATTCCAGAGCTCTCAAAGCTTTATTCGCAATTGAAAATCGCTTTAAAAAAGATGCTCTCTTAAAAACTCAGTATACTTCCTTCATGGAAGAATACGAATCAGCGAATCACATGGAAGTAGTTCCAAAATCTGAAGAAATTAGTAATTCTCCTAAAGAAATAGTATATCTTAATCATCATCCGGTTTGGAAAAATTCTTCCACCCGAGAACAGATAAGAGTGGTTTTTAATGGGTCATCTCCAGATGCTAATGGTGTTTCTCTCAATGACACTCTGCATTCTGGACCCGCTAGTCAGACAGATCTTACTTCAGTTTTACTTAACTTTCGTCTATTCCCCATTGCTGTTCTTGCTGACATCAAGCAAATGTATAGGCAAATTCTAGTAAATTCAGAACAACGTGATTTGCAAAGAATTTTGTGGCGAGACGACAATGCAAAACCTATAAAAATATTTCGTTTAAGAACAGTGACATACGGTCTTAAGCCGTCTGCTTTTCTCGCAATACGATCTCTTCACATGTTGGCCGAACAAGATGGTCATCTTTTTCATCCTCTAGCTTCTGAAGTTTTGAAAACTGCATTTTATGTAGATGATTTTCTGTATTCCTTTCCTAGTATCTCTGACGCACTTCTTGTTTGTGAAGATTTAAACTCTCTTCTTTCCGGTGGTGGGTTTACCCTTCATAAGTGGAACTCGAACTCAACCGAATTTTTATCTAACTTTTCACAAGTAACTCCTGTTGACAAATGTGTTGCGCTTCCTACTGAGGAATCAGCTATTAAAACCTTGAGTGTTTTTTGGTCTCCTTCTTCAGATACCTTTTCCTATCAGGTACACTTATCTGAGTTTCACCCTCGAACGAAAAGGCAATTATTATCGGAAATAGCAAGAGTTTTTGATCCATTGCAGTACATTGCTCCGGTGGTTATTACTGCAAAAATTTTCTTGCAAAAACTTTGGTTATTGAAAATTGGTTGGGATGAAAAGGTACCCTCCCCCCTTTTGGATGAGTGGTTGAAATACCGCAAGAGTTTGTTAGATCTTTCTCAAATTTCTATTCCTCGCACTTTAATTTCCGACATTTCATGTCAGTATTTCGATTTGCACGTATTTGCAGATAGTTCTGAAAAGGCATACGGTTGCTGCGCCTACTTAGTAGGCCGCCCTTCCAATACTTTACCCGGATTTTCCAATTTAATTTGTGCAAAATCAAAGGTAGCCCCACTCAAATCCATATCTTTGCCTAGATTGGAATTATGTTCTACTGTAATGGCTGTGGAATTAGCCAGAAAATTAAAAATCAGTTTAAATTTGAAATTTTCGACCACATGGTTTTGGAGTGATTCTTACATCGTGTTAGCTTGGCTTTCAAAACCTTCTTCGCATTGGACCACTTTTGTGGCTAATCGCGTTTCTAAAATACAAGAGTTGTCTCATTTTGACCAATGGAATCATGTTCCGGGGAAAGAAAACCCCGCTGATATAATTTCACGTGGCTGTTTGCCCAAGAAATTAATTTCTCTTAAACTATACTGGAATGGTCCGGCGTGGCTCAGTCAGGATTTTTCTTGTTGGCCTCGTTCATCTAATCCGCTCGCAGAAGATGTTCCTGATGCTCGCATTGTTACCGCTTCCCTTTTTCTAACTTCTATTGCTACTAGTCTTTTTCAGCGTTACTCTTCATTTAATAAATTAATTCGGGTGGTAGCATATTTATTTCGATGGAAATTTCTTGTTCTTGATGAGCCTGTGAAGCCGCAACCCTTTCTCACTAAAATGGAATTGGAATTTGCTACTCGTAGAATCTTGTTTCTTATGCAACAAGAAGTATTCTTTCTTGAGTATCAGACGCTTTTAAGCAAAAAAGCTTTACCAAAGTCTAGTAGGCTGTTACCTCTCACCCCTTTTTTGGACCAAGATGGATTAATAAGAGTGGGGGGCAGGCTAGAAAATTCTAGTTACTCAGATGAGAAAAAACATCCCATTATACTTCCTTCTAGACATCTTATTACTACTCTCATCGTAAAGAAATTTCATTATCAGAATTTGCACGCTGGCACCCGCACTTTGCTTTGTTTAATTCGCGAGCAATATTGGCTCATTAACGGTGTTCATGAAGTTTCTTCTGTTATTCGGAAATGTATACCTTGTTTCAAATCCAAGCCCCCGCCAATCACGCAAATTATGGGAAACTTGCCATATTTTCGTTCCGAACCTAGTAAGCCTTTCGCCCTGACGGGTATCGATTATGCCGGTCCTTATGTCTATCAAGTTAATTCCCCTTTATCTAAGCGAAAGTTGTTAGGTAAACTTTATATTTCTTTATTTGTGTGCATGGTGACAGGAGCCATTCACCTTGAGTTGGTTACAAGTGCTTCTACTCCTTATTTTATAGCAGCCTTTTCTAGATTTGCCTCTAGAAGGGGTGTTCCTTCTGAGGTTTTCTCAGATAACGCAAAAATTTTTGTTAGTACTTTTGATCTTTGGAAAACTGCACTTACCTCTCCTTCTGCTAAGGAACAGTTTTCTAATTTTTCTCATGCTAAGGGATTCAAATGGCATTTTACTCCCCCTTACGCCCCCCATCATGGTGGTCGTTGGGAATCTTGCATAAAGCTCACGAAGAGACAGCTGAAGAAAACCCTTGGTTCAGCCATCCTTTCCTATGAGGAAATTAATTCCTTAATTATTCAGGTTGAGGGTATCGTAAATTCTAGGCCACTCACGCCTTTGTCTAACGATCCCAAAGATCTTCTTCCGTTAACACCTGGCCATTTTTTAATAGGCTGTTCTTTAGCTTCTACGCCTCCTTTGCTGAGTCGACGCTGTGATCTCAGGTTGCCTATTTTCTGGAGAAAGTTAGACTCTTTGCGAAACTCCTTTTGGCGCCGTTGGAAGCTGGAGTATCTCGGCTCACTTAACAGAAGAGAGAAGTGGCGGCTTTCCCAGCCTGATGTGCGAGTGGGAGATATGGTTCTTTTGCGAGATCCAAGTCCCCCTCTCGTATGGAATATTGGTAGGGTAACTCACTGCCATTTGGGTCGTGATAATCATGTGAGAGTTGTAGATGTTCTCACTAGTAAGGGTGTCTATACTAGACCAATTTCTATGGTTGCTATCTTGCCTGTTGAGGCTTAGTGTCATCTTCTTTATTGTTGTTCACGTTTTTGTAACTGATTCTTTGATTGTTTCCTTTCGGGGGTCTCGGAGCATGATCACTTTCGTGATGTTTATAGTGCGTTTTTCTTTCGTGCCGCATTTGTCAGTTAAATGCTTTTGAGACCACCGAACGAAAACATATGTACTTATTCATTTCTGTTAACATTATAATGTTTATTACTAGTGTTTACTCTCTCTCTATATATATATCTAAGACTCTTACCTCAGCATGTTAAAGGTCATGCGCCTCCAGCATACGCTCGCATACTGAAAAGGGTGTCGACTTGCTTGCTGCCTTCCTGTATGACTGACGTCACAGCTTGCCCTGGCCAATCATCGCCCGCCAGCCTGGCTTCCAGACGTTTCTATGATGTTATTATTTAAGTGGCGGCGTTTTGCTCTCCATCAGCATTCCTTCTTCAAACCTTCTACGGTCTTCTTCAACTAGCGAGAGGCATTCGTGCCTTCCGCCCTTCTCCGGGGCCTTCTAAACTTCAGGCCTAATCTGCATTTATGATTGAAACTACCAGGAAACGCAACAGTAGAGAGCTTCAGCACTGAGAAAGTGCATTCTACATTTTACTCCAAACCGCAAGAAGCTGCATCAAATCGCAGTTCTAAAATGCCATGTTATTTGGCATTCAAGAAATAACATCAAAACCTAACGATGTTAAACAATGTACAGCGCTGATGAAGAAGAAGAAGAAGATCGCCCTGGCGAAGTTATTTTCCTGATGCTGGACATCTCAAATTCTACTACCAAAAAATCAAGTGTTGGCCACGGCAGTCTCCGTCAGCATGCTTCTAGTCATCGCCACTAAAGATAAGTTTGTGCCTTTTTTATTATTATCTTAATCATCTTCGTTTTAAGTGTTTGCTAGCAAGTGCAAGAATATTAAATTTGTGTGTGCATCAAGCAGAATGAACTTTTGAATAATAGCACATGGCTGTGCCAAGCTAAATAAAATTAATGAACATTTGAAATTGCCCCAGGCGGGCCAGCATAACTAATTTTTTAATTAAGGCTTATTTATTAATGTGTTTGCAAGTTTCAACATAAAAATAAAAGTATTGTATTTACTCTCAATGTTCAGTCTAGTATTGAAAGAACCAGGCCGCATTTCCTTAGCCCAATCCTTTCAGTCTAATCTTCTCTTAAGGAAGTTATTTTGTCCAGGCCTTAAGCCTGATGCTGTCCTCCCGTTTATGTTGATGAATTTGGGCTGTTCTTCACATAACCACCTGCCTCAACAAATGCTATGTAGCCTACGGGATACCAAAACTCCACTAGCTATCAATCAACACTGCAATGGCACATTTCAAACTTAAAGTTGCCTCAGCAGCAACATACGGCATCCAACTAATATGGAAAAGGCTAAGCATACCCAACACGAGAAAACTTGAAAATCTAAAAGCCAGATACCTGAATTGCATCCTCCAGATCTCTAAATTCACCGAAAACAGAGAGCATACATACTGTAATAGCCAACGAATCATTCTTCCTGGATGACATCAAATCCACCTTCAACCTACAGGACACACCTGCCTCCATCTTCGTCCTCGAAGAGAGAAGAGAAAAAGCATGGCAGATTCTAGGGGATATCCACTCCACGGAAGCACTACAGACAGACGCATGGGAATGTTCAAACTTCGAGCTCAGACATGTCTACACAAGATTCGCCAGCCACGGCTTTCATTGGAAGATCTGCTCGAATGACGGCCACCACACACCGAATTGTTGTAAGTCTACCCCTTATTATTCCCGTTTACAACGGGGTCAGGGATGAGATGCGATGAAATTCTATGTGTAGGATGGTTTTTACGGCCGGATGCCATTCCTGACGCCAACCTTATCAGAGGAGTTAGTGGGAGATGAAATGAATGAAGATGAATAATAATTTTAGTCTATTAACGCAGCCATGTATTTTTCTTTTCAGGACGGATCAGGGAAGGGGTATGAATGGAAATCAGCCGTGGACATATTGAAAGGAACCGTCCCGGCATTTACCTGTTAGTGAAAAAGGGAAACCACAAAAACCATTTTCAGGACGGTCAAGGTGGGATTCGAACCCACGCTCTCCCGATGCTGGCTAGACATGAATGAAGATGAATGAAACTGGGCAAGGATGTGGAAGGAAGCGGCCGTGGCCTGTCAGAAGGTACCGTCCCAGCATTTCCCTGGAGTTGAAAATGGGGAAACCATGGAAAACCATTTAAAGGACAGTTGACGGTGGTGCTCGAACCCACGTCTACTGAGTTAGCAGAGAGCGAGCGTAGCTACCGCTGTCCCACCACACACCGGATGTCAGCTGCAAATGCCAACTGTGTGGAATGAAATGTACGCAGTACCACCTGAGGAACTGCTCTGAAAGGACTATTACACTCGCTAATTACGCAAAAGACTTGTAAATTCAGACCAACACGCCGTATGTGCACATTGTGATTTGTATATAATAATAATACTACCGGGTGAGTTAACCGTGGTCGTTACGGCATGACTGCTGGCAGTCGCTCACATCCGGGAGGCGAGGAGGTTTAAATACCCCCGCCGGCAACCTTGAAGATGGTCTTCTGTGGTTTCCCATCTTCCTTCCAGGCAAATGCCGGGGTTGGTCCCTAACTATAGGCCACAGCCGCTACCTTCCAACTCCTCGTCCTTACATTCAAACTTTCCTCCCCAGACAACACTCCACACGCGATGGTACTTGTAGCTCACCCATTGGGTGTCCGCCTCGAAGCAGCTACAACACTGGCGAGCCGAATATGTCCTCGGACACTCCCGGCACGAATAGCCATACACTAAAAATAATAATAATAATAATAATAATATCATTATTACCATTATTATTATCATCATCATCATTATCATCATTATTCTTATATTCCTGTGGCTCACCATGCTGAGATTCAGCTGTCACTAATGCCTCGAAAAATAACCATCACATTTTACGGTCAAATGTAGCATAGGAGGTAGCGTAACGGCACTGAGAGGTTCATTCTCACTCTATTCAAATGCATTTCAAGTTCTGAGGTATTCTTCCCTAACCTACACCCTTATAATTATAATACATGGGTTGGTTTTTTAGTTTTGGCACCTTTGTTATACCTGGATTAATAACTCACTTGGATGGTTCCAAGTTTCACAGGCCCTCGATGTAGTCCTCACCATTGCATACAACGTGCTCCCAGCGATGCGGAAGTCGTTGGATCCCGTTGGCACTGCCCAATCTATTGATGGTACGAAGAGAGCGCTCGGCAGCCTGCTTAACGTCTTCAATGGTACGGAAGCGCTCCCCGCGCATTGTCATCTTCATCTTCGGGATGAGATCATAGTCGCAGGGAGGATTGATGTCGGGAGAATATGGAGGGTGATAGAGGACCTCCCAGCCCCAGCGATCCAACAATGCCGACACAACGCCTGCTGTGTGTGCCCTAGCATTGTCATGCAGACCGATGGGCGGTGTAACCATGTGGTGGCGCCGTTTCCTTCTCAGAGCTCCTCGGAGATGGTCTTGCAGAAACGAACAATAGTTCGCCGCATTAACGGTTTGCCCTCGGGGAACAGTGTGGTGAATGATCACACCATCCCAATCATAGGCAAGAATCAACATTACCTTCACATTGATGGGGGTTGGTCGAACTGTTTGTTTCCGTGGTGATCAGTGGTGCCGCCACTCGTTCGATTGGCGTTTTAACTGTGGCTCATAAGATCTGGCCCACGTCTCGTCAATGGTTATGATACGCCGTAAGATGGCCTCTCCTTCGCGCTCATAACGCTGCAAGTGCATACGACAAGCGTCATATCGCAGCCATTTGTGCATGTCGGTTAAGTCATGCGGAACCCATTTGGACGCAATCTTTCTCATTTTCAGTAAGTCCTTCAGGATGTCGAGGACAGTTGAATGCACCAGTCCGGTATCTTGCTCTAATTGACGAATCGTTACGTTCCGATCCACCTCTACTAACGTGGACACCATCTGTACATTGTCATCACTTACTGGTGGGTGACCAGATCGAGGCATGTGCTCCACACGTTCGCGCCCATCTCGAAAGGCTGCAACCCATCTTGCTACCGTTCTGAACGGTAACGCAGCTGCACCGCACGCTTCCTGCAATCCTCGGTGACACTGTTTAGCACTGCGACCCCTAGCACACTGAATTTTTATCCACGTTCTCTGCTCCTGCTTGGAAAACATTGCGACTGTCTTTCACGGGCGCTGGTCTCACACTACTCATCTAACAGGCGCGACTGCGCACGAGCGGTGGTGAGGACGGGCGAGGTCATGTGCTCTGAGGGAGGGGATGCAGGGCAGCAACCGTCGGTAAAAGTGGCAGCGCCCAACATTGTTGCCACTTAGCACTGAAGCATTGGTGCCAAAACTAAAAAACCAACCCATGTAGCACACACTGCCACAGTCACCAAAATAATTCAGGATATCACATGTAATAATAAAAAAATTATGATGTTATTGATTTTAACTACTGTGGTTTTATAGACGGCACGCCGGGGTGCCCGAAGTTTGCCCCAAAAGGGCTCTTAAACGTGCTAAGAAATCTACTGACACGGCTCCCTTGCATTTACGCACCCTCAAATGCCAAATGACTGCGCAACTTGGACACAGCAGGTGAGAATGCCACCGCTGCGTCATCCAGCTAGTGTCAGGTTATCAGAAATACACTCATGTGCATGGGACTGATGACAAAAGAAGTACTAATCCCGTAATTGAAATAACAACAAGATTAGTAGTTACTATTGATCACTTGGCTTTTGGAGAGCGCTTTGCATTAAACCCAAACCCAGAAGACTACAACTAATTGATGCTTGTTTGTTAGTTCTGCGTGAACAAGTGTTTGTACGGCTCCATGGCTAATTAATTAGCATCCTAGGCTTTAGGCCGATGGGTTCCGGGTTCGATTCACGGAAACGACGTGTGGATATTTATCTAATTAGGCCTAATCCCCTAGCTAGGGGCAAAAAGCAAGTTAAGTGTAAAATGTATTAAGAAGGTGTTTCTCAATTGCTGGAGCAACCGGACGTGACTTCTCGAAAATATCACGTGCATAAACCCAGAATTGAACTCGGTCTGCTTTGGTGAAAGGCAAGCCACTTCACCGTTGTGCCATCACGCCCCTTGTTTGCTTGTTTGTTTGGTTTTATTAGTTCGTGTTCAGTCAACTTTCTGAGGTGTTTCTCCTCTACATCCTCAAACGCTTGTACACAGGCTATCGTTTTCAAACAAGACAATTCTAGGGACCATAGTTCCTCGCCATGATCCGATGTACCCTCTCGAAACCTATTTACAAGTTTTAAGTGTAATTTATGGTCATCAGGCAATTAAGGTTTCGTAGTGTGTAGACATCGGTCATTTTTTAAAGGGTGGTACAAAATCCCTGCAGACATAGACACTATTTAATTGAGGAAACCGAAGCAATTCGGTTGGCTTGTGTGGGGTAGTTGGTTAAATGTTCGCCTTCAAAACACAATATTGTGAGTTTGATCTCAATTTCCAAACTCTCTCCGATATCATTCATTGGTTTCTAAATGCGAGAAACTCATGTCGGTAGATTTACTGCCACGTTAAAAATCCCTTCGTGGTAAAACGCTACCACACGCACATCGTCAATTCCAAAGCTATTAAAAGGTATATTAAATCCATAACATTACTATTCTATTTATGAGATATTTGTTAGAAAAATAGTTATTTCTTTTCGAAAAAATAACAACGCCAAATAAATTTGTAAAGTATTTTCTAGTTTCACACTCCCTCGTCTGTCGGTGTATTTCATCTAACTGAACATAAAACGAATTAGTTGCATACAGCGAACATCACCTAATTTGTGCTTTATAGAATAATAATATTATTAATAATAATTATTATTATTATTATTACCGACAGTAGTGGCTACGCTGGCTAAAGCGCAGCATTAGGTCATGGGGCCAAGCTCTCTGCTGACTCGGTAGACGCGTGGGTTCGAGCCCCACCGTCGGCCGTCCTTGAAATAGTTTTCCGTGGTTTTCCATTTTCAACACCAGGCAAATGCTGGGACGGTACCTTTTGACAGGCCACGGCCGCTTCCTTCCACATCCTTGCCCAGTCTCATTCACCATCATTCATTTCATCTCTCATTAACTCCTCTCATGAGGTTGGCGTCAGGAAGGGCATCCGGCCGTAAAAACCATCGCCACAAAGTCTTCCATCGCATCTCATCCCCGACCCCGTTGGAAAACGGGAATAATAAGGGGTAGACATACATTATTATTATTATTATTGTCAGATTCAGATCCCAGAGAAACGATGGTAGCACAAACATTTTCAGAGAAAGATGTGCCTTCGAAGACCATTTGTGTATGTCATGATTGATCATTACATTACGAACGCTGTTTTGCACCTATCCGTGCACCAAAACCCAAGCAAAATGACGCTTGGGGGAGTTCAGTAGGCCCAGTAGAGACTGGGAATATATTTCACAGCTTGAGCACCTTTTTTTTTACTTAAACACCGCCTAAATCGCATTAAGAATTATTTAGCACGTCGATATTGTTTATCCTCCTAATAATTCAGTTTTTAGTTGTGACAAATTCAACTATTAGGTATATTCTTAATTATAATAAATTGCATCACGCACGTATTTATTTTGTTCACTAGATTCGAAACTTCAATTTATTTCATACCGATTACTCTCATGAGGTGAGTTGAGTATCTGTGTTGTAATTTTTGTTTGTTTGTTTGTTTGTTTGCGACCAGATTCTGTTTCTTACACCAGTCTGAAGAGAAAATGAATTAGAATGGGCAAGGAGTGTGAAGGAAGCGGCTGTGGTTTATTAGAAACTGCCATATTTGGAATTGCTTCCAGTTAAAAATGAGAAACACGGAACACAATTTCAAGGATAACCGAAGGTAGGGTTCGTCTTCCGAGTCAGGAGATAGCCTGGTCTTATCACTCTGCTCGTTATCGCACTCAGCTACCCGGTCGGTCGATTTGAATCGTGGTTTTTTTATTAATACTTTTTTTAGCGTATGGCTTTTAGTGCCGGGAGTGTCCGAGGACATGCTCGGCTCGCCAGTGTTGTAGCTGCTTCGTGACGGACACCCAATGGGTGAGCTACAAGTACCGTTGGGGAGGAAAGTTGGAATGTAAGGACGAGGAGTTGGAAGGTAGCGGCTGTGGCCTATAGTTAGGGACCAACCCCGGCATTTGCCTGGAAGGAAGATGGGAAACCACAGAAGACCATCTTCAAGGTTGCCGGCGGGGGGATTCGAACCTCCTCGCCTCCCGGATGTGAGTGACTGCCAGCGGCCATGCCGTAACGACCACGGCTAACTCACCCGGTTTATTAATACTTATACACCTTTATCAAATGAATGTCTCAGAAATATTTGTTTACTATGAATTTCAATAATTGACTAATATAATAATAGTTACATAAAAATAGCAAGTTTAGCGGCTTTGATAGCGTAGTCGGTAGCATGCTGAACTGTGCTATGCCCAAGATCGCGGGTTCAAACCCGGCCGAAGTCATCGGATTTTTTAAGAGCGATAAAATCCTTCAGTATGCCTTCCTTCGGAGGGGAAGTAAAGCTGGCGGGCCCATGTCATAGATTTATGGCATGAAAATAACCTACCACTACAATTGGTAGTGTGTAGCCAAATTTGTAGGTTATATTTCGTTAGAAACACTCTATCAAGTTCCAACGTTCGTCGCTAGATGTCAGTGGCATCTGGTAGCCAAGGTTGGAACTACTTGAAATTGAACTTGCTCAGTCATCTTCATTCATTTCATCTCACCCACACGCGACGGTACTTGTAGCTCACACTATGGGTGCCCGTATATAAGCAGCTACAAACTCTGGCGAGCCGAACATGTCCTCGGACACTCCCGGCACAAAAAGCCATACGCTAAATAAATAAGTTTAAGTCATAATAGCCCAGTAACATTTATAGGCATTCTACAGTAGTTTGATAACATGATGATGATAATTGTTGTTTTAAGGGGCCTAACATCTAGGTTATCGGCCAAGATAACATGAAAGTAGAATATAACTGAGTCTTACAAGGGTAAATAAACAGGACAGTTTTCCACTTAAATGACTTAAATATTTCAAAGTTGCTGAATAATTATTTGGTAAAGTGCAGTCTTACTTTTAATAGTACATTATGCAATGAGCCTATAATGACAATAATTAAGAGACGAGTATGTTTATAAAACGAGCGAAGCGAGTTTTATAATTTCCATACGAGTGTCTTAATTAAAATGATAGGTGAGTTGCACACGACTGTTTATGTTCGACGATAATTAAAACTATTTAATGTTCGAACATAAATATTAATAAATATATGTCGAGATTTCGCCAGTTTTATGCACTGATCACAGCGCATGGGATGCAGAGAATACCTTGTATTCCAACACGACCTCCTCGAATACCCAACTATGACACGAGCCACTCACTGAAATTTAAAATAGGAGGCCGTGGAAGTCAGCGCAGATGCGATGATATCGTTACCTAATTGGTCACACAACTGTTTCTTGAGCTCTGATTGGTGGGAGAAACTGTATCGCCATGGCCGAACATTAAATAGCCTACATTATGCAATAATTTTGATTAATATAGCTGAAGGAAGTTGGAGAGTTCTGTTACTTAGGAAGCAAAATAACAAGTGATGGACGAAGCAAAGAGGATATAAAAAGTAGGTTGGTTCAGGCAAGGAAAGCATTTCTACAAAAAGGAATCTGTTGACATCGAATATAGATTTAGGTATTAGGAAGTCATTTTTGAAAGCCTTTGTCTGGAGCGTGGCGCTCTATGGAAGTGAAACTTGACTATTGGTGTAGCAGAAAAGAGGAGAATTGAAGCATTTGAAATGTGGTGTTACAGGAGAATGACGTAGATCAGATGGGTAGATAGGGTTACATACGAAGAGGTATTAAGACGAGTGGGAGAGGAGAGATGTTTCTGGCGACTGCTAATGAAGAGAAGAGATAGGTTAGTAGGACACATACTAAGACACCCAGGAATAGCAAGCTTAGTTATGGAAGTAAGGGTTGAGGACAAGAACTGTAGGGGTAGACCAAGGTTAGAATATGTTAAACAGATTGCCTCGGATGTAGGGTGTGGTAGCTATGTAGATATGAAACGATTAGCTCAGGACAGGGAGGCATGGAACGCTGCATCAAACCAGTCAAAAGACTGAAGACTCAAACAACAACAACAACAACAACAACAACAACAACAACAACAGCTTCGAATTGTCAAGTTGATTTCCTGATTCGAAAATTGAATAAATTGAGCATTCTAATGCGGTGCCATAAACAGGCACATGAATCACACCAGCGAGGATAAATAGATTCCACGTTTCTACGTCTCTGCTACTCCACTATTCAGTGTGACATGGACGTAGTTATCATAATGTTTGTATAGATAGAAACTGCAAAAACAAGGCATTTTAATTCATTGAGTTGTTGTTCATCGATTTAGGGACATTGTGACATCGTGGTCATGTAGCACCGTGTATTGAATTTGTTTGATAACCTGTGTTATTGTGGTGGCTGCATTACTGTATGTATTAAATACTATTACAAATTTTTAAACTCAGATGATGGTTGGGAAAGAAGCGGCCGTGGTCTTAAGTTAGGAACCATCCCAGCATTTGCGTGGAGTAGAAGTGGGAAACACCACTTCCAGGATCGCTGAGGTAGGAATCAATTCTGCCTCTTCTCAGTTTTGCCTCACGAGGCTAAGTGTACCCCGTTTCAGCCCTCAGACCAGATTAATTCACTAAAAACGTTCATTCGTGACATATTAAAGTTCAAACTTTGCCGTTTATCAGCACTAAGCTGGAAGCCTTCTTTTGCTGAACATGCATGTCAGAAGGTTGTGCATCTCGACTTATCGTTGGAGTGCTGGGTGATTTCCAGCCGTCTCCATGGCATTCTACGAATTCATGTCTGAGCCTACGGATTTATGTCAAAAGACGGGTAATTGCCTTACTGGAAGGGATTTGAGACTTTTATTACCCACCTTACTCCTTGTATTATATAAACAATGTGTACACTAGTTCTATTTTAGGGCTGTCTTCTACTTAAAGAAGAATTGCGATGCATTCGCTCTAGTAGACTAGTTTTTGACACCAGCCCATAATAAACAACAAGCAGGCAAACGGACAAACAAAATTTAAACAAACGATATATGTGGTCATTTTATATCTCATCCGAGAAAAACACGAAGTCCATCAGAAACAATGTTGAGAACAGCAAGCTTGATTTATTTATAGACATGATGGCAAGACACCCATACTTTTCAATCTATACATTGAACAAGCAATGAAGGAAATTAGAGTAAATTTTAACTAGAAATAAAGATTCAAGGAGAAATAATTTCAACTCTGATATTTGCTGATTCACCAAAGAATTTGAATGAGTTCTTAAATAATGGAATGCATCCGAAAGAAATCAGAAAATCCTATTGACGCCAAATTGGCAGGAAAAAGCTAAAGGAAGTAAGAGACTACTGCTAGTTAGGAAGCAACATAACCACTGATAGACGAAGCAAAAAGGATATAAAAAGTAGTGTGCCCATGTGGGATTAGCACAAGTCGAACCCAGGAATATTAGGTAAAAGATTTTAAGAAATCATGGTTATCTGAAAGGAATGTTCATCTATAGAAAGGATTTCACAAGAGAGTGTAATGCAAGGAACCAAACGAAACGCATGCACGTGGCTTATTAGGAGACCACAGGATACATAAACTCACATTAAATTTGACGTTTCTAATATCTGAAGCCATTAAAATGACGATTGAGAAGGTCCAGAGCAGTGGAAAGGGGAGCGTTAAAACCACACTCGACATAGCTCGACGCAGCTAGTTTTGACAGATTCATGACTGCAAGAGCAGTAGTTTTAAAGGGGACTCATTTTAAGATTAACGATTATTATACTTCCTGAGCAGCGATTACAGATGTCGCAACATAAGCAATAACATGAACATTTAAAGGAGGAAACTACCAAACAGTAGCGACGCGTTAATGAAAAAAAAAACTAAATGAAAGAATTATAGATAATGATTACTGAATAAGCTAAGCATGACAATTTTGAGTGATTTTTGAAGATTGTGAAGTGATTTTACATTGATTTTGAGTGATTCTTACTTGATGGGACAGTTCCAAGTAAATGTTGATTTAGATTTTTGAATATATTTTTGATTTTTATGTTCATTGTAACTGTAATGTATGAGTTTTTCCTGTAGTCTTGATAACCTTATTGTGCTTTCATATCCGAATATGAGGTCATTTGAGGGTTGAACGGTACGCACCCCGAAGCCAAAGAGTATAGCTAGGTGATGACTGATCATTCTCCGATTAAAATCGGGTACAGTAGTTGGCTGAAAGCCTTTGTATGGAGCGTGGCACTCTCTGGAGGTGAAACTTGGACTGTTGGCGCATCAGAAAAGAGGAGAATAGAAGCGTGTGAAATGTTGTTTTACAGGAGTATGATGATCAGATGGGTAGATAGAGTAACAAATGAAGAGGTAATAAGATGAGTGGGAGAGGCAAGATTTTCTGGCTACTGCTGATGAAGAAAAGAGATAGGTTAGTATGATACATACTGTTACGTGCCACCCCCTAGTTAACTGGATTACGGTGGGTTGAAGCGCAACACAGATTGTTCCTTTAAAGAAATAATAACTTTATTGTGGCCAGAAAGATACACTACTCATCAGCAAATACAAGCAATTAGAACCTTACTCCAGTTTCCCCAAGTCTCTTCCCTATGGAGAGCTCTTGCCCCCTTTCACTTGTCAACAAACCACAGAAGTTAATCCGTGCTAATGAGTTCGGTCCCGTACGCTGGCTGGAAATAGCTGCACTAAGTCTGTCACTCACTGTTTTGCAACTCACCACAATGACCTCTGTTGCACTAGGTAAGCACACTCGCTCAAAACACAGGCAGTCCCCTGTATGCTTCTCACTCCCTTCGCTGTCAAGAGAATCGGCTTCACTAGGGGTTTCGCAAGTCACCACACTTCTGTCGCTCAGGATAAACGCTCGCACTAGCTCGTAAAAACACATCAACAACTGCTTGACAGGTCGCTCTTATATAGCAGGCCGGTGACTCAATAAATGCTTCTAGACCCATCCAGGGTTCACGGCTTCTCGAGGTTTCCTTCACTGGCTGAGTCACGAATATTCTGGACCATCCCTTTGTCCTAGTAGTCCTGTTGCATAAGGCGCACGCAATACACTGAGGCAGAGCAGCCCAGCCCTGGGGCAGTTGTGACTCATGCGGCGAGCGATGAAATAAACACACAGCCGTAACAATACTAAGACACCCAGGAATAGCAAACTTAGTTATTGAAGAAAGGGTCAAGGACAAGAACTGTAGGGGTAGAGCAAGGTTAGAATAAGTTAAACAGTTTGCCTCGGACGTAATGTGTGGTAGCTTTGTAGAGATGAAACGTAAGGTCATGAAAGGGCGTGGTGTATTCTTTGGAATACACGGTAAGACAGAGTAAGCTTTTGCTTCTCTTTGCTTTAGTTGATCCCTTCCTTTTTTCGCAAACACCAACAGTGATCTCCTGATTTCTCTTTGTTGGTATATGTTTCTTATACTACCTGTAAGTCTGTTCTAGATATATAATTTCCATGACCCACCTAGCGTCATCTAGCAGCGAATCTCTGAAGTTCCTCAATTTTCCCTGCACAAGAAGACTTCCTTACCAATCTATCCACCAGATCTCGTCGCTATCGCTAGCTATCATCTCCGTGATCAAGAGAACTTCGTCTACTTTTTCACCCACCAGGCAGCGCTAGTGACGCCAGCTATCAACTCTTTGAAGACCATTTCATCAAGAAAATTTATTTCTGTTATGTTGGCTATTCTTATATGTATTCCTTTTGTCTCCTACCCCCACCTTTTTCCCTTCCCTGGTCTCTCCGCGCTCCGTTGAGCTGGACTCACTTGTGCGTCTGAAGTCAAACCAGTCAGTTGGAGCTTAACTAAAGCTCGCCTCCTCTACTCTAGAGGCAAACTTTTAAATTCGACGGCATGTTCGAGTTTTAGAATTAACCGTCAACAGCAACATCGCCTTCTTCATGAAGCAAAGATAAGTACCGACTTCATGTTTTAGCCACCTTCTCATCGCTTTTAAAAGGCTCAATGCTTTTATTTGGATTTTATAGACTGTGAAAATTGCTATATGTGATAAAATAACTACTTTCTAGAGATCTTCTTGATCAAACTCGAACTATCAAGTCTAACTTTCAAAATGAAAGATTTTCTGAGATGCTATCTCACATCGAGGGATATTTCTAAAATACCCACTGTCTATATAATCTAGTTTTCCGCCGAGGGATTCTCTACCCAATTTAAACAACTCATCATTGCTCTAGAACCTTCCAGAACCTACACTCTATCTACCAGTTATACTGTCATGTATTTTCCACTTGATATGGGAATACTTTCTTCGCTGAGAAACTTATGTGGGATAAACTTCTAATCCACATAAACTGTCCTCCTACGTGGGAAATTTTCTGCCGTCTTTAACTGCCGCCCAAAGAAACTACAACTCATAATTCTCCCAAGCCAAAACTCAACTTTTACATAACTGCAATAACTTTTCTTTCTATAAACTTTTTGTGCTACTACAGTGAACTTTCAACTATATCAACAGACTATAGTGAAAACAGTGCCTGTTCAATTTTTCATCTGCGTCGCGATCGTCCGAGTACAATAAATACGGCCATGAACACTCTTCCACCATCCCATTTTATCTTTCCCAAACCCTTTACTAACAAACTAAAATAATAAAATTGTTACTTTAGGTCTTTTTTCAATGAGGTGTCACTCTCAATAAGTGCCCTCGCTTACTTGCTCCACGTACAACGAATTAATGTCTGTAAAACTTCGTGTCCCAATTTTTCTCTTCAGGTTTCACAATAAGTGACCTGCCCTATTTGTATCTATATATATAAAAATCAATGTAACGTGATAGTTTGTCTGTGGGTATGTCTGTATGTCTCCTATGCGTTCATATACCATTCGTCCGTTTGCGATGAAACTGGGGTGAGATGTTGAGTACACTCCAAGGAAGGTTTCTGACTTAGTAAATCCATTTTACAATTGGTAGCGCACGCGTAGATTCAGCAAATGAGCGACGATGCGCGAAGCATTTCAACAAAGTCCCGTATGTGTTCATATACAATTCGTCCGATAGCGATGAAACTTGGGTGAGATGTTGTGTACACTTACGTGAAGGATTCAAAATTAGTGAATACATTTCACAGTAGATAGCGCACAAGTAGATTCAACAAATGAGCGACGACACGCAGTGCGTTTCAACAAAGTCCCGTATGCATTCATATACCATTCGTCCGATAGCTATGAAACTTGCGTAAAATGTTGTGTACACTGCAGGGAAATTTTCTGGCTTAGTACATCCACTTTACAATAGGCAGCGCACGAGTAGATTCAACTAATGAGCTACGACGCGCGAAGCATTTCAACAAAGTCACGTTTGCGTTCATATACCATTCGTCCGATAGCGATGAAACTAGGCTGAGATTTTGTGTGCACTCCAGGGAAGGTTTCTAGCTTAGTAAATCCCTTTAAAAATAGGTAGAGCACGAGTAGAATCAACAAATGAGCAACGACGCGCGAAGCGTTTCAACAAAGTCCCATATAATTTCATATACCATTCATCCGATAGCGATGAAACTTGGGTGAGATGTTGTGTACACTCCAGGGAAGGTTTCTGGCTTAGTACATACATTTTACAATAGGTATCGCACCAGTAGATTCAACAAATGAGCGATGACACGCGAAGCGTTTCAACAAAGTCCCGTATAAAGTCATATACCAGTCGTCTGATAGTGATAAATGTTTGGTGAATTGTTGTGTACACTCCAGGAAAGGTTTCTGGCTAAGTAAATCCATTTTACAATACGAAGCGCACGTTTATATTCAACAAATGAGTGACTACGCGCGAAGCGTTTCGACAACGTCCCGTATGCGTTCACATACCATTCATCCGATTGCGATGAAACTTGGGTGAGATGTTGTGTACACTCCAGGGAAGGTTTCTGGCTGAGTACATCCATATTACAATATGTAGCGCAGAGTAGAATCAACAAATGAGCGACGACACGCGAAGCGTTTCAACCAAGTCCCGTATGCATTCATGTACCATTCGTCCGTAGCTATGAAACTTGGGTGAGATGTTGTGTACACGTCATGGAAAATTTCTGGCTTAGTAAATCCACTATACAATATGCAGCGCACAAGTTGATTCAACAAATGAGGGACGACGCGCGAAGCGTTTCAACAACGTCACGTATAAGGTCATATACCATTCTGCCGTTAGCGGTGAAACTTGGGTGAAATATGGTGGACACTCCAAGGAAGGTTTCTGGCTTAGTAAATACATTTCACAGTAGGTAGCACACGAGTAGATTCGACAAATGAACGACGACATGCGGAGCGTTTCAATACAGTCCCCTATGTCTTCATATCCCATTAGTCCGATAGCGATGAAACTTGGGTGAGATGTTGTGGTCACTTACGTGACGGTTTCTAACTTAGTAAATACATTTTACAGTAGGTAGCGCACGAGTAGATTCAACAAATGAGTGACGGAGCGCGAATCGTTTAAACAAAATCAGGTATGCGTTCATATACTATTCATCCGATTGCGATGAAACATTGATCAGTTATTGTGTACCCGCCAGGGAAGGGGACTTAGTAAATCCATTTCACAATAAGTAGCGCAAGAGTAGATGCAACAAATGGGTGACGACGCGCGAAGCGTTTCAACAAAATCCCCTATTGCGTTCATATAACATTCTTCGATTGAGATGAAACCTTGATGAGTTATTGTGTACACGCCAGGGAAGGGCTTCGACTTAGTAATACATTTCTCAATAGGTAGCGCACGAGTAGATTCAACAAATGAGTGACAGCGCACGAATCGTTTAAACAAAACACCGTATACGTGCATATACAATTCATCCGATTGCGATGAATCATTGATGAGTTATTTTGTACACGCCAGGGAAGGGTTTCGACTTAGTAAATCCATTTCACAACAGGTAGCGTACGAGTAGATTCAACAAATGAGTGGCAGCGATGAAACTTTTGAAAGTTGTTGTGCACGCTTCCACGAATGGTTCTAAATTAGAAAATCCATTTTACGATAGCTTAGAGGCAGTTAACATGTTGTGTATCCAAAAGCACTTCAAGAAACAGAATTTCTACGCCAACACTTTCTTTGGTTGGCATTGCAACGCATGCCGGGTACAGCTTGTAATCTATAGAAGTAGTTCTGTATTAATACAAGAAGTTGTAGAAACTTTTATTTCATTTCTTCCTGTTTCTTGGTTGTTACTTTCGAAGTTGTTATTTGTTCATATTTCTAAGATACCTATCTAGAAATCCTTAAAGTACACATCTTGTACTTGATTTATTGTTTAACTTTAATTACGTCAATTATCTTTAAATTTCCCATTTGTTAATCTTAACAACATTTCCAAATCTTACGAGGATTTTAACGCATATAAAAGGTTTAAAACCCAAAAATTGTCAATTTCCTGGTGCAAACTTTAGATGATTTTAGGAGGTCTGCGTCCCCAATTGTTAACAAAATTAAAATTATATATTTGTTAAATTCATTACACCTTTTTGCATTGTTAAATAAATCAAGATTTATTTCTTTGCTTTATCATTTCCCTAAAATAACGGTTAGGCAATATCCTGTCTTCCCTGACTCTTCCTAGGTTTATGCCCTCTTTAATAAAAATGAATCCATTGATAAGGTTTTCACTACTTGTTGCATTTGAGCAAGAACTCTTAGTTATTAACTTATTAAAGTCTCTCTTAGCTTTGATAGCTAATTCTAACTGGCCAGTAAGGCAAGCATAGCTCGCTACGCCAGCTTCCTGCTTGTGGAGATTCTCTCTACCACTTATGGTTGGTTTTTCAAAATTTAAGTGTTTCTCATTGTCTAAACTTTTAGTCGGTGCCTTGCTGGGTAAAAGCTTAGTCATTTATAAATGCAACTATTGGTACTCTTACCAAAATTATTCCCAAGGGTATAATTGCGTTATCCCTATCCTTCTTGGAAGCATTCGGTCGCTCTTTAGAAATTCTACAATTTCAAGAACTAAAATATCAAGGCTGATTCAAATTATTTGTATTCTTCAAAATACTTGTTTAGAAATAAACTCCTTTGAACAGATACACAATAAATATGTTACTCTTTGTCTTGCCAGACCACCACCCTTCCCCATAGTAGGTATATTTATGCTTGAGAGGGAATACGCTATAGCAGCTTTCTTGCGAATAGCCCAAGTTCCAGCTGCGTTTCCTGTTAGCTTCGCCCAGGTCCCTACCCACTTTAGGTATCGGAAAGCGGATTTGTAGTGGCAGCTTTTTTTGAGTATACTTAAAGTTAAAATTATAACTTCAGTTGGACTCTCGTCCTATCTCTCCATCCTTTATCTCCAGTCCGAAACCCACTTCTTTTTCTTCATCATCTTCCCTTGGGGGTTAGGTTATTCCCAAGCTAAAAATCTACCCAGGGAGGCATGGAGAGCTACATCAAACAACAACAGAAACAACAACAACACAATTACTCAATAGCAGTATGTAAAAAGAATGGGTAAAATCACACCCAAGATAACCACGGACAGTGACAGGATTTGAACCTCCAATCTCCGGACATTTTGGAGCTCCCCATCGCGGCCGAGGTGCGCGAAATAAAGCGCACTGCTACCTCGCGGGATCCAGGACTAAGAGGATCACTACAGTTTTGCGAAATACCTTCTCATTCTCTTTCACACCTCTGACGATCTCTTCAAAGTAGTTAGTCCATATCAGTAACCCAAGAGTATTATCAAATAGTGCAATCATCTCGGCAGCAGCGCTGAGAGGAACTTCGAGGTTTCACAATTAGACAGATATTTATTTACCGGTAGTGCCAGATATTTGAAACACCTTTTACATACATACATACATACATACATACATGAAGCAAAACATCTCTAGAAGTGGAAGACATACGCAAAGAGTGTGCAATATACAGTGTGGTCCACTAGCCCCTTATTATTTAGTTTTATGAAACCCAACTAACATTGCATTTCTCCCGATGGTCGATATTGCTCTGCGCTCTGACTGTGTGACGGCAATGTAATTGGGTCATGGGTCTAGCAAAGAAAAACCGACCGTAAACATTTCCCCGCCAAATACTATGGCCCATTCTACTAACATATAACTTATTGCTCCTTGAAATAACACACATACACGCAATACGATCGACTTAATGGCTTACGCCACGTGATGTGTAATAGTAGAAAGTTAAATCAACACCATAAACCATAATTTAAAACTTTGACATGGACTTAAACGTTTGAGGTGGGACGGCCACAGTAAATGCTGCACTTGCAGCGCGCGATTTCAACCAAGTGTTGGTAGTTGAGTAGGTTAAAGCCTGACGGTACGCGGTGAGCGCGAACTGGTAGAATGGTGCTTCGAATGTAGTGGTAGGCATACTTTTTTGAACGAAAGCCAACGCCCCATATTAGTGGGGATGTAACTACATTGCCATATTTATTCTCTTACGATGTATTTTTGTGAAGAGTACGTTGAAATTTGCTGATTTATATAGAGAATACGATGGAATTGGTACGTTATGCCACGTGACCTGTAATGGCAGAAAATTAAAAAACTGGCGTGGATATTAACATAACATATCGAAGTGTCGCTCTGGAGGTCCAGGTTTGGTTCCCAGCTCTGCCAAGAAATTGAATACTTGTCTGAGGGCTGAAATTGGGTACACTTAGCCTCGTGAAGCAAATATGAGAAGAGGTGGGTTCGATTCCCACCTCCGCCCCCGAGGAAGTGGTTTTCCGTGGTTTCCCACTTCTACTCCGGCCAAATTCCGGGACGGTCTCTGTCTTAAGGCCACGGCCACCTCCTTCACAATCCTAAATTTCAAATACCACATCATTACAAGCCCGCAATAACTTAGGTTATCAGACAAATTCTACACACACACCCAAGTACACGGGGATAATTGACCGCGATGTTCTAGCCCCTCAAATAAAACTACAACATATCGAAGGAGATTCTGATCGCCAGTGCTCGCATCGAAGTATACGTATTCCTTAGAATTTCCCTTGATATTATTTTGTTATTAAATGTTAACAAAAAGTCTTAGCATATATTTAAGCCCGTATCACACGACACTCGCTGGCAAGGAAGCTGTTGTGATTGCTGGTACAAAATCCTGTATGATTCTGCTCATCCTTGTCAGTACACCTGCTTTTATGACCGAATTGTATCACATGCTAGCATTTAATGCGCCAAGTTGTATGATATAAAACATGGCGAAGGGTTGTCGTTTGAGGGTATTATTTGCAGTTCATTCGCCTTATTAACGCAAAGCAGTCGCAAAACTTGCCTTAAGTACATTTGAAAACATGCCAGGTACTGAATGAATACATTCGAATCAATATTTAAGATCTAACTGTAATAATTGAACATTTTACCATACGCGTTAATAAGAACCGCAACAAAGAGCTGCAGAGTATGCTGGAAGAGTATGCTAATGGTATCGTGCCCGCTCGTTGTTTTGAAGATCCCGGGTTCAAGACTATACAAAGGCGGAAATGTTTAATTCTTTTTAACTATTTTATTTTACCCTCCCTACATCGTACAGGAAGATCTCAACTTAATTTCGTTCACATGTTCTGCGAGGACGATAGGGAATGTTATTTTTTCCCTCATTTATATTCCCTAATTTCTTTTTTTAAAATCAAGTTTACCCTCCAGGGTGGTGGCTCCCACCGACTCAGCGAGGGAACTCACCCCTACCGCCTTTTCAGGGAGTGTCCTAGAGCTGGGAACATCTGGTCGGTGTGGATACAATTTGTGAGGTGTGATCAGCACCTCGCCCAGGCGACCTCACCTGCAAGGCGAACAGGGGCCTCATGAGGGAAGGGATTGGATAGGCAAGGAAGAGGGAAGAAGGCGGCCGTGGCTTTACAGTAGGTATCATCCCGTCATTTGCCCGAAGACGAAGTGGGAAACCACGGAAAACCACTTCGAAGATGGCTGAGGTGGGAATCGAACCCCCTCTACTCATTTGGACCACCCGAAGCTGAGTAGACCCCGTTGCAGTCCTCATACCACTTTTCAAATTACGTGGCAGAGTGGGGAATCGATCCCAGGACCTCCGGGGCGGCAGCTAACGACGGTGACCGCTACGCTACGGAGGCGAATTAATTTTCCCTAAATACTGTTCAAAACCATGGATGGACACTATTCGTGATTATTAGAATTTTACTAGTTCAATATTTATCCCAGAATAATAATAATAATCTTTTCTTTTCTTAGTCGTTTACCCTCCAGGTTGGTGGAACCCACGGACTCAGCGAGGGAACTCACCACTACCGCCTCTACGGGCAGTGTCCTAGAGCTGGGAACATCTAATCGGAGTGGATACAACTGGTGAAGTGTGATTGGCACCTCGCCCAGGTGGCCTCACCTGCAAAGCGAACAGGGGCCTCATGAGGGAAGGTAATGGATAGCCAGGATGGATAGGCAAGGAAGAGGGAAGGAGGCGGCCGTGGCCTTGAAGAAGGTACCATCCCGGAATTTGCCCGAAGACGAAGTGGGAAACCACGGAAAACCACTTCGAGGATGGCTGAGGGGGAATCGAACCCCCTCTACTCATTTGGGCCAACCGAGGCTGAGTAGACCCCGTTCCAGTCCTCGTACCACTTTTCAAATTTCGTGGCAGAGCCGGGAATCGAACCCAGGACCTCCGGAGCGGCAGCTAACCATGCTGACCGCTACGCTACGGAGGCGACTATAATAATAATAATAATAATAATAATAATAATATGACACGTTCTGTATTCACTGCCTTGAAGCGTAGCTCAGCGGCAACGTTCTCACTTGCTGTGACCAAGGTCGCAGCTTCGTATCCTGGCGCAGTCAGCTGGCATTTGAGGGAGCGCAAATGCGAGGGAGCCGTGTCAGTAGTTTTACTGTGCTTTTCGCACAGACGCCGTTGAAGGAAATTATAGTTTCGGTATAATGTATTTATTCGTGAGCATGTGGTCTGTGCGAAAAGCGCTTGCTATACACATACAGTAATAGTTAGTTAGCTAGTTAGTTAATTAGTTAATGAGGTTTTAAGGGGCGGAACTACGAGGTCATCTGTCCCAAACACACAGTAGATACAGATAATTATAATTTTATTGGTTTTATGTCCCTTTTAACTACTCTGGCTTTTAGAGACGCCGGGGTGCCGGAATTTCGCTCCGAAGGGATCTTTAACGTGCCAGGATACCTTGCATTCGTTCTACAGATCACGATGTCGTCGTCCAATCTGGCTAAGTACCATCGGATAAGTACGGTCCTTATTTTTTTTATTTAGTCAATTTACCCTCTAGGTTGGTGGTTCCCACGGACTCAGCGAGGGATCTCACCACTACCGCCTCGATGGGCAGTGTCTTGGAGCCTGGAACATCTGGAAGGGAGGGATACAACTGGGGAGGTGTGATCAGCACTTCGCCCAGGCGGCCTCACCTGCAAAGCGAGCAAAGGGCTCATGAGGGATGGGAAGGGATGGAAGATTGGGATGGATAGGCGAGGAAGAGGGAAGGTGGCGACCGTGGCCTTACAGGAGGCACCATCCCGGCGTTTGCCCGAAGACGAAGTGGGAAACCACGGAAAACCACTTCGAGGATGGCTGAGGAGGGAATCGAACCTCCTCTACTCATTTGGACCACCCGAGGCTGAGTAGCCCCGTTCCAGTCCTCATACCACTTTTCAAATCTCGTGGCTGAGCCGGGAATCGAACCCAGGACCTCCGGGGCGGCAGCTAACCATGCTGACCGCTACGCTACGGAGGCGACTTACGGTCCTCATTAGGACCAAATAAAAAATCACTCGTTGGAACAGATAGATATGCGTCCATAATACATCCACAAAAAAAAACGACATTAAGCCAAAAAGAAATATACTAGTTCGAGGTTCGAACCAACTACAATGCGACTTCGTTGACGCTACTGTAGCAATTTATGATTTAGCCAACATAGCTACCGAGAACCATGGTGTATTGCTGGCATGTATTGAATCTATTCTTAGACACTTCCTGTCCAAACGTAAGACGGTGTTATTCGGAGCTGTGATCGCTGGAATCATGCATAATTTTTGGGGTCATTGAAATAACATTACCACTATCGATTTCTACTATATTGGCGAGCATGTATTTAACGGTAAAGTAGTACTAAGGTCGTAAAGGAGCAGGTGCTAATGTTTTTAGGATGACTGTGATATACGCGTTAGTTGGGTTGCCTTCCTCCAAAAAAAATAAGGGGCTGGTGGACCACTCTGTATAACGAACAGGTTACTTAAAATTGTATTTGCATCTTCCCTCATGTTACGCAGTGATTCAATCAGCTACACTTCGTCCCATCATTCGGCACCTTCATTCATGTCTCACTGCACATGCAAGCACATCATACTCTATATAGTAGTACTTATCAACAGGAAAATCATGGCTGGAGTGGATTTTGATTTGAATTTTTGATTTGATGAGTGAATTTACAATCCCTATTCATTTTCACGCGACTGTTCATCCCGCACGAGAAGCTGAAATTTACAGTATTTTCCTGCAAAATAGCAACAACGTATGAGTCGGACTGAACAGCATATTTGATGGTCTTCAAAACTATGGACAATGGAGCTGATCGCTCAGTCTGATGGCATGTAAAAGTGTTTAAATTGGACAGCCCCATGCCATGGATTCATAGGTACACTACAGATTCCCCCAAGGCAAAAGCAGGACCCCGTTCGCTCTAAAGCCAAATCAGTTAATAATATTAATAATAATAATAATAATAATAATAATAATGAAATGAAAATCCACAGCCTACTTCCAGTCTCCGACCGGGTCAGGAATGGAATGAATGAAGCCCCATCTGGCGGCGAGCATATGGACTGTGCCGGCTGCCGAGGCCTGACGCACTCCTCTGGGGCAATGATTAAATGAATGACAGATGAAATGAAATGATAGTGGAGAGTGCTACTGGAATGAAATTTTGACAGGGAAAACCGGAGTACCCGGAGAAAAACCTGTCTGCCTCCGTTTTCTCCAGCACAGTTCTCACATGGAGTGACCGGGATTTGAACCACGGACCCAGCGGTGAGAGACTGGCGTGCTGCCGCCTAAGCCACGGAGGCTTCAATAATAATAATATTAATAATAATAATAATAATTTTAAATCGCTTATCCTTCCTGCTTGACTTCACCCACTGACCCAGAGAGAGATTATTCCTTTACCGTCACATGGACGTTGTCTGGGAACTGAGCACACTTTGTCAGCAGATACAACTGGGGATGGTGACAGGCCGATCGCCCAGGCTACCGATAACTTGGTTCTAATTAAGGAAGGCTCAAGGAAGGGATTTTGGCAGAAAGTCGGTCGTGAACCTTTTGAAAGGAACCGTCCCGGCATTTACCTGGTGGCGAAAATGGGAAACCACGAAAACCATTTTCAGGAAGGCTGATGTGGGATTCGAACCCACGCTCTTCCGATGCCAGCGAGGCAAGAGTTAGCGCATTAGCGATTTCGGCCAACGTGGCCGGTCAGTAATTAATAATAATAATGATTATAATAATTATAATAATAATAGTAATAATAAAGAACTCGACTGATCCAACTCGTTAACTTGGTCTGAAGTTTTTTAAAAAATGTTCCCTAAACAGCGCTTGTAGGACATGAAAGCTACAGCCTTCCATCGATCATAGTAATGAGGCCATTGTCGCTGCTGTAGCAGAACGCTGAGCGTTGAGTTCTCGTTCCCTCAAGTGTGCGTAAATTTGGCCACGAAGGGCAGGTGTAAGGGTCCTCAACTGCAGCGCGGCATCTTGGGAAGTTATTGCAGTGCCATGTCTTGTGCAAATCTAGCAAATAACATTATTATAGAACTTTGATTGAGGCATGCAGTGCAGAATGTCCTTGTTAACAGCTATGGGTTTGGAGACCCAGGGACCCTTAATTTTGCACTAAATGGGATCTTAACGTGCCAGTAATTTTACTGACACGGGTAACTCACAGCACCTTCATATGTCAACTAATTGGACCGGAGTTTGATCCCGCAAACCCGCTAAGTCACGTAGCCGGATGTTTGAGTGATTTTTAAGTGGCTAACGACTGGGTGGTCATAAATCTAGTGAACTTATTGTGTTCGTATTGTCGGAAGTTCTGTCTTGTGTTGACTTGTAGCCTAATTGTAACGTATTTAATGCTGTGATAAGAAATAAGCCATTATGCTGGAAATAAAACACCGTCCCAGTTCTAAAAGTGTACCTGACAAACCACAGAAGTTGGTTCCTGCTCACTACGGATTGGAACCTTGGATTTCTGAACAATTCATTTCCCCAGTCTTCAAATCTAATAATAATAGACTAATAATAATAATAATAACAATGATAATAATAATAATAACATGAAGAATATTTCCCGACCAATGGTGGTGTCTCGTCTTCAGCAAATCGGGAGTAATAGTTGAGCAGGTAATAGCCACCAAATTTTGGTGCCCACGTCAAGTGATATAATTCCTTAAAATATCCCTCTATATCCTCAACAACCGTTGGGGTTCTATCTACTTATAAATATCATTTCCTCGCGTTATAAAGTACATGGACACCTACTGACTTTGAGAGTTAGGAATTTCAGGAACTGATGTCGCGATCTTATAGGAGAAGACTTTTCCACACTACATATGTTTGTGAACTCCTTGGTGATTGTTTTTCAAAGGAGAGGAACTTGTAGGTCATTTTACCATCTACATCTATATTAGTTTGTGATAAATTGTTGAAATTTCTACTCATTTAATATGATTAGGTGCACATCCACACTCGGTGCATGTTCCAGAATGATGAGGGTGAAATTTTCTTGAACCAGTCTCAATTGACAATATTTTTAACAAGGATTTTTCTAAAATGTTCTTTTATCATTGTTATAAGACATCCAAAGGAAATAATGCTAAGCCATTCATGATTCTGGGAATTGAAATAGCCTGATGAACAATTACATGTTCTGTACCTAGTAGCCTATAGAAGGTACTTCATTTCTTATTAATGATGATGTTGATGGCAGCCGTGTCAAGTAAATAAATTATATACTAAAATACAGATGTTAAAAGAATACGATTTTTGTGACGGCTGCCGCTCTGTTATCTAAGAATCTTTAAAATTGCAAATTAAATAGGATATTTCTCAGGATATTTCCAAAATTTTCGCCACGGCACTTGTAATATTTTGCAACATTCTTCCATCCACTGACAGTTTTCTAAAAAAATATGTATATTTATTTTTCTAGGGGGAATAAAAATTATGCTTGCAATCATACGCTTTCACTTGAAATAAATGAAATTTGAAGCATATTTTACTTACGTAACGCTGCGAGTGTTTGACAATCACCAGCGGAGCGCCAGGAAGTACAACCAGCCGTGGCAGCAGAAGCGAAGCAACTGAGCGTCCGCGTCGCGGCGTGCGCCTCGTAGGACCCGTCCAGTGCGCCGTCAGGGTCGATACACACACACACACGTTACCTGGTGCCATCCCCATAAATGGGCAAGGCCGAACTTCACCTGTTGGTCCACCCACCTGACTTAATCCTCTTCCTCTGATGCCATCCTCATAAATGGGCCAGGCCGAACTTAACCTGTTGGTCCACCCACCTGACTTAATCCTCTTCCTCTGGTGCCATCCTCATAAATGGGCCAGGCCGAACTTAACCTGTTGGTCCACCCACCTGATTTAATCCTCTTCCTCTAGTGCCATCCCCGTAAATGATCCAGGCCGAACTTAACCTGCTGGTCTATCCACCTGACTTAATCCTCTTCCTCTAGTGCCATCCCCATAAATGGGCCAGGCTGAACTTAACCTGTTGGTCCACCCACCTGACTTAATCCTCTTCCTCTAGTGCCATCCCCATAAATAGGCCAGGCCGAACTTAACCTGTTGGTCCACCCACCTGACTTAATCCTCTTCCTCTGATGCCATCCTCATAAATGGGCCAGGCCGAACTTAACCTGTTGGTCCACCCACCTGACTTAATCCTCTTCCTCTAGTGCCATCCCCATAAATAGGCCAGGCCGAACTTAACCTGTTGGTCCACCCACCTGACTTAATCCTCTTCCTCTGATGCCATCCTCATAAATGGGCCAGGCCGAACTTAACCTGTTGGTCCACCCACCTGGTTTAATCCTCTTCCTCTGATGCCATCCTCATAAATGGGCCAGGCCGAACTTAACCTGTTGGTCCACCCTCCCGACTTAACCCTCTTCCTCTAGTGCCATCCCCGTAAATGATCCAGGCCGAACTTAACCTGTTGGTCCATCCACCTGACTTAATCCTCTTCTTCTAGTGCCATCCCCATAAATGGGCCAGGCTGAACTTAACCTGTTGGTCCACCCACCTGACTTAATCCTCTTCCTCTAGTGCCATCCCCATAAATGGGCCAGGCCGAACTTTATCTGTAGGTCCACCCACCTGACTTAATCCTCTTCCTCTAGTGCCAACCCCATAAATGGGCCAGGCCGAACTTAACCTGTTGGTCTATCCACCTGACTTAATCCTCTTCCTCTAGTACCATCCCCATAAATGGGCCAGGCCGAACTTTATCTGTAGGTCCACCCACCTGACGTAATCCTCTTCCTCTAGTGCCATCCCCATAAATGGGCCAGGCCGAACTTTATCTGTAGGTCCACCCACCTGACTTAATCCTCTTCCTCTAGTGCCATCCCCGTAAATGATCCAGGCCGAACTTAACCTGTTGGTCTATCCACCTGACTTAATCCTCTTCCTCTTGTGCCATCCCCATAAATGGGCCAGGCCGAACTTTATCTGTAGGTCCACCTACCTGACTTAATCCTCTTCCTCTAGTGCCATCCCCATAAATGGGCCAGGCTGAACTTAACCTGTTGGTCTATCCACCTGACTTAATCCTCTTCCTCTAGTACCATCCCCATAAATGGGCCAGGCCGAACTTTATCTGTAGGTCCACCCACCTGACGTAATCCTCTTCCTCTAGTGCCATCCCCATAAATGGGCCAGGCCGAACTTTATCTGTAGGTCCACCCACCTGACTTAATCCTCTTCCTCTAGTGCCATCCCCGTAAATGATCCAGGCCGAACTTAACCTGTTGGTCTATCCACCTGACTTAATCCTCTTCCTCTAGTGCCATCCCCATAAATGGGCCAGGCCGAACTTTATCTGTAGGTCCACCTACCTGACTTAATCCTCTTCCTCTAGTGCCATCCCCATAAATGGGCCAGGCTGAACTTAACCTGTTGGTCCACCCACCTGACGTAATCCTATTCCTCTAGTGCCATCCCCATAAATGGGCCAGGCCGAACTTTATCTGTAGGTCCACCCACCTGACTTAATCCTCTTCCTCTGCTGCCATCCCCATAAATGATCCAGGCTGTACTTAACCTGTGGGTCTACCCACCTGACTTAATCCTCTTCCTCTACTGCCATCCCCATAAATGGGCCAGGCTGAACTTAACCTGTTGGTCCACCCACCTGACTTAATCCTCTTCCTCTGCTGCCATCCCCATAAATGGTCCAGGCCGTACTTAACCTGTTGGTCCACCCACCTGACTTAATCCTCTTCCTCTGCTGCCTACCCCATAAATAATCCAGGCCATACTTAACCTGTTGGTCCACCCACCTGACTTAATCCTCTTCCTCTGTTGCCATCCCCATAAATGGTCCAGGCCGTACTTAACCTGTAGGTCCACCCACCTGACTTAATCCTCTTCCACTGCTGCCATCCCCATAAATGGTCCAGGCCGTACTTAACCTGTTGGTCTACCCACCTGACTTAATCCTCTTCCTCTAGTGCCATCCCCATGAATGATCCAGGCCAAACTTAACCTGTTGGTCCACCCACCTCACTTAATCCTCTTCCTCTAGTGCCATCCCCATAAATGGGCCAGGCTGAACTTAACCTGTAGGTCCACCCACCTGACTTAATCCTCTTCCTCTGCTGCCATCCCCATAAATGGTCCAGGCTGTACTTAACCTGTTGGTCCACCCACCTTACTTAATCCTGTTCCTCTAGTGCCATCCCCATAAATGATCCAGGCCGAACTTAACCTGTTGGTCCACCCACCTGACTTAATCCTCTTCCTCTAGTGCCATCCCCATAAATGGGCCAGGCTGAACTTAACCTGTTGGTCCTCCCACCTGACTTAATCCTCTTCCTCTGCTGCCATCCCCATAAATGGTCCAGGCCGTACTTAACCTGTTGGTCCACCCACCTGACTTAATCCTCTTCCTCTGCTGCCTACCCCATAAATAATCCAGGCCATACTTAACCTGTTGGTCCACCCACCTGACTTAATCCTCCTCCTCTGCTGCCATCCCCATAAATGGTCCAGGCCGTACTTAACCTGTAGGTCCACCCACCTGACTTAATCCTCTTCCTCTGCTGCCATCCCCATAAATGGTCCAGGCCGTACTTAACCTGTTGGTCTACCCACCTGACTTAATCCTCTTCCTCTAGTGCCATCCCCATGAATGATCCAGGCCAAACTTAACCTGTTGGTCCAACCACCTCACTTAATCCTCTTCCTCTAGTGCCATCCCCATAAATGGGCCAGGCTGAACTTAACCTGTAGGTCCACCCACCTGACTTAATCCTCTTCCTCTGCTGCCATCCCCATAAATGGTCCAGGCTGTACTTAACCTGTTGGTCCACCCACCTGACTTAATCCTGTTCCTCTAGTGCCATCCCCATAAATGATCCAGGCCGAACTTAACCTGTTGGTCCACCCACCTGACTTAATCTTCTTCATCTGGTGCCATCTCCATAAATGGGCCAGGCCGAACTTAACCTGTTGGTCCATCCACCTGTTTTAATTCACTTCCTCTCGTGCCATCCCCATAAGTGGGCCAGGCCGTACTTGACCTGGTTCCATCCCCCTGTCTTCTTCTTCCTTCTTCTTTCATCTTTCTTCTTCGTCTTCATCTTCATCTTCATCTTCTTCTTCTTCATGAACTCGAATATATTATCTGAGGACACAGTTTGCAGTATCACACCTTACTAAGGACGCAAGACTACAACACCTGTTTCATTAAAACATTCTAAGAAATTCGTACTGAACGTTTCTGCGTTGTCTGTCAAATTCCAGATTGAAAGCTCTTCATTTAGACCCAAAGTAAGGTAATATGCTACATCAGCATGACTAGAAGGGTGGCGCGCAATTTCTACCCATGGACTGTTTGAATCCTAAAATCAGCTATGTCTCTCCGAGATACACTGTTTGAATTCTACACTCATTCTTGGACTGTGCATTTTGCAAAGCTGATGATCACTTATTTTCCTATCCTGTGTGAAGTTTATTACAAACATCCATACCAGCATACACACAATACCACACGCTATCGAGAATATCGCACACCTTTAGTATGCTGGGAATCCGAAACGACAAGACGAATGATCTATGGCCTCCGGAGAGGCCGAGTGCAGGTCTTTCTAGTTGACGCCCGTGGACGACCTGCGCGTCGTAATGAGGATGAAGGGATGATGAAGACGTCACAAACACCCCGAGCCACGGGAATTAACCCCAGGAGATTAAAATCCCTGATGGCTCGGCCGGGAATCGAACCCGAGGCACTTCTGGCCAAAGTCTAGCGCGCTAACCATTTAGCCACGGAGCCGGACAAAACGACAAGATGAACTAATAATAATAGTAATAATATTAACATACTCACCAGAATAACAAATCGTCGCCGAACTTGCAATACTGCATATCGGTCACGCTTCCCAGCCATATGCGGATGCACAGTCCAACAGAACAATTCACGTTAGATTCACTTTCCTGTGTATGGGGCAGAAAAGTAAGTGAACTTTAAATTCATTGTACTGTAGAGAAAGAATTCTTCCGACTAGTTAAGGTTGATTTTTCGTTAGATAATACACAGGAAAATGAACCTAGCGTGAATAGTTCTGATGGACGACACATCCACCTACGGCTGGGAGACGTGACCAATCATAAGGAAATTATTGGAGAAGAAGAGCATTGTCAGATACTCGGCTTTGAAAGTTCAGTGACGAAATGTTTGTCAAGAATTTTATTTTGCGCCGGGAGCGAAATTAGAAGTCTGTTATGAATTTTAATTCTTGCCTGGAGCGACATTAAAAGTCTAACGAATAGTATTTCGCGCCGGGAGCGAAATTAAAAGTCGGTAATGAATTTTACTTCGCGCCGCGAGTGAAATTAAATGTCTGTAACGAATTTTATTTCGCGCCAGGAGTGAAATTTTATTCCATTGAACAATTTCATTTCGCGATGCAAAATTAAATTGATAATGCATTTCATTTCGCATGCCAGCCCTGGCTAAGCCCATACCAAAAGTTTCGTTCTCCTTCACCACTCAATAAGAACAAATTCTCCCTGCTCCTCTCCTGCACTTCACGTATCAAAGGAATTGCGCTCTTTGGAATCGAGAATGAAGACACAGGGTGTAATGGGTTATGTTAAATTGAATAATGTTATATGCAAAGGTTAATAATTAAATAGTCGCCCACTTTTGGGTGATCAAAATGAAATATTTAATTGTGTATTACTTTAATAATGTATTTGTATTGTTGTCAGCATCACTAAAAAAGTACATAATGTGTAGTATTATATGTAGCCAGGGCGCCAGATCATTCATATATCATGATCAAAATAATATATTAAACCTCGGTTAGACAGAAGCAGAGCAGCGAAATTCATTTCTCCAGTCGTAGTGAAACTTACGTAATCTAACCTTACGATAATTAGTTTAGGAGTGTGGTGTTGCCTTATAGTAATTTCTAGCTACTAAAGGAAACCAGTCAAACATTTGAATTTAAAAATGAATTTAATATATAAAAACAACAAGTGCAAAAAAGAATAAAATACTAAAGATAATAATAATAATAATAATAATAATAATAATAATAATAATAATAATAAATTTAAATTAAAGAATCTACTGAATTTACTTGTATTATGGGACTTGATTGGAAATTGTAGTATACTGAGTTAATTGAATAAAATATCTTGAATATAATAAGCATGAGGGCCTCCCGATTTGACTGGAGTAAAACTGTTTATATAGCTCGCCGCATTGAAGATCATTGTGCATGGATTGTTGCGTAGAGAGTTCATGATGGCCCTGATCTTCCTCAACGTAATGAATTTATATGTGGATGACGAATTAAAATCCATAAATCATCCCTGTGACAATAGCCTCGTACACAACCATGACACAGTTTGATGAGACTGAATGGCTTATCATATTCACATACTTAAATAGTCAGCTGTATAATTTAGCACTGCGTTACAGATGAATGTTAATTTCCAACTCCATCTCGCTACACGTTCCACTCTTCTGCCTGTACGTCCAGCTCCAATCAGTCTCCTGCCAGCCATTCAATAATAATAATCATCCAGCTGGGCGGCCGTCATATATATATCGTTCCCATGTAGGGCACGCGCCCATCCCCCACTTCTGAAGTCACTAGACAATTTGCACACCTTTCACATATCAATAATGACAATACTTCTTTGTAACATTTCTCTGGAGGTCCACCCCACCTTTTGTATAATGTTGCAAAGGACTGCTGGCCTACCGTACTCTCCTCGTACACAAGCCCCATTGCCTTGCCTGCCAGGTATTGTTAATGGCGAGTCTCCAAAGAATCCACTCCTAGTATGATTCGTTTACTGGTATAATTCTTGAAGTGAAAGACATTAGTGTCTATTCATGTCGTTACCAAGAAGCAGTAGATAAGCCGGCCTTCCGCGAATAACCCTCTTTCTTCTTCTTGTATGTATTTTCTTCAGAAATAGTATTCAGTCAAGCGTCTAACTTATTTCAAATATAATGTGTATAGCTCCAAGTCCTTTCAATTGCCATAATATTCTACATTATCGCATAATAATAGATATAAACATATTAGTTAACATAATAACTAATATAAGGTAAAATGAAAAATTAAAAATATTGATAATAATAATAATAATAATAAAATATATACAATTATTTCATTCTGGTCACAAATTGGGACCATTACAAGGGTGACAGTAAATTGGATTTGAATGTTTGTGCGTTTAAGGCATGACCTGCCAGTCCCAGGACTGAGAATCAAGAGAGAATCAAGGGCAGACTAGGAAAAAAGTGTCACTGAAGATAACATGTTGTCATGTTATTTCAGCCAGATATATTCTAGAACGAACGAACAACCATACCCGGCTTCACCCAAGTAACGTGCATCCACCAAGAATTTTCCTCCTTCTGTAGAATAAATTGAGCACTGGATCCAAATTATATTCAGACAACCTACAGCGGTAACTATGCTTGCTGATGCGCACCGGTAGGCCATGGGGTCAAGCTATCTGTGAACTCGGTTGGGTAGCTGTGGGTTCGAGCTCCAAGGTTGGCCGTCCATGAAATGGTTTTCCATGGTTTCCCCATACAGTATTCAACTCCAGGAAAATGCTGGGACGGTGTCCTCTGATAGGTCACGGCTGCTTCCTTCCACATCCTTGCCCAGTCTCATTCATCTTCATTCATTTTATCGTTCATGGGGTTGGTGTCAGCAAGGGTATTCAGCCGTAAAATCCATCCGCCACATAGACTTTCTTCGCACCTCATCTCTGACCCCATTGAAAATGGGAATAATATGGGGTAGACATACAATAAATTAATATTCTTATAATTTAGCCATGTCTCTAAGGGATTTGAGAACAATTATAATTATAATTATACAATTATAATTTTGACTTTTGGCGTTGTGAAGCATGAGCACAAAGGGTAATATATACATACAGCTTAGCAAGTGACTCTTTATAGCGATGTTCAAGTGGTATATGCTTAGGGAGGGACACAGATCACACGCCTCTGATTGCGGCTTATTAATGGACTAATTGAATTACTGGAACAAATTGTCCTGAAACGAAATGTTTGTTATCTCTCCTGGCACTTATGTTGTAGAGGGATAAAATGTAATAAGCTCTTGGCTGTTGAAGGGTATTATGCACTACTTAATATATGCCCCAAACAAACCCACCTCAAGTGAGCTACGAGTCAACACTAATACCTTTGATGTCACAAGATCCAATCATGATACTGGCAGTGGATTTCAATTAGCACGCAAACCATGAAAATGTGAGGAACAAAGGTAGATTCTCAATTCCCAGTTCTGCAAAGACATTTATTTGCTGTATAAGGATTGGAACGGGGTATACTCAGCCACGTGAGGAAAAACTGGATAGAGATAAGTTCGATTCCCACCTCAGCTGTCCTGTAGTAAAGCCATCATTACTTCCGACTCGACGTTTCAGTGCTGGGCTAGAGGTTCGTTCGCTAAATCGCGACATCGCGTGCGAAACATAATTTATCTTGATATCTATATTAATATAATAAAGCTGAAGAGTTTGTGTGTGTGTTTTTGTGTTTAAACGCGCTAATCTCTGGAACTACCAGTCGGATTCGATAAATTCTTTTTTTAATAAGAATTTTATTAATGCAGCCAATGGCCATGTACTTATCTTTTCAGGACGGGTCAGGGAGGGGATATTGGAAGGAAATCGGCCGTGGACCTATTGAAAGGAACCGTCCCGGCATTTGCCTGGGGGTGAAAATGGGAAACCACGAAAACCATTTTCAGGACGGCCGAGGTGGGAATCAAACCCACGCTCTCCCGATGCCAGCGAGGCACGAAGTAGCGCGTTAGCGCTCTCGGCAACCGTTTTTTAATGACAGCCAGATTCAGGAGGAATAGTTTAGGCTATGTTAAATTTTGGACAGACCACTCCATTCCCTACAATTCGGCCCTTTGGTACAAATCTACACCGTTTCATCGATCTGAACCAAAATTAGTATATTTAACCTTTGGAACCCTGCGAGTAACACTGTCACCATGAAATTTCGGACAGACCACTCCATTCCATTCATTCAGGCCCTTTGGCACAAATCTACACCGTTTCACTGTTCTGAACCAGAATTAGTATACTTAACCTTTGGAACCCTGCGAGTAACACTGTCAGCATGAAATTTCGGACAGACCACTCCATTCCCTTCATTTAGGCCCTTTGGCACAAATCTACACCGTTTCACCGATCTGAACCAAATTTCACATACTTACACTTTAGAACCCGACGAGTAACACTGTCTGCTTTAAATTTCGGACAGACCACTCCATTCCCTGTATTTAGGACCATTGGTACTGTGCCCTTTCAGCAAGAAATATGCAAATCACAGTATGCCAGCATTGCTCAATTCGGGATTTTCGGGGCTGCGGTAAGTTCTCCCACTCTGTGACTCACATATTTTGGATTAAATAGAGGATACACTTGCAAAAATAACAACAAAATCAACTCCTATTTTAACACATTTAATTAATCAAAATTATGGCGCTACAAACAATAAAACAAATAAACTACTGACCAATATCATTCTACTTGTTCAAAGTGAACAAGGAATAGCATAAGAATAAAACAAATATTAGATTAAAACACATGGTTTTCTTTAAAACCAACATTTCATGATTAATTTCACTTCCATAAAGTACCTATCTTAAAGTTCCATATAACTACGAGCTTCTTTGGCTCGATAATTTTCCTTAATAATGGTGTCATACTTTGGTACACCTCAAGAACTATTTTTATCTTTTCTTATCATCAAAACAAATATATAATTACATTTAAAATTACATGTTAATTATTTACTTCAATATTTGGGCATTTCACATGTTCTCAGTATTTACCACCTCTCTCAAGTTTTGCAAATTCACTACGGTGATCGGGAAACTACTTGTGTACTCCAGAGTTATAAAGATTACTTGACAAAGTCAAAAACTATGATTACTCCCGAAATCTAGTTATCTTCACAAAACTCGTGGATTCCTATTTCCATACACATTACAATAGGGATTTTTATTTATTTATTTGTCTTATAAGACCATTATCACATAAGAAAACTACGATCTGAACTGGCAAGCGATAATATCAATCTACAAGGACCTCGGTTCAACGCCCGGGTCATTAACAACTTTTAAACACTCACGGTGTATTCATTGCGTCTTACAAGACGGTCTTTACCCACCCTCATACTATGAGGGTCAGGCCATTTTACTCGAGCGAGATTTATGACAGGGAGGGCGGCTCCCTGTCTAGCCTCCGGTTGGAGCTCTCTTCAATGCTTTTAAAACAAACCTTCCTTTTATTTTCAGTTCTATGGAGAGACCTGGCATTTTAATTTCTCTTTTCACTTTCAACAATATTCTTTGGCTCATAAACCACTTTCGTAATCTTGGCATTTATTAATTATGAAGGGTCCTCGTTGATTGGGAAGAGTAATACACATTCTACGACGAATAATAAGGGGCTTTAACAACAAGAGGATTCTAGGTTCGAATCTCTTAACATGCCTCGGGAACCATTCCCACATTGGAGGAATTATACAAGACGCGATTTAGAGTCGGCCGTGGCCTACATGACATACGCTCAATAATACCATACATTTGCTCCCTTTTATATAATAACAAACACATGGCCTCGTGATCTACGTCACAATTAGAGGACTTACAACATATCTCAATTCAATACAATCAACTACCCCTCATAAGTAATTTACCAAGTACATTTAAATTCTACGCATTCCTAGCCTGACTTTTTATTTAATTGCGTTCCATTGCGCTACACATTACTTTATGGCCTAATGTCTTCCAAAGAACTGATAAATTTCATAGTAACAATTGATACATATCTCAATTTTTATATTTATCTTTTCCGTTGACAATAAATCGCTCCATTTTTAAGAACATGCATTCACATCATGTCTTATACATTTGTTAAGGCTCCAACGCTCTATATTTTTATATCATTCAATTTAATCTTTATTTAGATTTCTTTACCTTGTTATTATTATTATTATTATTCACATCATGTCTTCATTCCTTACAAAAGCTCAAAAGCTATTTCTTTCATATAATTCAAATTTACCTTTATTTAAATATCTTTGTTATAATCATTATTATTATTACGCTTGCTTTTATAACATTCGTCAAATACACTGACATTTTATTCCATGCATTTCCTCTACAGGATTTATTCTTTCACATAATTATTTCTCAAAACTTTATTTTTGTTCAGATCGCGTTCTTATTTAGTTATTATTTATTTAAAAACATCCCTTTTACTCAAAACTCCGGTGGAATTGTACACAAAAATTTCCCCGACACCAAAACATAATGAAAATCTTTACTCACATGTCTAAGGTCGTTTTCTGACCTTTATTCTCGTACGATGTGTCATTTTGGCCCACCTTCTTGACTTACTCCATATTGTACAAATTCATCTCATGTACAAACACTTCTTGACACATATTCAATACATTTAACGCTGACAAAATTTTTAATACACTGGTGTATCCGTTTAGAATACACAATAAAACACTAAAAAATATATTACTTTTAACACACGATCTGGATATATTTACACTTCACAACTTTTGATCACTAGGCTGTCCTTTTCTAGCCTATCACACGTGACCTCTTAATCTCCCGTCTCCAAGGGTGAAATTTATTCAATGTCGGCTTCCTATCCTGCAGAATACGAAAGTCTCGAATCATCTACTTTTTCCCTGGAATAACAATTCTTCGAATCCTGTTCCTGATGATCGGCTATTTCTCTAGCTTGAACGGCTCCCCTTTTAGATCTGGTTTATCGATCCTAGCGAAAGTCTGTTCTGATCGAGGTCCCCTCGATAACCTATCGGTGACCTATGGATTTTTTAGCAACTAATACTTCTCGAGTCTTAGTGCTTTCGTATAGTTCGTCTGCTTTCTTGAGACAACGTCTATAGTTTCCGTTCTTCTTTGTTTATTCGGTTCTCGCACTTCTAATTTTCTGGAAGACGTTGCGAACCTTACTCTGTTTTTCCCTGTTCGGGTTCTTTAAAATTGATAAACTGTTTATCTCGCTGTTCCGGTACTTCCGTACGTTATGATACTTTTGGTCGTTTACTGAAAGACCTATCGCCTTAATCCTAAGTTCGCAGCCTGCTTTAACTGTATTTTAGGAACTTTTACGGTATACTTTGCACTGTCGGACCTAAATCCTTTAACTAGGATTTTCCTAATTTTTCAACACGGCGATACTTTAATATTTCTTCTTTGCAACTCCTTATGGAGGCACGCAAGTTACTGATACTGCGACGCCCGTGGCTGTCGGATATTAATTCCGCGGTGTAATACAGCGTTTCTCCCCTCAAGGAGTACTGGTAAACTGCCTTCGATGTCTGATACAGCGTAACGCCCCTCTGGACGGACTAATACTGCGTATACGATGTGATGCAGCACCTCCGCTCACGGTGTGCTTGTAGACTGCATGTACTGATACAGCGTAACGCCTCCCTGGGCTATCGTAAACTGCATGTACTGATGCAAAGTGACGTTCCCCTCACGGGCTCCTGAATACTGCATGATTGGCTTGGTGAGGCCAGGGGTTTTATACCTTTTAGTCAAAAAAAGATAAAATCCTAGTCCTTTTCGTGACCAACTTTTGAACTAATTGTCGTACAATTATAAAAATTATATCTCCAGAAAGCTCGTCTTCCAAACGTAAAATGATCTTCCTGTGCATGGAAATCGATCGTGCATTTCCGAGATATTAATTAATTCTTCGTCTTCAACTGTGTGGGTGGTGCTGTTCATATTTAATTCTCCCACTCCTTGGGTCCCGGTGAATTCCCGATGACTTTACACAAAAATCCCTAATTCGAAATGATTCACCGTACTGTATTTGTTTACTTATTTTTATACTCGTAAACGGGTTAAATTTAATTATTCTTGTTCTGACTCAGCAGCGACGTTGCCGTTTTCCTGCAACGTAAGAGCAATTTCCGAGTCAAGCTTCTTCGTCTTACAGTCCAAACTTTCCACTCGTTCTATTAATATCCATGACTGGCTCCTTATAAATGTCAAGAGGCATGAACTCATCTTATGAACACCTGGTCCTGCAGCTTGCGCAATGTTAGGCTAGAACCCTTGCTTGAAATCTCTCTCCATTCCCTTAGAGACAGTATGATTCTTTCATTCCTTTCACAAAATACATGGATTCGACCCCTCTTGAAGCCTATGGTACATGGGTTCATCTCTTCCCTCCTTAGGTAAATAAATTTTCGAAACATTTTGAGGAAATTTATTTCAATTATTCATAAAAATCTTATTTTTCCTTTTATCTGTCGAAGCCATCATAACGTTATCCGTGCCTTCTGATTTTTATTCCTTAAAAATCCCATGATAATTTGGTTTCTTTCATCTTTTTAAGTCATATCCGGTAATTGTGTAGGTTGGGTACGCTCTGTCCCTACCCTTTCATTTCCCTTTTCATTTGTCAGGACTTCAGGTTTCCAGAATCTTATTCTTCTTTACGGGTGTGGTCTATCCCTACCCGTTCCTTTATTTCATCATTCTCCTTTCTTAAATTGAAATTTTCTTCTTCAATAAAATCAATTATTTCTTTTATTTCCCAATATAATTTTTCGAATTCGCATTCGCACTCGAATGTTTGAGCTCTGTTTCCTTTTTCTATCTCATTCTCGTTTTTATCAAAAGTGGATTCCTCATCTCTAAATTGTTCCATAACCAGGGCTTGTTCATTGGCTTCATCGAAGTCTTCGGGAGGGTAATACACTTTTAAATTTGCTGAATTCATGGTCACTTCGTGACTCGTTTCACAGTGCCGAATTCTATAGGCATTATTTCTCAAATCCCTTATTATTTGATACGGTCCGTGGTACATTTTCTGGAACTTTTTGTACACGCGGTTCCCTGGATCCGAAATGGCTGGTCTTTTTACTAACACCATTTCCCCTGCTAATAGTGGCCGATGATACCTCTTGTGCCTATTTCTTCTTTGCCTCCTGTCGGCTTGAGCTTTTAGATGCTCAAAGGCTCTTTTAATACGTACATCTCTTCCAGGCTGAGCGTCTGCTGGCCTAGGAATTACCAGACTCCAAGGTCTCTCTGGTTGCTCATTCCGATGTAACGTTATTGGTATCTCTCCCGTAGATTCATGGATTGTGTTGTTAATACAAAATTCGATAATATCCAAGATATCTATCCACTTCCAATTTTCTTCGGCACAGTATATTCTACAATACTTGGCCGTCTCCCTCATCACTCTTTCTACAGGATTTGCCTCAGGATGGCGAATACTTGACAAAATCTGACGTATTCCAAGTCTTTCTAATTCTTGTCTGAACTCTACACTGGTAAAACAACTACCGTGATCCGACAACAAATTCTCAGGTTTTCCCAGAATCGGTATCACTTTTTCTTTGAGTCGTTTTAACACCTGTTTGGTACTAGTCTTCTGTATGGGAGCAAGGACAACCATTTTAGTGAAGACATCCATAGCCACCATTATGTGTCGATTTCCTCTTCTTGCCTTTGGCAAAGGTCCGAAGTTATCAATAGATATGATTTGACCTGGCCTTTCGGGCAACAATGGTATAGGCTTTTGTCTCATCAGAAATGCATTTGGTTTGATCCTTTGACATAGATCACATGTCTTTAGCGTGTCCCTTACAGTTTCTCTCAGTCTCGGCCATACAAATGCTTCTTTCAGCATCGAGACTGTTTTGTCGACTCCCATATGTCCGAACGATCTATGGGCTAACCATACTACTTTCCTCTGCAAAATTGCAGGTACAACAATCCTTAATCGTGTATGGTCAGAGTCCACAAACTTATATAATAATCCATTATAAAATGTGTAATCTTGAGCTATCTTATTAACTTCCGTGTATGCTGGTGTTCCCCTTATCAAACTTCCCTCAAGGAAAGATATGAGCATGTTCATCCATGGATCCTCACGTTGCCGTTGACTAATGCTCCTTAACTCATTTAGAGTACGCTGATCCCTGTCTTCCAAATCAATAGCCATTACTTCCTCTTCTGTGGACTCTGGCTGTCTACTTAAATAGTCTGGAACTATATTTTCTTTTCCTGGGCATTATTCTATCTTTACATCAAATTGTTGAATATATAAAGCCCAACGCATCAACCTTTGACTGGATAGATCAGTCTTCA
This sequence comes from Meconema thalassinum, assembly GCA_946902985.2. Lineage (NCBI taxonomy): Eukaryota > Metazoa > Arthropoda > Insecta > Orthoptera > Tettigoniidae > Meconema > Meconema thalassinum. The sequence continues at coordinate 1,239,747,574 of OX336389.2, read as the reverse complement.
TCAAAAAGGTTAAGGCTTTATGATCCGTTCTTAAAATGACCTGAAACCCATATACGATCTTTCGCCAATATTGCAGCGCGTGCAATATCGCTAACAGCTCGATTTCGCTGATCGTATAATTTTTCTCGTGTGGTTTCAGTCTCCGACTTGTGAAAGCTAGATAATTTCTCTTATCAGGGTTATCCGGGTTTTCCTGATATAGCATTGCCCCTATTCCAATCTGGGATGCATCTGTTTGAATTATAAATTTCTGATTAAAATCAGGATATCCTAGCTTCACATAGTTTAAGAGCATTTCCTTGGCCTCCACGAATGCTTTTTCTGTTTCCTCCGTCCATTTGCACTTGCCCCCCTTCTTCAGAAGGTCCTGTAGTGGTGCAACAGTTTTTGTGTATGATGGACAATGTCCTGAAAAGAAACCAATCAATCCCAAAAACTGGCGAACGTTCTTCACCTTCAAAGGCCTTGGAAAATCCCTTATCGATTCTAATTTGCATGGATTTGGTTTAACACCATCCTTATCGATCACATGCCCTAAAAATGTTACTTGTCTTTGACAAAAATTTGACTTCTTTAAATTGATTTTAAAATTTGCCCTTCTGAAATCTTCCAATAACTTCTTCAACTTTTCTAAATGTTCCTCAATATTCTCCGAGGTAAGCAAAATATCATCCACATAACGGATAGTGCAATCTTTCACTTCCTCTGACAGGTTTCGATCAAGCGCTCTTATTAAGGCAGATCCCGCGGTCTTCAATCCAAACGGACATCTCCTAAAACAATAGGATTGTTGGTCGAACTGAAATCCAGTCAACAAGCTGGTTTTCTCTTCCAGTTCGAGATGATGATACGAAGAAGTCATATCAATATTTGTGAAAATCTTCTTGCCTTCGAATTTTCTCAGTATTTCTTTTATGGGTGGTGCCGAATCATTTTCTGGTATGATTTTTGCATTTAAATTTCTGGCATCTAGACACACCCTTACTGAGCCATCCGGTTTACACACAATCACTAATGGACTAACATATGGTGTCGCCATCTTTTCTATAACACCTGCATTCATCATCTCCTGCAGTGTTTTCTTAGTTTGTGGGTAATGTTTTTCCGCAACCGGGTATGTTTTTTGTCTGAACGGTGCCCAATCATTGACTTGGAACGCGTATTTAAAATTTTCAATCTTCCCTGGCTTGGAATCAAATACGTCCCTAAAATTCAATAATAATTCCTTTAATTGTTCCTTGTTTTCGAGGTTCACTTTAGCTTCCTCTACTTTTCCTGACAGGTTGGTCTCGAACTCAGTTTCCAAATTATCTTCGAGTTCTATGTTGAGGACTTCAAACATCCTTTCTATGTCCTTATAACCTTCCTCAATTACTTCTTCCACATGCCATACCTGTTCTCCTATTTTCACATCCTGTTCCTGTAGGTTAATGTTTTGTTCATCCACATCCTCTCTTTGAATTCTAATACAATTTTGCGCTAGGTCTATGATGACCTTGTTCTCACGGATAAAATCAATACCTAATATGACATTATACGGTAATTGATTTACCAGCAAAAAGCATTGCGAAATTTCAGTGTTACCCATGATCAGATCAATGTATACCTGAAATTTGCATGTTAAAGATTTTTCAGGGATAATTCCCTTAATCTTTACACTTGATGTGGGGATTTTTAATACGCGGCCTCTTGTTTCCAATTCATTCAGAAGGGTTTGCGTAATTAAACTTATTGTTGATCCGGTATCAATCAATGCCCTGACCAGTAATCCTTCTATCCTTAGCATAATTATGGGTAATTCTCTTTTGATAGGTGGGATTCCTTCCACATCCTCATTAATTAGCTCATCTGGTCTTGCTATCCAATTCACAATTTCTACCTCCTCCCAGCTCCTGGTATGTTTCCACTTTTGACGATTTAAATTTGGAGTTTTCTTTTTATCCTGAGGGCTTCCTTTCCCCTCATTCTTTAACTGAGCTTGTAGTTCCAAGCTTTGAGCTCCATCTAGTCGGTCGGGTGATTTCCGGTTCTTGATTGCCTCACTCCAACGGACTTTTTGCCTTTCAGGTTGGTCTGGTCGTTCGTTCATATAACGAAGACTTTCCTGATATCTTTCCTCTATTTCGGCCCAATATTCATCATCCCTATCCTCTGGCCTTACGTTCCTTCTGGGATAATTCTCCCATTTCTTTCTGTTTTCTTGCCTCTGATGGTTATTGTTATAGGGTCGGCTCTCTTGTTGCCTATAACCCGTATTCCTAGGATTTCTTCCTCGATATCCTCCTCTGTAGTATGGCTGTATTCCTCTAGGCTCTTGGTGCCCATACTCTCGACCTAGTCCTTGAGTATCAGTGCAAGTGGACTGATTCCTGGTAAATGGTTTTTCTCTGGTTTCCTGACTGCTGGCCATATGTACCTGTTCAGTCTGTCTTTGATGCCTAGGAGTTACGTGTGACGTCGTCATGTCTAATTGACGTAATACACTCTCCACTTCCACAGCACTTCTGGCTTTGGATGAGATTAACAGCCTCTGAATCTCATATGGAAGTTGTCTTGCAATGGCGGCACACAGGTCGTTCTCAGCTGGAGCAATGTCAAGTTCGCGGAATTTACACAGCAGAGCGGTAAAAAATTCCGAGTACTTAGTTGGTGCATTTGTGCTGTACTTCCGAGAGTACAGATCCAGCCTCAAATTCTCCTGGACGTCTGCTGCCCAATATCGTTTTAAAAAGGCTTCTCTAAAGCCTTCCACCGTATCAAAGGTGTACCTAAAGCTTCTGAACCAGGTGAGACAATCACCTGCCAACAGCTTCTCAATAGCTCTCAGTCTCCGATCCTGAGGAACCTTCATTTCGTTTAAGTACTCTGCGACTTCCTTTAGCCAGTATTTTGGAGTAATTGACATGTTATTCCCAGTAAATTTTACCGGTCTGTCCTCATTCGATTTGATAATGTTTATTATCTGACCATTTGTCTGATTCATGTATGGGGTTGACATCGCCATCGGATATCCTGGGTTCTTATAAGGGCTCTCCCCTCCTAAGTCCCTATCGGTATCTGTGCCTTGTTCACGGGAATCTACCCATCCTGTCTTTGGAAATTCTTCCTGATTCTCAAATTCTAATTTCCTTTCCCTTCGGGCACTTTCTTCATTTGCCATGAGTTGGATTTCCATTTGACTATTTTTGTGTTCAGTCCTTTCCAACCGTGATCCTAATTCATTTTGAATTCTTTCAAGATTTTTCTTACTAGTTTCCAGTTCTCGTTTGAGTTGGCATTTCTCATCCCTGAAGCTATCCCTGATTTCATTTAGGTGTTCTTCTACCTCTTTCTTGATGACCATGACCTGTTCTTTTATAATTTCTGGCTTAACGTCACCTTTAGTATCTAGGTCTTCTCGCATTTCCTTTATCTTTTTCTCCATCTCCTTTTGTCCTTTGTAGACTTTGTCCTGAATCTTGTTCATATCCTCTCGAGTCTTTCCTTGTTCCTCGAATATAATTGTTATGTCGGTCATAACCTTATCTATATCTCCCTTTGTGTCTTCCATTTGTTTTGTTAATCCTATTACGGTTTCCTGAATTCCAGTAACCCCTTTATCTATCCTCTCTATTTTTATGAGTTGTTCATCACGATCCCTTTTTCGTTGCGTGCTTTCCTTCTTAAGATTAGCTTCATATTTACCTAACTCCGTAGTAATATTCCCCTCATGCTTCCTCAACCATTCATCCACCTGTCCCGTGAATGCGTTAAATTGCAATTCCCTTTTGTTGGCATCGGCCTCACCTTGCTTCTTAACCTCAGTTATTTCTGTCTGTACTTTCTCGACTTTCCCCTCGAGGTTTTCTACTTTCTTTTCCATCCCTCCAAATCTGTCTCCTAATGCGTCAATACTACTTTTTATCTCTCCCTGGGATTTTTCACAAATACTTTTGTTCGATTCTATTTGAGCTTCTAAAATTTTCTGCACACCTTGGATCTGGGTTACAAGTTCCTTTTTACATTCGTCTCCATTTTTTTTACAAGTTGTTTCCATAGAACCAATTTTATCCTCGATAATTTTAAAATGATTTTGACATTCATTTATGGATTTTACCGTACTATCGTTCAAGGTATTTATTTGGACTTGCAATCCTGAATGAAATCCTTTATTTTCCTCTTTTGATTCATTTAACTTCTTCCCAAACTCAGTGTCAAAACTTTGAAATTTGTTATTCATTGTTTCTTCTAAAACCTTGGAACCATCTTTCATTTCCTTAATTTCAGCCTTCAGTTCCTTATTCATTTTATACAGTTAGCTTCAATAGCTTCTAATTTAGTTCCCATGTTATCACTATTAGTTTCGATGGCTTCTAATTTAGTCCCCATGTTATCACTTTTAGTTTTTAGTGACCCCAAACTCTCATTTATGGATTCAAACTCTTTTTTATTTTCATCCTTTTGGAGACTCAATGTATTGTCTATTGTTCCCAATTTATTGTTCATCGCCTCCAAGAGCCGTTGCATCTCTTCACTCAATGCCATCTTATTATAATATAGTGGGCTACTAATGCCACATCGCCAGAACATGCTTGAGAGATGGTAATCTGAACTTTTGTGTCCCAATTTCTTTAAAAATTTACTTTGGTACGGGTTTTTACTACACCGTACCCTTTTGATAAACTTATTCAAACTCAAAGACCTTTATGGAAGTATTTAAAATTCAAAATTTCGAAAAACCATTTTTTTTTTCAAAAAATGAAAATTTTGATTTTTCGAGAAAACTCGGGTTTTCCCTAGGAAAACTTATCCCCACGTTGGGCGCCATTTTATTTGTTTTACTGGGGGGTCGTTTAATCCAGGGCTGCTCGGTGTGAGTTTCTAGGGACCCATGCGGTCAGTTAACATTATACGTTGTAGCTACTCCTATCATTACTTTACTTTTACATGAATTGACCGTCTTTAGTGTTCCTCTAATTATTAATCCAAGCACAGTACTTCTATTCACGCCCCTGTGCCCTTTCAGCAAGAAATATGCAAATCACAGTATGCCAGCATTGCTCAATTCGGGATTTTCGGGGCTGCGGTAAGTTCTCCCACTCTGTGACTTACACATTTTGGATTAAATAGAGGATACACTTGCAAAAATAACAACAAAATCAACTCCTATTTTAACACATTTAATTAATCAAAATTATGGCGCTACAAACAATAAAACAAATAAACTACTGACCAATATCATTCTACTTGTTCAAAGTTAACAAGGAATAGCATAAGAATAAAACAAATATTAGATTAAAACACATGGTTTTCTTTAAAACCAACAATTCATGATTAATTTCACATCCATAAAGTACCTATCTTAAAGTTCCATATAACTACGAGCTTCTTTGGCTCGATACTTTTCCTTAATAATGGTGTCATACTTTGGTACACCTCAAGAACTATTTTTATCTTTTCTTATCATCAAAACAAATATATAATTACATTTAAAATTACATGTTAATTATTTACTTCAATATTTGGGCATTTCACATGTTCTCAGTATTTACCACCTCTCTCAAGTTTTGCAAATTCACTACGGTGATCGGGAAACTACTTGTGTACTCCAGAGTTATAAAGATTACTTGACAAAGTCAAAAACTATGATTACTCCCGAAATCTAGTTATCTTCACAAAACTCGTGGATTCCTATTTCCATACACATTACAATAGGGATTTTTATTTATTTATTTGTCTTATAAGACCATTATCACATAAGAAAACTACGATCTGAACTGGCAAGCGATAATATCAATCTACAAGGACCTCGGTTCAACGCCCGGGTCATTAACAACTTTTAAACACTCACGGTGTATTCATTGCGTCTTACAAGACGGTCTTTACCCACCCTCATACTATGAGGGTCAGGCCATTTTACTCGAGCGAGATTTATGACAGGGAGGGCGGCTCCCTGTCTAGCCTCCGGTTGGAGCTCTCTTCAATGCTTTTAAAACAAACCTTCCTTTTATTTTCAGTTCTATGGAGAGACCTGGCATTTTAACTTCTCTTTTCACTTTCAACAATATTCTTTGGCTCATAAACCACTTTCGTAATCTTGGCATTTATTAATTATGAAGGGTCCTCGTTGATTGGGAAGAGTAATACACATTCTACGACGAATAATAAGGGGCTTTAACAACAAGAGGATTCTAGGTTCGAATCTCTTAACATGCCTCGGGAAACATTCCCACATTGGAGGAATTATACAAGACGCGATTTAGAGTCGGCCGTGGCCTACATGACATACGCTCAATAATACCATACATTTGCTCCCTTTTATATAATAACAAACACATGGCCTCGTGATCTACGTCACAATTAGAGGACTTACAACATATCTCAATTCAATACAATCAACTACCCCTCATAAGTAATTTACCAAGTACATTTAAATTCTACGCATTCCTAGCCTGACTTTTTATTTAATTGCGTTCCATTGCGCTACACATTACTTTATGGCCTAATGTCTTCCAAAGAACTGATAAATTTCATAGTAACAATTGATACATATCTCAATTTTTATATTTATCTTTTCCGTTGACAATAAATCGCTCCATTTTTAAGAACATGCATTCACATCATGTCTTATACATTTGTTAAGGCTCCAACGCTCTATATTTTTATATCATTCAATTTAATCTTTATTTAGATTTCTTTACCTTGTTATTATTATTATTATTATTCACATCATGTCTTCATTCCTTACAAAAGCTCAAAAGCTATTTCTTTCATATAATTCAAATTTACCTTTATTTAAATATCTTTGTTATAATCATTATTATTACGCTTGCTTTTATAACATTCGTCAAATACACTGACATTTTATTCCATGCATTTCCTCTACAGGATTTATTCTTTCACATAATTATTTCTCAAAACTTTATTTTTGTTCAGATCGCGTTCTTATTTAGTTATTATTTATTTAAAAACATCCCTTTTACTCAAAACTCCGGTGGAATTGTACACAAAAATTTCCCCGACACCAAAACATAATGAAAATCTTTACTCACATGTCTAAGGTCGTTTTCTGACCTTTATTCTCGTACGATGTGTCATTTTGGCCCACCTTCTTGACTTACTCCATATTGTACAAATTCATCTCATGTACAAACACTTCTTGACACATATTCAATACATTTAACGCTGACAAAATTTTTAATACACTGGTGTATCCGTTTAGAATACACAATAAAACACTAAAAAATATATTACTTTTAACACACGATCTGGATATATTTACACTTCACAACTTTTGATCACTAGGCTGTCCTTTTCTAGCCTATCACACGTGACCTCTTAATCTCCCGTCTCCAAGGGTGATATTTATTCAATGTCGGCTTCCTATCCTGCAGAATACGAAAGTCTCGAATCATCTACTTTTTCCCTGGAATAACAATTCTTCGAATCCTGTTCCTGATGATCGGCTATTTCTCTAGCTTGAACGGCTCCCCTTTTAGATCTGGTTTATCGATCCTAGCGAAAGTCTGTTCTGATCGAAGTCCCCTCGATAACCTATCGGTGACCTATGGATTTTTTAGCAACTAATACTTCTCGAGACTTAGTGCTTTCGAATAGTTCGTCTGCTTTCTTGAGACAACGTCTATAATTTCCGTTCTTCTTTGTTTATTCGGTTCTCGCACTTCTAATTTTCTGGAAGACGTTGCGAACCTTACTCTGTTTTTCCCTGTTCGGGTTCTTTAAAAATGATAAACTGTTTATCTCGCTGTTCCGGTACTTCCGTACGTTATGATACTTTTGGTCGTTTACTGAAAGACCTATCGCCTTAATCCTAAGTTCGCAGCCTGCTTTAACTGTATTTTAGGAACTTTTACGGTATACTTTGCACTGTCGGACCTAAATCCTTTAACTAGGATTTTCCTAATTTTTCAACACGGCGATACTTTAATATTTCTTCTTTGCAACTCCTTATGGAGGCACGCAAGTTACTGATACTGCGACGCCCGTGGCTGTCGGATATTAATTCCGCGGTGTAATACAGCGTTTCTCCCCTCAAGGAGTACTGGTAAACTGCCTTCGATGTCTGATACAGCGTAACGCCCCTCTGGACGGACTAATACTGCGTATACGATGTGATGCAGCACCTCCGCTCACGGTGTGCTTGTAGACTGCATGTACTGATACAGCGTAACGCCTCCCTGGGCTATCGTAAACTGCATGTACTGATGCAAAGTGACGTTCCCCTCACGGGCTCCTGAATACTGCATGATTGGCTTGGTGAGGCCAGGGGTTTTATACCTTTTAGTCAAAAAAAGATAAAATCCTAGTCCTTTTCGTGACCAACTTTTGAACTAATTGTCGTACAATTATAAAAATTATATCTCCAGAAAGCTCGTCTTCCAAACGTAAAATGATCTTCCTGTGCATGGAAATCGATCGTGCATTTCCGAGATATTAATTAATTCTTCGTCTTCAACTGTGTGGGTGGTGCTGTTCATTTTTAATTCTCCCACTCCTTGGGTCCCGGTGAATTCCCGATGACGTCTGCTGCATTTGCACTTTCCTCGTGTGCAATTATTAAAGGGTTTTTCTTTACACAAAAATCTCTAATTCGAAATGATTCACCGTACTGTATTTGTTTACTTATTTTTATACTCGTAAACGGGTTAAATTTAATTATTCTTGTTCTGACTCAGCAGCGAGGTTGCCGTTTTCCTGCAACGTAAGAGCAATTTCCAAGTCAAGCTTCTTCGTCTTACAGTCCAAACTTTCCACTCGTTCTATTAATATCCATGACTGGCTCCTTATAAATGTCAAGAGGCATGAGCTCATCTTATGAACACCTGGTCCTGCAGTTTGCGCAATGTTAGGCTAGAACCCTTGCTTGAAATCTCTCTCCGTTCCCTTAGAGACTGTATGATTCTTTCATTCCTTTCACAAAATACATGGATTCGACCCCTCTTGAAGCCTATGGTACATGGGTTCAGTACAAATCTACACCGTTTCACCGATCTGAACCACATTTTTACACTTACCCTTTGGAACCCTGCGGGTGACACTGTCCACTTTAAATTTCGGACAGACCATTCCATTCCCTGCATTTAGGCCCTTTATCACAAATCTACACCGTTCCTCCTAATTACACCAAATTATACATACACTTTGAAACCCTGCTGGTAACACTGCCAACTTGATATATTAGACAACGCTCTCCATTCCCTACATTGAGAATAACAAACAAACTGAACTTGAAAACCATGTATTATACCCTAGAATCTTCATGTCCGTAGTAGTGTAACTGTAAGAATATTTTAATAAGTCTATTGTTGACTGGCAATTCGGACTGCATCACGTCGCCTCTACCAGTGTTCTGGTGCAGAATTACCAAAATAGTTAAATCTTGCGCTGCTTATAAATTGCAGTCACGGGGAGTAATTAGGAAAAAAAAGATTTCTTTTGCCCCTTAAAACAGTTATCATCATGATCATATTATGCATCTGTATAAGTGCAATGGTGTTGGTGCAATACATTGAGGTTATCAGCTGCAATAAGCGTTGGTGCCCTCATATTTACCTTTATTTATTCCCAGTGGCGCCAATAGCATTTCTCTGAAGTCTAGCGAAACAATTTAGACACCCACCTACCCCTTCCAACCCCCCCCCCCCCCTCCCTCCCTCCCTCCCTCATACGAGTTATGCTCACATATTGTTTACCAGTGCCGACAACTATCCTGTTTCCAAAACCTAACCAGACTTCTCGAGACTCTTAGAAACTTTTAGCGATAAGTCGAGATTAAAAAAATTAAAAAACAAACTTTCATCGAGTACCGGTAAGCGTTTAATTCAATTAGTAGGAAATACAGTATTTTTTACAGAATTATGATATTCTCAAAATTTGAATGGTAAAAAGTGTCCAACATTAAAATACTGCTCACTTAGTTTTAGATAAATGATAAGTAAGGGAAGTCTCAAAACAAACATTACTCCTCGGCAGACAGTTTTCATTTCGCTTAATGCGTTGTCTTCAAGCGGCAATGCTTTGGGCTTAAGGTGGCTGGAGCGTGGCAGTCACGTCCAAAAGTATCGTTTTTTTCCTTCAGAATGCTCAAATAAGGCCAAAAAGAGTTTAGAAGTGTTGAGGAAGGCCCAAAGTATAATGCCAATACAAAATCCTTTGGAAAACTGCTAACTGAAAGCAGTTTTAGAGCTTTGAAAATGGCAGAAACATAGGTTTTAGTGTTTTTGGCGGAAAAAACGGCCATTTGACCTTCGTTTTCTCTGTTAGACGTCCTGTGACCCCGGTATTTCTTAACGTTTTCTTTTTTTATCGTGTTGAAATCGTTATTTTTGGAGCTTTTGGCCGGAATCTATTCACTAGAACACACTTAAAAACGAACAAACTATTAAAATCTGCCCTAAAACGGTCATTTTAAGCTAGTTTTAACGTTTTTGTTTTGTAATTGTATTCTAGTGAATAGATTTCAGCCAAAAACTCCAAAAATAAAGATTTTAACATAATAAAAAAGAAAACGTTAAGAAATACCTGGGTCGCCGGACATCTAACAGAGAAAACTACGATAAAAAGGCCTTTTTTCTGCCCAAAAAAAAAACACTAAAACCTAATTTTTGTCATTTTCAAAGCCATATAGCTGCTTTCAGGTAGCAGTTTTCTATAGGATTGTGTATTGGCATTATACTTTTGACCTTCCACAACACTCCTAAACTCTTTTTGGCCCTATGTGAGCACTTTGAAAAATCGATACTTTTGGATATGACTGTCACGCTCCAACCACCTTAAGAATATCTTCGGCCAAATAAAAAACTGCGTAAAAAGTTTCATTACATACCTTATTTCTTAGTACAGTAACTGTTTCGAAAGAATGCTACTATATGATGCGAACTCTAATATGACATTATCGTATTCAATATTTACGTCAATTTCACAAGAAATTATCATGAGGTCTTCCAATCGCTCACCACCCATAGTCGTACGTAGCCTGTTTTTGATTAAGCGTAACTTGGAAAAAGTTCTCTCGGGTGTGGCGCTTGCTACCGGGATTGTCACTGCAATCTTCAGTGCGGTGTACAAAGTGGGGAACACACCCTTCGAGCCTGCTGAGTGCATAATTTGAAATACAGCCATTAAGCTTCCAGTATTACCGTGATCCACTTGATCTAGGTTACCATCCCTGTCTTCAATCTCTTCTAGAGAGCTTCCTTCTTCAGTTTTTGATTCCTCCTCACCTTTGTCGGTCTTCGCGAAATCGTCGTCAGCAGAATCTTCATCGGCAAAAATGTCTTGTTTGTGCAGTTTCTCGGGCAATGATGCTGCCTTCTTGAATTGGGGGTAGACTTTCGAAAAAGCAGTGTACTCTCCTAGGAGTTGAATTTTGTCCGTAAATTTTCCATACAGTTGACAGAAGTGATCGAATGCATCATCAGGAAGAACGTTTCTACGACCGTTCACCCCAAGTAGACGACGATGCGAGAAGAGTGCCAAATCGCGGTATAACCCAACAGTTGTGTTGCCGAATCTATCTTCAAGGTGAGAAATTATTGCGTCCAGGCAAACGTTGTAAGTCTCGACTCGAAATTTCTTCATGGACTCATCAATTGGCTCATCTGCAGCTTCCTCGCCATCCATCATCTTTTTGCGCCACTTCAAAGGATCGGGCAGTTTTTGGAATTCAAATTCGGGAAATCCTCTGAGAAAATCTTCTTTCTCTTCAAGAATACAGTCATATGCTCTCTCGTTTCGAAGGTGCTCCATTTCTATGAGCGTATGCTGGATTGCACTTATAGCTGCCAATAAATCAATATCAACACCTTGCAAAACTTTGCTCACAGGTCCCACCTTTTCGAAGACTTTCGAAAAGAGGAGCGCTGTGATAACAAAGCGTTCTGATAGCAAGTATCTTAACAGGCCTTGCGCTTCTGTGGCAGCTGATTTTTCGGCTGGTGTAACTTTATCGGTTGGGTCTTCACGGTTAAGGGTTCGCAGTGGTGTCTGAATTACATGAAGCAGTGTGTCGATTAGAGCAGCAAATCTTGACAGAGCTACAGTGAGTGAAGAAGCGTGAGACATCCAACGTGTCGTGCTGACTCGTTTTAGTCGACGAACTCGCTCTTTCGGATACCGTTTTGTTTGGTAATTTTCGAAAAGTTTGACTCGGCCTTTTGACGAACAAATGAATGCAAAGGTTTTTTCTAAAATCGAAAACAGATCTTTTGCGTTTAAACATGCCATTACCGTATCAACCACTACCAAATTCATTCTGTGCGCAAAACACCAAACGTAAACAGCCGCAGGGTTTTCGTTTTGAACTTGAGCCTTGAGACCATTAAAATCACCCGACATGTTCGCTGCACCGTCATAGGATTGTCCGACAAGCAAGTTTTTCCAGTCTAGATTAAGTTCTCTGCATATGTCCTCGAGCGTCTTGAATACGTTCTTGCTCTTCGTCGTCGCACATTCCTTTAACGCAACAAGCCGCTCATGCACTTTCCCTGTCTTTTCATCGACGTACCGGATAACGAAAGACAGATGTTCTTTTCTCGATAAAACAAAAGTAGTATCCATTGACAAGCTAAAGAACCTCCCTTCAAACAGTTGTTTTTGAATCTCATTTTTAATAACTCGAGATATGGCATGAATCATTTGATTCTGTCTATTCCAGGTAAGAAAGCTTCGTTTCTTGCACTTTGGGTTAGCCTCCAAAGATGCCAAATACGCAGCCATTGGTGGAGAGTACTTTGCCAACAGCACAACTAGGTCTTTAAAATTCCCTTTTAGTTCTTCAGTCATTTTTTCTCGGTGTCCGCGCAGAGCTAGATTCCGCCTACCTAAATAAAGAATCAGGTCTGTTAATTCTTTGACAATTTCCCTGTTTTCGGCTATTTTTAATTTTCTTCCTTCTTCCAAAGAAGGGACTAACGGCACAGATAAATCTTCTAGTTTAGCTTTCAGTGACGCCTCAACATGTTGTTCACTGGTCTCGTGTAGGAGAATAGAGCTTGTACCAGTTGACCAAGTACGGAATCCGTGGCGTGTCCACTCTTTCTTTACCTTCGACTGATTACCGAAGAGCATACAGTGAAGACAAAAAAGCCTATCTTTGGATACAGAGTACGACAACCACGCACGCTGGACCGCGCCACCATCCGGAAGCATTTTGCGGTACCAGGCTGCATGGCATGATCTTCCCTCTTTCTCCTTGGGGAAGCCCCCTACAAGCTCTCGGTTTGGTTGGGAAGGACCTTTTGCTCGAATGTACTTAACCATTGCCGGAGTCAAATATTCCAGATTACAAAACGTTGCCGGATCGGAAGTTATCCCCAAATCGTCGCACCTTGTCGCTACTCGGATGCCAGTTCCATTCGCACTAGGACCTAAAGGGGGATGATTGGAAGGATAAGCGGGAAGCGAGTCCTGGTTATCAGTCAAGTGAGAGCTGGAAGAGCCGGGGGTTAACGGTACCGCTACCACCGCACTTGAAGCAAAGTTAACGGAATCCCCGGGAGGAGGTAGACTGTCACCACCGGAATGTTTCTCTTGGTCCTCTACTCCTTTAGGGTCCATGTCAGAGGGGGTGGTACCACCACCATTCGGCTCACTAGCCATGGCCGCAGGAGATACTGCACGTTCACAAAGTAATCCTGGAGGTTCAAAACTGGAAGGGCCCGGGATCTTAGGGACAAAGATTTGGTTCTCTTCATGGATCGTTACCACCGGTTCAAGGATTTTGGTACCACCAGCACCACCACCATCATCAGGAACACGAAAACCGTCACTACCAAGATCTGGATTAGGAGCATTGGGTCCTGTAATGAGAAATATAAACTACGGCTTAGATACGGCAATTTCAGTAAAACAAATTACTACTAAAAGGAATAGGGAAATAGGACGCAAGATGCCGTGAAAAATAAAATACACGTTATGTCGCGGATGTAAATTGTGCTACCAAGTTTATGAACCGGAACTAAAATTTCGAGTATTTTTTTTCTTAAATTGGTAACGGTAACTACAGTGCTTTTTATGAAGGAAACAAACCTGACCAGTTCATCTGAAAAGCCGAAAAGCGGTATGACCAAACCACTACAAATGTAACAAGTAGTTCCGCGAAGAACTAAATCCTATTTTCATATATCCTACTTATGTTAATTGCCACTATCAACATACACATTTTCAGTTTGATTGCTGTAATAGATTCGTAGATATTGAGAACTGACTAAATATTTCGGATGGTCGCCATGTTGGATTTTTATATATGTTGGTCTTTGAGTTATGTACTGTTACTTGAAGATTATTGTGTACGTGTAGAATTCAAACTTCAATCGCATGATTAGGACACAAGAAATAAAACGAGATTTTAAAATTTCGCACAGCTGCCATCTTGTGGTTTTGGAAACAATTGAAATAAATTACATGCCAGTGGATTAAAATTAGTATAAGGATTTACTGTACCAAGTTTCACTGCACTCGGATGGTTAAATTGCGAGAAACGTCCATGTGAATATTTATACTTCAAGTCGCCGCCATGTTGGATTTGTGATCACCGGTTATTGAAAGTCCTATAGGTGAACTTATGTCCATAGCCCCTATGAACATAAAAATATTCAGTTTGATTGCTGTAATAGATTCGTAGATATTGAGAACCGTCTAAATATTTCGGTTGGTCGCCATGCTGGATTGTTATATGTATAGGCCATAGAGTAATGTACCAATAAAGGAAAATTATTGCGTAGGTTCATTATTCAAACTTTCACTCTCGATCGCATGATTAAGACACAAGAAATAAAAACTTAATTTTAAAATTCGCACAGCCACCATCTTGAAGTTATGTAAACAATTGAACTACATTAAATACCAGTGCATTACAATGTGTATAAACATTTTCTGTACCAAGTTTCATTGCGTTTAGATCATTACGTCGCGAGAAAAGTCTTAGAACTTTCAAATTCGCTTGGCCGCCATGTTCGTTTTGTAGTTGACCGGTTTTTAAAAGTCTCATAGATGAAATTCTAGTAGTGCCCTTTATCTCCGTACAAAATTTCAGGGTGATACAGGTAATGGTTTCAGAGATATAGAATCATCATCATCATCATCATCATCATCATCATCATCATCATCAAAGTCCCACTCCAGTCACCAGGGTGTGGTTTACCAGCCTCCTCCACACCTTTCGGTCCTTCCATATTTCCTGTTCCATCACTTCTGCCACTTCCAATCCAGCTTCTCCAATCCTTCAAAATTTGGTCCAACCACCTTCTTCTCGGTCTTCCAACTGGTCTCTTTCCCTTGACTTCTCTTTCTAATTCCCTTCTTGCTACTCTTTCTTTACCCATTATAGAATGCCGGTGAAATATTTCGCACAGCCGCTTGAGGTTATGAAAACAATTGAACGAAGTTAGATGTCGGTGCATTACAATGTGTATAAACATATACTCTACCAAGTTTTATTGCGTTTGGTTGGATAAATCGCGAGAAACGTCTATTTAAAAGTCGCAACTTCGCTTGGCCGCCATGTTGGTTTTGTAGTTACCAGGTTTTCAAAAGTCACATAGATGAACTTCTAGTAGTTCCCTTTATAACCGTACAAAATTCCAGGGTGATATCGGTAATAGTTTCGGTGATATTGAATGCTGGTGAAATATTTCGCACAGCCACCATGTTGGATTAGTGAGACGTAACAATATGTGAAGGGCACGGTCGGGGTCGTCCGGAATAGTGCTATGAACTTACCGAGTTTCATTGAAATCGCTCCAGCCGTTTAGATTTTATTAGCGGGGAGACACGCACATGAATCACACACATACGCACACTGACAGACACACGGACAAAAGGTGATCTCATAAGCCTAGTTTTTTCATAAATGAAAATAGCCTAAAAAGAGAGCGCGGTTATTGACCCTCCAAATCCGCCCGTTGACAAGCACGCATTTATACGGTAGACTTAAAACACCTGAAACAAGGCCAAAATTTAGGCCCTGGTTTCTTAAGTCAGTTTCTATCTCGGAGGCAACATGTGTATGTCCGCCATAGTTTGTATAAAGATTGTTTAGCGAAAAATGGAGAGGTTGGGAGGGAGGATATATTAACCTCACCATACATTAGCACGAATCTCATTAGGAAACTTGAACACGAGGGAAAACGATGGCACTGTCTGCACGAATCGACAATGTACACGAATTGATGGAACGAGAACCCAAAAACAAAATAAATGACCGCATGCACGCACCGATGGGTTTCAGCGGGATGAGGAGGGGGGTAGGGCTGGGGTGGTTTACAGGTCTCTGTCTCACAATCAGCTGGTCGCCGCGCCACGCTACGCCGCAGCCGCAATACGCCGCGCCGTGCCGCGTTGCTCGTGGTTCGCAGGTGAACCCTCCCCCCTCCAACTCACGATCGCAGTTCGAACATTTTAGAGGACCCTAGACGCACAGCATTATTGTACAATATCGATGGTTGTAAAATAATATTGACTGTAGGTAGTATTGAAAGGTTGTGCAATATTGTACAGCCCGGGGGCAGTACCCCCTGAGACCCACCCCGCCATCTCTTACCAAAACCACCCGCATAGGCAGACCATAAGCCTCATGCATTTCTTCAGACATACTGCTGACGGCCACGCTTACGAAATATAAACACAAACACTGTAACTGGAGTGACAACTATGAGGAAATGCTGACCAGGCAGTGGGGGAAGGCCTTAAAGCCTAGGCCCGGAGGAGCCCCATCATCTGTTCTGTTCTGTTCTTGGCCAGCGGCCCTGCCCGACGAGGTCTGTTCCAGCTCTTCACCAGGTGAGATCTAGCTGTGCTCAGAGTCCTTTATCTTTGTAAACACCTACCCTGAACGACTGTACACTTTACAAAATGTACTTCATTTCATATTTGTTTAAACTCCCCAAGAGGGACATCACATCACATCTACTGGCCAATAAACACATGGTCAGCAAACATACACGTTTATTACTAATCACACTCCATTTTACATCCTTATACCCAACCTGACCTTAGTCATAATTGCCCCTGACCGTAGAGGCCAGTAACTGCATCGTCAGGTTCTATTGTACTCGAGCAAGCGACTCGACTGCAGAGTGCCGAGTCACCGACTTTGCACATTCGCTGAATTGCTCACTCTTCTTAATTGGCAGGCTAGATTAGCAGCCTGCACTTAGACATTCATCCCCTGGCAGATAATTACATCCTGCAGAGACGCCCCCAATAGATTAAGCACTCACACCAACACGCTACACTGGTGGTCTCTCCCAATCACGGGAAACTACCCTCATCCGGAAGCATCCCTGAAAATTAGCACACCTACACTAGCCTGTTTATCCCACCCCCAACCAAGGGATAAAACAATATATTGTGCGAATCAACGAAGGTTTAATATTCGTATTTATTGCACAATGCGGGAAAGATTGTGTCGTGTGTGGACAGTATTGTGCAATACCTGATCTGTTGCTCTTGAGTATTATAAGTGATTGTTTTTCCTTACCTGTATATACTCCTTCGGGCTGTATATCGAAGCTGTACAGGTCTCCATAAAAACTCACTTATTAGGCCTAAATGCGGTGATCCAGCACTTGTAAATTTCAGGTCTTCAACGGTACCAGTATTTCATGTTGCAAGGCAACGTAAAGCTATTGATAAACGCTGGTTTGGAGGAATAGCTTCTCGCATTAAGGTATCATTTTTTTTAAATTGAGGAATAACCATTGCAAGAAGTTCATCAAATGAATTACCATCCAAACGCAAAAAGTTTCGAAAATCAGTTGCCTCACACAGTCTCAGTTCGTTTAATAAGTTTTGATTAGTGTATTCATTTCGCTTCTGAAACCAATAGTAGTGGGTTTTGAGGGGTTCAAGGCCCACCGCCACCGCTCCACCGCTGGAATACTAAAATGGCAATATCTCGCGAACCAATCAGGCTAGAGACTTGTACGAGGTGTCATTGAACTCGGGCTATCACCCCCTTTCCAATAGACAACATATTTCCACCCCAAAATAAAACCTACCCCTACTAGGGGGTGAAATTGTATTTTTTAGAGAATCTCGCTTTCCAATTGCAACATGTGAGAGTTTGAATGTCAATATGGAATGAAACGTTGTTCTACTTAAAGTGCATGTGTTCGGTGGGTAGCCACTATGAATTAACATGCTTGTTTTGTTTTTGTTTTCACACATGCCCACTCATAGCTTTTGTAAGAGGGCAGGCTTTTTAAAAGATGGCGGCTGTAGTGTAACCTAACCTAACCCAATATAATGGGTTATTGTTGACGGGTCATTGTTGACGGATTATTGTTGGCAGGTCCATGTTGATGAGTCCCTATGGACGGGTCATTGTTGAGGAGTCATGGCTGACGGGTCCTTGTTGACGAGTCCCTGTGGACGGGTCATTGTTGACGAGTCATTGTTGACGGGTCCTTGTTGACGAGTCCCTGTAGACGGGTCATTGTGGACGAGTCCTTGTGGATGAGCCCCCTTTGGACTGGTCCCTACGGACTAGCCCATGCATTTATTTAAATTATGTCAAAGGGCCTAACTACATTTTGTGTGTGTTGAACTGACGTTGTTCACCACTACTATAATGGGATAACGATATGAAAGGAAAGTGGCGAAATACATGTGAACACGTGTGAGATGACCTTATTACAGTCCTCCTTGTGAAACAAGTCACATCCTGTTTTGGTTCATACGTGAGAAAATGCAAGTTCATGTGTAATATGACCTAACACACAAGTGTACACATGTGCACGTGCACGATAATAGCTAACAAGTCTCAACCTGTTTTGACAGTGGTGGGAATAAGGCTAGAGACATGTACAAGTAGTCAAATTACTCCGGCAGACAATCCCTTTCCAATGGATAACTTATTTCCACTCAAAAATAAAATCTACCCCTACTAGGGGGTGAAATAATAATTTTTAGGTAAAAGTCGCTTTCCATGTGCAACATGTGGGAGTTTGTATTCCAATATGAAATTAAACTCGTTCCACATAAAGCGCATGCATACAACTGAATGCCGCTATGATTTATCATTTTTGTTTTTTGTTTTGCGAATGCGCAATTGTTTTTTTTTTGTAAGAGGGCGGGCTTTTTGAATAATGATTTATAGATACGTTTTTTTTTACAAATTAACCAATGATCCAAAAACTAATAGGTCATCGGCTTTTTAATATCTTATGAACTAAGAAAGCTATGGACTTGTATGAGGGGTCGTTGGACCTGAGGTGACGCCCTGTTTTTGTATGTATTATTATTTTTTTTCAAAAGGGCCTAACTGCACTTTCGTTAATATCTCGCTAACTAATAATCACAGAGGGTCAAGTGAGGTGTCATAGGACTTAAAATGACCAACCCCTCCCCATGACCAATGAATTTATCAAAAAAAAACGGCAAGGTCATTAACCTAAGATTTTATCAACTAATAATCAGAGAGGGACAAGTGAGGTGTCACAAGACTCAGGATGGCCAACCCTTTTCCATGACCAACGAATTTACCCAAAATACCCAAAACAGCAAGGTCATTGACCTAAGATTTTATAAACTTATCAGTAGAGAGGGTCAAGTGAGGTGTCATAGGACTACGAATGGTTAACCCTTTCCCATGACCAATGAATTTACCTCAAAAATTCAAATCAGCAAGGTCATTGACCTGAGATTTTATAAACTAATAATCGGATATCAACATGTGAGGTGTCATAGGACTTAGAATGGTCAAACCTTTCCCATGGCTAATGAATTTACCCAAAAATACCCAATACATCAAGGTCATCGACCTGAGATATTATAAACTTTTAATCGGATATGGACATGTGAAATGTTTACAGAGAGTGATGAAACATAGCTAGGTAGTGAAAGAATTATTGTAGGCTACATGTATGGTGACTGACAAATCTATCACCATTGGAACTTGTTTTCAGATCAAACTGCAGTACAGAGAGAGTATAGGTTGTAGGTATGGGGTAATAAATGACAAATGGTGTATACAAAATCTGATTTATCGATTCAAGACAGAAGACAAGACAATCTTTAATTGATTGGTTAAAGAGGATAGCTAAAATCCAAAATGGTGACTACATTGAACTAAACTGAACCAAGCTGAATCAAACCCAACCAAACTGAACCAAACTTAATCAAAAACAAGCCAATGGTTTAAGTGTAAAACTTGTGGGTGAATGTGGTCATTGGTAATGTCAGAAAGGAAAGGGATAACGCTCTACCTATAGAGGGTAAGGTAAAGCTAGTGCATGATGATAATGCACAGACACAAGTACATGAACCACACACTACTATCCTATGCAGTTATTATGGGTTGACTGTTAAAACTTGCTTAGTGGTTACTGGGACAAGATGGTCGCTACACACAACAAGCTTTAAATACCTGAGGCTAATAATCTATACACACACTCACACACACTTGTTCTAAACTAAACTGTCTTGCTGGCAGAGCTCACACAGTAGGTAAATGACAGAAATGCTTGGCTAACAGAAATACAATCATTTTCGGTTGTCTAATGTTACCAGCCAAACATTACGTGCTATAGTGGTGAGCACATGTGCCTCTTTCACTGGAGATGTTAACTCGATTTCTAGCTCTAAGGCCTAGAACGAATCAAACTAAGAAAAAAGGGTATGGTGACGCAGTGGTTAAACTGTTAGCCTTTCACTAAGGTAGACTAGGGTTTGATTTTAGGTTAATATGCATGTCATAAACAAACAAATAAAAGCAGAGATAATGTTTAAAACTGATTACACTTGTCTCTTTTCAAATTATTACTTAGATTACAAATACAAACGTGGACTGGGTTTGACATACAGTTAATGCTTCCTATCACATACTAGACTGTAAGAAAGCCAAACAAGCAAAAGGCGTAGGTAGAGCAGTGGTAAAATCGCTATGTGTAGAGAAATACCTAACGGTTTTATGAACTGGCAAAGGTATGTCGCATAAACAATGCAGGATACAATCCAGCAACCATAATTTTTATCTCGTGGACAAGAGAAAACATATATATATATATATATATAGAGAGAGAGAGAGAGAGAGATATAGAAAGCTTGTGTGTGTGTGTGTGTGTGTGTGTGGGTAGCATTGGTTGTTTGACCAGAGAAAATACGGTGAGCTAGGGTGGGGAGAGGGAGAATTAGCACTTATATATGAATGGAAAATAGTTTTTTTCAATCGTTTTGTTTTTCAAATGCAGTGGTAGATAGTAGTTTTTTGTAAAACATTCTTACTTGCAGTAGTAATAAGCCTCTGTGGTTCCGCTAACACATAGATAGACTGTATTATTGCCATGGTCGAGCACTCACATTAAGATCATTTACAAAATCATAAAATGAAAAATAAAAAATCTTGTTTTGGAAATATCGTTTTTCAACATACACACGAAATAAATATATATAAAAAATTTGTAAACAGCAAAATGGAAAATCCATGTTTCCATATAGACAAAATTTAAAAACCTTAAACGGACATTTAAGAAAATATATGCAAATGGGAAATTGACAAATGTGTAAATATGAAAATGGAAAAATCCATGTTTCCATATCATGAAATTGAAAAACATCAAACTGTCATTTTAAAAATGCAAATGGAAAATTGACAAATTGGAATGTGTGAAATGTGAAATTGTACAAATGGCTATCATTATTTAAAAAAAAGAACATGGTGCTCTATGGTTGAGGTGTGAATCAAACCCTCTCTACTTATTTGGACCACTCGAGACTGAGTAGACTAGTTTTAGTTGTCATACCACTTTTAAAAGTTTGTGTTAAATCTAGGAATTGAACCCAAGAGCTTGTAGGGGGGATCCAAGGTTATAATATGTTAAACAGATAGCCTTGAATGTAGGGTGTGGTAGTTACATAGAGATGAGACGTTTGGTAGCAAACAACAACATGTAGAGCTCACCAAAATAATGTTGTGTAACGGTAAATGTTAGTCAACGAACAGTAATGCATTACTAAAACCCATGACACGACACCTAAGAGCTTTTCTAAAATTATTTTAAAATGCCTTTAACCCTATATTAAACACCCAGTTCACAAGACTCATAACTGCAATGTTATGGTCAAACAAAACAAAATCTATGTTTCAAAACCAACAAGTGGTTTAGTCAATGTATACTGGAAAAAGTTTTATAAACACTCAAGTCCACAAAAATAATTAAATTAGTAACTGTCAGGTTGACCGAGTGGTTATGGTGTTTGACTTAAGTTCAAATTTTCTGTACAAGAAAGCAAGGGTTCGAATCCCTTACCTGATATAACTATTATCTCAACATGGCTTGACCACACTGTATTATTGTGTACTCGGTACACAAACCATAGATAGAGTGTATTGTTTAAGGTCACTCTCTTTGCGAACATAGTCAGAGACTGTTGATGGTTAACAATTGCATTAATAGTGGGACATAGGGATAGCAATTAAGAAAAACAGACAATACCCATACACTATTTTTATTTATTTAATGTAAGTACTTGTACAATAGTTATATACAAACTACAACTCTCTTTTGTCTATTACTATCTAGTCCTTTTCGATCCACTTGCATAACAAGGCAGATGACTTTGTAGTTCAGCTCCTTAAAACAACAACAACACTACCTCTTGCATAGTCTGTGATGTTGATGACTCTTGAGGCGTGGAAGATGGATACAACATAACTTTTACAACAGGGGTTAAACGTTGCTCAACAAACAATGCACTATTTTGAGTAGCAACATCTTCCTCTTGTACTAACTTATTAGCATTCTGATGATTTTTTGCCAGCACCATCAGTGTTTTGTCTGGAGCACTTCATTGATGATCACTCACACTTAAAACCACACCATTTCTACTTTTCATATTGCCTCGACATCTTGTTGACCTCTGTTTTGAGCATCGCCAGAATATTATTCCTTTTACATTTTGTCGTCTATAGTTATAAGAGTAGCCTTTATAGAGTACACGTTGTTTACCTC
This sequence comes from Meconema thalassinum, assembly GCA_946902985.2. NCBI lineage: Eukaryota > Metazoa > Arthropoda > Insecta > Orthoptera > Tettigoniidae > Meconema > Meconema thalassinum. The sequence goes on along the minus strand of OX336389.2, from coordinate 1,239,724,622 downwards.
GGTTAGTTGTAGTATGTTCCATAGTAGTAACTAACCTGTTAGTATGATTTGCACACTACAAAGGTTATCTCTGTTCTGGTAATATAATTATTTAGCGTTGGCTTTTATATTTAATATGTACAGTTAAAAGTGATAGAAAAGTGGTAGAAACGTGGTAGCAAAGTGGTAGACAAGTGGTAGACAATTGGTAACATAGTGGTAGAAAAGTGGTAGCAAAGTGGTAGCAAAGTGGTAGAAAAGTGGTAGAAAAGTGGCAGAAAAGTAGTAGAAAAGTGGTAGCAAAGTGGTAGAAATGCGGTAGCAAACTAGAAAAGTGGTAGCAAAGTGGCAGAAAAGTAGTAGAAAAGTGGTAGCAAAGTGGTAGAAATGTGGTAGCAAACTAGAAAAGTGGTAGCAAAGTGGCAGAAAAGTAGTAGAAAAGTGGTAGCAAAGTGGTAGAAAAGTGGTAGCAAACTAGAAAAGTGGTTGAAAAGTGGTAGCAAACTAGAAAAGTGGTAGCAAAGTGGTAGAAAATATTACATGTATTGTTAAGAAATAGTTTAAGCGGTTACATGGATTCATTACACTATAATTTTAGCATCACGAAGCTCATTTTCTATATCCAAAAGTTCTTCCTCATATTTAGTATGACCAGCCTGTTTACAGGTATGCAAGTACTGAAGCCGCTGGATTAGCTTACTGGGATTGTTCCAGTAAACAAATTTAACAAATGATTTTTTGGGTGTAAACCATTATCATCATCATCATCATAATCATCATCATCATCATGGTTATCATCATCAATATAATTATCATCAATAAAATCATCATCACTATTACTATCTAATCCTTTTTGTTCATCTTGCAATGCAACAACCTTTAGCATAGTTTGTGTTGTCTTTGATAGTGTTAGAGGTTTCTTAGACGTTAACGACTGTCCTAAGATGTCTTTTTCAGGAGATAATAAATGCTCTTTAACAAACAAAGCACTATCTTGAGCCACACTATTTTTCTTGGTCTTGCTTTTTTACCTTGGTTAAAGTATTTTGTCCATTTAAATGAGTATTATTTTGAGATTTACAATGATGATCGATTGAAATAAGTATGTTGGAGCCTTTTGTTTTAATCATTCCTCGACACTTTTTAGATCGTTGTTTCGAACAGCACCAAATAACAGTTCCATTTTTATTAGTTCTTTTTACAATATATGCATATCCTTTATAGTAAGCACATGGCTTACCATATCTAGTCGTTGATACTTCCATGTCAACTGTTAAGCATAAACTAATCTCTAGTAAAGTTAACTCGATAATAAAAATGATAGTTTGTAGTATGTGCAGTTTAAAGTAAGAGCAAAAGTGAGAGTCAAATGGTAGAAAAGTGTTAGCAAAGTGGTGGAAGAGTGGTAGCAGTTTATAGTAGTCATGATCTTTTTTACCAGAATGTGATTTGAGTAAATGTAATTTCTAAACCTTAGCAGTGAGTAGTCAGTTAGTCTTGGTTCAGACAAGCGTAAACAGTTCTCCAATGAATCAGAGATCAAGATTTTCATTATGAAACAGTTGTGTAACCAATTAGGTATCGGTACTTGATAGCTTCACACATGAACAAAAATTCCAACATATCTGACATGAATTACATGATTTGAAAGTTGACAAAGAATATCCAATCAACCATTGTAGTTGCAATGTCAAACACAAAGACAAAATCAGCATGAACTCTTAAGTTACAGGAAAATTCTATGAAATAGACTATGCAGGAAATTTGGAAATACACATCAGAAGTTTGAAACACCATCCTTCTAGCCTATATAAATTATTGACATGGAAAGTGTGCACTGCCCCTAACATTAAACCAATTTATCAATAACGCAAGTCAACAATCAAAACATTTTGTGTTGAGTCTATCATTTAATGCATATATTCTGTCTACATTGAACAGTAACAAAAAACGCCATTCATAATTAATTAAGTTTGCTTTAATTCTTAATGTAATGATAAATACATATTTAAAGTTTTGGCTGACTGTTCAGGGTGAATCGGCTTTGAACACATAAGAGAGGGAATATTTTAAGACTTAACCTCAGCTCACCTAACATAACCTAAATTTACCTAACCTAACCTTGTCATATAGATAAGAAACGGGTCAAGCTATGCTTTCGACTACCGAGTTTCAGCTACTTTTCAAGGTTACTCTCCCGAACATTGCCGGAGACTGCTGATAAACACCTAAGTTCCCACGGCGGCGGCGCGCAACGACTTACATGACGCGCTTCCCCCTTTTCATTGATCCCTGTTGATTTGTCCCTTTGGACTCGTCCCTGTTGACTAGCCCCTTTGGAAGGGCCCTTTTTGAATGGAGTCATTTTTGACGGGTCCCTGTGGACAGGTCCTTTTGGCTGATCCCTTTGGACCGGTCCCTTTGGACTGGTACCTATGGACTGGCCCATGCAATTATCCAAATTAAGCGGTGAGGTGAGGTTAAGTCTTAAAATATTCCCTCTCTTATGTGTTCAAAGCCGATTCACCCTGAACAGTCAGCCAAAACTTTAAATATGTATTTATCATTACATAAAGAATTAAAGCAAACTTAATTAATTATGAATGGCGTTTTTTGTTACTGTTCAATGTAGACAGAATATATGCATTAAATGATAGACTCAACACAAAATGCTTTGATTGTTGACTTGCGTTATTGATAAATTGGTTTAATGTTAGGGGCAGTGCACACTTTCCATGTCAATAATGTATATAGGCTAGAAGGATGGTGTTGCAAACTTCTGATGTGTGTTTCCAAATTTCCTGCATAGTCTATTTCATAGAATTTTCCTGTAACTTAAGAGTTCATGCTGATTTTGTCTTTGTGTTTGACATTGCAACTACAATGGTTGATTGGATATTCTTTGTCAACTTTCAAATCATGTAATTCATGTCAGATATGTTGGAATTTTTGTTCATGTGTGAAGCTATCAAGTACCGATACCTAATTGGTTACACAACTGTTTCATAATGAAAATCTTGATCTCTGATTCATTGGAGAACTGTTTACGCTTGTCTGAACCAAGACTAACTGACTACTCACTGCTGTTTAGAAATTACATTTACTCAAATCACATTCTGGTAAAAAAAGAGCATGACTACTATAAACTGCTACCACTCTTCCACCACTTTGCTAACACTTTTCTACCATTTGACTCTCACTTTTGCTCTTACTTTAAACTGCACATACTACAAACTATCATTTTTATTATCGAGTTAACTTTACTAGAGATTAGTTTATGCTTAACAGTTGACATGGAAGTATCAACGACAAGCTATGGTAAACCATGTGCTTACTATAAAGGATATGCATACATTGTAAAAAGAACTAATAAAAATTGAACTGTTATTTGGTGCTGTTCGAAACAACGATCTAAAAAGTGTCGAGGAATGATTAAAACAAAAGGCTCCAACATACTTATTTCAATCGATCATCATTGTAAATCTCAAAATAATTCTCATTTAAATGGACAAAATACTCTAACCAAGGTAAAAAAGCAAGACCAAGAAAAAAATAGTGTGGCTCAAGATAGTGCTTTGTTTGTTAAAGAGCATTTATTATCTCCTGAAAAAGACATGTTAGGACAGTCGTTAACGTCTAAGAAACCTCTAACGCTATCAAAGACAACACAAACTATGCCAAAGGTTGTTGCATTGCAAGATGAACAAAAAGGATTAGATAGTAATAGTGATGATGATTATATTGATGATAATTATATTGATGATGATAACCATGATGAAGATGATGAAGATGATTATGATGATGATGATGATGATGATGATGATGATGATAATGGTTTACACCCAAAAAATCATTTGTTAAATTTGTTTACTGGAACAATCCCAATAAGCTAATCCAGCGGCTTCAGTACTTGCATACCTGTAAACAGGCTGGTCATACTAAATATGAGGAAGAACTTTTGGATATAGAAAATGAGCTTCGTGATGCTAAAATTATAGTGTAATGAATCCATGTAACCGCTTAAACTATTTCTTAGCAATACATGTAATATTTTCTACCACTTTGCTACCACTTTTCTAGTTTGCTACCACTTTTCTACCACTTTGCTACCACTTTGCTACCACTTTGCTACCACTTTTCTAGTTTGCTACCGCATTTCTACCACTTTGCTACCAATTTTTCTACTACTTTTCTGCCACTTTTCTACCACTTTTCTACCACTTTGCTACCACTTTGCTACCACTTTTCTACCACTATGTTACCAATTGTCTACCACTTGTCTACCACTTTGCTACCACGTTTCTACCACTTTTCTATCACTTTTAACTGTACATATTAAATATAAAAGCCAACGCTAAATAATTATATTACCAGAACAGAGATAACCTTTGTAGTGTGCAAATCATACTAACAGGTTAGTTACTACTATGGAACATACTACAACTAACCGAGGTAAACAACGTGTACTCTATAAAAGCTACTCTTATAACTATAGACGACAAAATGTAAAAGGAATAATATTCTGGCGATGCTTAAAACAGAGGTCAACAAGATGTCGAGGCAATATGAAAAGTAGAAATGGTGTGGTTTTAAGTGTGAGTGATCGTCAATGTAGTGCTCCAGACAAAACACTAATGGTGTTGGCAAAAAAACATCAGAATTCTAATAAGTTAGTACAAGAGAAAGATGTTGCTACTCAAAATAGTGCATTGCTTGTTGAGCAACGTATAACCCCCGTTGTAAAAGTTATGTTGTATCCATCTTCCACGCCTCAAGAGTCATCAACATCACAGACTATGCAAGAGGTAGTGTTGTTGTTGTTTTAAGGAGCTGAACTACAAAGTCATCTGCCTTGTTATGCAAGTGGATCGAAAAGGACTAGATAGTAATAGACAAAAGAGAGTTGTAGTTTGTATATAACTATTGTACAAGTACTTACATTAAATAAATAAAAATAGTGTATGGGTATTGTCTGTTTTTCTTAATTGCTATCCCTATGTCCCACTATTAATGCAATTGTTAACCATCAACAGTCTCTGACTATGTTCGCAAAGAGAGTGACCTTAAACAATACCCTCTATCTATGGTTTGTGTACCGAGTACACAATAATACAGTGTGGTCAAGCCATGTTGAGATAATAGTTATATCAGGTAAGGGATTCGAACCCTTGCTTTCTTGTACAGAAAATTTGAACTTAAGTCAAACACCATAACCACTCGGTCAACCTGACAGTTACTAATTTAATTATTTTTGTGGACTTGAGTGTTTATAAAACTTTTTCCAGTATACATTGACTAAACCACTTGTTGGTTTTGAAACATAGATTTTGTTTTGTTTGACCATAACATTGCAGTTATGAGTCTTGTGAAATGGGTGTTTAATATAGGGTTAAAGGCATTTTAAAATAATTTTAGAAAAGCTCTTAGGTGTCGTGTCATGGGTTTTAGTAATGCATTACTGTTCGTTGACTAACATTTACCGTTACACAAAATTATTTTGGTGAGCTCTACATGTTGTTGTTTGAGTCGTCAGTCTTTTGACTGGTTTGATGCAGATCTCCATGCCTCCCTGCCCTGAGCGAAACGTCTCATCTCTATATAACTACCACACCCTACATTCAAGGCTATCTGTTTAACATATTATAACCTTGGATCCCCCCTACAAGCTCTTGGGTTCAATTCCTAGATTTAACACAAACTTTTAAAAGTGGTATGACAACTAAAACTAGTCTACTCAGTCTCGAGTGGTCCAAATAAGTAGAGAGGGTTTGATTCACACCTCAACCATAGAGCACCATGTTCTTTTTTTTAATAATGATAGCCATTTGTACAATTTCACATTTCACACATTGCAATTTGTCAATTTTCCATTTGCATTTTTAAAATGACAGTTTGATGTTTTTCAATTTCATGATATGGAAACATGGATTTTTCCATTTTCATATTTACACATTTGTCAATTTCCCATTTGCATATATTTTCTTAAATGTCCGTTTAAGGTTTTTAAATTTTGTCTATATGGAAACATGGATTTTCCATTTTGCTGTTAACAAATTTTTTATATATTTATTTTGTGTGTATGTTGAAAAACGATATTTCCAAAACAAGATTTTTTATTTTTCATTTTATGATTTTGTAAATGATCTTAATGTGAGTGCTTGACCATGGCAATAATACAGTCTATCTATGTGTTAGCGGAACCATAGAGGCTTATTACTACTGCAAGTAAGAATGTTTTCAAAAAACGACTATCTACCACTGCATTTGAAAAAAAACGATTGAAAAAAACTATTTTCCATTCATATATAAGTGCTAATTCTCCCTCTCCCCACCCTAGCTCACCGTATTTTCTCTGGTCAAACAACCAATGCTACCCACACACACACACACACACACACACACACACACACAAGCTTTCTATATATCTCTCTATATATATATATATGTTTTCTCTTGTCCACGAGATAAAAATTATGGTTGCTGGATTGTATCCTGCATTGTTTATGCGACATGCCTTTGCCAGTTCATAAAACCGTTAGTTATTTCTCTACACATAGCGATTTTACCACTGCTCTACCTACGCCTTTTGCTTGTTTGGCTTTCTTACAGTCTAGTATGTGATAGGAAGCATTAACTGTATGTCAAACCCAGTCCACGTTTGTATTTGTAATCTAAGTAATAATTTGAAAAGAGACAAGTGTAATCAGTTTTAAACATTATCTCTGCTTTTATTTGTTTGTTTATGACATGCATATTAACCTAAAATCAAACCCTAGTCTACCTTAGTGAAAGGCTAACAGTTTAACCACTGCGTCACCATACCCTTTTTTCTTAGTTTGATTCGTTCTAGGCCTTAGAGCTAGAAATCGAGTTAACATCTCCAGTGAAAGAGGCACATGTGCTCACCACTATAGCACGTAATGTTTGGCTGGTAACATTAGACAACCGAAAATGATTGTATTTCTGTTAGCCAAGCATTTCTGTCATTTACCTACTGTGTGAGCTCTGCCAGCAAGACAGTTTAGTTTAGAACAAGTGTGTGTGAGTGTGTGTATAGATTATTAGCCTCAGGTATTTAAAGCTTGTTGTGTGTAGCGACCATCTTGTCCCAGTAACCACTAAGCAAGTTTTAACAGTCAACCCATAATAACTGCATAGGATAGTAGTGTGTGGTTCATGTACTTGTGTCTGTGCATTATCATCATGCACTAGCTTTACCTTACCCTCTATAGGTAGAGCGTTATCCCTTTCCTTTCTGACATTACCAATGACCACATTCACCCACAAGTTTTACACTTAAACCATTGGCTTGTTTTTGATTAAGTTTGGTTCAGTTTGGTTGGGTTTGATTCAGCTTGGTTCAGTTTAGTTCAATGTAGTCACCATTTTGGATTTTAGCTATCCTCTTTAACCAATCAATTAAAGATTGTCTTGTCTTCTGTCTTGAATCGATAAATCAGATTTTGTATACACCATTTGTCATTTATTACCCCATACCTACAACCTATACTCTCTCTGTACTGCAGTTTGATCTGAAAACAAGTTCCAATGGTGAAAGATTTGTCAGTCACCATACATGTAGCCTACAATAATTCTTTCACTACCTAGCTATGTTTCATCACTCTCTGTAAACATTTCACATGTCCATATCCGATTAAAAGTTTATAAAATCTCAGGTCGATGACCTTGATGTATTGGGTATTTTTGGGTAAATTCATTAGCCATGGGAAAGGGTTGACCATTCTAAGTCCTATGACACCTCACATGTTGATATCCGATTATTAGTTTATATAATCTCAGGTCAATGACCTTGCTGATTTGAATTTTTGAGGTAAATTCATTTGTCATGGGAAAGGGTTTAACCATTCGTAGTCCTATGACACCTCACTTGACCCTCTCTACTGATAAGTTTATAAAATCTTAGGTCAATGACCTTGCTGTTTTGGGTATTTTGGGTAAATTCGTTGGTCATGGAAAAGGGTTGGCCATCCTGAGTCTTGTGACACCTCACTTGTCCCTCTCTGATTATTAGTTGATAAAATCTTAGGTTAATGACCTTGCTGTTTTTTTTGATAAATTCATTGGTCATGGGGAGGGGTTGGTCATTTTAAGTCCTATGACACCTCACTTGACCCTCTGTGATTATTAGTTAGCGAGATATTAACGAAAGTGCAGTTAGGCCCTTTTGACCAAAAAATAATAATACATTCAAAAACAGGGCGTCACCCCAAGTCCAACGACCCCTCATACAAGTCCCTATCTTTCTTAGTTCATAAGATATTAAAAAGCCGATGACCTATTAGTTTTTGGATCTTTGGTTAATTTGTAAAAAAAAACGTATCTATAAATCATTATTCAAAAAGCCCGCCCTCTTACAAAAAAAAAACAATTGCGCATTCGTAAAACAAAAAACAAAAATGATAAATCATAGCGGCATTCAGTTGTATGCATGCGCTTTATGTGGAACGAGTTTAATTTCATATTGGCATACAAACTCCCACATGTTGCACATGGAAAGCGACTTTTACCTAAAAATTATTATTTCACCCCCTAGTAGGGGTAGATTTTATTTTTGAGTGGAAATAAGTTATCCATAGGAAAGGGGTTGTCTGCCGGAGTAATTTGACTACTTGTACATGTCTTTAGCCTTATTCCCCCCACTGTCAAAACAGGTTGTGACTTGTTAGCTATTATCGTGCACGTGCACATGTGTACACTTGTGTGTTAGGTCTTATTACACATGAACTTGCATTTTCTCACGTATGAACCAAAACAGGATGTGACTTGTTTCACAAGGAGGACTGTAATAAGGTCATCTCACACGTGTTCACATGTATTTCGCCACTTTCCTTTCATATCGTTATCCCATTATAGTAGTGGTGAACAACGTCAGTTCAACACACACAAAATGTAGTTAGGCCCTTTGACATAATTTAAATAAATGCATGGGCTAGTCCGTAGGGACCAGTCCAAAGGGGGCTCATCCACAAGGACTCGTCCACAATGACCCGTCTACAGGGACTCGTCAACAAGGGCCCGTCAACAATGACTCGTCAACAATGACCCGTCAACAATGACCCGTCCACAGGGACTCGTCAACAAGGACCCGTCAGCCATGACTCCTCAACAATGACCCGTCCATAGGGACTCATCAACATGGACCTGCCAACAATAATCCGTCAACAATGACCCGTCAACAATAACCCATTATATTGGGTTAGGTTAGGTTACACTACAGCCGCCATCTTTTAAAAAGCCTGCCCTCTTACAAAAGCTATGAGTGGGCATGTGTGAAAACAAAAAAAAAACAAGCATGTTAATTCATAGTGGCTACCCACCGAACACATGCACTTTAAGTAGAACAACGTTTCATTCCATATTGACTTTCAAACTCTCACATGTTGCAATTGGAAAGCGAGATTCTCTAAAAAATACAATTTCACCCCCTAGTAGGGGTAGGTTTTATTTTGGGGTGGAAATATGTTGTCCATTGGAAAGGGGGTGATAGCCCGAGTTCAATGACACCTCGTACAAGTCTCTAGCCTGATTGGTTCGCGAGATATTGCCATTTTAGTATTCCAGCGGTGGAGCGGTGGAGGTGTGCCTTGAACCCCTCAAAAACCACTACTACCAATCTATCGCCCATTTGCGCTTCTTTGATTTTTTTCTTTTTTCAGCCTCAGCCAATGCAATATCAATAATACAAAGTTTCGTTTCCCACAACATGTTCACCTCACACGATGTAAACAGCAACTAAATTATTGGACAATTACATTGCACTGTCTAGGGACGTTCCATATATATATTGCACAAAACTTTGGACAATAATATAGAGCGTCTTGGGTCCGCGCGAGCATAAAATGCATCGTAGAAATTCAAACAAATGGGACGTTGCAGTTCAAGGTTGGGGCGATTTCCCTATTGTTGGAACTTAGCTTGGCTGTGTGGTCCGTGCGAAGCCCACAGTAATCACCCCGCTGCGCAACACTGCCTCCGCGCAGCGCGGAGACGGTGTGTGTGGGGGGTCTACTATATTCCAAATAATAAGGCATCCTTATTTTTAATACTCTTTGTATTTCGCATGTCGCAGTGACCCTAATGTTGTGTTTAGGAATTTCAATGAGAACTTGAGGTATTACAAGCAAGCCATCGACAAACTACTGTAATTCTGATTGAGCTGAAATCATAACACAGGTGACTAACTTACACGATTTTTCGGAAACTACTCCACATAGCCCATCATAATAGCGTACGTACGTACACCGTAAATCCTACATCGTTTATTCACAAATACCACGTAAAAATAACTGTACCATACCGTAGATTACTATTATGGTTGACGTAGAAATACAGAAGAAAGCTGCTACTTGAACCTCTCACCAACTTAACTTAAAAGTGAATACAACGCTTTCCCTGCTTATTTTTTCTATATATTGTTTCAATTCAGCAGATGACCCCTTAAGTACTATGGTTGTAAATAGACAATTTAACCAATTCCCAGCATGCAGCATAGCTTCAAATTTTATTCAAGTCGGGAGTCAAAGACAACAATAGGCGCTTGCGTCTAACCTCAGTATGCACCACTTGAGACCAGTGCCAGTTCTGCGTTTTTTTTTTTTCCTTTCTTCAAAAACTAATCTTTGCTCAGATGTAGGATGCACGGCAAGGTAGACTACATGTACATTTTCAGTTTGTGGAGAGATAGGTAATAGCCAAGGGTACGTCTACGCAAGTAAGCAAACAATAACACACCCACATTTCTACGTACTGAACCAACTCATGTCACTGGGGGTGAATATTTTTACGAGTTTTTCCGCGAGAGGTTTTAGAGACCCAAAAAACAAAGAAGCCCTTGTCAAAGCCTATCACTTTTTGTGATTGCAACTACAATGGTCGTGATCTATTCACACGTAACGCACACAGTATTGACACGCTCGGTTTCTACCGTAGTTTCTACTGTTGACTTACCGTTATTGCCACTCGCCCCAAGAGCCGGTGTAGGATTCCAAGAATTAAATTTTGAAAAAAGTTGGTGATAGTGCCGGGGGAAGAGGCACGCACTGGGCATGATTCACAGTGCCTTTTCCAATGTTTAAAGTTCATCCCTTTTTGGGAGGCACTTTTGCCGCACCGGCACACTTTAGAACTTGTCCACATGGCAGACTAGACGGCAGACGTATAACTAGTTTGCCACACAACAACACATACACGTAACAAACAACAGTACACGACGCACGACACAGCGATATCAACACAAACACAACTCACTCCTCTTCACCGCACAGCCCCCGCTTCACCCTTCGCCGATAGGCTATTGAGACAGGCTCGTGCAGCCGCGGGCGGGCTCGGGCGGGCTGGTGCGTTTCTCGCGCCACTTCCAAAACCACGGCGTGCATTTCAAACTGAGAAGTCCGGAGCTTTTACACATTCACAAAATTATAAACGATACTTTCGACGAGCTTGCTTGGAAAGACTCGGCAAAGGCATTAATGTTACGTTCCTGTGAAACGCGAGGTTGGGTGGAGATAATCGATTCATACGTTAGGTTAGAAGGTTTGATGTCTCGCTCATTTGTTTGTATGTAAGTCCCAATTAACCATCATGAACATTCGACTGACGCTGAATATTGATGAAACTTTTATTTTATGTTTAAACGAACAAACAATACAATAACTCAGTAACAATATGTTGTGGCCGGTACTGACGGTTCGTGCCAGGACATTACGATCTATTTAGTCATTTAGTCCTATTCTCCGTCTTTCTCTCTCTCTTTCTTTCTTTCTTTCTTTCTTTCTTTCTTTCTTTCTTTCTTTCTTTCCCCCACCCACTCTAACCCACCCACCCACCTACCCACCTTGATGTCTAGCGGCCGCTAGACATCAACCATACAGTTGGCGCCACTGTTTATTCCTAAATTTATCGTTGAGCGCTATGTGGCCATAAATGATACTATTGCTACCTCAGGAGCTCGGGACAGCCGATGTATTCCAAAGTGTTCTGATTATTTTCCTACAGCGCTATGCGACAAAAGACGACACTATTGGTCTCTACATTTCTAACAGACAATGAGATATAGGCCCTAGGCAGTGTCTTTTATTTCACTTACTCCTCTTTCTAATCATTTTTAGAAATTTGTTTGTAAATTACATATGTCAGTGCTGTAATTAGTAAATAGCCGTTTCCCTATTCATTATTATCATTATTATCATTAGGGGAAAATGACCTAAATGTTACGTCCATTATACTGTACTGCTTATCACCCTCACTACAACCACCACCACCACCACCACAAAAAGTTATATTTAATTATTGTTTTTCTGGTAGTTTAAGTATCATGTTCCAGTTCTGTAGTAGTATTCATTACCATCCATAAAACAAATAAATCCACCGGGCGAAGCCAGGCACTACTGCTAGTATTCGATATGATGATGATGATGATAATTGTTGTTTTAAGGGGCCTAACATCTAGGTTATCGGCCCCAGGTAATCGACATGAATGGCTACCTGTGATTGCCTAGTTAAAGTGATTTTCCTTCTAACCGCTGGATAACTAGGGTAACACTGAAACGTCAAGTCGGAAGTAATGATGGCTTTACTATAGAAGTATATTTCCGTGCTTTCCAAATACAACTCCGTGCAAATGCCGGCCGTCTCCTTCCAGATCCTAGCCTTAATTGAAAATGCACACACTTCTACAGTCATAATAATGACACAGGTCATCATAGAGATTTCCTATCCACGGGGCTATATGACCACGATGTCGCAAGGCCCCTAAATGAATTAACAACTTAAACCGTGGTTTGCGGGGTCTTCTGGACCAACAAGTTTTTTTTACATCCGGATGCTTATAGTGAACGTTATCCCACAGCTCTTTTCGAAGGGGTCTCTCTCATAATCCCTTCTTATTGACTGATACCTTGAGAAAATATAGCAGTGATGTGAATCAGGTCTGTGATAGATTTTAAACTTCTACAGTCATAATAATGACACAGGTCATCATAGAGATTTCCTATCCACGGGGCTATATGACCACGATGTCGCAAGGCCCCTAAATGAATTAACAACTTAAACCGTGGTTTGCGGGGTCTTCTGGACCAACAAGTTTTTTTTACATCCGGATGCTTATAGTGAACGTTATCCCACAGCTCTTTTCGAAGGGGTCTCTCTCATAATCCCTTCTTATTGACTGATACCTTGAGAAAATATAGCAGTGATGTGAATCAGGTCTGTGATAGATTTTAAACAAGTTCTTTTTTTTCTACGATGTTTCTTTTTCATAGGTATAAGACATCGGTAGGTAATAGGCCTACTAGTAATACTAATGCATTCGTTGAAACGCTCTCCAGCAAGCCTTGTTTCTAGGAATTAAAATATCCTGATGGAGAATTACAACTCCTGCGTCAGCATCAATAAAAAATAGCCAATGCCACAGTTTACTCTGAACTTCCCAGGAATTAAGTTAAATAACTAGTTCCGTGAAGAATTAAATAGCTTATTTTTATGTATTCTACTGATCTTTTCCACATCAAAATTCTCCTGTCAATTAAATGGTTATTTCTTGCGATGTACTAAATAGTCTTTGATATGTGACCTACAGAGAAATAAAGTATAGGGCAACAGTTTCAAACTCAAAACTAAATATACAAACATTGCAGTAATTATAGACAATAAACATATACAGTAGTAATATTGTATGATATCAAAATGGTCTTAGCCTCCGTATCTTAGGCGGCAGCACGCCGGCCTCTCACCGCTGGGTCCGTGGTTCAAATCCCGGTCACTCCATGTGAGATCTGTGCTGGACAAAACGGAGGCAGACAGGTTTTACTCCGGGTACTCCGGGTTTCTCTGTCATAATGTCATTCCAGCAATACTCTCCACTATCATTTCATTTCATCTGTCATTCATTTAATCATTGCCCCAGAGGAGTGCGTCAGGCCTCGGCAGCCGGCACAGTTCATATCCTCGCCGCTAGATGGGGGCTTCATTCATTCTATTCCTGACCCGGTCGGAGACTGGAAGCAGGCTGCGGATTTTCATTTTCATCAAAATGGTCTTACCGTGGTACTAGTGCTTGCCCTGTCTGATACCAAAGCTTACATCATTGCTCAGGAAACCTCACATCGACACACCTCTAACACTGGAAAACATGTCCCAAGACACACGATTAGGCGCTATATACAATTCAAGAATAGAACAACTAAGAATTGTGTAACATAATATTTAGCAAATGGTATTCATATATCAACTTAACGAAAGATTGGTTCAATAGATATGTTCCTTTTAAATTATTAACAGGCATGTAATCTGTAATTTACCATATCTACTCTAGAAAATTCAAGCAAATGACATGGATGTTCCTTAAAACAAACATCACCATCACCCCTCACGTAAAATAACATGCGTGCTAAAATATATAACTTTCAGTAGCGGTTAATTATGACCCAACCTGTGAAGATGGCATATGTAATGAGTTACAGGAGCAAATTTCGTAATAAGTCAAATGCACTGCTTCTATAATTTGCGAAAAGTAATCAAGATAATCCAGTGCCAGTAGTTAAAGGTTATTACGGTGGTTCATTACCCGAAGCTTCATTTCGATCGCTTGAATAGGATACGAGAACTGAAAATGCGATCTTAAAATTTCGCTCTCCCACCATTTTGATATTTTGAAAAAAAAAAAAAAAATGAACGCATCAGATGCTGACATACTTAGGCTAACTGTTAATTATTAACAGGCGTGTAATCTGTAATTTACCATATCTACTCTAGAAAATTCGAGCAGATGACATGGACGTACTTTAAAACAATCATCATCATCATCATCCGTCACGTAAAAAAACATACGTGCTAAAATATATAACTTTCAGTAGCGGTTTCCATGTTTCACTCCACTCAGATGATTATGTTGCCTTAAAATATTTGGAAATACTTAAAATTCACACGGTCGCCAGGTCTATTTTGTGCTTCCTATGGTTTCTTAAGTCACATATATGTACGTATTTAAATCGTTTCCGACATGATAAAAAAAATTGAGTTTGATCACTGAAATAGTTTCGTAGAAATTGGCCACTGGTGACACATTTTATTTGTTTTACTGGGGGGTCGTTTAATCCAGGGCTGCTCGGTGTGAGTTTCTAGGGACCCATGCGGTCAGTTAACATTATACGTTGTCGCTACTCCTATCATTACTTTACTTTTACATGAATTGACCGTCTTTAGTGTTCCTCTAATTATTAATCCAAGCACAGTACTTCTATTCACGCCCCTGTGCCCTTTCAGCAAGAAATATGCAAATCACAGTATGCCAGCATTGCTCAATTCGGGATTTTCGGGGCTGCGGTAAGTTCTCCCACTCTGTGACTTACTCATTTTGGATTAAATAGAGGATACACTTGCAAAAATAACAACAAAATCAACTCCTATTTTAACACATTTAATTAATCAAAATTATGGCGCTACAAACAATAAAACAAATAAACTACTGACCAATATCATTCTACTTGTTCAAAGTGAACAAGGAATAACATAAGAATAAAACAAATATTAGATTAAAACACATGGTTTTCTTTAAAACCAACAATTCATGATTAATTTCACTTCCATAAAGTACCTATCTTAAAGTTCCATATAACTACGAGCTTCTTTGGCTCGATACTTTTCCTTAATAATGGTGTCATACTTTGGTACACCTCAAGAACTATTTTTATCTTTTCTTATCATCAAAACAAATATATAATTACATTTAAAATTACATGTTAATTATCTACTTCAATATTTGGGCATTTCACATGTTCTCAGTATTTACCACCTCTCTCAAGTTTTGCAAATTCACTACGGTGATCGGGAAACTACTTGTGTACTCCAGAGTTATAAAGATTACTTGACAAAGTCAAAAACTATGATTACTCCCGAAATCTAGTTATCTTCACAAACCTCGTGGATTCCTATTTCCATACACATTACAATAGGGATTTTTATTTATTTATTTGTCTTATAAGACCATTATCACATAAGAAAACTACGATCTGAACTGGCAAGCGATAATATCAATCTACAAGGACCTCGGTTCAACGCCCGGGTCATTAACAACTTTTAAACACTCACGGTGTATTCATTGCGTCTTACAAGACGGTCTTTACCCACCCTCATACTATGAGGGTCAGGCCATTTTACTCGAACGAGATTTATGACAGGGAGGGCGGCTCCCTGTCTAGCCTCCGGTTGGAGCTCTCTTCAATGCTTTTAAAACAAACCTTCCTTTTATTTTCAGTTCTATGGAGAGACCTGGCATTTTAACTTCTCTTTTCACTTTCAACAATATTCTTTGGCTCATAAACCACTTTCGTAATCTTGGCATTTATTAATTATGAAGGGTCCTCGTTGATTGGGAAGAGTAATACACATTCTACGACGAATAATAAGGGGCTTTAACAACAAGAGGATTCTAGGTTCGAATCTCTTAACATGCCTCGGGAAACATTCCCACATTGGAGGAATTATACAAGACGCGATTTAGAGTCGGCCGTGGCCTACATGACATACGCTCAATAATACCATACATTTGCTCCCTTTTATATAATAACAAACACATGGCCTCGTGATCTACGTCACAATTAGAGGACTTACAACATATCTCAATTCAATACAATCAACTACCCCTCATAAGTAATTTACCAAGTACATTTAAATTCTACGCATTCCTAGCCTGACTTTTTATTTAATTGCGTTCCATTGCGCTACACATTACTTTATGGCCTAATGTCTTCCAAAGAACTGATAAATTTCATAGTAACAATTGATACATATCTCAATTTTTATATTTATCTTTTCCGTTGACAATAAATCGCTCCATTTTTAAGAACATGCATTCACATCATGTCTTATACATTTGTTAAGGCTCCAACGCTCTATATTTTTATATCATTCAATTTAATCTTTATTTAGATTTCTTTACCTTGTTATTATTATTATTATTATTCACATCATGTCTTCATTCCTTACAAAAGCTCAAAAGCTATTTCTTTCATATAATTCAAATTTACCTTTATTTAAATATCTTTGTTATAATCATTATTATTACGCTTGCTTTTATAACATTCGTCAAATACACTGACATTTTATTCCATGCATTTCCTCTACAGGATTTATTCTTTCACATAATTATTTCTCAAAACTTTATTTTTGTTCAGATCGCGTTCTTATTTAGTTATTATTTATTTAAAAACATCCCTTTTACTCAAAACTCCGGTGGAATTGTACACAAAAATTTCCCCGACACCAAAACATAATGAAAATCTTTACTCACATGTCTAAGGTCGTTTTCTGACCTTTATTCTCGTACGATGTGTCATTTTGGCCCACCTTCTTGACTTACTCCATATTGTACAAATTCATCTCATGTACAAACACTTCTTGACACATATTCAATACATTTAACGCTGACAAAATTTTTAATACACTGGTGTATCCGTTTAGAATACACAATAAAACACTAAAAAATATATTACTTTTAACACACGATCTGGATATATTTACACTTCACAACTTTTGATCACTAGGCTGTCCTTTTCTAGCCTATCACACGTGACCTCTTAATCTCCCGTCTCCAAGGGTGAAATTTATTCAATGTCGGCTTCCTATCCTGCAGAATACGAAAGTCTCGAATCATCTACTTTTTCCCTGGAATAACAATTCTTCGAATCCTGTTCCTGATGATCGGCTATTTCTCTAGCTTGAACGGCTCCCCTTTTAGATCTGGTTTATCGATCCTAGCGAAAGTCTGTTCTGATCGAGGTCCCCTCGATAACCTATCGGTGACCTATGGATTTTTTAGCAACTAATACTTCTCGAGTCTTAGTGCTTTCGAATAGTTCGTCTGCTTTCTTGAGACAACGTCTATAATTTCCGTTCTTCTTTGTTTATTCGGTTCTCGCACTTCTAATTTTCTGGAAGACGTTGCGAACCTTACTCTGTTTTTCCCTGTTCGGGTTCTTTAAAATTGATAAACTGTTTATCTCGCTGTTCCGGTACTTCCGTACGTTATGATACTTTTGGTCGTTTACTGAAAGACCTATCGCCTTAATCCTAAGTTCGCAGCCTGCTTTAACTGTATTTTAGGAACTTTTACGGTATACTTTGCACTGTCGGACCTAAATCCTTTAACTAGGATTTTCCTAATTTTTCAACACGGCGATACTTTAATATTTCTTCTTTGCAACTCCTTATGGAGGCACGCAAGTTACTGATACTGCGACGCCCGTGGCTGTCGGATATTAATTCCGCGGTGTAATACAGCGTTTCTCCCCTCAAGGAGTACTGGTAAACTGCCTTCGATGTCTGATACAGCGTAACGCCCCTCTGGACGGACTAATACTGCGTATACGATGTGATGCAGCACCTCCGCTCACGGTGTGCTTGTAGACTGCATGTACTGATACAGCGTAACGCCTCCCTGGGCTATCGTAAACTGCATGTACTGATGCAAAGTGACGTTCCCCTCACGGGCTCCTGAATACTGCATGATTGGCTTGGTGAGGCCAGGGGTTTTATACCTTTTAGTCAAAAAAAGATAAAATCCTAGTCCTTTTCGTGACCAACTTTTGAACTAATTGTCGTACAATTATAAAAATTATATCTCCAGAAAGCTCGTCTTCCAAACGTAAAATGATCTTCCTGTGCATGGAAATCGATCGTGCATTTCCGAGATATTAATTAATTCTTCGTCTTCAACTGTGTGGGTGGTGCTGTTCATTTTTAATTCTCCCACTCCTTGGGTCCCGGTGAATTCCCGATGACGTCTGCTGCATTTGCACTTTCCTCGTGTGCAATTATTAAAGGGTTTTTCTTTACACAAAAATCTCTAATTCGAAATGAGTCACCGTACTGTATTTGTTTACTTATTTTTATACTCGTAAACGGGTTAAATTTAATTATTCTTGTTCTGACTCAGCAGCGAGGTTGCCGTTTTCCTGCAACGTAAGAGCAATTTCCGAGTCAAGCTTCTTCGTCTTACAGTCCAAACTTTCCACTCGTTCTATTAATATCCATGACTGGCTCCTTATAAATGTCAAGAGGCATGAGCTCATCTTATGAACACCTGGTCCTGCAGCTTGCGCAATGTTAGGCTAGAAGCCTTGCTTGAAATCTCTCTCCGTTCCCTTAGAGACTGTATGATTCTTTCATTCCTTTCACAAAATACATGGATTCGACCCCTCTTGAAGCCTATGGTACATGGGTTCAGTACAAATCTACACCGTTTCACCGATCTGAACCACATTTTTACACTTACCCTTTGGAACCCTGCGGGTGACACTCTCCACTTTAAATTTCGGACAGACCATTCCATTCCCTGCATTTAGGCCCTTTATCACAAATCTACACCGTTCCTCCTAATTACACCAAATTATACATACACTTTGAAACCCTGCTGGTAACACTGCCAACTTGATATATTAGACAACGCTCTCCATTCCCTACATTGAGAATAACAAACAAACTGAACTTGAAAACCATGTATTATACCCTAGAATCTTCATGTCCGTAGTAGTGTAACTGTAAGAATATTTTAATAAGTCTATTGTTGACTGGCAATTCGGACTGCATCACGTCGCCTCTACCAGTGTTCTGGTGCAGAATTACCAAAATAGTTAAATCTTGCGCTGCTTATAAATTGCAGTCACGGGGAGTAATTAGGAAAAAAAAGATTTCTTTTGCCCCTTAAAACAGTTATCATCATGATCATATTATGCATCTGTATAAGTGCAATGGTGTTGGTGCAATACATTGAGGTTATCAGCTGCAATAAGCGTTGGTGCCCTCATATTTACCTTTATTTATTCCTAAATTTATCGTTGAGCGCTATGTGGCCATAAATGATACTATTGCTACCTCAGGAGCTCGGGACAGCCGATGTATTCCAAAGTGTTCTGATTATTTTCCTACAGCGCTATGCGACAAAAGACGACACTATTGGTCTCTACATTTCTAACAGACAATGAGATATAGGCCCTAGGCAGTGTCTTTTATTTCACTTACTCCTCTTTCTAATCATTTTTAGAAATTTGTTTGTAAATTACATATGTCAGTGCTGTAATTAGTAAATAGCCGTTTCCCTATTCATTATTATCATTATTATCATTAGCGGAAAATGACCTAAATGTTACGTCCATTATACTGTACTGCTTATCACCCTCACTACAACCACCACCACCACCACAAAAAGTTATATTTAATTATTGTTTTTCTGGTAGTTTAAGTATCATGTTCCAGTTCTGTAGTAGTATTCATTACCATCCATAAAACAAATAAATCCACCGGGCGAAGCCAGGCACTACTGCTAGTATTCGATATGATGATGATGATGATAATTGTTGTTTTAAGGGGCCTAACATCTAGGTTATCGGCCCCAGGTAATCGACATGAATGGCTACCTGTGATTGCCTAGTTAAAGTGATTTTCCTTCTAACCGCTGGATAACTAGGGTAACACTGAAACGTCAAGTCGGAAGTAATGATGGCTTTACTATAGAAGTATATTTCCGTGCTTTCCAAATACAACTCCGTGCAAATGCCGGCCGTCTCCTTCCAGATCCTAGCCTTAATTGAAAATGCACACACTTCTACAGTCATAATAATGACACAGGTCATCATAGAGATTTCCTATCCACGGGGCTATATGACCACGATGTCGCAAGGCCCCTAAATGAATTAACAACTTAAACCGTGGTTTGCGGGGTCTTCTGGACCAACAAGTTTTTTTTTACATCCGGATGCTTATAGTGAACGTTATCCCACAGCTCTTTTCGAAGGGGTCTCTCTCATAATCCCTTCTTATTGACTGATACCTTGAGAAAATATAGCAGTGATGTGAATCAGGTCTGTGATAGATTTTAAACAAGTTCTTTTTTTTCTACGATGTTTCTTTTTCATAGGTATAAGACATCGGTAGGTAATAGGCCTACTAGTAATACTAATGCATTCGTTGAAACGCTCTCCAGCAAGCCTTGTTTCTAGGAATTAAAATATCCTGATGGAGAATTACAACTCCTGCGTCAGCATCAATAAAAAATAGCCAATGCCACAGTTTACTCTGAACTTCCCAGGAATTAAGTTAAATAACTAGTTCCGTGAAGAATTAAATAGCTTATTTTTATGTATTCTACTGATCTTTTCCACATCAAAATTCTCCTGTCAATTAAATGGTTATTTCTGGCGATGTACTAAATAGTCTTTGATATGTGACCTACAGAGAAATAAAGTATAGGGCAACAGTTTCAAACTCAAAACTAAATATACAAACATTGCAGTAATTATAGACAATAAACATATACAGTAGTAATATTGTATGATATCAAAATGGTCTTAGCCTCCGTATCTTAGGCGGCAGCACGCCGGCCTCTCACCGCTGGGTCCGTGGTTCAAATCCCGGTCACTCCATGTGAGATCTGTGCTGGACAAAACGGAGGCAGACAGGTTTTACTCCGGGTACTCCGGGTTTCTCTGTCATAATGTCATTCCAGCAATACTCTCCACTATCATTTCATTTCATCTGTCATTCATTTAATCATTGCCCCAGAGGAGTGCGTCAGGCCTCGGCAGCCGGCACAGTTCATATCCTCGCCGCTAGATGGGGGCTTCATTCATTCTATTCCTGACCCGGTCGGAGACTGGAAGCAGGCTGCGGATTTTCATTTTCATCAAAATGGTCTTACCGTGGTACTAGTGCTTGGCCTGTCTGATACCAAAGCTTACATCATTGCTCAGGAAACCTCACATCGACACACCTCTAACACTGGAAAACATGTCCCAAGACACACGATTAGGCGCTATATACAATTCAAGAATAGAACAACTAAGAATTGTGTAACATAATATTTAGCAAATGGTATTCATATATCAACTTAACGAAAGATTGGTTCAATAGATATGTTCCTTTTAAATTATTAACAGGCATGTAATCTGTAATTTACCATATCTACTCTAGAAAATTCAAGCAAATGACATGGATGTTCCTTAAAACAAACATCACCATCACCCCTCACGTAAAATAACATGCGTGCTAAAATATATAACTTTCAGTAGCGGTTAATTATGACCCAACCTGTGAAGATGGCATATGTAATGAGTTACAGGAGCAAATTTCGTAATAAGTCAAATGCACTGCTTCTATAATTTGCGAAAAGTAATCAAGATAATCCAGTGCCAGTAGTTAAAGGTTATTACGGTGGTTCATTACCCGAAGCTTCATTTCGATCGCTTGAATAGGATACGAGAACTGAAAATGCGATCTTAAAATTTCGCTCTCCCACCATTTTGATATTTTGAAAAAAAAAATGAACGCATCAGATGCTGACATACTTAGGCTAACTGTTAATTATTAACAGGCGTGTAATCTGTAATTTACCATATCTACTCTAGAAAATTCGAGCAGATGACATGGACGTACCTTAAAACAATCATCATCATCATCCGTCACGTAAAAAAACATACGTGCTAAAATATATAACTTTCAGTAGCGGTTTCCATGTTTCACTCCACTCAGATGATTATGTTGCCTTAAAATATTTGGAAATACTTAAAATTCACACGGTCGCCAGGTCTATTTTGTGCTTCCTATGGTTTCTTAAGTCACATATATGTACGTATTTAAATCGTTTCCGACATGATAAAAAAAATTGAGTTTGATCACTGAAATAGTTTCGTAGAAATTGGCCACTGGTGACACATTTTACGGGCCGCCAAGCTACTGTAGATTGTTTTATATGTAGATCATAGAGTTGGATAAAAGTCGACAAATATAACAGCAATGGTCCTTTATACAATGTTTCACTTCGATCGCTTCATTGGGCCATCTTGAATATACGGCGGGGGCCTCTGGCATACAAATCCCACACACGGTTCAACATTAATGTTCATTTTATATAGTGTATCTCTAAAATATAGTTATATGCAGTACTTTTTTCCAAAGAAACTGATTCGATAGATTGATTTAAATCGAGGATTACTCAAAATCTCCTCCAGCTGTTGTGAACAGCGTGTTGACACCAGCTGATCGATGAACTTACAAGTCGGAAGTTATATTTGCCGGACTAGATACAAATGTACTGTGCAATATTTTTTCTTAAACAGTTTTCAAATATTTAAGGGGTACGCGTAACCCCCGCCTTTCCCCTGAAAACAGCACTGTTAGTATATTTCATAATTTCAAGTTGAACGCTGCGCGCTATATTCGGTGTGATATTCCTATGAATACTGGTAGGAATGTATTTCGTGTGGTACTCCTCTCTCACGAAACTTCGCATTAATTTTGCTATTATATCGTGAGTTGATTATATTCTAATCTTAAGAATAACCTCAGCCGCCATCCTGAACATATGAAGTCGCTGTTTTTGACTTGGTCATAGGAAGCCACGTACAAGGCTCTAAGTATCTGACAATTTTCGTTGTTGCATCTTAAATATATATTGAGTTTAACACATTCTATATATTCAAGATGGCTGCCGCGCGTTGTATTCAATGCGTTATTTTATGGCTTATTTCAGCAAGATCCTGTAGGCTATATGGTACTTCATTATTAC
The DNA here is from genome assembly GCA_946902985.2 of Meconema thalassinum. Lineage (NCBI taxonomy): Eukaryota > Metazoa > Arthropoda > Insecta > Orthoptera > Tettigoniidae > Meconema > Meconema thalassinum. The sequence goes on along the minus strand of OX336389.2, from coordinate 1,239,701,065 downwards.
TAAGTTTCGTTTTAATTGCGCAATTACCTTCCGAACGATTTACATTTACGTTTTAATTTTACGCCCAGCCACCATATGGAAAATGTAAAGTCATTGTTATTTTGCTTTTAGCATGCAATACTCCATATAGAATTCTACCGGTCACTAATTAGCGTTATTATAGTTCTAGAACATCGAAAGTTATTTATTGTTAAATTATAAAATTTCAGGATGGCCGCTGCGCGCTATATTCAGTGTAATAAACTTATCACTAACGATACTGACGCTTCTTCTATAATACTCCTCTTCTAACAAGTTTCGCCCTAATTGTGCTATAACATCCTGAGTTACTAATTTGCATACTTAAATAGTACGCCTAGCCACCATCTTGAATCTATGGAGACACTACTCATTTGCTTCGGGCATACGAAGTGAATTATAAGGTTGAATTTTATTACTAACGTTCGTTATATAAGCTCTGGCATACCGAAAGTTATTAATTTTTTTTGAAATTTCAAAATGACCGTGTGTGTGTCGCCCCTAATAACTTATAAACGGCTGGAGCAATTTCAATGAATCTCGGTAAGGTCATAGTACTATTTTGGCCGACCCCAGCCGTACCCTTCAAATTTTATTATGTCTCACCAACCCGACATTGCGGCTGTACAAAATATTTCACCGGTATTCTATATCTCCGAAAATATTACTCATATCACCCTGAAATTTTGTACGGTGATAATGGGCCCTACTAGACGTCCACTTATGTGACATTCAAAAACCTGTTAACTACCAAATGAACATGGCGGAGAAGCGAAATGTAAATATTCAAATGGACGTTTCTCGCGATTAAATCATCCGAGCGCAGTGAAACTTGGTACGGTATATGCTTACATACATTTTAATCCACTGGCATCTAATTCATTTAAATTTTTACATAACTACAAGATGGCGGCTGAGCGAAATTTTAAAATCTTGTTGTTTTTTCTTGTGTCCTAATCATGCAATTGAAGTTTGAATAAAACACCTACACAATAATCTTCACGTAATAGTACGTAACTCTAAGGCCTATATATAAGAATCCAACATGGTGACCATCCGAAATATTTAGACGGTTCTCAATAACTACGAATCTATTACAGCAATCAAACTGAAAATTTGTATGTTGATAGAGGCAATTTACATAGCCTAAGTAGGATATATGAAAACAGGCTGTTTAGTTCTTCACGGAACTACTTGTTCTATATCACATGAGCATTACATCACTTCGTTGTTATTTCAATAATATCTTCTATACTTCCGAAACATAACCCAAATAATATTAACATTTTAAGCTATCAACATTACTAATACCAAAATTGCCTCCATGCTACAATTTTATATTCAACTGTATTCAAAAATAAATGTTGTCAACAATGATTTTCATTCGTACAAAAATGTTATTAAATTGACAAGAGTGATGTCATTGAACTGTAATTAGAAAAATCCAAATTCCAAAAATCCAGGAAAAATCAACCTTTCTTCCGTATTGATCAAATACGTGACTCTAACACGGCAAAGAAAACACATATTCAGGATTTACTATCCTAATATTACTACTAACCAATGTTGAACCTAACATACGAGGAAATTTAGTCACAGATGCGCCAAATCTGTTCATAAATCAAGTTATTTACAGTTTCTGATAACGGATGCCGCACGCAAAGGTATTCAGACTAACGTGCTCTTTAGCATGTCAGTTGGGAGCAGACACGCGAAAGCGTAACAAAAAACCACTGTCAGTGCTCAGATAATTAACCATATAAGTATATAACCGAATTAAAGTGCATGTTCTAATTTTATTTATTATAATGTGTTGATTTAACTGTATACAAATACATAATACTTATTTGTAGATCTCAAACCAGTATACAACAAATTAACCATATATAACGAGATCCAAACTGCAAATCATAATATAAACACCAACTAAATGCATTGCACACAGTGTAATTAGATAATATTTCTATATTAATTTAAACCTCAAGCCCAGTAATCAGGATCTGATGATGACGCTTGAGGGTTGAAATGCGTAATCTTAAAATTGCCCATTGTAATAGTGATCATAACTAATACATGTAATGTTTTCAAAGAGTGTTATTTACTTATTTATTATTTGTGCATTCATGAAATAAATCCAACTCGGAAAATGAATGGATTTGATCTCCCAAGAGAACTATGGTGTCGCCTCAACAGACTGAGAACTGGGCATAGACGCTGCAATTTCTTGCGCCATAAGTGGGGCTGGATGGATTCTCCAATGTGTGAATGCAGTGAAGAGGAGCAGACCATGGACCATGTCATCCTGCGCTGCCCTCTTCATGCCTACTCCGGAAGCCCCAGTGACCTGTTTCATCTTTCAGAAAAAGCTGTTGTGTGGTTGTTGAACTTGAACCTGGACTTCCTTGTTGTACTCACCATACGATTAAATAATAAAATGTGTACATTATATACATTGTGCCCCTACATTGGGCAAATTCATGTTGACCGACTGAAGAGTTACAACTAACAGATATAATATTATTTAAAGTTTGGGACCATTTAGCATAACAAAGTGGATATGGAAAGTCATTTCAGGGATATGGGCGTCCTTCACGCAACAGGATTTCGGTGTCAATGAATAGATATCAATGTTTGATGTTGTTTAATTTTAGGGGCTTGGACATCGCGATCGTTTCCTTCGTGCATATGGATTTGAGACTGTAAAGTTATGGAGGCTATAGTAGCAGGATTGATATGTACGCCTATTTCATTAACAATATTTTAAGCTAATTAAGCGTTCAAAGCTCCCTGAATCTATGAGGGCATAATCAGAATACTTTAAAATCTTGACAGTTATAAATAAACTTGAGGGAGCCGCAACTATGCCCGTGTTTATCGCAGTTTTTGCAGAGGTAGGAGAAACTTACTGTTAACCCCCGCACTCTTTTATGTTGCATAAATACATTAAATAGCAACCTACTTTTATATTAGGGGCGCCTACTATTTACTGTAAATGCGAAATTCCATGTCAATCGCTCCATTAGGTTTGTCACCAACCTCATAACAAACAGACAAAAATTCAACTGAGGATATATTTGGTCACTACAATCCCCATCCTGGATAAATACAAAGTTTTATCTAAAAATTCCAAATGTCCACACAGAAAGCTTACTTTATTAATAGAGATATGGACCATTTGCTGAAGGGAGAGACCAGGTAAGCAGTCTGGAATATGCTGATGACCTGGTTGTAATGACAAACTCCGTCGTAAGCTTACAAGCTATCATGTTAGATCTGAACGGAAATGTAGAGAATACGACATGAAAATCAGCACTTCAAAAACGAAGGTGAAGTCGGTAACACAAGAAATAGGATGCCAGGTAGGGCAAATTCTACACACAAGTACACGGGGCTACATGACCACGATGTCGTATAGACCCTAAAAGAATCATCAACAACAACAACAACAGTTGGGTGAGTGTCGAACTTGGCTGACAACCTGTATTCCTGTTATGACTGTAGTAATGTGTATAACTGTATCTGGGACAGGGATGGGGGAGGTGCCCCGGGACTGGAAATACGGTACTATCTCAGAATTTACCTGGAGGAAATTTGGAAAAACCTGGGGAAGAAGCCACCGGGAGTCAAACCTCCGATCTCCGAACTTGCTGCAGCTGCCCTCGCGTCCGTGGTACACAATTTAACGAGCACGGCTATGCCGCTGGTCTATCATCAGTGAGCATTCATATCAAATTTCATGTTAGTAACTCAAACAATTTCGGAGAAAGACTATTCATTCCTCTCCTAATTTTCACCTCATAGAAATTGAATTCCCAAATTACTGCCTTATCCCCTATTTACGAGCGTAAAGTGATCCACTTGCAAAGTTGTAAGGTTCCACTTCCACAGGGTTTGGGGATATGGTGATGAGCGACTGAATAACATTTACCTTACATATAGCGAGATAAGAAGGTCACTTACCATGAGGAAAAATCTAGATCGTAAATACCTATAGGCTAATTATCGACTAATGTGGGTGATTTGTAGCCGAAAAATATTTGATGCTAAAAGGGATGCTATAAACGAAAGAGATTCGTGAAACAATTTTGCTCCAAATATGCTTCCATCCCTTCAACCGCATGGGCAGCCATATGACGAAAACCTATTTTATTATTTTTATGAAGAGTATTTCTCCTGCATTTCCTTTCCCTTGCTGAAGTTTTTCAGAGATGACACACAATTTAAGGAACGTTTCAACCGCCATTTTCACCTCCAAAAATATATTAGACCAAGAATTCCTCAATGGCATATCTCACCATTTATATCAAAGGTCACGCATGTAAAATTTCGCCTTTCTATCTCCGATTATTTCGAATGTAGCCTATTATAGCCCGTATTTTCATCCCTTAGAATTTGAATCTATGAAACTCCCGTCTTATTCCTTGCCGATATACTTTTGGAAACGCACATGCAAAAGTTCCAAGCTCCATTTCCGTGGTTTCAGATACATTGTAATATATGGTGATGAGTGAGTGAGTGACGTTTGTCTTTCATACCAGAAAATACAAATAGGAAGGTACTTTTCCGTTAAGAAAATAATCGTTATGAAATATGTATCTACAACTGTCGAGTACATGTTGGTGATTTGTAATCAAACAAACATTTTGCCACTTTCTGTGGTCTCGGGGTAGGTATTGAGACTCCGGATTCAGAGATCTTGGGTTCAATTCCTGGCTCTGTCAAGAAATGTTGTTCTGGTTTAAGGGATGGAACGGGATACACTTAGCCTCGTGAGGCAGAACGGGGAAAGAGTGGGTTCTAGTTCCACATCAGCCATCCTAGAAGTGATTTTCCTTAAATTCCTACTTCTACTCCAGGCAAATGCCTGGATGGTTCCTAAATGAAGATCACGGCCGCCTCCTACTCCAATTAAAAATACAGTCATTGCAATGTCACAGGTCATCAGAGATATTCCACACACACCCAAACACACAGAGCTACATGACCACGATGTCTCGAAAAGAATCAACAACAACAACTAACACTGAGATACTGAACACTAAATCAATGAAAATATTGCTGGATCTAATTCTAAAAGCATGCCTGTCTGAACATTGGGCTTCACATATTTCACACACATAGTACATCTTGGAAACTGATGACCACGATGTTCTAAGCCACTAAGTGAAGGTGTCTGTACTCTCACGTTCAGATTGGCTATGTAGATTCCGGTCAATAGATCGGTACTAGAGTAGTGGCAATTGTATTTATAAAGTTACTTCGCTTCCAAAAGCCTGCAGGTTGTTAGGTCTCTATGAGCTTCTCCAGCCAGCTGCCCGTGATATCCTGTCAACGTTATCGTCCAGTACTTGTTGCTCTCCAGGGTGTCATTCCCACGTGGCGCTGTCTCCGCCCCGTCCCCTCACCACCCTTGCATCCTTGATTTCCTCCTTTGTCCGCATTCACTCGCACTGACTGACTCTCTTTCGGGGTTATATCGCGTCCTTCGAGAAGCTCAGAAACATCTACAAGTTCCTCTTCAACTATTGGTGCCTTTGGATTGATATACTGTAATTCGTATTTTCTGTATGTTACATGTTAAATTACATTAGATTTTTTTGCAAGGCTAGATTAGGGCCATTTGGCCCTCTCTTTCATCTAACCAGATTTTACCATGGATACAAGTATGATTGGAACTTCATAATAATAATTGATAATAATAGACTAATAATAATAGACTAATAGAAGCAGTTGAGAATGATAGTGCCGAAATACGAGAAGTTAGTAATTTGTTACTAAAGTACGTAAGAAATTATTTGGAAATGGCGATGGAAGTGACATTGTAACCTCTCAGGTTACATTAAACAACCCGCATATTGTGTATACAGAAATTCATTTAATCGAAGGGTATTCTCAATAATTTGGTGTTCATATCTCATTATTATTCATTCATTATTGATACTAGATCGTCTATTAATTAATTGAAAGCGTCAAATCTGTATAGTGTATGTATAAAATGCGAGGGTTGCTGACTTTCCTTTATTGCAATTTTTAAATTCAACGGTAGAAGACTGGCGACAGTATGTCCAGGGCAGTTTTAAGGTAGTATGGTGTATTGCAACCAGAGCTCGGTAGTTTAGACAAGGAAACTCTGACCTGGCCGTTGATTGAAAAAGTGGGATTATACAAAGAAATCGTGCGACTCAACGGTGTGTCATGTCGTTGAGCCAGTTAAAAAATTAAAATTAAATTAAATTAGAAATTAAATTTAAAAATTATATTACAGCGTAACTATGTGGTGATTATCAGTGAGGTGATTGGTCCAGCAAGGCGCGAGCACACCCAGGATGGTCTTGGAGGTGTGGTTGACACGTGGGAGCTGAGAGAGAATATAAGCCCTGGTCTACAAGTAAACATTTTCACGATTGGCAGGTCATCAGTATTGTCGTTATTATGGTCGTCAGTTCTGTGTCACTGTTGTTCAGAGCTACATCATTATCTTTGTTAAAATCTACGCTACTCACAAGAGCTAACTCTACGTACAATTTTGTATTTTTCTAAGTTTCGCACAATGCCAAGTACTACGGCATGTGTCGCTTCGTTTGAAGTTATGTTCATGTAGTTCCACAAGGAACGTGCGAGTAAGCTAGCAGAATAAGCAATCCAGTACATTGTTGTGCAGATGTAGGTTAAATTACCTGGAATTATTTCAGGAATTCTAAAATAACAGCGAGGAATTGGGGTATGTTAACACGAATCGTCATCGCTGAGAACGAGACTGCCGAACCTAGGAGAAGAACCAAGTTACGCAAGTTCATTCATCACTAGGGGGAGATGACACTCTCAATCAGTCAGGAATTTGTCACATTTCCTTGACACAGTCAGTCATACCAGTCGTTAAACTTTCACTCATGTAGCAGCAAACCTTAGCTTGCGTGCTCCTTTATCAATACTAAGGAGGTCGATGGTTTTTATCACACAATCTTTTATTCAACTTATTAATTGTTATCACATGGCCCGCATTTCGTAGTTAGATGGTCTCGATTAATTTACAAGTGTTGACTCTCAAGGGAATTGATCGCACTGATAAGCCACTGTAGTATATTTGATAATAGAGGTGAAATAAAAGAAATTCCACTACACCTATGACTTTGTACAGCCGCCTGGATGCGTTTTGCAACAGTACCCGTATTTCTCACTGTGTCACTCAATCTCACTTTAGCAGGGCCATCCAGACAGCGCTCCGGCCGCGCTCTAACCCAGTGCTCCGAGCGCTTTGTTGGAAGGTAGTTCCAGAAGTGGTTGGCTGAGTGCGCTGAAGTGTGCAGCCGATCCATCAGTCTCTAGTCTAGTCCAATGCGCTTTGTTGACAGCGTGTTAGTAAATCAGTTTAGCAGTGGTCCTGACTGAACAGCATAAAAAAGGAGTGGCGAAGCAGCAGTCTTTAAAGCAGAATTGGACATTTCATTTTTCTGTACAGCTTATAAAGGGCATGCCAAATGTTTAGTGAGTGTTAAAAAGAACACAATTTGTTGTTGAATCTTCCTCTCTAATATGTTCACATTACAGTTTGGAATAAATCACAACATTCTTTACTTAACACTTGTGTTCATTTCCTGCTCATTCCATACATCGGAGTACCATTCGATTTGTATATGCGGTAAGTTATATTTGTTATGGCAAAACAGCCCTATTAAGTCGGCCGCACGACTGTACGTACGTATCTAGTCAGCGTGGTCCGAACATCGTCCGTCTCCTCGCTGCCACAGTGTAGTGGTGGTAGGGGAAGGAGCGCTAGTCTGAATGCTTTGTGCTCCCCGACGCAGCATTATGAAATTAGTATATGCACTCGGCACACTCACACGTAATGCAGTGGGTAAGGTGTCAGCTACAACATTCGTGCCTACCATTCCAGCTAAAGTTTGAATCCCTGAGTGAACGAAGTTTTTTGCTCCCGAATGAACTCCTTATAATCACGTCAGGCAATGAACACATCTAGTTTGGCCGAGCTAATTTTCATGCTAATGATTTGCTCCATTCTTACATGGCACATTTTTCACGTGCGTGGAAATAGCAAGTTCAAAATTGCAATTCTAGAATTTATGAGGCAGCGATTTGGTGTAGCTTTTCGTCTAGGGCTGACCAGAGATGGTCTCAGCAGTGGAGGGTGTCAGAGGACTTAGGACGGCTACCGGACACTGATTCAAAGGGGATTTCTACTAGGGAAGAAGACAACCATGTAATTCAAACTTCACAGAAGAACCCGTTCTTAAACTCCCTGAAGCTCATGCAGGTGACCAATTTTCCTGGATGTCCATACACGGTCCGTAAACGACTATGAGAAGCCAGACTCGTTTACAGAATAGCTGCCGCCCAAGAGTCTCTCTCCGATGAACAGTTTATCGATCGATGTGCCTTTGCGGAGCAGGATTTTAATCGAAATTGGAATCATGTGATCTCCTCTGACGAGACTTATTTCTATTCGGTTCATGTTTACAGGCCACGGGGGGCCAGATACGACAAAAGATATATAGGCGAGGCGTGTTCACACAAAGGCCACACATCTGCGACGCGCTGGAAGTGGATATCGCCAGATATTGCTGGAGTGTTTCATTGGATAGATTAGCATCTCACATCGGATCAATATTTTCATATGCTGCTGAATATTATAATTCAGAGAATGTGAGAGAGCGCTATCGAACTGAGGTAATACAGTTCGTGCAAGACAACAGTGTCCACGGTTGTTTATTCTAAACTTCCGCCTCGTGGCTTAGTGATTGGTACCCTTGTCGGTCACCCCTGAGGTCCGTGTTCGATTTCCTACTCTGCTAAGGAATGTATTTCTGGTCTGAGGACTGGAACGAAGTAAACTCAGCCTCGTAAGGCAAAACAGAGAAGAGTATAAGCACCTCGTTGTGGCGCTTTTTGTATTGGTACACCCCACTGATGGGCGTCCATTTGTAATGAAAAACAAGATAGTTTTACGTGACCGTGAATCTTGTGATTATGAGCCATGGGACCTCCTTTTTACAGGGTCATTATGTGTGCGCGCGCCAGTAAACACGGCAGGCTAAGCCGGCTGTGACTAGCGCAGATCCCGGCCACGCGCACCGGTTCAGCCGGCAGTGGCGTGCTCCACTGACTCATATCGTTAGTTCACACGTGTTTTGTCATTCATATGGGCGTGTATTTGCAAAGCTTAGACGTTAGTGTTGCACGATTAGCCTAGTGAGTATTGTGATTACTGTGATTGTTGGTCATACCTAGACATAAAATTCACATTACGCGAACGTGTGTATATCCATAATTCGTGTATGAAAAGCTGCAAGTCTTGTTCTGAAACAAGACAAAAATTTCGAATCAAGTTTCCAGGAAGACCTGTGTCTAATGCCAGTACAATTAGGAGGCTGGCTAAACGATTCAAGGAAACAGGCTCCGTAAATTACAAATGAGTTGACAAACATTCTTTCATCAAAAGATGTCAGGTGCGTTTTACAAGAGAGGGAGGACATTTTCAGCATCGCCTATGAGCACTGTAAGTACACATTATTGAACATGTTTGGTAAAAGTGTGATAGTGCGCGCCGCCTCCGGCTGAACCGGGTGCGCGCGGCCACGATCTGCGCTAGTCATAGCCGGCTTACCTTGCCGTGTTTACTGGCGCGCACACACATAATGACCCTGTACGTGGAATCCGAACCACAGGACATGGCATTTCACTTCGAAAATCTCACATGCATTGACCGGGAATCGAACCCAGTCCACCTTGGTGAGACCATTTGTAATGTCACTGCCCCAACGTTGTAGTGGCATTTGTAATTGTTGCTCTAATGAAATACAATAAATGAATCGAACACCACCAATAATTATTATAGAAAACTCCTGATAAACGCTGCAGCTTTTCTCTGACTAAGTTTTCATTAAGTACAATAGTTAACAAATTAATCTTTAAAACTTGTATTTATATTTTGATAATGATATAGACAATAACATTGAATTTACATCCTTTGAGAACTGGCTTGATTAGATATGAAATAAATAAGGATAGTTGAATATTGTCTTCATTTACAGAACAGCGCTACATGATTTTCTCCTGATGAAACCTGTCTTCTTCAATCGTCACCAGGGGATCACACCTTGTGGAACGTGGGTTGGCGACAATGGGACCCCAGCTGAGTCCGGCATTGCTTCCTCTTACTTGTGCCGGGCTCCTCTCTGTTATCTTACCTGTCAGCCTCCCTCGGTCAACTCTTGTTCTCTTCCGACTCCGACGGTATTAGGGTATGTGAGGCCTAAGAACTCTCTTCCTTTCTCGCCTTAATTGGCTCTTCTCTCACCTTCCCAGATCCCTCATTCTTCGAGGGTTCCTCCTTCTTTTTCATTTAAATTTTGTACATCTTTTCGCTCCCAATTACATTTTGTACGTCTTTTCAATCAAAATTCCGTGTTATGAGTTTTTTCAATCAAAATTGAATTTTGCACGTACTTTCCATCTAAATTGCATTTTGCAAGCATTTTGATTTTCACTTGCATTTTGTGAGTATTTTGAATTTCAATTGCATTTTGTAAGTATTTTCAACCCCAATAGCATTTTGCCGGCATTTTCAATCTAAATTGCATTTTGTCAAGTATTTTGATTCTAATTAGCAGTTCGTGGGTATTTTGAATTTCAATTGCTTTTTGTAAGTATTTTCAACCTAAATTGCAATTTGTAAGTGTTCTCAATATACATTGCATTTTGTAAGTAATTTTAATCTAAATTGCATTTTGTGAGTATTTTGAATTTAACTTGCCTTTTTGTGAGTATTTTGATTCTAAATTCCGTTTTCTGCGTATTTTCACACTAAATTCCATTTTGTAAGTATTTTCGATCTAAATTGCATTTTGCGAGTATTTTCAACCTCAATTGCATTTTGTAAGGATGGGCAATCTAACTTGCTTTTTAGTAAGTCTTTCAATGTAGTTGGAGGCACTTTTGTGAGTATTTTGAATTTCAATTTCATTTTGTACGTATTTTCAACTTAATCCGCATTTTGCAAGTATTTTCAATCTAAATTGCATTTTGTGTGGTGGACATTTTGTACGTATTTTGATTCTCAATTGCATTTTGTGAGTATTTTCAATCTAAATTACATTTTGTAAGCATTTTCAGTCGAAATTGCATTTTGTATGTATTGTGAATCCAAATAAGTATTTTGAATCTACCATACATTTTGTAAGCATTTTCGATTTCAATTGCATCTTGTAAGTATTTTGAATTTCAATTGCACTTTGTGAGTATTTTAAATCTGAAATGGCCTTTTTCAATCTAAATTGCATTATGTACTGTATTTTCAATTTTAATTGTATTTTGTAAATACTGTATTTTGAACCTCAATTGCATTTTGTATATATTTTCAATCTCGATTTGTATTTTATAAGTACCAGTATTTTGAAATTCAATTGCATTTTGTAAGTATTTCGAATCTACATTGCATTTTGTACGTATTTTGAACCTCAACTGCATTTTGTGCGTATATTCCAATCTATTTCTTGTGAGCATTTTCCTTCTAAATTGCCTTTTTGTAAGTTTTTCTACTCTACTTTTTGTGAGTCGTTTCAATCTGGGTATCATTTTGTAGGTATTTTCAGTCTCACGTAATTTTCGTTATGGCTTCCATTTCATTGTCATTTTCGCTATCACCCAGACCATTAGTGGCCGATAACCTAAATGTTAGGCCCATTAAAACTACAATTGTCATCATCATCACCATCATTCTTCTCGCAAACAGAATATGTAGACTATTGATTGTTGACTCACTAACCCTTGGCGTTCACATGTTGATTCATTTCGGCAACCCACCAGTAAGTAACTATACCCCGACCTCGTCTCTTATTGTAATTGCCCATCATCCGTTGTTGTATTCTTTTGTTGCGACTCCCATGAATTTAATTGTTATAGGCTATGACAAATGATTTGCCATCCAAAGTCGTATCTAAATATCACTATTTATCACTTGGTAAAAATTTATAACTTGATAAATTGTATGAATAAGACTCGGTGAATTTTAATGTCAAGTAATATATTTGTATTGTTCGATAGGCGGTGATTCACTTACAGCACGAAGATATACGTTCCCATGAATACACAAGTCATAGGTTCGCTTCTTCAGGATCACAACTAAACAGGTAACAGGCTCATGTCTCTACGGACACAAGTAAACAGATGACATAGGTTCATGCCTCTACGGACACAAGTAAACAGGTGGCATAGGCTCACGCCTTCACGACCACAGACAAACAGGTAATCTACTAACATTTCTCAGTCTTTAAACACTGTTCGTGAATGCGCACGTTACCCCACGGATTCTCGCGGGTAAAATCTGGCTCCAACCTCTCGTCCAATGACCTGGGTACGACAGTAATTTACGGCCACCCGTTCATCTGAAAAGCTCACAAATTTTGCAGCCAAGCGCCCAAGAGCACTTCCGTACAGACGTTCGTAATTGCACTCTTTTCCAAAGCTTGACATGACTCACGAAGAACTGCGTTTCCTCGCGTAATTAGAGTTCATCGTACCTATGGCTTGGTTTCGTATCAAAATATTTCTCTTGAGAAATAGATTTAGGCTTCCTGTACGATGTTCAAACCCTAGCCGCTGTTCTGTTTTATACTACATATACGATTACATTCATATGTACAATAAAGTGCCAATTCAGTCTAATTACATTAATTATTAGGCTGTCTCATAAGCAGGGCTAGGATGTATATATACTTAAAAGTGTCAATATATGTTCATATATATGTAAATATATGTTTTAAAATATGGACAATAAAACTAATAAGTGTCAAAATATGCACATATGCATGTGAATATATTTTGCAAAATATGAACAATAAAATTAATTTAGCCACTAAACACTACAGTATATTTTGTTACATTTAGAGCCTACAAAAATACATGAAAACTACGGATTCAAAAATTAAATTATTCATTGTTTTTTCAGTTCATTCAATTTAATTTTGTTATTCATTCATTGATTACCTCTGCTAACATGCCAGAAAATATTTTAAATTTTCAAACTCGAAGCTTCTCCTGTTGTCTCGCAAAAGTGATTTGTATTGGCTGAAGCTTCGCACTACCGTCCGTGAGGTGATGGGCACGTATTCAAAATTCACTGTATCAGCAGGAGATACATCTGATTTTAGTTTTATATTACACATTTTCTCAAAACTTGGATTTCTTCAAAACCTGCGTATCTCAAGGTCCAGGTCTGACTCAAAGGATGCTTGCTTGCTTGCTTACATACTTAATAAATCTTTCTATGTTTAAAAATAATTTATGTACATAACTCTAAACTTGTCCTGTGTTGCCATATATTCCGTCACTGAAAACGACAATAAGAATACAATATGTACAAATTTTGCATAAAAATCACCAAATATGGAAAAGTATTTATTTTACTTATTGGGCCTAAATACGGTATTTTATCTTAGAAAAAAAAATTTAAAAATATGGAAAATAAATTTGTTTAATTGGATACGAGTTAACATAATCTATCGAGATATGTTAAAACAAGTAGTACCGTGAAGAACTAAATAGCCTATTTTCATATATCCTACTGGTCTTATTTAGGACACGAGAAAAAAAATCAGATTTAAAAATATTGCACAGCCACCATTTTTCAAAAACTCATACAATTCCATTACATTAGACGTCAGTATATTAAGGCGTGTATGAAGATGTAGGCCTACCATGCCAAGTTTCACAGCGCTCGGATGAAAATTTGCGAGAAAAATCCATTTAAATATTTAAATTTCGTGTCGCCGCCATGTTGGTTTTGTGCTCACCAGGTTATTGAATGACATATAGGTGTACTTGCATTAATAGCTTCTATAAACTTACAACTATTCAGTTTGATTGCTGTAATAGATTCGTAGATATTGAGAACCGTCTAAATATTTCAGAAGGTCACCATTTTGGATTGTTATATTTGTAGGCCATATAGTTATGAACCATTAGATGAAGATTATTTCATAGGTTCATTATTCAAACGTTCACTCCGATCTCATGATTATGACACAAGAAATAATAACTTAATTTTAAAATTTCCTACAGCCGCCATCTCGAGGTTATGTAAGCAATTGAACGAAATTAGATGTCAGTGCATTACAAAATGTATAAATAGTTGCTGTACCAAGTTTCACTGCCTTCGGATGGTTAAATCGCGAGAAAATTCAAATTAAATGTTTCGACTTCACTTGGCCGCCATGTTCGTTTTGTACTTAACAGGTTTATTAAATTCATATAGATGAACATTCAATAGTTCCCTTTATCAGCGTACAAAATATCAGGGTGATATCTGTTATTCTCGCGGAAATATAGAATGCCAGTGAAATATTTCATGCCGCTGCCATGGTGGATTAGTGAAACATTTGAAAGGCACGGTTGAGGTTGGAAGGAGCAGTGGTATGCGCCTACCGAGTTTCATTGAAATCGCTCCAGTTGTTTAGATTTTATTAGTGGGGCACTCACATACCCACACGGACAAAAGGCGATCTCATAAGCCTATTTTTAGCCTACTTTTCACATTTTGCAAAAATGAGGAAAAAGTAGACTTATGAGATCGATCCGGGAAAATGTGTGTCTGTCTGTCTGTCTGTCTGTCTGTATGGCTGTGTGTGTGTCCCCCCCCCCCCCTATCAACTCCTAAACGGCTGCAGCAATCAAAACCAAATTTAATATGAGTAAAGATGTGCACCGAAATATCTCACGTCCATATTTGAAAATGATGTCAGTGCTACCAACTGCTGAAAAAACGCACTAGAAATTTGAGCTCCATGTTGGATATCTTGCAAGGTATGCATGGGAGCTATTACAAAATTGGCACACATGTAGATAAAACTATTTCAGTTTAATTTACAGGAGGCCAACCATGACAGTGTTGCCAAAATAATGTTAAGCCTTCTGATAGGTCCAATGTTTAAATGCATATAACTTCTACACTATCAATGGATTTCAACCAAATTTAGTACGTAATATCTGTACATAAACACATATGACTGAGCGTATTCTTAAGGCCACCAGGGCTGCCAACTGTTAATAATTGCTCTCTCTATTTTTTCATCCAAATACCTATATATCAGAAAGTATGCAAGCCAACAGCTTTAAACTATGCACACGTATATTCTGACATTTTAGATTAATTTGGAGTAACTTATATACGTCAGTTCTACCAACATGATTATAAACCTGCTGATAGTACCAATTTTTAAATACATGTAACTTCTATACTATCAGTTGGATTTCAACCAAATTTCGTATGTGCTATGTGCACCATAACAGATATTACTATTAGTATTATTAAGAGCAATCAGGGCTGCCAACTGTTAATAAATGCTGTCTATATTTTTTTTACCCTAATATCAATATATCAGAAAGTATGCAAGCCAACAGCTCTATACTTTTCACACGTATAGCACCTGACATTCTAGATTAATTTGGAGTAATTAATACAAGACAGTGCTGCCAACATGATTCTATGCCTGCTGATATGGCCAATTTTAAAATACATGTAACTTCTATACTAACAAATGTATTTCATCCAAAATTGGCACAACAAGATATCATAATATTTCAGATTATTTCTGACCAGCACAAGCATGACATTGTTGGCAACATGCTTTTACGCGTGCTGATAGATCCAATGTCTAACTGCATGTAACATCCATTGGACTTCAACCAAATTTTGTATTCTGTACCTTAAGAGATGGAACTAAGAATATATTCAGTCACCCGGGCTGCCAACTGTAGTGCTCTATTAGGCTACATTATACCAGGTATATTTTGAACTAATTAGATATTTCGATATTACCAACTTAATTTCGTCATTATTCTAGATAGGTTCATATTCTGTTTGGCATGAAAAGTAGGCTGTATAGTTCTTCACGGAACTTCTTGTTTTTTCATAAATGAAAATAGGCTAAAAATATGTCTATCTGTCTAATAGAGAAATATGTAAATACGAATAAATCATATTCGTGCTCATTAAAATGTCGTGTGTTTAGTTTGGTGTTTCATAAGATAGAATTGTTTCTCTTTGGTTCGCCAATGCTATTTACAGGAGGCCGTGACTAGAATTGCGTATATTGCGAGAATGTATCAGTCGTCTGTTGTTGATATACAATCACAAATGGAACTTACAAAGTTGGAGGTTAGGGTCCTTCTAAAGCACTACTGGAAACAAGATTACAAAGCTGCTGCCGCAGCTCGATGAATATGTGGAGCGGAAGGCGAAGGTGTCGTCAGTGAGCGTGTGGCACAACGATGGTTCCAACTTGTCAACACTAAAAGAAAACACTACAGATTTACCGCGTTCTGGAATACCTAATCTAAGGGATATTGAGAATACATGCAGATTTCTGGATGAAAATCCGCAAAGAAGTACTCGTAAGCTCTCAGAAGAATTTGTGCATTAAAGGATACCATACATCGCCAGATTAAGAAACTTGAAAATCAAACAAAAGCTGTAGATATATACCTTGTGAATTGGTCCCTGAACAGGCTTAACGTAGACTGGATATCTGTCGTCAGCTTATCGACAACCCCATGGATGATAGATTTATTAGGATAATTAACACTTGTGATGAAAAATGGGTCTATTACCGCAACGCTGAAACCTCGAAACGATGGCTTAGTCCCCGTTGACCTACCAATGTCATCGTTAAACAGGATCAGTTCGGCCTCAAAGTTATGTTGTGTGTCTGGTGGAATTTTGAAGGAGTGATTTACTGGGTGTTTGTTCCTTACAGGCATGCAGTCAATGCGGATCCTTATTCTCAACAATTGGAACGAGTTCATAAAATTTTGAGGGTGAAACCGAAATAGAGTTCTCTTTCATCAGGACAATGCGCGACCTCATACTGCACGAACAATTCAGACAAAAATTCAGGAATTGGAAGGAGTCAAACAGCTACCACATCCAGCATACAGGCCTGATCTTGCGCCTTCAGATTACCATCATTATGATCAATGGCCCATTTCTTACGTGGAAGAAATTTCAAAAACATTGAAGTTGTGAAAGTAGGTCTCGCCGAATTCTTCGCATCAAAACCCAGAGACAGGTACCGTCGCGGGATGAGTAACCTTGCTGTATGATGGCTCAAGACTATAGAATCTGATGGTCTCTCACTTCAAGAATAGTTTAAATTCTTGTCAGAAAACTTTCCAAATAAATGTTGCCTTAATTAACTATATTACTTATGAGACATCCTATATATTTAACTAAAATTCTTAACACTAAACTCTGACGATAGTGAAGTTGGAATGCACTGCAATTGAAATGACCCGGATGATTAATGATAATAAACATTATAATAATAATTTTATTATAATATAATACCAAATTATTGGAAAAGGCTCTAAAGAAGGTGTTATCTATGTGATGAGGTGTGAACGTAGGTGGTGAGGTCAAACTGCTAGCATTTGCCGACGATATTGTTGTCATAACAGAGAATGAAGAGGAAATAAAAAGGACAGCTAAAGTGTTTAGAGGAGGCACAAAAAGTGGGTCTGAGGATCAATCAAGAGAAAACGGAGTGTGTGGTAGTTACAAGGGAGAGTAAAGAAGGAGCGATGGGGGCACTAGAGATAGGAAGCTTGCGGTTTAAGAAGACTGGATCCTTCAAATATTTAGGAAGCATCGTAAATTGGAATAACAACATGGAGGAAGAGATAATGAACCGTATAAAATCTGCAGAGAGGTGCATGTTTGCGATGAATAAACTATTCAACAGTAAACTGTTAGCGAGGATATAAAAACTCCGTGTTTATAAGAAAATTGTACGACCAGTATTAATATATGGGGCAGAGACATGGACACTGGGCAAGAAGATGAAGAGGAGAATATTGACCTTTGAAAACAAAGTGTTAAGAAAAATCTTCGGGTTGGTATTAGAGCAGGGAGACTTCAGAAGAAGGAAAAACACAGAAATTCACGCACTGTATAGCAAACCGGATGTGATAGCAGTAATAAGGAGCAGAAGAATAGAATGGCTGGGACATGTACTGAGAAGGGAAGAAGGGAAGGTAAAAAGATTGCTAGAAGGAAAACCACAAGGGAAAAGACCCCTTGGTAGACCAAAGTTGAGATGGCAGGATGGAGTCAGGAAAGGCCTGGAGGCCCTGGGAGCCAACGAGAATATGGCCGGAGACAGAAAGCAATGGAAGAGAATAAAGGGTAAGGTAATGACCCGACTTAGGTTCGTGTGGCCAACTAAGTAAGTGAAAATGAAAATCCACAGCCTGTTTCCAGTCTCCGACCGGGTCAGGAATGGAATGAATGAAGCCCCCATCTAGCGGCGAGGATATGAACTGTGCCGGCTGCCGAGGCCTGACGAACTCCTCTTGGGCAATGATTAAATGAATGACAGATGAAATGAAATAATAGTGGAGAGTGTTGCTGGAATGAAATGTTGACAGGGAAAACCGGAGTACCTGGAGAAAAACCTGTCTGCCTCCGTTTTGTCCAGCACAGATCTCACATGGAGTGACCAGTATTTGAACCACGGACCCAGCGGTGAGGGGCCGGCGTGCTGCCGCCTAAGCCACGGAGGCTGCCAATTAAGTAAGTAAGTAAGTAAGTAGGTAAGTATAATACCAAATGATAATACGTATTAATAATTTGAATAATAATAATACTGAATATAAACAAGATGTCGTGATTATGAGGAGAGCCTTTGTAAAAGACGAAAGTTATGTTACAATAGACTATATTTTGTATGTGTGTCTACCCCTTATTATTACGCCTGCTTTTTCAACGGGGTCAGGGATGAGATGCGATGGAAGTCAATGAGGCGGGTGGTTTCAACGGTCAGATATCTCTCCTGGCGCCAACGTGTATTGTACCGACAGCGGTAGCTACGCTTGCTAACGCTCTGCGCTAGGCCACGGGACCAAGCTAACCGCGGACTCAGTAGCTAGCCTACATATCAACGGAACGTAGTATTGATCATTGGAATTTTACATCATAAAAAAGTCTTTACACCAATATGAAACTTGGTAGCTACCGCTGTCGGTAAAATACATTTTGTATATTGAGTGCATATTTAAAGCTGGCGCCAACCTCATGAGAGATGAAGGAAGGAAGGAAGCTTGTAGTTTAACTTGACCGTTAATCTGTAGATTTTTACGTGGAATCCGAACCACAGGACATGGCATTTTAATTCGAAAATCTCACATGCATTGACCGGGAATCGAACCCGGACCGCCTTGGTGAGAGGCATACAGCTAGACCGCTGAGCCACCACGCCCCTCATGAGATATGGAGATGAATGAAACTGGGCAGGGATGTTGAAGGAAGCAGCCGTGGCTTGTCATAAAATACCGTCCCAGCATTTGCCTGGAGTTGGCAATGGGAAAACCACGGAAATTCATTTCAAGGACGGCCAACGGTGGGGCTCAAACCCACATCTACAGAGTCCGCAGTTAGCTTGGTCCCAGGGCCGAGCGCTGCGCGTTAGCGAATACATTTTGTATATTAAGTGCATATTTAAACTGTTTTATCATTTTAAATGATTTTGTCCACTTCGTCGTTACGCTTGGGTCTGGCGTTACGTTACGGTGACGGGACGAAATGTACCCAGATGCACTGAGGTGTGTGACGTCATAGTACCGCTTGGTGCATGTGTTCCCCGACAATCGCTACTTCGTTAGTATAAGACAAGAATCCCCGATTCTTGGATGTCACGGGTAATCTCGAGAACCTCTGGATGGATTCTGATGCGGTTTTCACCATGCTGTAAAGGATATATCGAGGAAAGATTCTGTAGAAAATAATTTATGTATGATCAAAGGAAGCCAAGCAGTAACGATTTCAGTGAAAAAGTCGAAAACAAACTTGGCGTCCATGCGCTTCTTAAGCTTACGCTGGGCAAACCGTTAAAAATATCAATACACTATGAGCGTAAGAATTGGTCAGCATGAAAAGTTCTACAAAAAAGTCCACGAGAGCATATCTCTATCTTCAATACCTCGCCCACTATAAGTGTTTTTATAATTTTAAATGATCTTGTCGACTTCATCGTTACGCTGGGGTCTGGCGTTACGTTACGGTGACGGGACGAAATGTACCCAGATGCACTGAGGTGTGTGACGTCATAGTGCTGCTTGGTGCATGTGTTCCGCGACAATTTCTACTTCGTTAGTATAAGACAAAAATCCCCGATTCTTGGATGTCACGGGTAATCTCGAGAACCACTGGATGGATTTTGATGCGGTTTACACCATTCTGTAAAGGATATCTCGAGGATAGATTCTGTAGAAAATAATTTATGTATGTCCAAATAAAGCCAAGCAGTAACGATTTCAGTGAAAAAGTCAAACACAAACTTAGCGTCCGTGCGCTTCTTAAGCTTACGCTGGGCAAACCGTTAAAAATATCAATATACTATGAGCGTAAGAATTGGTCAGCATGAAAAGTTCTACAAAAAAGTCCGCGAGAGCATATCTCTATCTTCAATACATCGCCCACTATCAGTGTTTTTAGACTGGATGAAAGGGGCACGTCCCCGCGCGCTTGACTTTGCTTTGCCCTTGGTTTGCACTTGCCGTTCGCGAGTAATTTGAAACAAGATAAGCAAGGTAAGTATTACGCAGATAATTTTCTAACATGTCAAGAATATTTGGCTTCGAGCGAAGCGAGAAGCCTCCAGCCATTCTAGCATTTTTCAGCCTTTCTAGCATTTAAAATGATACAAAGTCTAGTCTTTCAGACTGACTGTCACTTTTTAATGCATAGAACCATGCATATTTTGCAACTTTTAGTGTATACTGCTACGATTTCATGGTTCCCCGTTAATAATGAGCTAGTCAACGTGTTCCTCCGTAGTAACTGAAGCGACTTCAGACCAACCGTATGGAACTGCAATGTGAGTAGCGCACGAAAGCAATGATAGTGACGTTTAACGGCTTACTTATTGCACATTCTGACCTTCGTTTCACATTGGTGTAAAGATTCTTGTATGATGTAGAATTCCAACGATCAATACTACGTTCCATTAATAGGTAGGCTATGTTTTGACTTTAATGCGCCATACCAGTGCTGAGAATGAGACCTGTTTTAAGAATGCCTTAGAGTAGGTTACTCCGTAAATTCGCTTTATCGAACGCTCTCCACCTCACTGTTTCCTAGTCCTAAGCGTTAATTTCGCGTTTTGTTATTGTACCCGTTCACTTTGCACATCTTAAAATAGTTGCATGGTAGACTGACGTACGATAAATGAATGGATGTCAAATCTTTTGAATGGTCTATAGCCGCATGGCAGGAACTATAATAATGTTCAGAATCGTTTCGTGGGTGTACTTACAGTACATTGTGAGATGCTAGAAGAGAAATATCGACCACACGACGATCTTAGGTTTGCTAGGCTGCAGAAAACAATGTTGGTAAAGACAGCTCATTCACCTGGTATATTGTCTTTGTGTTTACAAATATTATAATTAGGGCTAGGATTTTTAGGTAAATAAATAGTTTTTATGTAAATACATATTTTAAGCATTTTTTCTATAAATACATAAATTCCTGCTTTTCACTTATAAGCACATAAAAAGACATAATATTTACATTTAAAAAAATCAGTATGCTAGATCTTTCAGTTTATTGCATTTTTATTGTGTGTTACTTCAACGGGGAAGAACCTGTGAGCTATCTAATCTTCATACAACTGTTTTATTCTTCACTTGCCACTCACTGTGGAAGCCGGGGATTTCCTCGTCCATAGTCATATTGCACCACGTACTAGACCTCCCCCTCCCCCAGCTTACTGTGAAGTGTAAGGCAGTTCTACGATGCCTAAAGTAAAAACAACTACAAGTTATCGTCTGTTACAGAATAAAAAGATAATTTTGCTTCTGATAGGGGCGTTCTGTTCTGCCAAACATGTGGGAAAGCAATCCAGGCTGAACAGCGATCTTAAGTTACACAACACCTCAAGGGCAGGAACCATATGGGAAGATGGGTTTTGCAATAATTGTCGGTGATTGTGATGGACAACGTGAATATGTATCTTGTTGTGTATTGTAATTCTCCAGTAGTCAGTGAGGTATAACGTAAATTGCATTCGTGAGTACTGCATATTGTTTATATTCACATTATTAATTAAATTATAATTAAATATTTTTACTTTTTTGTCACATATTTCAGGTATTTTTAATACATAAAAAATAAATAATTTCCAGATTTTTAGCACCTAAAAAATCCGAGCCCAAATTATAATAGTAATGCCATATAAAATGGTCTAACAAGAACGTGGCTGAAAAGAGAGTAACTGTGTACTTGGGTAGAGCTTAATTTCTGCAATGGGGTGAGTGAAGTGTCGGAGGTTTCTTTATGAAACAACGTGAACATAAGCAGCTCAGGGCTTGATGCCTGTGTTCTGTCCATGACAAGCAACGTTGGCTATTGTAGCGGCCTTTTGACAGATCAGATACACTATCATATGACTGCGGGTCGACTACTGTATACTTGGCCAAGCGAAAGATCTTCTTTTGCATTTGTCTGACTCACGCTAAGCCAGCCCCAGGCCTACTCTGATGTAGAGCACTGAGGAAATATAATAGCTGGCTGTATAAATGTAGCTACTGTTGGAAACATCATGCCAGTTGCCGAGGAAATTCTGACAGAGTAGTCAACTTGCTTGTTCTTATGAACTCTTCATAATTTTTAAATTTTACTGCAATTGTAAAATAATATTCTACATTAAAGGTGTACTTGATTGTTGCTTCAAAGATAAGACTGAGGCCATCTTTATCATCAGTTCAATGTACTTCTATGCCCAAGAAATGTGACTGAATGATCTGTGTTATTGTGGCATCTGTAGTAGTGTATGTGTAGCAGAATCCAAGATTAGAGTTATTTTATTAATTATGTTACTATACGGGATTATTCAGCTATGAGGGCCACCTCAAATATCTACGGAACCGTTTAAGATATTGACATTTTTTTTAGAATTCTTAAATCGTATTAAGGGGCTCTTACAACACGGTCCACTTGGTCCCCAGGACATTCTGTAAGAACAGGGTCTTCATTTTTGCTTGGCAAGGACATTCTCGCTCACGCGCTCCGCCAGTGACAGCTCAGTTCCCGGCTGCCGCGCGCGCGTATATAGGCTACGGCAGAATACGGTGATTAAAATCAGTATCATGCATTTTTACTCATCATGCTTACAGTAGATGCTGAAAATGTTCCCCATCTGCTGCCAAACATAACCGGCATCTCCTTATGAAGTTTCCGGTTACTCCGGTTAATTTAACTTCAGTAAGGAAATGATAATTTTTATTGTTCACTGAACCTGTACTTTTGAATCTCTTAGCCAGTTGATTTATTGCCCGATTTATAGGAATGGGTCTCCCTGGAAATGTCATTCGAAACTTTTGTCTTGTTCTAGCGCACGTTATGTACGGCACGTATTGTGCAGACCTTCGCTCGACCTTGGTCGCCGGTCCTCCGCCTGGTTGGCGCGAGGTCTCCAGCCGGGTATTCCCTCGCTCTTCTGTAGACGTGTGAGCTCTGAGCTAATTGGGTGTTTGTCTTTCAGTGTTTTATAAAGCTACTGTGTACCGGTACTGTATATCGTATTGTGTAGGGTTTTATTGTGATTGTGTGTAGTGCTGTAATGCCTTACCTGTAAAATATTCGTTACGTGAACGTGTATATCTGCACAATACGTACATAAAGTGCACGAAATCTTGCGCTAGAACAAGACAAAAATTTCGAATGACATTTCCAGGGAGGCAACTGAATTTATTCCATTTATTGCGTACTGTGATGCATACATATTCAAAATCCAGTCTCTTATGTACGTATGCCTTTCTCCCTCTCCACTTCGTCCTGAATTCTTAGCGGAAATATCTGACGATACCTCAATGAAGAGGATAAATAATACTGTAAGTTCGGAATTTTTTAGTACTGGCGGACCTGCGACAGTGACTTAATGTAGACTACATATTAAAATCAGAAATGCAACGAAACTCGCCCCTTTAGTTCATTGTGAACGTCTTGTCTAATGGTAATTCATACGAGTCAGGTTAACCCGAGGTTAACCATCAAACATTTTGAAAATCTACAAATCACAGTATGCTATGAATGAAATACATTATGTATGTGAGTTTGTCAACAAGGAGTGGGTAACACAAGAGAATCATGCACTCCACATTCCAGCGGCTAGCGTATCGCTTTCTGTCTAAAGCTGGGTTTTCCTAGCTCCGCATTTTGTGCGGAGCCTACTCAACAACATGGAATCAGACGGCATCGTTTTCCTACACCCCTCCGCGGTGCGCAGTACGCTCTGCGCAACGGGACGACTCCTTTGAGAGCAGTCAAGTGCGGACCGCGCTCCGCAACTGACGAGTATTTGGGCAGTCATCTCTTGTGTACTGTTGATTTCTTTCTTTGCCACGAAATTCAAAAAGAACTAATTGAGTGTATACAGTAGTTCTAAGTTAAGTTCAGCTTAACTTTGTCCAAAGAAACTATTTTTTTAACCCATTTTATATTTTTTTAAATTTTACTATCGATTTTTATTAAATAAAGAAATATTTTCTGGAATGATTCGCTATATTAACTATTTTTCATTGAAAGATACATTAATTTAATTTAATTAGACAAATTTAGTTAATTGATTAGACGTAGGCCTAATAAATTAGCTTGTTTAAAATTTCCAATAAATACATTCTACAAACTTACCTCAACGTAAACGCCAGCTTCTACGCCTCAGATATCGGTCTTCAAATCCTGTTGCAGGACTCGCTTGCAAGATCATTTTCTACCAAACCAAGCAAGTATTCAAACTGACACCTAGTAACTCTGAAGTAAGATTTGAACTTCACTTCGTCGTCGAGCAAATGTCTGTGGATTAAAAGTTTAAACACTCCTTCTTGCTCTCTAGATGTGTACATGGAACTGACATATTTCCGCACTGTATAAAGACGACCAACAATGAAGTAAATTTCATCTTCAATCTCTTCTTCCTCTTCTAATTACATCAATAACACTATTTTTTTCTTGCTCAGAGGACGAGAGCTCATATTCACTCACTTCTCAAACAAATGAAAACTTGAAATAGACGCAGCGCATTGCTGAGCTAAGAAAACGCTACCGCGCAGCGCATTGGGATGTGCGGAGAGAGGTCCGCAGAGCGCAGTGCGCAGTGGAAAACACTCCTTAATGCCAACACATATGGAAAACTTTAATATCTCAAAAAGAAATCGTCAGATTTGTAAAATAAGCACGTCATTGAACTTGTCACTTGATTCTTAGTTGTTTTATTGGGTGAAATTAGTATTGTTCTATTTAAAAACCGAAAGCTGCTGCTAGTTTCTCGTTAACTACGTACAGTATGTTCTAGGGATGAAATGGACCGTGTTGTATGAGCCGCTTAATACGATTTAAGAATTCTAAAACAGAATGTCGATATCTTAAACGATTCCGTAGATATTTGAGGTGGCCCTCTTAGCTGAATAACCCTCTAGTTCTTTATTTGTAGTGACGTTAGGGCTCCATCTATGTAGATCATGGCCATCCAGACATCGTTCCCCGAGGGCTAGCACTCCGGCCGCACTCTAAGCCAGTGCTCCGAGCGCTTTGTCGGAAGATAGTTTCAGAAGCGGTAGGAGGAGCTTGGCTGGCTGAGTGCGCTGAAGTGTGCAGCTGATCTATCAGTCGCTAGTCTAGTCCAATGCGCTTTGTTGACAGCGTGTAAGTAAGTCAGTTTCACAGTGGTCATGACTGAACAGCATACAAAAAAGGAGTGATGAAGCAGCAGTCTTTAAAGCAGGATGGGAAATTTCATTTTTCTATACAGCTTATAAAGGGCATGCCAAATGTTTAGTGTGCAACAGAGATGTAATGTGTTAAAAAGAACACAATTTGTTGTTGAATTTTCCTCTATAATATGTTCACATTTCACTTTGGAATAAATCATAATAATCTTTACTTAACACTTGTGTTCGTTTCCTGCTCATTCCATACATCGGAGTACCATTCGATTTGTATATGTGGTATATTTGTTATGGCAAAACAGCCCTATTAATATATCAACAATCCCACAGGAGCCGACGGCCACACGACTGTACGTACGTATCTAGTGAGCGGTGTCCGAACATCGTCCGTCTCCTCGCTGCCACAGTGCAGTGGTAGGAGCGCTAGTCTGACTGCCCAGTGCTCCCCGAGCGCGGCCGCGCTCCCGGAGCGCAATGACTGGATGGCCCTGGTGTAGATGGTGTGGTGGCTAGTATTCTTGGGGGTCGCCCCGGAGGTCCGGGTTCCATTCCCGGCTCTGCCGAGCAATTTAATTCTGGTCGGAGGGCTGGAACTTACATTTTCAAGAAGTCGACTGTGCGCCATATTCATTGTGATAGTCTCAAGGCCAATGCTACCAAGGTACGTTTATAGTGCTTCCAGTTTAGCAAGTTTCGTGTTGATTGTGCGACCACATCCGGAAGATTTGATTCATTAAATTCATTAAACCGCTGATAGTTTGCCTTGTAGGCTATAGATAAAGTCACTTGTACAATTTTTCTTTCTTACGAAGTTTCGTCATGATATCTAGAACAGATTGTGGGTCATCGATTTTAAAAACATATTTCCAAGATGAAGGTTGCATGCTATGTGCTTCGTGATATTCTATGATCAATGCTAGCGAGGTCTCTTGTATGATACCCCTCTTATACCCAGTTACTTGTCTATTGGGCAATTACATTCTGAGTTATTGGCTTCAATAATAATTGAATAGCATAGTAAGTTCAGCACTGCTACACCACGGGTTCTTACAGTGCGGTATGTAAAGAGATCAATAGCCCACAGAGTAGTAGTTGTTGTTGCTTTCATTTAGGGGCTTGGGGATCATGGTCATTTCAGCCCAGTGCTCTTGTGTGTGTGTATTATTTGTCTGATAACCTGTTTTATTGTGGTATCTGCATTAGTGTTTGTATTTGTAATTGATGCAGGTTTCGAGGTGGCCATAGACTTAAAAAAGGAACCAGCCCTGTGTTTGCCTGTAGTAGAAATGGTAAACCACGGAAAACTTCTAGGATGGATGAGGTGGAAATCGAACCCACCTCTTCTCAGTTTTGCTTGAGTGTATCCTCAGACAAGAATTACATTTCTTGGCAGAGCCGGTAAGACTGCAGAGTGGGCTTGTCCTTAAATGTCGTGCCCTCGCACGTTTGCCTTAACTCTCACGCTGTTGACAGAGTATTCGGGTATCTTCGGTCAAAACGGCCATGATTTTGGCTGTACGAGCAACACTCGTGGCTCTCCTGGGAGCCCTAGATCAGCACCCCGGATCTAGGAAATAATCTTAGGCATTAGACGAGGAATGTTGACATTTGTTTATTTATGTTTCTTTTCACTACATCTTTAAAGGCAGCGCGACGAAAGTTCAACTCATGCGATTATTTGGATGTACGATATGCATACAGAAAGTCCATTATGATTAAGATTCTGACGTCTAGTTATTTTAAGTTGGAGGAAAGCGAGATATTTCAGGTGTTGCTGATAGACCAGGATGGGCGGACCGCTCCACTGCCCGTGGCCAGCGTGAATTCTGATGAACTGACAAGGGCCATGCAGTTGCGGTAGTAGACGTAGAGGCGTTGCCAGGCGCGACCTTCAGCAACCACCCGAGATGGGGGCAGGGGCAGAGAGGGTAGGCAAGTTCCTACATTTGCACCTAGCCTCATTCGATGGGACCGGAATGGTGCACACTCAAGCACGTTTTATTATTATTATTATTATTATTATTATTATTATTACTGTTATTATTATTAATATTCTTAAGTTTGGTGCTTTTCAAACCACACAATTATTATTATTATTATTATTATTATTATTATTATTATTATTACCGCTGGGTCCATGGTTCAAATCCCGGTCACTCCATGTGAGATCTGTGCTGGACAAAACGGAGGCAGACAGGTTTTTCTCCGGGTACTCCGGTTTTCTCTGTCAAAATTTCATTCCAGCAACACTCTCCACTATCATTTCATTTCATCTGTCATTCATTTAATCATTGCCCCAGAGGAGTGCGTCAGGCCTCGGCAGCCGGCACAGTTCATATCCTCGCCGCTAGATAGGGGCTTCATTCATTCCATTCCTGACCCGGTCGGAGACTGGAAGCAGGCTGTGGATTTTCATTTCATTATTATTATTATTATTATTATTATTATTATGAGAGAATGCGTTGGAGAATACATTTCATGTTCCAAACTATCTCTTACGGATGATAAATTCCTACTTGAAAGATCGTTCGATGCTTTATAACACGACAGAAGGACAACGCCGGGTACGGGTTTCAGCCGGAGCAGCACAGGGTTCGATTTTAGGACCAGATCTATGGAATACCACATATGATAGCTTGCTGAGATCTGAAGTCCCTGATGAAACTATCCTAGTAGGTTATGCAGATGATGTTGCTGCTCTTGTAGCAGGAAGAAGTGTCAAGCAGGCACAGTTGCGACTCAATATGGTAATGCGTACAATCAATAATTGGCTGGAGGAACATGGTCTGTCTCTAGCACTTAGTAAGACAGAAATTGTAATCCTAACAAAGAAGAGAATTCAGACAATACTCCCAATACAGGTAGGAGACATACAAGTAGAGACGCGGCCAGCAGAAAAATATCTGGGCCTCATGATCGACAATAAACTGAATTTTGGAGAACAAATTAGACGGACTGCAGATAAGGCGGCAAGAGGAGTAACGTCTCTCAGTCGGCTAATGGCCAATGTTGGTGGGCCAAAATCTAGTAAAAGGAGATTACTGATGACAGCCATCCATTTAGTTCTGCTGTATGGAGCGGAAATATGGGTGGATGTCCTGGATAAGGAAATTTATGGGAAGTCACTAGCACAAGTGCAGAGGCGGGGTGCTTTACGCGTGGCATCTTCTTATCGCACGGTCTCTGAAGAGGCAGTTCTTGTTATTGCTGGGATAATTCCATTTTTTTTCTTGCGAAAGAACGCAAGTACATTTACTGGAGGAAATCGGAAGTAGGTTTACAAAATGCAAGACGAACAGCAAGAGTAGAACCTTCCATAATTGGCAGATCAAATGGGAGCAAGGACACCGAAGACAGTGGACTAAGAGAATGATACCCCAGGTGCAGGTTTGGACAGAGAGGAAACTTGGTGAGGTTGGTTATTTTCTCACGCAGTTCTTGACTGGCCATGGGAACTTCTGTTCTTACCTCAAAAATTACTCGTCAGATTTGCAAAATAAGCACGTCATTGAACTTGTCACTTGATTCTTAGTTGTTTTATTGGGTGAAATTAATATTGTTCTATTTCAAAACCGAAAGTTGCTGCCAGTTTCTCGGTAACTACGTACAGTATGTGCTGGGGACCAAATGGACCGTGTTGTATGGGGAAAGTGGATTCACCAGATTGTATCTACTGTGTTAATGAGCTAGATAATGCTAATCACACCTTCTTCTCTCGTGGACAGTGGGTCCAAAATAGGCAGTCCCTTCAAGATCGCATTGATATAGAGATATCTCCGGACAATATTTTTGCGGTAATGCTACAACATGAAGAACATTGGAAACTTGTAGCAAGTTTTGTTGAAGATATCCTCCGAACAAAGCAGACGGATCTGGATCACCACTGAAGATAATTCACTCAAGAGGAGAGCCCTACGGGCAAATATAAAATGACTCTAGCCTGAAGTAATGTGATAAACGGTTCCAGGCTAGTGTTCAGAAATAACGGGGGGAGTTTTAGTCGGTAGTCTGCTACTCAGGAGCCCGACACTAAGTGCGTAAATGCATTTCTTCCCCTTAAAAAAATAAAAATATATATATTATTAGAAAAGACCAGTGCTGCTCCGCTACATTCATTTCAACAACCCTATAGTACGGTACAGCTTTCCATACGACATTTACTGTTCATATGCCTTTATGCTAATGACCTGAAAAGGCAATTACCGTCGTCTTTCGTTTTTATAACATGTATAATATTGAGGTTCGCCTGCGATTCGTCGTACGATTATTGTGTTGAGAAGACATACAACCTCTAAGAACGAATGCTGAAAGAAAAAGGCCAACCAGCCAGCGCCTGCGCCAGCGCTTGGATGTTGTATAGGGGCAGTCCATTTGACTCCTGGGCGCATGCGTGTTAAAGAACACTTGACTCGCTCCTCCCCTCACTATGGCTAATTAACATCTCGGCCAAAGCAATGACCTTGGTGAAATGAACACTCACTATTACTGTAACACACGAATGATAGAATCAAGTAAGTTGGGTCTCAAGCCAACAAACGTAGTTGTTACACAATTACTTGTTTTAATAAAAGATGAATTTGTTTCCTGATTATTAGCCTATTTTCATTTATGAAAGAAAATAGGCTAATGAGATTACCTTTAGTCCGTGTGTGTGTGTGAGTATGTATGTGTGTGTATGTGTGCGTATGAATGTGTGTTTCCCCCTAATACAATTTAAACGGCTGGAGCGATTTCAATGAAACTCGGTAAGGACATTGTACTATTCTTTCTGACCCCGACCGTGCCCTTCAAATTTTATTACGTCTAACCTATCCAACGTGGCGGCTGTATGAAATATTTCACCGGCATTCCATATCTCCGAAACTATGACTGATATCACCCTGACTAGAAGTTCACCTATGTAACTTTGAAAACCTTTTAAATACAAAACGAACATGGCGGCCAAGCTAATTTAAAAAATTTAAATAGACTTTTCCCGTGATTTAACCGTCCGAGTGCAGTGGAAGATAGTAGAGTAAATTTGTATGCATATTTTGATGCAATGACATATAATTTAGTTCAATTGGTTACATAACCTCAAGATGGCGACTGTGCGAAATTTCAAGATTAAAATTGTATTTTTTGTGTCCTTATGATGCAATCGACGTCAACGTTTGAATAATGAACCTTCGCAATAATCGTCATCTAAGAGCTCTATGTCCTATTCAGTATGTAACAAGAAGTTCCGTGACGAACTAAAGCGCCTACTCTTCTTAAAATTTAAGATTCATGCCAATGATTAACCTATATGGATCTATCTAGAATAATGGCGAAATTAAGTAGGTAATATCGAAATTTCTAATTAGTTCGAAATACTGTATACCTGGCATAATGTAGCCTAATAGAGAACTACAGTTGGCAGCCCTGGTGACTGAGTACATTCTTAGTTCCATCTCTTAAGGTACAGAACACAAAATTTGGTTGAAGTCCAATGGACAGCATGAACGTTACACAGTTAAACATTGCATCTAACAGCGCGCGTAAAATCATGTTGGCAACAATGACATACACGAATTGGTCAGAAATAATCTGAAATAATATGTTCTATTGTTGTGTCAATTTTGAATGAAATCCATTTGTTAGTATAGAAGTTACATGCATTTTAAAATTGGACCTATCGGCAGGCTTAGAATCATGTTGGCAGCACTGACGTAGGCCTATATTAGTTACTCCAAATTTATCTAGAATGCCAGGTACTATACGTGTGCAAAGTTTAGAGCTATTGGCTTGCATACTTTCTGATATATTGATATTAGGGTAACAAAAAGAGTGACAGTATTTATTAACAGTTGGCAGCCCTGGTTACTCTTAAGAATCGGCATAGTAATATCTGTTATGGTACACATAGCACACACGAAATTTGGTTGAAATCCAAAAGATAGTATAGATGTTACATGTATTTAAAGTTGGACCTCTCAGCAGGCTTAGAATCATGTTGGTAGCACTGACGTATATAAGTTACTCCAAATTAATATAGAATGTCAGGTACTATATGTGTGCATAGTTGAAAGCTGTCGGCTTGCATACTTTCTGATATATGGATACTTGGATTAAAAAAATGAGAGCATATATTATCAGTTGGCAGCCCTGGTGGCTCTTAAGAATTCGCTCAGTCATATCCGTTTATATACACATAGCGCATACGAAATTTGGTTGAAATCCAATTAATAGTGTAGAAGTTATATGCATTTAAAATTTGGACTTATCAGCAGGCTTATAATCATTTTGGCAACACTGTCATGTAAGGCCTCCTGGAAATTAAACTGCAATATTATTATCAATACCTGTGCCAATTTTGAAATAGCTCCCATTTATACCTTCCAATATATCCAACGTGGAGCTCAAATTTCAATTGCGATTTTTCAGCAGTTGGTAGCACTGACATCATTTTCAAATATGGCCGTGTGATATTCAGGTATAGATGTTTACTCCTACCAATTTTTGTGTCGGTTGCTGCAGCCGTTTAGGAGTTGATAGGGGGGGGGGGACACACACACAGCCAGACAGACAGACAGACACACATTTGCCCGATCTCATAAGTCTACTTTTTCCTCATTTTTGCAAAATGTGAAAAGTAGGCTAAAAATCCAACACGGCGACCATACGAAATATTTAGACGGTTCTCAATATCTACTAATCTAAGACAGCAATCAAAAGGAAATTTTGTATGTTGATAAAGACTTTTAACCTAACTTCACCCATGGGACTTTCAAAAGCCTGATGAGCACAAATCCTACATGGCAGCGACGAAAAAATTAAATATTTAAATGGATGTTTCTCGCGATTTAACCATCCGAGCCCAGTGAAACTTGGTACGGTAAATGCTTACACAAATTTTAATCCACTGACATCTAATTAATTTTAATTGTTTTCATAACCTCAAGATGGCGGCTGTGCGAAATTTTAAAGTCTCGTTTTTATTTCTTGTGTCCTAATCATGCGATTGGAGTTGAAATAATAAACCTATGCAATAATCGTCATCTATTAATACATAACTCAATGGCCTACATATATAAAACTCCAACATGGCGACAATCCGAAATATTTAGACGGTCGTCAATATATACTAATCTATGACGGCAATCAAACTTAAATTTTGTGTGTTGATAGAGGCAATTCAGTTAAGTAGGATATATGAAAATGGGCTATTTAGTTCTCACAGAACTACTTGTTTTAATATACGTATAAGATTGTGTAAACTTAATCAGCGGCACCGTAACTAATTCTACTGGACCTCTTTGAATTCCATTCATAGGCATAAGTTATAAACTTTATAATTATCGCTCGTACTAATAGTAGTTTCGTACATATCGCTATTGTCAATAATAAAAGGAGAAACATTATTCCAGTTTCTGTAATATGTTTAACAGTTCTTTTTTCTAACCTGAGTGAATGAACTCTGATTGTTGAACACACAATATGCTAATGGCATGAACAGACAAATGCCGTCAACTTTCATTCTTATAAGAGTTTGTCTCTGGCTAGCTGTTCCTAAGATTCGCTTCGGACATGACTCTTGCGTTTTACAGCACACAAACTCACTCTTATTTTGAAACTGCAAATCAACCACTAAATCGAGTGTCTTGGCATTCACGTTTTCAACTGAGAACTAATATTTAGGATGTCATAATGACCAATCCACCCATCTCCGGAGTACAGTAAGGAAATTATTCCCCTTGCCGGTGCATCTTCGGATTTTGAATTTAGCATTTTATTATTAGTAATTATGGCAATATCCATTTTGAAAACTTGAGCTCCATGAGCTGAATGTTTGGGAAACTACAGAGTGGAACATAGTTGCTGATAGATATAGTATGCAAATGGAAGATTAATGTAGATGGAATGACAGAGCTCGTTTTAATGCCCACAGAGGACAAATCAGGGAGGGACACTAATGATGTGATAGTGAGGTCAACAGTTTTAATAAGCCTACTGTTCACCAGTTGTAGGATATCGTGGTCATTTCCACCCCGTATACTTCTCTCTGTGTGTACATAGGCTATATATCTGGAGCTGGGAGGAGAAAGGGCGAATATTGTATGTAATCTTATTGCTGATTCGCCCTTTCTCCTCCCAGATCCTGATATGTTTTATATAATAACCTGTGTTATTGTGCTGTCTGTAGTAGTAGTAGTAGTAGTAGTAGTAGTAGTAGTAGTGGTAGTAGTGTGTGCATTTGTGATTGAGACCAGGATTAGGAAGGAGGTGGCGGTGACCGCAAGTTGCGAGTGAACCTGGCATTATGCTCGGAGTAGAAGAGAGAGAAACCACGAAAAACCACTTCTAAGATGGCTACTGAAAATCGAACCCACCTCTTCACACTTTTGTCTTCCTCAGGCCTGAATTAAATGTCTTATCAGAGCCGGGAATCAAACCCGTACCTCAAGGGTGACACTGCGCCAAAAGGAAGACTTTTATAACCTCTCTGAGGCAATTTCCCAGCATGGTGAGGTTAAGTCAGTTAGGTGACCACTTAGTGCGAGGGATTGACCCCATGAATAACCTTACTGCAAAGAGGAGCGCCGTTCACCACCTCGCAGGCCCTCAACCATCGATTTAGTAATATCGGCGATATCTTATCGAAGACTTGGGGCACAAGTGTTATTAATGTTCCCACAGCGTTCCGCCTATCTTCTCCTGTGCTCTACTGTTTAACACCCACATTCATTACCAGCGCTCGTAAACACACCGCACCTGTGCTGTTAGCACCTGAGCTAGGTTCATGAATAGCCCATCTCCAAGGAGCACACATCTACTGCCGTGTATAGAAGAGCTGCTTTGAATGTGGGCTACCACTTTGCTTAATCTGCAGGAAAATATCTAAATGTAACATATCTAAACACATCCCTTATGATATGAGACTGAAATAAGTTTAAATACCTTCTGTTTGTTTGAAAATATGTTTCAATTAGAAACCCGAAATGTTGATAGTTGAAAGCAAGGTTTAAATACGGCAACCCGCCAAATATCCTATAAACATAAATAAAAAAGAAAAATTGGAGCATGAAAGAAATCTTCCTAGTCTAGAAAACCACAAAATATTAACCTTCAAAAAAAATCCACACTTTAAAATTAAGTCGTGGCTTTTCAAAATTGGCTAAGGGAATCAAACACATACGCTAATGAAATATTTAAAATTTTATCAAAATGTTGTGAAATTAAAATTAGTTTTTGATTGTCTAATTGTAGAAATCACAAATATATACAGACCTTTCCACACCACCACACTCACTATGTGCATCATATGGCATTGAAAGCAAATGACCCACAGGAGAGTCTTGTGAATTGAGTCTGGGGCAGAACATGCAACTTGCATCTCCATTGGTTGGGAAGTTCCCACTTGATAAATCAAGTTTGTCATCACTATCATCCAGAATAGAATCCAGAAGAACATCATCATCTGATTCTGAAGACAATTTAATCCGCTTAAATGGCCATTTTCTGGTACTTGAATCTTCCCCACTAGTTAGACGCTTCCCCTTCAATTTGTGATTGTGAATTGAGTGGTCATATCTTTCCGCAAGCACATTTTTACACCATTTGTGCCATTGTTGCTTCCGAAAGTCAACCTCTTCTTGCCCTTATTCACTGAAGATGTTTCAAGAAATGTAGACAACTCCTCTTTAAATGGAATTCCAGTGGTAGCACAAGAACCAACAGCCTTGCGACCTCGGGCAAAGCATTTTTGGATCGGTGGATATATTTCAGTTGACTTGAATCCATTCGCTGCATTCTCTCCATTCTGCACGCTGAGGTAGGCCTTTTCAATCAGTTCCATAATATAATAAGCCATTACAGATCTGTTGGAATGCCGAAGTCATTGCCTTACCCCCTCAATATGATATGTTTCAAAGGGACCCATGAAGTTCTTATACAATGCTTGGAGCTTGTGCGTTGAGTGAGGTGGAAGTGAAATTACCATGACATGGTTTGCTCCAGCCATGCTAATGACATAGACATTCCCAACAAGATTGTATTGCCCATCAAGAATAAGTGAGGCAGCTGCCTCTTCTGTTGGACGAACCTTGTCTACGAAATGAGTACCACTCTCTAACGAGGTTTGTCTGCACCCATCCGAAGTGTGGGCCATTCCAATAGAACCCGGAGGGCATTCCGTCACCAGTACATTCGACATGTTGTTCTGGGGTACATTGCAAAAGGAGGTGCGAATTGTCCGGATATACTCACACAGGCCGTTTACATTTCCTTCCTATGACGTGAAGGATTTTGTTCTGCACAATGGAATGTCCCATCTTATCGACCTTATATACACACATCAAAAAAAGTTTTGCATCACCTCGGTTCCCAGATCTCCGGCATATAGACGTTGACTGTGTATATTGTATCCAAGATACAGTCCCTTTGACTGTTCATAGATGTCACTAAAACTGCTCAAAGATGTAAACAACCATGCATGAGCAGGGCCTATTAGACGGAGGGGGTACGACAGCCGATCAGTTCCAGTCATTCCACCAGGACGAAGGTACGCTGCTCATGTTGTCTGTAGTTCTACCATGCCTAGAAGGTCAATACCGCAGTTCGATCGCGTCCGCATTGTTACTTTGTGTCAAGAAGGGCTCTCAACAAGGGAAGTTTCCAGGCGTCTCAGAGTGAACCAAAGCGATGTTGTTCGGACATGGAGGAGGTACAGAGATACAGGAACTGTCGATGACAGGCCTCGCTCAGGCCGCCCAAGGGCTACTACTGTAGTGGATGACCGCTACTTACGGATTGCCGCTCGGAGGAACCCTGACAGCAATGCCACCATGTTGAATAATGCGTTTCGTTCAGCCACAGGACGTCGTGTTTCAACTCAAACTGTGCGCAATAGGCTGCATGATGCGCAACTTCACTCCCGACGTCCATGGCGAGGTCCAGCTTTGCAACCCCGACACCATGCAGCGCGGTACAGATGGGCCCAACAACATGCTGAATGGACCCCACGGAATTGGCATCACGTTCTCTTCACCGATGAGTGTCGCATATGCCTTCAACCAGACAATCGTCGGAGACGTGTTTGGAGGCACCCTGGTCAGGCTGAACGTCTTAGACACACTGTCCAGCGAGTGCAGCAAGGTGGTGGTTCCCTGATGTTTTGGGGTGGCATTATGTGGGGCCGACGTACGCCACTGGTGGTCATGGAAGGCTCCGAAACGGCTTTACGATACCTGAATGACATCCTCCGACCCATAGTGCAACCATATCGGCAGAATATTGGAGAGGCATTTGTCTTCATGGACGACAATTCTCGACCTCATCGTGCACATCTTGTGAATGCGTTCCTTCAAGATAACGACATCGCTCGACTACAGTGGCCAGCATGTTCGCCAGACATGAACCCTATCGAACATGCCTGGGATATGTTGAAAAGGGCTGTTTATGGACGTCTTGACCCACCAACCACTCTGAGAGATTTACGCCGAATTGTCGTTGAGGAGTGGGACAATTTGGACCAACAGTGTCTTGATGAACTTGTGGATAGTATGCCACGGCGAATACAGGCATGCATCAATGCAAGAGGACGTGCTACTGGGTATTAGAGGTAGTGGTGTGTACTGCAATCTGGACCACAAATGCTGAAAGTCTAGCTGTATGATGGTACAACATGCAATGTGTGGGTCTCATGAGCAATAAAACGAGCTGAAATGTTGTTTGTGTTGATCTCTATTCCCTTTGTATTTAACGGTTCCGGAACTCTTGGAACCGGGGTGATGCAAAACTTTTTTTGATGTGTGTATAATATCGGCAGGACATTTGTATTTGTCGTAAGCTTCTTCCAAAAATGTAAAGGAGATCTCTATATACCCCTTATAGAAGCCCTATTGTTTATTAAGTGGTGATACAATATTTGTTAAATTATAAACGATCCATGTCAATCTAGTCAAGTGATAAAAATCACTAAGAGCAAAGTAAAGGTCACTTAGGATAGAGTGATACTTAGAGGCATAAAATGTACCTCATGTAACGTATATAAAATAATATTCGCTTCGGAAGAAGGTAATTATTCTTATTATGATGACATATGAATTTCAGACAATGGTCATAGCAGAGTATTTTTAATTGAACGCCTGTAGGCTCCCAGCAAGTTAAAATTCCAAGTTGTCCCAACTTTGGCTGCCAGATGTCACTGACAACTAGCGGTGAACGTTGGAACCTGATGAGCGCTTCTAACCAAATAACCTACTCGTTTGGCTACACATTACCAATTGTAGTGGTAGGTTCTTTTACGTGCCATAAATCTATGACATGGGCCCACCGGCTTTACTTCCTCTTCGAAGGAAGGCATACTGAAGGATTTTAACGCTCTTCAAAATCCGATGACTTCGGCCGGGTTTGAACCCACCCTCTTGGTTATAGCAGTTGAGCATGCTACCGACAACGCCACCGAAGCCGCCTTATTCTATTTTATTTCTGATGAAAAGTTATTTCAGTTAATTTCTCAGTTACTTCTACGGTAATTCACAGAGCCACAGATCAAAAGAAGACTTGACCCCATTTGAAACAGCTTTTGTAAACATCAGTCTTGTAAAAAAAAAAAAAAAAAAAAACAAGCACAGCTTATAAAGTTTCAGATGTCTGTGAATATCAGCTCATGAGATCAAAGTCACTCCGATTCACTGTAAGTACATCACAGTACATCTATGATACGATTGAGTGCGAATATCTCGAGGAAATCAGGTGCGAAATTGCGGTGTTATCTGGGGATTAAAATTGACCAGCTTGCCCAACAAGTGGAAGAATCAAATTTGGAGGACTGTGAAAAAGTTAAAGTGTTGTTGCTACATGTTGGGACGAACGATTTGAAGAAGAGGGCTACAGCTGATTACATCATGGGGGAACTCTACGAACTAGGCAGAAAAGCTAAAAGCAAGTTTAGAAATGCAAAAATTATAATGAGTGGCATTGTTCGGCGGGGAGATGTTCTGTTAAGGAGAGTTAAGACTGTAAATGACCGCATGGACTGGGTATGTGCACAACTGGGATTAGTGTACGTAGAAGCTGACTGCTGGATTGGTGGCCGTGACTTCGCCCGAGACGGGCTGCATCTAAATCGACGGGGCGCTTTCAACCTAGGGAGCCTACATGACAGGGTCATTGGTTCGTGCCGGCTTTTGTGAGGAGGAGCAGGTCCAGAGGTTGCCAGCCGATGGGAACAGAAGTAGCTATTTCGAGATATTTGCTGCGGAGGTAAGACTCTAAGATTACTGCAGGTTAATTGTCAGAGTTTAGGAAATAAATTAATTGAATTTTGGAATCTTGTAGAGACGTATTCTCCGGACATTGTCATTGCAACTGAATCCTGGTTATATGAGGACATAAATAGTAGCGAAATAATTGAAGGGACCTACGAAATGTACAGAAGGGATCGGGGGAAGCGAGGTGGTGGGCTATTTATTTGTGTGCGCAAAAATATAGCTAGTTTGTTAAAGTGGGCTGAAATGGATCATGAAATGTTATGTGTACAAATTTCGGATAAAGGAAATAAATTCCCTCTTCAGGTGATAGGGGCGTATAGAGCACCGAAAGATCACTTTTCTCTCCTCGAAACACTGTATGATAAAACTTGTACGGGTAATGCTATGAAAAAGAGCATAATAATTGCAGGAGATTTAAACCTTCCCAAAGTATACTGGTCTGGTGAGTCAACTAGCTGTGGTCAATCTCAGAGCGCTGCAAATAAATTCTTAAGGGAGGGGGGATTTTCCCAAGTAGTTGACTTCCCAACTAGAGACAATAATACCTTAGATGTTTATCTCGTAAGGCCTGTAGAGCTGTATATTAACTGTCTGAAAGTACCAGGAATTAGTGACCATTCTGGGGTTGAATTAAATATTAGATATGGTGACATTACATGTAGCAAAAAAGATCATATTCCAGTGTCGCAGGGCGGATCAGGGCAAGTTTCAGGGGTATTTGAATGAGCTATTTGTAGAATGGGCATCGGAAGGAAATCACAGTAATATCCTGTGGACTAACTTCTTGAAAATTTTAAATAGCGCTGTTGATAAATTTGTTCCATTTAAATTACTGAAACAAAACCCAGATCCTGAGTATTACACACGAGAAATTAGGAGTCTAAAACGGAAAATTAGGAAATTATACAATAAAAGACATGATAGTGACAAGTATATGTTGAAATTTAAGTCCTTATCAAAAGAGCTCGTCTTAAAAAAGAGGGCTGCTCATGACAGTTATATGCAAGGTTTACTTGGTTCGGGAGGTGATGGGTGGAAAAAAAATTACAGTTATGTTAGGAGAAGAAAGAGAAATTCAAGTAATTTGTCGATGATAATGTCCGGTGACGGTAAATTAATTACTGAGAAACAGGCCATTTCTAATGAATTAAATGTCTTTTACGGTAGTGTGTTCAATAAATCCAATAGCTGTGTGTTGGACCTTAACGACGAATCAGGGGCTCCCCTGTTCCAAATAAACCAGTCAGCAATTGTAAATCTAATACAAAAACTACGTTTCAATGTATCAAAGGGTCCTGATAATATTGTTAGTGAAGTACTTAAATTAGGAGGAAGGGCCGTGGCACGATACTTGGAGGTGATGTTTAATGTGTCCATAAACAATGCGCAAATCCTAGATGACTGGAAAAGAGCTACGGTAGTCCCAATATTTAAGGGAGGGAGCAGACTTGAATTGGACAACTACAGGCCGGTTAGCCTTACGTCCATCATTTGTAAACAGATCGAGCATCTCATTTGCGACTACTCGAGGGAACAGTGGGAAACATTATCATGGTTTAATGATAGGCAACATGGATTTCGGAAAGGTTACTCATGCGAGAGTCAGATGCTATCACTTTTTCATGACATTAGCGAATCGTTAGACCATGGAGTTTCAATTAAGTATAACAATAACAATAAGTATAACATGGAGTTTCAGTCGACGCCGTGGTTATAGATTTTGCGAAGGCATTTGATGTCGTGCCGCATGACATGCTTCTCCATAAATTCGCTTCGACGAAGATTGATAGAAGGGTAATTTTATGGATCCAAGAATTTTTGACGGGTCGTTCCCAGAAGGTGAAAGTCGAAGGCATATTCTCGGATGAAATTACCGTAACGTCGGGTATCCCTCAGGGCAGCGTAATCGGAACTTTGTTATTTTTGGCGTTTATAAATGACTTACCAAATGGGATTCACAGTGACTGTCGATTGTTTGCGGATGATTGTGTAATATATCGAAAGATACATGACTCACAAGACAATGCAGTGCTTCAAGAGGACCTGAACCTGGTCTATAAGTGGGCGATTGTAAATAAAATGATAATAAACACAAGAAAATGTAGTCTCTTAAAAATAGGAAAAGTGCGAAGGCAGGATTTTCAATATAACATTGGCTCGGAAATACTTGTAGAAGAAGATTCTTGCAAATATTTGGGCGTTCACGTAAGGAATGATATGAAATGGAGTAGCCATGTAGGATGTGTAGTTTCAAAAGCTTACAAATCCCTGCACTTTGTAATGAGGGTATTAAAAGGAAGTAGTACCTCTGCTAAAGAATTAGGCTATTCGTCACTTGTAAGACCTATTCTGGAATATGCCTCGGCGGTTTGGGATCCATATCAAGTAGGGCTCATCAATGAGTTGGAAATGGTACAAAGAAAGGCCGCTAGATTTGTGCTCAGTGACTGTAATCCCAGGAGCAGTGTGAGCCGTATGTTAAAGAAACTTGGGTGGGAATCACTGGAGGCTAGGAGGATGAAATCTAGACTCTGCGCTATGTACAACACGTATACAAATCAACCAGCATGGGGTGAGCTTAGCAAACGATTGGGAAAGCCCATTTACATGGGTAGGAGCGATCATCCTTTCAAAGTTAAGGGCCGACCACAGCGAACAAATTATGGTAAATATTCTTTTGTAAACCGTGCCATTGATAACTGGAACTCTCTAC
Organism: Meconema thalassinum; assembly: GCA_946902985.2. Lineage (NCBI taxonomy): Eukaryota > Metazoa > Arthropoda > Insecta > Orthoptera > Tettigoniidae > Meconema > Meconema thalassinum. The sequence continues at coordinate 1,239,659,365 of OX336389.2, read as the reverse complement.
CTGCCGCAGTCTTAGAGCTTTTTCCCAAACAAATAGGTGTGTTTAAGAAAAGACTGACTATTTGTGTAAATACTCCAGTTTAATTGTTGTATAATTGTTATTGAATTGTTATGTATAATTATTTATTTGTTATGTATATCCAATTTGCCACCGCGGGACACACCTCCCATTGCAAATAAATGAATGAATCAATGAATGAATGAATGAATGCTAAATATTTAACCGTGTTACTCGAATTTCTAGCAGTACCGACAGTAGTGGCTACGCTGGCTAACGCGCAGCATTAGGTCATGGGGCCAAGCTCTCTGCTGACTCGGTAGACGCGTGGGTTCGAGCCCCACCGTCGGCCGTCCTTGAAATGGTTTTCCGTGGTTTCCCATTTTCAACACCAGGCAAATGCTGGGACGGTACCTCCTGACAGGCCACGGCCGCTTCCTTCCACATCCTTGCCCAGTTTCATTCACCATCATTCATTTCATCTCTCATTAACTCCTCTCATGAGGTTGGCGTCAGGAAGGGCATCCGGACGTAAAAACCATCGCCACAAAGACTTCCGTCGCATCTCATCCCCGACCCCGTTGGAAAACGGGAATAATAAGGGGTAGACATACATACTCGAATTTCTAGCAGTAGAGGAAATGGCTTAAAAAAGGGTCATGGTTTAAGTATAGGCTAGTGCATGGACAGGGTCTAATGAGCAGACCTACTGCAGTCTGGTAGGAAAGATGTGAACTGTTACTCTTTGACTAAAGGAGACTGCAGCACACGAAGAAGTGAAGCATAACATAAATGTGCCAAATATTTTAATGACATGTTTTCGTTCTTGTGTCACTAATGCCTTAATGGGTCAGTGTTCATGGTAACATCTCGTAGAGACCAAATCGAACTTTTGAAAATGATGTTAGAGATATACCAAGAACAAACATCCAAACGAATCAGGGAAGCAAAATGTTTAGCTGTAATAGCTGATGAAACGCTAACATCTGAAGTATATTTCAAATAGTGTTTGTGTACTGTTATGTAATACAGAAGCCAGTAGAAATATCTTGGAGTTTTCTCTCTTGCTCAAAACATGATTTTCCAGCACTGGCCTAGTTTTTACTCGAATAATCAAAGAGGCACAGCATACAGATCCTACCAAATGTTTAAGGGCACCCAGTGAAATGTGAGTGAAACATATAAACAAATACTCAAACCACACCAGGGCAGCGTTGCTCTCTGCAGGATCGCATTCGCCCTGTCGTAGTCTCGGTAGGTTTATTCCATTCGAAGCTTAAGTCAGCTAGTTTTTTCGTTGATAAATACTGTTTGGCGTATAATGTAAAAGTGGGAATCACAGCTTTGGTTGCTCTATTATGACAATAAATGGTCCATAGAAATATATGCTTCTCCGAATTTAAGGTCCCAAATGGACTAAATGGCTGTAGATAGTAGAATTCAATTAAAGGCCTCCCAATTTCCTCATCCATATCTCCACGTAATATTCAAATTTATTTCATATATTACATACAGGGAAAGGTGATATCATCAAACATATGTCCATGTTGTATTATAATTTACCGAAAATGTTCCTCCTACTAATAAGTATCGCATTGCTAATAAAGAAAATATGTTCGTGAAATATGATGTGTCAAATATTTGGTAGGATCTGTACATGAAACTCCCCAAAACTTAATTGCAGAGGTGTCTGACGGGGAATCTAATATGGCTGATTTTCCTGGTGGTGTACAAGCTATTGTATGTGTAAAAAGTATCCCAGCGCTGAATAGGCTATATTCCCATCCGGTTGATCTCGTAATGAGCAAGGAGGTATCAAACAACAGGAATGCGAAAATATTATATTCAAGCTTGCAAGGAATTTGCCCTTGGCGAACCGGAATATTTGATAAAGTAGTCAAAGAGGAACTCTCCCCGAGCTAGTCCTTCCAGGTAGGATTTTCACTCATGACGTGTGAACACAGGAAATACACAGTTGAATGCATGAATCAGATTTTGGAACGTGACACGTTAATGAGGAATCTGCCAGGCGCGCATTGAAAAAAAGAAATTTGCAAAACCTTTATGGATGAGAGAAGCAAGCAATTATGTGCGAAGGAATTATTATTTCCCAGACTGAAGATCGTTTTAGCTAATCTTGTATCTTTGTCATTTTCCCCCTGAGAAGTTCCCTTTGTACAGTTGTAAATTCCCAGAAGAGACTTTATAGACAGTATATACAGTGTATACGATTTTTGTCTAGGTTAAACTATGCCATAAACTATCTTCTGATTTTGCATAGAAAACTTTGAAGCCATTTATTCAGTATTGCCTTTATAGATTTTGGGTATCCAAAACAAGAATTTAGATCAGTGTTGAATGCTGCTAGTCTGTCAGAGTTCATAATAACCAACAACCTAGATAATCAAGATGTATAGTGAGTGCTTGGAACTGTTATAGCTCTAACAATTTCTGTTGAATCTATTGAAGTATAACGATGCATTTCTGCTTTGAAAGGAATCAAAACAGTCTTAAGAAACTCATCGAAGTAGGAAAGACTGACAGCTTGGGTAATGCTTCCTATTGAAGAAGATGCAGTGATGGAGATTCCTGACTTCAATCAAAGGGTGGCTGACAAGTTCATATCAGTGAAGAACGGGAGGGAAGATTTTCATTTCATGTGAGGTAAGAGTAGTTGTAGCAATTTTACATTTTTACTATGTTTCAACAGCTGGTTATACTTGAGTTTTAGTAGAACTGTAGTTCATTTCATAGGGATATTACCGTTTGTTGCTGTTAATGTAAGCTCCTTAGATTAAAATGTGCTCTTAAAAATGTGTGCAACACCCAGCTTCAAATACCACAAGCCACTACTGCAAATTACACAGTTTAATACTCGGGACTGTTAACTCCCGTAGTCCGTAAATAAACAGCTACTGGAACAATAAATACACAAACAATCAGTCAGACTCAATCTGCCGCGAAGAGATGCCGGAAGTAGGAACAGAGGTGCAACTCCCTAACATTCAGTTGTCCCCCAGTGTTAAATGGTTCAAAATACATATTTTCGACATTATTTTATCAGTGACCGTTGTTTCTCTTACTTTACGGCCAAACATATTATTAATGAATATATTAACTCTAGAATTAGGTGTGTGTAGTGGACACGCTAGTTTGTGAAAGTAAGGGAGGAAAATGGAGAGAACAAGAACATGTATGAAGAAATAAAAGTGAAAGAAAGAAAATAACGAACGATAATATGACAGAGTTGGAACACTGAAGGGCTATCCGCAACACTTTAATACGAAAAATTAACTTAAACTCACCAATGTAATACTGTAATATCAGAAATGCATTGCAATTGCTTAAACGTCTGAATGTTTAGTTGTACCAATCAACAACATTTGCTTTGTAACCCGTACAAACAAATATGAAAGAGAGACATAATAAAGAAAGGAGGAAAAGAGAAAGGAAAACAGAGATATTGTTGCACAATTGCGCGTCACCCTCTTACTGAAAGTAGAAGCTTGTAATTTTAGAGCCCATTAATCTCGTGATCTTAAAGCCACGAAACTCCCTTTTTATATGGAATCTAAACCACAGGGCGTGACATTTGGTCTTCGAAAATCTCACAAGGCCCTCTTCCTTTTGTGTATATTTCAATTGACAATTTTGGATGTTCTCATATTTATGATAATGTTCGGTGATGATGTGTTAGGCTTACTTAGATTAGACCCCTATTTGTTCTTACAAAAAATTTCTCTTGAAAATTCAAGCAAACGTTCCTTAAAGTTGCACCCTACGGAATAACATGCCTGGTTCATGGAATCTAGTACTGTCCCGGGTTGAAAGTGCTCTAAAGAGCAAGGAAAATCAGCAGGGTTCAGTATGGAATAATTGTTAATCGTACAGTTTGTGAACTGTGACGTCATATGTGCTCTGATTCCCTGCTATCATTCAGCCAGTGATCCGTCATAAACCCCCTGCTTGTTATAGACTCACCACATGAGAAGAAACCATGATAAAACGACCACAAATGTGGCTACATTGATGGTGGTAATTACCGTACTGCTCGTTGGCGATTAAACTGAGAAACGCTCCTCTCAAATGAATTTCATAAAGCTGTACACTTCATACGCTAGTTATTACATGATGGAAGTTTTTAATATCACTTTTATGCTCTGCGTATAGTATGGATCGTAGGTTTACTCTGAAAAATAAACGAATATGGGGCTAAACTCACATTCAGTCTAAGGTATTTATCAAAATATATGTTTTATACTTGCGCCGCGCTACCTTAGCAAATCTCTTAGAGATCGCATTATCGAAAGTGAAGGGACAATGAATTTGATTAATAATAACATTTCCTTGAAGAGTAGTACGATATCCATTAAAAGGAAATATGGAAATGGGGCACTGAATCCCTCTTCTTGTCTAATTAGCTGTCGCGTCCCACAAAGCCCATCTCACAGATGGGGATAACTGGAACACTACATATTGTATTGGCACAACTGTAAACATTTTCAAGTAGAAATAAATACAAAAGTGTCACAAATGAACCTGAACTGTTACGAATATTGCAAACACTGCGACAGAGGTGCCATATAGGGTAGGTTATTAAATAAGTGAATGTATTTCTAGATTCCTAGGTATAACTCTCGTGCAATTGAAAGTAGTTCCGGAAATCAAGTCATTTTTGCACGATTTGTACATATTATCGTGCTCTACTTTTTTAAATTAATTCTAGTGTACAATATTAGGCTACATATTTTAGGTATAATTTATCTCAATATCTATACTAATATAATAAAGCTGAAGAGTTTGCCCGTGTGTTTGTGTTTTTAACGCGCTAATCTCTGGAACTACCTGTCGGATTCGAAAAATTATTTTTCTATATGATAGCCAAATTCAAGAGCAATAGTTTGGGCTATGTTAAATTTCGGACAGACCACTCCATTCCCTGCATTTAGGCCCTTTGGCACAAATCTACACCGTTTCACCGATCTGAACCAAAATTTGTATACTTACCCTTTGGAACCCTGCGAGTAACACTGTCTGCATGAAATTTCGGACAGACCACTCCATTCCCTGCATTTAGGCCCTTTGGCACAAATCTACACCGTTTCACCGATCTGAACCAAAATTTGTATACTTACCCATTGGAACCCTGAGAGTAACAATGTCTGCATGAAATTTATGACAGACCAGTCCATTCCCTGCATTTAGGCCCTTTGGCACAAATCTACACCTTTTCACCGATCTGAACCAAAATGTGTATACTTAGCCTTTGGAACCCTGAGAGTAACACTGTTTACATGACATTTCGGACAGACCACTCCATTCCCTGCATTTGTGCCAATACAACGTTTCACCGATCTGAACCAAAATTTGTATACATACCCTTTGGAACCCTGCGAGTAACACAGTCTGCATGAAATTTCGGACAGACAACTCCATTCCCTGCATTTAGGCCCTTCGGCAAAAATCTACACCGTTTCACCGATCTGAACCAAATTTCCCATACATACTCTTTGGAATCCGACGAGTAACACTGTCTGCTCGAAATTTCGGACAGACCACTCCATTCCCTGCATATAGTTCCTTTGGCACAAATCTACACCGATCTGAACTACATTTTGTACACTTAGACTACCCTTTGGAACACTGCGGGTGACACTGTCCACTTTAAATTTCGGATGGACCACTCCATTCCCTGCATTTAGGCCCTTTATCACAAATCTACAACGTTCCTCATAATTGTATCAAATTTTACATACACTTTGAAACCCTGCTGGTAACACTGTCCACTTGATATTTTGGACAACGCTCTCCATTCCCTACATTTAGAATAAAAACAAACTGAACTTGAAAACCACGTAGCCTATTAAGGCCCTAGAACCAGTCATGTCCGTAGTAGTGTAACTGTAAAAGTATTTTAATAAGTTAAGTCTATTGTTGACTGGCAATTCGGGCTGCATCACGTCGCCCCTACCAGTGTTCTGGTGCAGAATTGCGAAAATAGTTAAATCTTGCGCTGCTTATAAATTGCAGTCACGGGGAGTAATTAGTGCAAAAAATATTTCTTAGGCCCTTTAAAACAGTTATCATCATGAACATATTGTGCCTCTGTTTAAGTGCAATGATGTTGGTGCAATACATTGAGGTTATCAGCTGCAATAAGCGTTGGTGCTTTCAAATTTACCTTAATTTATTCCGAAACTTATCGTTGAGTGCTATGTGGCCATACATTATATTATTGCTACCTCAGGAGCTCGGGACAGCCGAAGTTTTCCAAAGTGTTCTGATTATTTTCCTACGGCGCTATGCGAAAAAAAGACGACACTATTGGTCTCTACATTTCTAACAGACAATGAATATAGGCCCTAGGAAGTGTCTTTCATTTCACGTACTCTTCTTTCTAATCATTTTTCGAAATATGTTTGTAAATTACATGTGTCAGTGCTGTAGATAGTAAATAGCCGTTTCCCTACTCACTATTATCATTACGGGAAAATTTCCTAAATGTTACGTCCATTATACTGAACTGCTTATCACCCCCACTACAACCACCACCACAACCACCACAAAAAGTTATATTAAAAAAATATTTCTTTTCTGGTAGTTTAAGTGTCATGTGTCAGTTCTATACAAATATTCATTATCATCCATAAAACAAAAAAATCCACTGGGCGAAGCCGGGCACTACTGCTAGTTATTAATAAAGTTCATCAAGCTATATAGAATCGTTATTTATGATTCGGATGAATTAATTTCATTAATTTTTACTTATCATGTAATTAGTATTGTATAATTGTTCAATATGCTAAATATAAATTATCGTTGTATAAGGTATCATTGTAGCCCATAAGGAAATTATGACAGGTTGAATAAGCCATGTAGAAATGGGTAAAACCATGAAGGAAGGAACTGTGGAATTATACCGAGAATAAACTGGCCAGTGCTAATTTCCATGACGGACATTCCCCCCATAAAGGAAATACCGCACCTGAAGGGAAAAGACTGCTTCTCTGTAATGTGAAAGGATGGACTAATATACGAAAAATTGTTTCCTTATGAATAGCATCGTTACGAGTCGATCACAATGGACATGTGAGTTGAACACAGAATGCACCACCTACGTTATCTGAGCTATGATCAGCACTAGAGGCGGAGTTTAACATTCGCATACATCGTACAGGTCAGAGGCCTTTTCATACATTCATACAGGCGTACGTGCAACTGCTAACACTTCCTCTGATTGCACTGAACTATTCATCGTATGATGATTGTACTCATAGGTTAGGTAAGTGGATGAATACCATCCTCCTATGGGGGTTGGGTTAGGTTAGGTTGGGTTAGGTTAGATTAGGTTAGGATGATGGTGAGGGAAATGGAGGGAATTGAGAGAGTGGTAAGGGAATCTATTTATTATATAATTGGGAAGAAATGTGACCTTTTACTAAAACTGAAGTACCTAGACAAGTAATTGTTTTAAGATAACGTATGTTGGCTTTAGACACCATGCACGTTACACATTATCCATTGAGCCCCAACTTACATGATTCTGTCATCTATAAGGTGCGTTCAAAAAGTAACGAGCCTGAGGCTGTAATGCGCAAACCGGTGACGACATTGGCTAATCGTGACGTGTGTAACGAGGTGTGGTTCCGACCAGAGCGTGGAAGGTCACAGCCCATCGCTAGAGGGCACGCGTGCACGTCACGTGACGATACAAAGCGAGCAGCAGCATGCATCAATCGTCCAACGCTGCCAGTCGCATTGCAAACAGTGTCATGGAGGCGTCAACCTAAGAGCAAAGAGGTGTTGTTCGGTTTCTGACAGCGAAAGGAGTAGGGGGAATGGACATTCATCGCCGAATGTCACAAGTGTATGGCGACCACTACATGTCCCTTGCAAGGGTCAAGGCGTGGCACAAGCGGTTCAGGGTAGGACGGGTGTCGTTAGCCGATGTTGCCCGGTCTGGGGCACCCCCCCCCCCCCCCTGCATTACCGATGACAACGCCCAGCTGGTTGATGCACTCATTACCCAGGACCGCCGAGTGACAGTGAACGCCATAGCCGCCGTGGTAGGATTGAGCGTCGGAAGTGTGCACACCATCATGAAGGAACGGCTGCACTAGCGGAAAGTGTATGCCCAATGAGTGCCCCACAGTCTTCAACCACACCAGGAAGGATGTCGAATGTCCTACTGTCTTGGTCTTGGTTGGACGATTGATGCATGCTGCTGCTCGCTTTGTATCGTCACGTGATGTGCACGCGTGCCCTCTAGCGACGGGCTGTGACCTTCCACGCTCTGGTCGGAACCACACCTCGTTACACACGCCACGATTAGCCGATGTCGTCACCGGTTTGCGCATTATAGTCTCCGTCTCGTTATTTTTGAACGCACCTTATATGTATTAGAAAATTGCGAATAATCATTTAACCAAGGTCATATTTCACTTTTTACTAAACCTTAAATATCTTGATAAGTAATTACGCTACGACTACGTTGTTGGCTTTGGACATTATGCATGTTATGCATTATCTATTGAGTCCCAACTTATTTGATTCCGTCATCCATGTTTTAAAATAATTGCGAATATTCATTTCACCAAGGTCATTCTGAGTTAGCTGAGTAATGAAAGTTAGCGAAATTCCACTTTCAAACACCAGCCGATACCTAGCACCCCAGTGATGGAATAGACAACTCTATCTTTATTTCAGCCAACTACTCATAAACCTAAGACTGTGTAATCTTAATAGCAGCACAGCAAATACAGACGAAATTCATGCCAAATTATTAAAAGCAAATGCTCGGTGACATTAGGTACCGTATCTGAAGCTCACACATGCTATCAAATCACGTTACATAGACTCCCTTGTGACTGTCCAGACACACATTTACAGCTCGTGCGACCACTTGTAATTATACCACAACTCAATAAATGATTATAATAACTATAAAATACCCCTCCATTCAATGAATTATACATAAATAACTAGATATTTGGGGTTCGTGGGGGTTGACCACCGTTAAGATGATAATAGCCACAATAATTTATCCACACCTAACTACACCAAAGACCGCCTGAATAATAAAACCTGATATCTGGTAAAACATTAATATATTCTGATATAACACATATGAAAAACACTTAGCAGAATCCTCGCCGAATACAGACTGACCAATTATTTCCCTATCATATATACATGGCAACACCGTTATGACAAACACTGAAGGACCCTAGAAAAGGATGAAATCTGGTACTTGCAGTTGATGATCTCTGACGTGAAGACTAATTCTACTGATTCTGGGTTATTGGCTCCCAAAGAATCAGTCCTAATTACTTTTACAGTGAACATGCTGAATTGTTTCACTCACATCATAATATTGAATATTATGCATGGCTGTTGTTTGCCTTCATTCAAGACCACTCGAGAAATGTGTTACTCATTGATGTGAATGTTTAATAGCGGCCTGAATCAGTTTGGTAATTTTAGAACCTATTTCGCACCTCAACCTTACTATACTCGGCATATTTTACCGGTATTCGCCGGCTATCTAGTTTACTGTTGCCCTCGAATCTTAGGAATCAGACTCGAGGTTTCCACAACTTAAGTTTTTCGCAACAGGAGGACATTAATGGACTTCCTGAGACTAGGCAGAGCATTCTCAAATGAGAAGTACTCCGACCTGCTTTCCAGTAAAAACTCTGCACACGCTATCGTGTATGTCCAGATATACCGCCATTCCCAGGATCACAAGTATAATAGCACTTTATCTCCCAACTCTTAAGTCCAAACTTTAGTAGAATGTTAGAGTTCGATCCACGATCGATCCTTACTAGACAAAATCTAATGAACAAGTTCTCGAGCGCTCGCCAACCGGAATAACCATATCTACATCCCCTCCCCTGTCCAATTCTTCATAGCCAAGAACACAGACTTGAAAAATACAAGAACTAATAAGAATAAATGTACAATCACTACAAGACACTCCCCTCCGCACATGGATGCAACATCTCAGTGCCTTACCATCCAGTGACTCACCCCGGCCACGGCCTAGGACCACAACCCAGCCGCTCACAATACCTCCAATTCCCGGACACTTGTACAATCTGTTTACGCCAGGTTCCCTCCTGCAGAATGACACGCACACTTTCTCGCCACGTATACCAGTTAAAATTACATCTGATGTCTCTACATACTTTGTTTCCCTTGGACAAAGGATCCTGCACTACATCTAAATCTGAAACCCAATTTGAACAATGTGAAATTAATGACCTAAGAATACGTATCAATACAAATAATGATATAACAATAAAAACCTTAGGTTAAAAAGATACACAAGATAATTAAGATACATTGTGTCCCAATTGTGAGGGTTTGATCCCTTGAAACTGGGACCATTTCACTATTTCGAGGTACAGTGATGGTCTAGGGGGTAACATGCTTGATAATTGTTCGAATTACGAATATTAGGCGCTTCGAATCCCACCTCAGTAGTCTTTTTTTTTTTTTGCCTGCAAATTTCTGTTTAAATTTTTGCTTGGTGTTTCATTACATAGTCTACTATTTAATTATAGTATATACATTTAAGTACGCTTTTTAAATTTAGGAATCATCTGTCTCCTAAATTCTTGGTTCCCGCCCAGTGATCTGGCTATCAAATGGCCTCATCTTACATATTCAAATAATTCGAAGAAACTTTACCTTTTACTGAAACTGAAAAAATCTTAACAATTACTTGTGCCACAACGACGTTTGTTAGCTTGAGAAAATATGCACATTACACATTATAAATTGAGCCCCAAAGTCACTGTCAATCGTGTTTTATATAATTGCGGATATTCATTTCACCAAGATCATTCTATCTGTGTTCCGACCGTTGTGATAGGAGGAGTGAGTCAAGTGTTCTTCTGTAACACGCATGCGCCTAAGAGCCAGATGGCCTTTCCCGCTGCAATATGAAAGCACTGACTCGCATCTTGTTTCACGATTCATTCATAGAGATTGTGTGTGCTCTCAACAAGATGAGTTCTATATGACGAGTCAGAGGCGAACTCAATTACGGATGTAGAAAGTAGTTCCGTGAAGAACTAAATAGCCTATTTTCATATATCAGATTGGACTTTTTCATTAGAACTCTCCTACCTATCAAAAGGATTTTCCATGTGATATAATGTTCTGAATAGCTTTTGGTTCACGACCTATGTATTCTCCAACACCTTTACAATACGAAGTTATGTAAGACACTGCCCTCCGCACATGGATACAACATCTCCGTGCCGTACCTTCCAGTGACTCACCCCGGCCACGGCCTAGGACCAAAACCCAGCTTCACTGTTCTCGGATAAATAAATCGCAAGAAAACTCCATATAAATATTTGAATTTCGCGTCACCGCCATGTTTAATTTAAGTTCATCAGATTATCGAAAGGCCCATAGGTGAACTTATGTTAATAGCCTCTATCAATATAGGCTACAATATTTCATCGGTGATTAATATTCCTCCCGCATGGTGCCAATTTCTGTAACGAACCACGGGGATTATTTTTTGATCTGTAACATCTTTCCGCTCGGTTGCTGGATAGTTTTGTGGGAGTGATTTTGAAAATTGGGGACGGAAGTGGATCGGAACGATCGAGCTGGCAGTGGTGGATCGAATGGAAGTATGCACTGCCCGCTCGATCGACCGAACGGAAGTGTACTAGCTGGCAGTGGTGGAAAACGGAAGTATGCACTGCCCGCTCGATCAATCGAACGGAAGTGTACGAGCTGGCAGTGGTGGAAAACGGAAGTATGCACTGCCCGCTCGATCGATCGAACGGAAGTGTACTAGCTGGCAGTGGTGGAAAACGGAAGTATGCACTGCCCGCTCGATCGATCGATCCAGCGGGCAGTGGTAAGACCCAGCTGGCAGTGGTACGAGAAACAATAAGCGCGCGGTGTCGGAAATTGATACCATGACGTATTCTCGACCATGTACTGAACGGAAAACGCTCATGCGAACTCTGGTGTCAAGTGATTGAAACAAATGACATGGTACATGTTCGAAGTCTTCGTATCAGTATTTAAATGGTAAAATGCCATAATATCAAACATTGTAAGTTGTCGGCATTGCCGGTATTATGTTTCTGCACAATGGCTATTCAAATATTAACCCACATAACGGTAATGCAGTCATCAATATAATATAATCGTTGTGGTTATACGAGAATTGAGCAAGCCTTCATGAACTATTAGCCTACTCAATACATTCTCTTTACTCACAAGAGGGCCTATTCATAAGGCATTTTGAACTCAATTTCACGCAGGAACATTATCGAAACAAGCAAAATATAAATGAAACTTAATTCCGTAATGCAGTATTATTGGAACGTGGAAATAAGTCACCATCTTGTGCACAAAAATTGCATAGTCGAACTAGCCGTGGGGTTAGTGCTTATGGCTATGAATCTAGAGATCTTGTGTTCGAATCCCGGACGGGGTAGATATTTTTGCTACCAGATTATCATTTTAAACGATATTTATCATATAAATATAACCGACAGTAGTGGCTACGCGGGCTAAAGCGCTGCGTTAGGTCAAGGGGCCAAGCTCTCTGCTGACTCGGTAGACGCGTGGGTTCAAGCCACACCGTCGGCTGTCCTTGAAATGGTTTTCCGAGGTTTCCCATTTACAACACCAGGCGAATGCTGGGACAGTACCTTCTGACAGGCCACGGCCGCTTCCTTCCACATCCTTGCCCAGTTTCATTCATCTTCATCCATTCCATCTCTCATCCCGACGCGCAGGTCGCCCACGGGCGTCGACTAGAAAGACCTGCACCCGGCCTCTCAGGAGGCTACACGACAAATATATATATATATATATATATATATATATATATATATATATGACTCATTTTAACAGAATCCATATGAAATTACGTGTTGGTCTGTGAATGAAGAGGACCTGTTTATAAGGAATTTAAGTTTATGAGCGGTGTCGAGTCTATTAATCTAGTTGATCCATATGGTATTCTTTATTTAGGCTAGTGCTGGTGGAAGCTACAAATCATCTAATAAAATGAGTTCCGTATTATAAACTACAATATCTGTAAAACACTCCCTTTTACAATAGATTAATATTTGTGCCAATAATAGTATAAAATACCGGTGTATCAACAATTTCACTTGAGGTTTATTCTATGTCAGATGTTACACATCATATGCGACTACTGTAAGGCTCGTAATTTTTTTGAAATGTCAAATGCACGGCACCTATGATTTACGAAAATTAAGCTATAAAATTTAATGCCATTAGATAATTACTGTTATCATGGCCCATCATACGAATCAGCGTTTCTATCGCCTGAATAACATATGATAATAAATAACGTTTAATTAGTTAGATAGTTAGTTAGTTATTGTTGTTTTAAGGGGCGGAACTGCTAAATAACGTTTAAAAATTTCTAACTGATGCACCTTGAATTTTTTTAAAAGCAACTGAACATTAGATGTATCTACACTAAGTTCTGAATATAGATTCGCTGTGCCAAATTTCATTGCGCTCGGGTGTAGAACGCTAGAAACGTTATTTTAAATATTTGAAAATCACTTGGCAGCCAAGATGTCTTGCGTTTCTCAGGATTTGGAAGGTCACATATTTTTCCTTAATTAACAGTCTTCTATCAGCATAAACATTTTCAGTTTGATTGCTCAAATAGTTTCGGAGGAATTGAGAACCGGTGAAATGAATCGTATAGACGCCATGTTGTATTTTTATATACAAGCTATTGAATTATATGCCAACAGATAAATATTATAATACTGGCTCATTATATCAACCTATATTTCTATCTCTTGTTTAGGACACGAGAAATATAAACGTGACTAAAAATTCAGCACAGCCGCCAATATAAAGTTCCCATATAAACTGAATTACATTAGACGCATATTTATTAAGCGTTGTGAGAAGTTTACCAGTCTAAGTTTCACTGCTCTCGGATAATTAAATCGCGAGAAAAATTCATATAAATATTTGAATTTTGCGTCGCCGCCATGTTTAATTTACGTTCATCTGATTATCGAAATGCCCATAGGTGAACTTATGTTAATAGCCTCTATCAATATACATAATTTCAGTTTGATTGCTGTAATAGATTCGTAGATATTGAGAACCGTCTAAATATTTTGGATGGTCACCATGTTGCATTGTTCAATCTGTAAGTCATAGAGTTATGTACGATTAGATGAAGATTATTGCGTAGGTTCATTATTCAAACGTTCACTTCGATGGCATGATTAGGACACAAGAAATTAAAACTTAATTTTAAAATTTAGCACTTCCGCCATATTGCCCTTTTGAGAAAAGATAAATTGAAATAGGCACAACTAGGTTAAATCATGTATAAACATTTATCGTACAAAGTTTCATTGCACTCGGTTGATTAAATCTCGAGAATATGTCTTTTAAATATTTTAACTTAGCTTGGCAACCATGGTTTTGTAGTTAACATCTCTTTACGCATCGCATAGCTGAACATATCTTAGTATTTTCTTTTACCATACAAAATTTCAGAAGGATACCTGTAATAGGTTCGGAGATATATATAATGCCGGTGAAATATTTCGCACAGCCGCCATGTTGGATTGGAGAAACGTATTTAAATTTCAAGGATACGGGCAGAGTCGGACATAATAGTACAATGTCCTTAAAGAGTTTCATTAAAATTGCTTCTGTCGTTTAGATTTTATTTTGGGGAAACATACACACACATGGACAAAACTTGATCTCATAAGCCTATTTTTTCATAGGATGAAAATAGGCTAAGAATGTAAACATACGTAGTTCCACCCCCTAAAACAACAATAACTAACTATAACTATGTAAACATACTTCACTCATAAAATCAAAAGCAATAATCAAAGGCGCTGGCAGGTCATCAGAAACATGAAATATCCAGTCCCATGAAACTCCACAAATCTTGATGTGACACTTCACGGTTCAAGAAAGAGAAATTTAAGACTTGTCGGCCGAATGAAGGTCCAGAATCGAATCACATGAACCAACACAAGATAAAGGAAGCTGCATTGTTTCAGATCTTCATACGAATTAACGAAAAGCATCACTATCTAACAATGCATGAATTAGGGTACCCTTCACATGAACAATAACACAGGGAAAAGAAATCTATTCCAGAAAATGGAATATCTAGATGCATATCACGAGATCGCCTCCTCGTCTTCCCTACCCGAAGAGACTGATCGTTTCCCGTGGATGACGCACATTGGGGGGAGGGGAGCAGTACGTGACACGTCCCTAAGGCTACATGCGTAGCAGAATGCGCAAAAGCTTACCACTAACTATACTTATTACCCGACTGCCCATACTTTGAACATCGGACACGAGTGACAGATCCTAAGTGACCCGAGGACGGTTCAAAGTTAAAATTCACATGAGGCAGATGGCCTCGATGTACCGGTGCCTGAGGACTAGAGACAACACGTGGGTCTCGAATGGAGTCACTGTGATTTCCGATAACGAAACATCAGAAGACGGAGCCGCCGATTGAACTTAAACTCACATTCCTGGCATGTGATATCTGCCACGCAGATGACAGAAGAACGCCAGATAAAACATTTATTAGCAGGCAGTTAGTTTTGATAAAACAATCTTGAAAGATTCTGTACCAAATCAGAGTAAAGCTAGCCACTCGATTAACGTTAGAATTCCCATCACGTAATCGTCAAAAGATTCCATGATACCGTAAGTGCACTCGCAAATTTCCTTTCAAGGATATTCCTAAGAATCATAAGGTAAAATCTTTTCCCTGGCGGCATCGGAAAAATGAAGCCATGACACAAAAGACTGCTTTGATAGCCTGTACCACCTTAGCGCAGGCCCCCCATAAAAGTAATGGCAACAATGCCATCAACACATACGCAACGTCAATTAAGAAACCTCCACGATTCTGTCTAGAAATTTAAAAAATGGTATCTGTCCCCTTCTCGCCACTGAGAACACCCCATTTGATACTTGTGTTAATCATATTACCATCATCACAATGTCTGACCTGTGTCCCATAATTAATATAACAAAAGATACCAGAAGACAATACATCTGCATCACAAACAGGCACCTCTGCTTGAGAAGAATCCATCGTCACAACAATGTACTTCAATAACAAAAGAACAAAAGGAATGACTGCCACTACAGCATGCGTATTACTTGACTCCTGCTATTGAAATAAAGAAAATGTCTCACTATAGTTAAAACATCGTAGTATATTACCCATTGCGATGCATTCCTCCTTACAAAAGATCTTTGATAGAAAGGAAGATTGTAGTTTTACGTGACCGTTAATCTTGCAATCATGACCCACGGAACCTCCTTTTTACGTGGAATACGAACCACAGGACATGGCATTTCACTTCGCAAATATCACATGCATTGCCCGGGATGCGAACCCGGTGAAAGGCAAAGAGCTCCTGTGCCTCCACGGCCCTTTCAGTATCAATTCCTGTATATTTCCATGTCCTCTCTCCTCAATTGGTCAAGGGTATAAACATCGAACATGAAAATACAATAATAAGTAAACGAAAATTGGCACCGTTAAGTCACTGCGTCCAACTCCTGAAATTCAAAATTTATTTAATTCACCTCGTGGGTTTCCAAAAGAAGCAACCACGCTTTGCTACACTATGTTCACCATCAGGTTTACGGTTATGTGCCTCATCTGGATCATGCCGGGCCCATACTTCACAATCTGATAAAGGGCAGGTCCGCGAAGTGGTGTGCCGTGGCAAGTACGACAAGACGCTTACCTTTTCACTGCCCAAAATAAGAAAGATTAGATGACCCAGGGAAAGGAGTAAGGAACAACTAAATACTGCCAACACAATTTTCAAATGGTGAAAAGGAACCGGTAATTTACTGGGACTCCAAGGTATGAAGATAAATAAGCGGGAACTCGATCGCAACAAACATAACAGACATCACCTACGCAAAAGAAACGGTACTCACCAGATAGATTCACTAGCATGCAAGGCAGCCTTTAGTAAAGGCATGCACATGTTTACATCCACAAAATATATTGATGATTATGATAATTCTTGTTTTAAGGGGCCTAACATCTAGGTTATCGCCCCACATCCACATAAACATTAGCGCCTACCATGAATGCAAAAGACATCGTAGACCTTATACAACCAAGAAACGCCACTGACTCACATTTAACAAAAAAAAGCAACCATCTGAAGGATGGCCGCCTCAACCATGACCATCTCGGACATGTCAGATGAACAAAAGATGGACGCTAGAATGAGATAAACTAAGCGTGCAACGTAACGAATGGAGTCTTCAATACGGGAAAAGGCTTTACAATCAACCAAATATAGCTTCATAAAATGCCAAACTAACAATTGTCTATGTAATTAATGTCAATATGACGGCGCTGCGTAAACGTCTAGTATTATAACCTTTAACGTAGGTTCTATTACATCAATGCTTGCCAAAATTGATATTCATGATGACATACTGTGCCCTTATCCACAAGCCGATATTTTGGGTCTAAGGCACATTTCTGAAAAGACGGCAACATTTGAATACCGTGCGACATTTGTACCAGAAGGCGATGGAAGCTATCAGCGAGTCTGGTGACGCACGCTGCGACAACTTTGAGGCATTATTTTTGTTAATTCTTGTCCGGTGTTTTTGGAACTTGGAAAGTATTTCAATTTTCTGGCACTGAGAAAAGAAGAAGATTGCATCATCTCGGAAGGAAATCGGTTCATCAGGAGCCAAGATATTGGCGATTATTTGTTTAGGTTTTTACCGCTGTGACGTACCGTCTTGTGACGTGGAAGCAGCGTGGATTCTTCTGGAAGCCCGCAGAGGGTATAAAACGGGGCTCAGCGGTGCTGAGAACTCACTCACATCCCGTGCATGGTCACGGCCGCAGCTACGAAACACTCACTCACATCCCGTGCATGGTCACGGCCGCAGCTACGAAACACTCACTCACATCCCGTGTATGGTCACGGACACGTTCTGTGTTATACCATTGATATATAGAAGAAAGAGTATTGGGCCCAAAACCGATCCCTGGGGTATTCCAAATTTAATAATACCCACAGTGGACAATGTTTCATTAAGTAATCTGGTTCCATCATCCTTGTGTCTAAAGCTTACTATTTGTTTACGCATTGTTAAGTAAGACTCGATCCATTTATTAGCTAGACCTCTAATACCATATTGATTTAGTTTTATAAGGATAAATTTATGGTCAACAACATCAAATGCTTTCGACAAATCCAAGAATAGACCAGTTACATGTTCCTTATTGTCAATTAATTTCAGTATACTATTAATGCATTCATAAATTGCTGTATGTGTTGATTTTTCCGTTCTGAATCCATGTTGTGAGTTTGATAGTATTTTATTTTTTACTATAAAACTTATCAGTCTCTTATACATGACCTTTTCCACAATTTTTGCAATACCAGTTGGTAAGGTAATAGGACGATAGTTATCTAATTCATCTTTAGAACCGTTTTTGTGCACTGGAAATACTTTTGATAACTTTAAAATATCCGGGTAAGTTCCTAAGAGAATTGAACTGTTTATTAAGTGCGTAAGGGGATTTATTATATTTTCTGCATATTCCTTTAAAATTTCATCAGGGATACCATCGATACCAGCACAGAATTTATTTTAGCTCTTTTATAACTATTGTTACCTCTTTACTTGGGACATGATTTATAAATAAGGAATCACTGCAAATATTTATTTTATTATTAGAATTTAGTGTATTTACCTGTGATTTATTTAATAATGTTTGTGGAATTTCCAGAAAATAGTCATTAAAAGTGTTTGCTATTTCCTCTGGTAAATTAATCACTTTATTATTGCAGGTCAGTGTAATGTTCCTTTGTATTTTAGCAGATTTTCCAGTTTCTTTCTTTATCACGAACCACATTGCCTTGTTTTTATTAGATGATTGGGATATAAAATTATCATTATGCATTTTCTTTGCAAGTCTTAATACCTTACTTAATATGCAAGTGTATTTTTTGTAGTATAAATTGAATTCAGGTGTTGTGTGGTATTGTTTATATAATTTGTGTAGAAATTTCTTTCTTTGACATGAATTTATAATCCCTGTTGTTATCCAATTGCTAGCTTTCTTATTTTGAATAGTTATTTGTTTAAAGGGGAATGTTATTTCAAAATAGTGTTTTAGGGTACTGTTAAATGCATTAAATTTATCATTTACATTTTCTAGTTTATACATTTCTGACCATGTTTCCTTATTTAACAAGTCTTCGAAATATGTAACATTTGTTTCAGTGAATGACCTGCACTTTGATTTGATTTCATTTTCATTATTATTGATTTTTTCGGGTACTTCAAAACTCAGTATTTGTCCATGGTGGTCACTAAAACCCGGGAAATAGACTTATATTGAATGAGGATATTTATCTGTATTTTTAAAAATTTGATCAGGAGTGGTTTTACTAAATTGTGTTATTCTTGTTGGGGTGTTTATTGTAAGTTTCAGTCCATAGGAAATTAGTAACTGTGTTACTAATTCACAATTTCTATCAAATTTTAAGAAATCCATATTTACATCCCCACAAATTATTACATCGAAATTTACTTTGCTCATGTTATTGAGTAACAATTCTAATTTTTCTATAAATAAACGAAAATTTCCTGACGAAAAACGGTATTCGCATACAATTATTAACTTAAACTGCTATATTTTTACGGCAGAGAATTCAAAATTCTGTTCCATAATTAGATTCTCATAAGGAAATTTTGTTTGCAGACGATACAACACTCGTAATAAAAGGTGAAACTAAACAGATCTTACAGCAGTCTGCTGACTCTGTTACAGAAGAGTTAACCAAATGGCCACAAGATAATCGCCTCATAATAAACTATAAAAAACAGTATGTCTAAATTTCCACACTATACAGAATAGGAATCCTGCGACGCATAATATAACATTAAATGGTCATCAAATAGAAAATAAATCAGAAACAAAGTTTTTAGGACTATGGATACAACATGACTTGAAATGGAATAAACATATACAATATCTGAATACTAAACTGAACTCGATGTGCTTTGCGTTACGTATTTTGAAAACCTGCACTAGCATGCACACATTAAGAGATACTTACTTTGCTTATTTCCATTCATACATAAGGTATGGGGTCATATTTTGTGGTATGTCACCAGATGTACTAAGTACGTTTAGGATACAAAAGAGGGCGATTAGAATTATGGCAAATGTAAACACTAGAGAATCATGTAGACCTCTGTTTAGTGATTTAAACATTCTCCCACTGCCCTGCATTCATATCTTTGAAAGTATTATGTTTTTTTTAAGAATTTAATGAATAAAGACATTTTTCTTAAAACAAACAATGATGTTCATAGACATAACACAAGACAAAATCAAAACATTTATATTTCACACACACACAAGCATATATCAAAAAGGAACTTTTCACACAGGAGTTAAATTATACAATAAACTACCCCAGTATATAAAATTTGCCACAAAAATAAAAACCTTTGAAAGAATGTTGAAAGCTTATCTGCAGTACCATTGTTTTTACTCTGTAGTTGAATACCTCAGCATATAGGAGCGATAATTATATTTATATTTTAATTGTAGTATCTAGCTGTAAGTTATTGTACATATAGAATTAAGTTTTCATATTGCGATGTTTGACGCAGGGAATCGCTTATTACATCGCACGCATGATTTCGAAAAGTTGCTCCTTATCGGCAAGGAAGGTATGACGCATCTCGTAAGACTTCGTGCGTTGAGAAAGACCCGTTGACATGCTTATTTTTTGTACTTATATACGAGAGTGACGAAGACTGGATCAGTGACGAAAACCGGTACAGTTACCTTACTACACTTTCTAGTATCCCACATCACGTTTCCATGGTGGCTCCAAAACTTTCAGCTGTAAATGTCACGGCGGGTTGGTGGATTCTCGGCAATCGTAAAAGAATTACCTTCCCTCCCTGATAAAATTCGTTAGATAAAACGAACATAGGCCTATGTAGTAGTGTCTGTATTTGTAATTCAGGTGAGAATTGGGAAGGAAGTGGTCGTGGCCTTAAGCTAGAACCATCATGGCATTTGCCTGGAGTAGTTGTCCCGGGCTCCTCTCCGTCTTCTTTCCTGTCGACCTCACTTGGTCAACTCTTGTTCTCTTCCGACCCCGACGGTAGTAGGGTATCCGAGGCCTTGGGAGTCTCTTCCTTTCCCGCCTTCATTGGCCCTTGTCTCATCTTTTCTGATACCCTCCTTCTGCGTGGGGTCAGCCTTCTTGTTCTTTTACTTTTCCCTCCTGCCTTGTGCTCAAGGCCCTTAAGGAGGCAGGGTGTATGTAGCCCCACCACATCTTATTTTTATTCTCAATTGCATTTTGTGACTATTTTGAATCTATATTACATTTTGTAAGTATTTTCTATGTAAATTGCATTTTGTAAATATTGTCAATTCAAATAACAGTACACTAAGTATGTAGTTAGTTTTAGTTGTAAGTAGGTAGTTAGTTTGTCTATTAGATATATGTCATTGTTCTATTAGACTGTGGAGTGTGAGTGTGTCTGGTAGCAGTTGCATTGTTTATTAGTTATAGTTCATTGTTTCAGTAGACTGTGATGTGTAAGGGTGCATGTGAGTGTGCCTGGTGACAGACTGTACAGTGGTAGTATTTGTTGTTGGTGGAACTTTAGTATTTATTCGTTAGTAGAATTTTGGTATTTAATTGTTAGTACGGTAGAAAGTTAGTATTTTTGTTAGTAGAATTGCTCTTTACTTATTCTGAAAGGGAGTAGCAGCCTTTCAGAATAAATCAATTCTTTACTAGTCTTATGGACAGTTAAGATATTGATAATATAAGCCAAATAGTGGCTACACTGCGTCCTGCTGCACGGCTGAAAGCAACGGGAAACTACAGCCGTATGCTATTCCCGAGGATATGCACCTCTCTATGCATAATTACATGTGATGATGGCCTCCTCCCTTGTAAAATTTCAATCCGGAGGTAAACTAGTCCCCCGTTCGGATCTCCGGGTGGGGACTACTCGAGAGGGGGTTAACATCACAGAAGTGACAAAGAGGAAATCTGACATTCTACGGATCGGAGCGTGGAATGTAAGAAATCTGCTAGGAAGTGGAAGGTTAGAAAACTTAGAAAGGGAAATGGATAGGTTGAGGTTGGATTTGGTTGGGATTAGTGAAATGCGCTGGCAGGAAGAACAGGACTTTTGGTCAGGAGACTATAGGGTCACTAGCACTAAATCAAACAATGGCCAAGCAGGGGTTGGCCTCATATTGAGTAGGAAACTTGGACAGCGGGTGGAATATTATGAGCAATATAGTGAACGGATTATTGTAGCAAAAATCAATACTAAACCTACCTGCACCACAGTGGTACAAGTCTATATGCCTACCAGTCAAGCTGATGATGAGGATGTTGAAAAGGTCTACGAAGAAATAGACGAAATTCTGAGGTATATCAAGGGTGATGAAAATGTTATAGTAATGGGAGATTGGAATGCTGTGGTAGGAAAAGGGAGAGAAGGGAAGATAGTAGGAGATTTCGGATTAGGTGAAAGGAATGATCGAGGAAGCAGGCTGGTAGAATTCTTCACCGAGTATGAGTTGGTCATAGCTAACACCTTATTCAATAACCACAATAGAAGAATATACACGTGGATGAGACCAGGAGATACAGGGCGTTACCAAATCGATTTCATTATGGTGAAGCAGAGGTTTCGAAACCAGATTTTGGATTGTAAAACATACCCTGGTGCTGACATAAACTCTGACCACAATCTGGTTGTAATGAAATGCAGATTAAAGTTGAAGAAACTGAAGAAAAGTCAAAAGCCAAAAAGGTGGGCAATAGACAGAGTGAAAGAGAAGGATGTAAACGAAAGATTCAAGAAGAGTATAAAGCAAGGACTAATGAAAAACCCTAAACAAACTTCAATTGCAGACGAATGGGCACTTTTGAAGAATGAAATAACAAAATCCGCAGAAGAACACATTGGTAGGAAAGAAAGAATAGGTAGAAAACCGTGGATCACTCAGGATATACTAGAATTGATGGATGAAAGGCGGAAACACAAGAATGTAAGAAATGAAAAGGGGAAAGCAGAATACAAACGTCTGAGAAATGAGGTTAACAAGAAGTGCAAGGAAGCGAAAGAAGAATGGTTGAAAGAGAAATGTACAGGAATAGAAAATTGTCTGAAATTAGGAAAAGTAGACACAGCTTATCGAAGGATTAAGAATACTTTTGGGGAATAGAAGACTAAGTGCTCTAATATTAAGGACACAAATGGAAAGCCTCTAACAGATAGGGAAGAAAAGGTTGAGAGATGGAAAGATTACATAGAGAGTTTGTATAAGGGAAAGGAGATTGAGAATCATGTAATGGAAAGGGAGGAGGAAATTGATGTGGATGCGAAAGGAGATTTAATATTGAGATCAGAATTTGATAAAGCTTTGGAAGACTTAAGCAGGAACAAAGCACCAGGCATAGATGATATACCGATTGAGTTGCTACGCTGCATAGGAGAAGAAGGTCTGATCAGGTTATTTCACTTGGTGTGTAGGATTTATGAGACAGGTGAGGTACCCCCTGATTTCAAGACGAATGTAATCATCCCTATACCAAAGAAAGTGGGAGCTGACAGATGTGAAGATTACCGTACAATCAGCTTGATTACTCATGCTTCAAAGATCCTGTCTAGAATAATTTACAAGAGGATTGAAAGCCAGATAGAAACGGAGTTGGGTGAAGACCAGTTTGGTTTCAGGAGAAATGTAGGAACAAGTGAAGCTGTACTAAGTCTTAGGCTGATTTTGGAAGGTAGAATAAGGAAAGATAAGAGAACGTTCATGGCTTTTGTAGACTTAGAAAAGGCTTTTGATAACGTTGATTTGACTAAATTGTTTGACATTTAAAATCGATTGGAATAAAGTACAGGGATAGGAGGGTGATACAGGGTCTTTCATATAAAGTAAGAACGCCAAGCGGCGGGTTTGTTATCCGCTAGTGTGGTGGCCTTGACCGAGCTTGTGGTGAGCCGTGGCCCCCTGCTCTAAGCGTGTGTACAATCCTCTATGAAATATTACCTTATAAAAGTTGCTGGAAGTGTCGTTCTTCCTGGGTTATACAGGCATTGTATCTGGTAACCACATTTTGGCTGACGCGAGCGAGTCATGCCACAGTATTTTTCTGATTTTTTATTTTGTGTTTTTTATTGAGCACTGAACCAGTAGTGTCAAAGTTATTTACAATTACGTGAATCTGTTCTAGTGAAGGTGGCACTTCATCAATAAATTGCTGAACAAATGCATCACGTACCCGCCGAGCCGAATCGTAATTAAAATAAATTTTACATACAAAAATACGATGTTGCAATGATAACTGTCTCAACATGTTAGCAGCTGAGGTTAACTGGCGACTGACAACACCTGCACTCTTATTGCAAGGTCAAGTTTGTACTATGCGCGTGCTTTCAATACTACAGCAGGGGGCCGTGGCGCGTCATAAGCTCGGTCAAGCCGGCTTCAGCAGCGAATGACAAAATCGCCGCTCGCCGTTCTTACTTTATATGAAAGACCCTGTATACAATCTATACAGAAACCAGACAGCAGTCATTCGAGTTGAAGGACATGAGAGAGAAGCTGGTATTCAGAAAGGTGTAAGGCAAGGCTGCAACTTATCACCCATACTTTTCAATCTTTACATTGAACAAGCAATGAAAGAAATTAGAGAAAAATTTTAAGTGGGAGTGAAGATTCAAGGAGAAATAATTTCAACTCTACGATTTGCTGATGACATCGTCATCTTGGCCGACAAGCCTGAGGATTTGAATGAGTTTTTGAATGGTATAGACTCCGTCTTACGGAAAGAATTCATGATGAAAATTAATAAATGTAAAACAAAAATACTGGAATGCAACCGAAATAAATCAGAAACCTCTATGGAGATCAAATTGGCAGGTGAAAAGCTGAAGGAAGTAGGAGACTTCTGTTACTTAGGAAGCAGAATAACTAGTGATGGACGAAGCAAAGAGGATATAAAAAGTAAGTTAGCTCAGGCAAAGAAATCATTTCTACAAAAAAGGAATCTGCTGACATCGAATATAGATTTAGGTATTAGGAAGTCATTTTTGAAAGCCTTTGTCTGGAGCGTGGCGCTCTATGGAAGTGAAACTTGGACTATTGGTGCAGCAGAAAAGAGGAGAATTGAAGCATTTGAAATGTGGTGTTACAGGAGAAGAATGAAGATCAGATGGGTAGATAGGGTTACAAACAAAGAGGTATTAAGACGAGTGGGAGAGGAGAGATGTTTCTGGCGACTGCTAATGAATAGAAGAGATAGGTTGGTAGGACACATACTAAGACACCCAGGAATAGCAAGCTTAGTTATGGAGGGAAGGGTCGAGGACAAGAACTGTAGGGGTAGACCAAGGTTAGAATATGTTAGATTGCCTCGGATGTAGGGTGTGGTAGCTATGTAGAGATGAAACGATTAGCTCAGGACAGGGAGGCATGGAGTGCTGCATCAAACCAGTCAAAAGACTGAAGACTCAAACACAAACACACATTGTGATAATAGAGTAAGATGGAAATAATTGTCCAATAAGATTGTATGTCTTAAGATCTGTTATTATAATTAGTTATAAATAGCTATAGTATTAGTAATATATACCTGTAAGTTCTTTTATTTTCAATGTAATTTCCGACGTGTCCTGTATCAAAAATGTATTGTATACACGTAATTGATCAAATGGATAAATAAAAATCTAATCTAATCTAATCATCTACGAAACTCACACTCCGTGCATGGTCACGCTTCAATCTTCGCTTAAGCATATTGAATGCTAGTAAGCAGTTATTCTACGCGGAAGTTCTGAAACTTATAGGCAGTTATTATCGCCGGACCAAGTCATGGTCAAGTCTTCATGTGATAGAATATTTTCACGATGTGAGGAACTTAGAATATTTTGTGAAGCGACAGTGAGTGTTAGGCTTAGTGTACTGTACAGTTGACATTTAGTCAAATTTTTCATCGCTTTGGACATATGGTAGACTTGATCTACAAGCCACATTTTATATTTATGGAACTTAGTTGTTTCCAAGTTATCAGGTGACGAGCTTTAGTCGGTAGTTTGCAGGATCAGCCACGACCACATTACAAAATTCTACGGATACCAGTCTTGCATTTTGGTCAGATCAAATTGACGACGATTGGGACCAGTTGTACCTGGCGCAACTCGGGAGATACATAATCTCACCCATTAAGGGCTTAGGGGGGGGGGGGGGCATCTGTATTTCTATGGATGTGTGCTGGGGACTACCCATTACCCGAACACTAGACTTAGCCGACGAGTGGCCAGCCGTGTCTAACGCGTGTCTGGAAGGTGCATAACCTTTCCCGTTAGGTTATTTATAATACGAACTACAGGTCTGAACCATTTGCATTAAGATTTTAAGAGTATCAAACAAATTGTATTAGTAACAGCTGCATGAGAGCTACAACTGATTTAAATATCATGGATCCTATGGATCGAACCCCCTATTCTTCGAATAGCACCAGCTATAAAGACATTCAACATGAACAGTTTGGTACGAGTGTATTTTGAATCAGCTAAAGCTATAGGACTAGCAGTCATGAGTTGTTAAACAAATTGAGGGTAGATATGGAAGCGGATACGAGGATTTACGTACGCGTCCGATGGGACGGACGAATAGAGACACTTCTGGAAACGGAACTGCAATGGAACCGGCCAGGAGGCCTACCTCTACAAGAACTTCAACAATGTAAGCTACATTTGGATTTTTATAGCTTATGGTATTTGGAAATTTTCTTTTTGAAGAAATATCAACACACAAATATTTTCAGTTTGCTGTGGCAAACTAGGTTAGACGTTTATAGTTTTCAGGAACGCTAATTATGCGATTCGAGTCTACGGACATCATCCTGAGCTTTTTATTTAGATTTTCTATTTTTTATCACGGTCATCAGCCGTAAGATCTTCATATCTTAGGTATTTATTTAGAAAAATTGAATTTTTTTTAATACACAGATTCGAGCTTGATTATTTTCAATTGGTTTTTGTCCATAAATTCCAGTTTGTAAAACTGACAATGATGATAATAATATGTTTTTATAATAATAATAATAATAATAATCACATTTTCTGATTTGTAATAATAATATCTTGTGAGCCATAATAATAATAATTATGTTTTGTAACAGTTTGAATAATGGTTTAGGAAGTTTGGAACGGCCTAATTTACATTTGAGGATTTATTTATCCAATGGTTAGTGGTCTTAAGCACGCCTTTATCTTACAAAGTTATAATGAATTCTTCTAAGCGTTTGCAATTGCGTTAACGGATTGGAGTATTTTATGACGCGGAAGGCCATCGAAAGACCACAGAAAGCCTGTATAAAATAGGGTATTCTCGAGTTTATATAAATAATAAACAATATGGTAATGTCACAGTATGACAATTTTGAGCAGGGTAGACACGATATAAAAATAATATGGATTGCTGTGATTGTGAAATTGGTATAAATTTACTGGAGGAGCAATGAAGCTTCGTGTTGAAACACGCTGTGGCTTGATAAAAAAAAGTGATGAATAATAATAATTGAAAAAATATGTTGAAGTTAGGAGTGAATTTTGTCATTCAGTAGTGAGATGAAATCACACGAATCAATATGGTGTCATGTGTAGTGTCAGCCATGGTGATGGTTAGATAACTAATAAAAAGTATGTTGAAGAAAAGGGTATAATAATTATGCATAACAATCTTGTTGAAGTGAAGAACCAAATGGTTATTTAATCACAGATTAAGTTAATTAAAGATTCTCTTGTGTCTTACATAAATTACCCTCTTATTTGTCAATCCGTTTTGGTTATAAACGAAAACTTAGTTTTTGACGATGCCTTACCGTTGGTCGAATATGAATAAAATCGAGGAGAAGTTGAACGCATCAGTAAAAGGGGCATGGGCTGAAATAAATATTGTAATAGCTGATAAATGAACAGCCATTCATAATATCACGGATAATTCTGCTTTTGAACAAGTTCCATAACTGAATAAATGATTAAAATTTTGTGCAAGTAAATATTTTTGAATTTAAATAAATATGAATAATTTATTAATGATGATAATAATTTGTTGTCAATGTCATATGGTGAAAATGAATAGATTGATCTTGTCAACGATGTGAAAATCAAGATAAAAATATTTGAATACTTGAATTTGTGATCTATTCGTCAGATGAATATTAATGATTTGGTTAATTGTTTAATTATTGGATGAACATTGACGAATAATTTAAATTAATGGTCTAGTGGATCATATTATTTAATGAGTGAAATTTACGGATCAAGGACAGATGATTTAAAACTTTTCATATGATCAATATTCTTCGAATCCTTGCTTGAATGTCAAAATGATGAACAGTAATATTTGCTCATATGTCCAACAAATATTTATGTTTCTTTGAATAACTCAATGCAATGTTAAATCAAATACAGATTAGGACAGTGAAATTTATGATTTTTGGGAAATTGAAATAATTTATTAACAAGCGAAAGTGTTTATTAACAAATGTAAATAGTCAACGACGTGTAAATAGTCAAAGTAGGCATCAGGATGAACGATTCATTTTGCCCTGAATGACCTACAGTTGTAAATATTACTTACAATTAGGAACGATGCCAATGGATTGATAATTTTGGCAATCGATCAATTACACAGTGCTTTTCTAAATGTGTTGATAAATTTATTCCTGTGTATTTGGGTATGAAAACTCTTTTCATGCATTACAGTGCTATTTTTTTGCATTTTAAAACTTCAATTTTAATTATAAATAAAATGAGATTTTTGAAATTGTGGTATTTTCCCTGCTCTCTTCTATCATTTTTGTTGCATCGAACCGGAAATCATTGAAGCAAGTTAGATTAAAATGTTGTGTTTGTAATTCACCCGGTTTGGCGCCCTGAGATCTTTTGAGTCTCGTGATAGCTGATTTTCGGTAACATGCATATGTGCTCATTGGACTTCGGTCTAAACGGGCACAATACGTTGCTCGAGCCACAATATAATCATATTGAATATTACGGGTGTGTGCCATCTTGAATATACGGTATATTTCAGTTATTCACCATCTAATATATTTAGAATATTTACGCATTGCAAAATGGTAGAATCGTATGGGAAATTTATATTTTGAAGACACAAGTGAACAGATATGTATTCAAGATGACGGGCATGCGTATTCACCATCTTATAAATTTAGAATTTCAGAACATTGCAAAAGGATAGAATCATATGGAAATTATATTTTTCTGAAGGCTCAAGTGCATACTGAACCCGCTGAACTATGGTTCATGTGATATTTTTTTTTATGACAGAGCATTTATGAGGGGATGTTGTACTTTTGAACACACCCAGGAAGCCACGTGAAGCTGAGAGATCACGCGATACTTTGAGGTAGCGGTGAATCGCACTTTTGACTTTGGTGTAAACTGCTAATTATTATCTGAGGTCTTATTAATTATTTTTATCTTTCCTACGAGACTCAGAATATTCCATTTCGTCATGCTGCATTATTAAAACATTTTGGAGAATGTTTATTTTTACTTTAGGTAAGGTAATACCCTTGCAGATACGCAAAAAGGAACGTAAGTAGTCGCTCAACGTTTTCGTTTTGACGACCTACTTTCTAGAGACACCCAGTACCGGAGCACTGCGTCTTGAGAATCCGCCTTGTGTAGGCGTGGAATTACATTTGTCCTACGAGACGTAGAAGAATATCCGCTGATTAGCGATAAAAGTGATTATAAGGTGCCATCGAGCAAGCAAATACTAATATTCACTGTCGATGAAGTCCAGAGAATTAAATAAGAAGCTTGGGAAATAATTATTGGCAAGTATAGTGTATTGCACAACATTGCTGTGACATCACATATTACCCACGCGTATGTGGAGGGCAGATGCCTAGTGGAAATATACAGGTAATAGTGTTACAATTATCCTGAATAAGTGTGATTATAATTGTGTGAGATATTTAAATTGCCAAAGTGGAAATTTCATCTTTGAAACGTCGTATAATTCACGGATGCTGCGTGATACAAAAGTAGCGTCACTAGCACGTGCAGCATTATAAAATAGTATTAGCTCACATGCTAATCCACATCTGCAAGATTAAGGCTGTGTCGTATCTTATAATTGAAGCCTATAATAGTCACGACGGACATTATAATTTTGGAAGTGAGAGGATGAATAATCAAGCAACTTATTTCGCTACCCACGTGATTGGACTTTTATTCACCATGGTTGAAGCAGTCACCATGGGCTAATACCATCCCAGTATGGGGGGGGTGACGTTTCTACAGGAACCAGCATGAT
Organism: Meconema thalassinum; assembly: GCA_946902985.2. Lineage (NCBI taxonomy): Eukaryota > Metazoa > Arthropoda > Insecta > Orthoptera > Tettigoniidae > Meconema > Meconema thalassinum. Next base: position 1,239,628,914 of record OX336389.2, on the reverse strand, counting down.
GGTGGAACTTCCAGAACGATGAACGAGAGGGAAGGAGCCAAAATGCCATTTCCAGGCATATCCACGAAGATGTCGACAGGGACAAATCGAACCCTGGTCTTTGGGGGAGTCCAGATGGGAATCCTGATGAGGAGGATACCGATCCAGAGAGCCAGAGAGGTTTATGTACAACCCTTGTTGTGGAATAGAGAGCTGAGTGAGAGCTCTTCCATTTCGTGAGTTTTTGTCACACCCCTTCTTTGTTCTAGTTTCTGGTGGTATAGTAGTTTTAATGTAGTTTGTGAATCAACCACACTCAGTGTCAGCCATTTTTCTAGGTAGGGATGTAACTAGATTAGTTAGATGTCATTTATTTCAGTTTAGAGTGAGACACCCTAGGGGTCAGACATTTTGGTCAGCCCTGGTGCAGCTTGGTGAACGTCGTGGAACGTCAATGCCTACCTTTTTGCTGAACCTGATCGTAGTCATTTTGAGGCTATTTTGTTCAATCCTACTTGGGGTAATTTTCAAGTCTTTGCTGACTGTAGTTATGGCAATCAGATGCCTTGGTTATTAATTGACTGCATTCTTCGCAGCCATCCTTTGTTACACCCCTGACTGTCGTTAGAACGGTCGTATCATTTAGGTAGTCGACAGTAACTACCAGTTTGTAAATGCATTATATTTCATTTTGAATAAGCTCAGAAGCTATTCTTGGTCATGTTTGAACCTAACAACTAGAAGGAATGTTTCGTTGCCTAGCATCGAACGCGGTTCCCAACGTATCATTAAGCAGATCTAGTGTGTGAATCTGTGCCACATTTATCATATTTTTCTTGTGTCGTGTGAGACACGTTTTTATTTGATGTTCTAGCAACTACTGAGTTGCATTTTTAAAGCAAAGAGCTTCAGTTATTGTAAGTTTACTTTCATTTAGACGTCTTTGGTAGAAAGACGGAAGTGTATTACTATACTCAGATTTATAGCGTGCGTTTGATACACGGACTCTGTAGAGATCCGTAACATTTGGTAAAGTTTTTTATGAACCGGGCAAGTGCAGGTTTTGTATTGATTAAATCGCCGGCCTTGAATAAACTGGTTATGTAACCCAGTGACCTAGAGCACGCCTGCTTCATTGTGAGACAAAACTACTATAGACGAGGACAGAGTACAATTTGTATTCGCTTTTCCTTTCATTGCTACTTTGCTTATGGAAATCAGTTTCCACTCTTGTATTTGATCACTTGTTTTATGGATCGGTTTTTGTTAGTTTAACGCTCTGTTGCGTGTATTGTCGTATGACAGGTACAGTTATGTAAGGTTTTCTATAGGATGGTGAAGTCTACCCTGTTATAACAGGATGTTATTGTATGCTTTGTCCGGGGATGATCCCGTTGACCAGATGTTACTGGAAGGTAACTGTTGTACAGGCCTGTCCCAGAGTTATTGAACGCGAGCTTAGCGCCGCTGGTAACCCGTGTTATTGTGTGTCCGAGTTGTTATACTCGTTGATTATATTCCGACTGTTGAGTCGAGGCTTTTTGGTGGAGAATGATCTCAGTTGGAGACACTCCGTGCCCAGGCTATTGTCAATGTTATTCGCCATAAACCTACGATAAACCTATAAACCGACATTCTAATAATAAAATGCATAATTGTTGTAAAACAAGCCTAACTAACGATTCTTTCTATCTAACTTTGTTCTTTGCATTCTGGAACTGTTGACATAGCCGTGCAGTTGAAGATAATTTCCTTGTGAGGAAATGACTAGGACAGTTGACATTTTTGTAGCGACCTGAAGCATGTGCGAACCTAGAGTTCGTAGCTTGTGGAGCTCAGGCCATGCGATGTCAGACGTGGTCTCAACTGCGCATTCGTCACCGTAACTATACACATTAGATGACTATGGTTTACAAAGAGTAAACCAAGGTGTAGGCAGGAATTTTTAATAAAACTATTGTGTCTATTTCGTTATTAATTTATGATGTCAAGTGTATTAAACCCTACATGTTACTTTATTGTGTGCTGTTAGCACATAGTTCTTATGCATAATTAAATTGTTTGTTTTTCATGGCTGTACACTTAGCTTTTGGATGTAATTGTTTTCTTTTACGGACGTCATCGCCGTAAATTTTGTTAATTGATAGGACTTAGCTAGTTGAATTAATGTTAAATTTAAATGTCGAAATGGTACCATCCTAACCTAGATTTGTTTCTCTACCCTGTTAAATGTAAATTCAGATATTAGCTTGATCTTGTAACTTGAACTAGGGACTTGCGTCGTGCCATATTCCTAGCGTTGCTGTTGTTGCTTTATCATTGTGAGTTAGATCTTTCGCGAGGGTTTTCAGTAACTTCTCAGGTAGGGGACCTGTTCTTTATCTTAGTTTATTTATTAATTTGCGGACTAGCCGATTATAACCCTCCGAACTAGGCTAGGGGCTTGTGAATTTTAATAAATTTTCTTGGTGTTTTACATGAGTCTGGATGTTTATTTTCTCAGTCTAGTTTTAAGGTGAACCTTTCCTTAGGCGGTCTATGACCATCGTCACCATGTACCACGATCCCTGTGGACTACGGACTCTCGTGCCGCTTTAGCCTTTTTGGAAGGTCACCTGATCCTCACGGTACTTTTTATTCGATTTATGTGTCGTTAGTTGAGTCATCGTGGTTGTTGACATCAACTAAACGGTCACATAAAATGGCGCACAACGTTGTGGGCTTGACTTGGACGACATAAAATGGCGCCCAACTCATGTGCCGACGTTAACGTGGTGACCCTCAGTACCATGTTTTTTTTGAGGATCCTAATGTTGATTAATGGTAAATTGACAGGACTGGGACGAACTTAGAAAGTCGTACTGCAGATCAATTGACCGCATGGCATTCATGTTTGATAGAAGTCCATGGGGTGAGGCTTTAGTGTTGAATGAATGAAGGATAGGATTTTCTTTGATGATGCCTCATCCTAAGTAAATGTAATACTTTGCTTTGCTCACCGTTGTCTTTGCAAATGTAGAAGCACTTAGTTTGCATACTCCAGCTGTACTCGTGATATTTATATAAATGAAGCAAGCTTTATACCACCAAGTAACTAATCATAGCTGTAAGTTCCAGTAGAAATTGATCCCTCACTTTCTCATATATTTCTTATCTATGGATGAGGAAACTATTCGTCGTGTGTTTGGAGAGATGTTGGCAGGTGTGAATGCCAATCTTCAACAGATTACTGCTGACCTAGGTGAAGTCCGGGGTGACTTGGGTCAAAATACTCAGGCTGTCAATACTGTAAGTGGTCATGTGGGCCAGGTTAGACAGGAAGTCAACAATGTAAGACAGGACTTAGAGATTAACACTCACTCTGTAAATAATGTTAGGGCTGATTTAACTCAAGTCAGGCAGACATGGACACATATAGGATCGAAGCGAGAAATGATCTGACGGCAGGTTTAGCAGCTGTTAGGGTTGATGTCATACGACACCATCAGGAGGCTAACCAGCGCGTAGATTGCTTAACCGACCAGATGAATAGAGCTAGGAAGGAGGTGCAAAACCGATTGGAGGAGCACACAGCTCAAATTCAGACAACCTTGAATAAAGTCCAGATAGACATGAGAGCAGATCTGGAACATACCAGGGAAGAATTCGGGACTCGACTAGATCACGTCGAGGGATTTATCGGAAATGTGAAGAAGGACATGGCAACCATGAACGTTGGTTTAATCTTGATGAGAAGAGCTGCAAATGCCGTTAATAACAACGTGAAGACTATCGTTGATGGCATGATGGAGATTAAAGAGGAACTTAACACCAACAGGAGAAACATTTCTGAATTGACGGAAACCGTAGCCAGTCTACATGAGACAGTTGATGTTCATCATGAGGAACACAAAATTGACCTCATGTTATTGAGAGGTGACCTCAACGAACACGAAGCTACAGTCGAGGCTAAGGTAGCCGAGGTTAGAGACGATGTGGGTAAAATCCAAGAAAATATGTCCAGAGTTGAAGGAGATATCGATTCCTTACAAAAGAGATTTGAGGAAGTCGCGGTGACCGAGAGGTTAGACCTCAGTTATAACCTTAGGACGGCCATACGCGAGGTAGACACAAACCTCAATGGAAAGGTTGACAGGATCGAGCTGCAATTGAACGACTTAGGCAACAAAGTCGCAGCCAGAACCATCCCAGGTCTTGAAGTAATAGAAAGACGCCTGGACAGACTCGAGACGACTCCAAGAGAGAGACACGTACACCCACAGATGGGAGAATCTCAGGAAACGCCTATATCTCAATCAGGAGGAATGATGCCTACCCATTTCCAACCCAGCGCGCCTATGGAAACGCAACCGTCACAATTCACTAATTTAGCGCAAGGTCAGACCTTGAACTTTAACGCTCACCCGTTTCAACCAGCATCTAATCGAATTAGTCATGAGACTAACACTCCTACGCAGAGTTACATGCAAGATACTTTCAGACCCGCGAATACGCAGGGAAATGTCACCATAATTCGTTCAAGAGAGGAGCAACCAGCTCGCTTCTCGGGAACTGGGAGCGGTGTTACTCCAGTGGAATTCCTAACAAATGTCGAAAGCTACTTACGTGATACTATGGTAACTCCAGAGAGGGAACTAAGAGTTATAGAGCGACTGCTTGAGGGACAAGCCGGTACCTGGTTCAGAGCATTCCGATACTCATTCACAGGCTACCAAGACTTTAAGGAAGCGTTATTAAGAACATATTGGTCGAGCGACATCCAGCAGAGCATCCGAGCTGAGATGTACACTCGAAGGTACAGTTCTAATACACCTACTCGTTATGCGAATTACTTCGCAATACAGCTCGCGAAGCTCCGTTGTCTTCAGCCTCCATTGTCCGAGCAAGATTTGGTGAACACAATTGTTTGGAAGTACCCTGCGGATGTACAACGTGTGTTAATCGCTGCAGGGGCATCCACTTTCCAGCAGTGTGACCAGATACTGCGAAGGTTGGACGCTAACACAGAACAGTTTCCTACACACCGTCAGCAGAAGGCTGATAGGTGCGAGGATAGACATATGAATCTGACGACTGTTGATAAAGTGAGCCAGACGCCACAACAAACACAAACCACAGAGGATTCTGGGCGACGCGATAACAATTACAGTTATAACAGGAGAGAATGGAACAACACTCCGTATACTCGAAATCAAGATGATGACCGGCGAAGTCATTGGGACCGGCGATTCGACCGAAGGACGGACGATAACCGACGTCATGAAAACAACCGCCGAGGGAATGAAGGAAGAAATCAGCAACACGGACGTATCCGTAGAGACTATCGATATAGAGGGGGTTACGACAGAAATCGAGACCCTAGATACCAGCCAGACAGGGATTGGAAAGGAAGAGCGCGGGAGAGCCGTGAGTACCTCCAACAATTGAGAGAATTGCAGATCCAAGAAGAGGGAGAACGGAACCCTACTTCGAGGGAAAATAGACATTCGGCGCAGGAGACGGAGCAGAACCAGCCCAGTACTTCTCGCCATGACAGAAAAAAAAAAACTCCGAAAAATCAATAGATTCTTGTTTGGTTGAGCACCGAGTAACTGCCTCTATATTACTCTGGGAGCCAATCCAAGAAGACTTGTTGGACGAACGACGAACGACGAACCACAATTATGAATTAACACGTCTACCCAAGATTGTAGCCACCTTGAATGAAGTCAGTGTAGTCATACTCGTCGATACTGGAGCGATGATTAGTGTAATTTCCGCCGATTGCCATGCCAGACTTAGAGCAAACTCTGAGGTGACGGAGTTGCCCATTTCAGCTATAAGAGTCAGAGGTGTCATACCTGACCGCGTTGTAACGTGCAAAATCCAGATTTTGTGTACTGTGAAGATTTCGAGCCACGTGTACTTGCACGAATTTCTCGTAATGAAGGGCCTGCATCATGATGCCATTTTAGGCGCAGACTTCATTAGAAAATATGATGGAATCATTGACATGGGACGGAATACGGTAGAGTTTAAGCCGAACGAACCCATTCAGATGAGCCTAATTGAAGAAGAACCGGAATTCCTATCCGAAGTAGACGTAGTCGAAGCATTAAAGGGCAAGGAAATTGAGGCGACACTAGATGCCGACGAAGAGGCAGAATCGTTATCAGCACCCACACATGAGGATCTTGAGGCAATACTGAACGAATACCGAGATATATTCGACACCACACCTGGTGAGATATTAGACTACGAGTATGATCTTGTATTACTGGACGATTCCCCATTCCAGAAAAGGATCTATCCGATTGCCGAGAAACATCTCGAAGAAGCTGCTAAGAAGATCCATGAGATGGAAGCAGCAGGTACAATCAAGAAATCACCGACTCCTTTCTTGAATCCCATAATACCTGTGGTTAAGGTAGATGGAAGTTTGAGACTTTGTCTTGATGCCAGAGCCTTGAATGAACGCCTAGCTCCTGAGCACGACAGACCGCCCAAGATTAGGGACATTCTCAGGAAGTTCAAAGGAAAAAGGATATTTTCATCATTAGACTTGGTTCAGTCTTATTACCATATCAGATTATCTGAGCATACTCAGAAATATACTGGATTCTTGTTTGATCAGACTACTTATGTATTCCAAAAACTAACATTTGGATTGAAAAATGCCGGAGCCGCATTAATCAGAGCACTTGATGCCAAGCTGACTCATGAAGTGAAGCAGAAAGTAATATGTTATGTGGATGACATAATCATAGCTTCGGGAACAGAAGAAGAGCATTTAAAGACATTGTGCCTTGTTTTTGAGAATCTCCGACAGGCAAATTTTAAGGTCAAGTTTGACAAGTGTCGATTTTTTCAGGAAGAAGTGAAATTCGTAGGACACATAATCAATGGAGAAGGATATAGACCGAATCCGGCAAAGATTAGAACTGTTGCTGCATTTCCAACACCAACCCGTGTGAAACACGTGAGACAATTCTTAGGAATTCTCCAATTCTTTGCTGCTCATTGTGAGAAGTATTCCGAAACTGTTGCACCACTGCAAGGATTATTGAAAAAGAACTGCAGGTGGAACTGGAATGATGAATGCGAGATAGCTTTCAGGAGAGCTAAACAGATGCTTGTGGACTCAATTCAGTTAGAATATCCAGATTACTCTCGGAACTTTATTCTAGAAACTGATGCATCTGCCATTGGTATAGGAGCCATTTTACTGCAGGAAGATGATGAGAAGAAACGTCATTACATCGCTTTCTTAAGCCGACGTTTAAGAGCACATGAATCTCACTACTTCACAACCGAGATAGAAGCACTTGAAATTGTTTACGCACTTGAATACTGGCAGAAACTTCTGTTAGGTCAGAGGATTATTGTGAGAACCGATCATCATGCGTTGACCTTCATCTTGAGAACAAGACTGGCAAGCGACAGGATCACACGTTGGACGCTGTTTCTCCAACAGTTCGATTTGGAAATAGTTTATCGACCAGGCAGAGAGAATGTGTTGGTCGACATCCTCAGCCGGAATCCTGAAGCTACTGTTAATGCCATAGACATCGAGGGAGAATGCGAGGAACACCTTCGCCGATTTCGTCATTTACCTGAAGGACAGCGACGTGAGGAGGAACTCAGACATATTATCCGTTTCCTAGAACGAAGAATGGATCCACAGGATGATCATTATGCAAGGATTGCTGCTGTTGCAGATGATTATTTGATTTATCATCGTGTCTTATACAAGTTTGTAGACGAGGACCACACTCAACTGCGTGCAGTTATTCCTAGGAGATACCAAGAATCTGTTATTCTTATGGTACATTTATCCATTGGACATGGTGGAACAGACAAAACCATTGCAACTATCAAGGAGTCTTTCACATGGAAAGGGTTAGGAGCCACCGTTAGACAGTGTTTACGTGCTTGCGACGCATGCCAGCGGAACAAATACACGTCACACTTGCTGAAGGAACAACCTAGACCAATACTACCAACTCAACCTAGAGAGTTGTATGCACAGGACCTGTATGGCCCAATACCTAAGGCTCGTCGTGGGAATCGATACATCGTTGTAACGGTGGATGTGTTCACGAAATATACGATGCTTCATCCAATTCAAAAAGCTACTGCACATCAGATTATTCAGAGGATTAGACGTCAAGTGATACCGGAGGCAGGAAAGCCACAATTCTTGTTGACTGATCACGGATCACAGTACACCTCAGCAGAATTTGCCAATGCCATGAATGAGCTTGAAATAGGTCATGTTTTATCATCTATTCGACATCCAGAGAGCAACCCAGCAGAATGCGTGATGTCTATTATCGCAAAATTCTGTCGATTATATTGTCAAGAAGAACACTGGCGATGGACTGAAGTCCTTGTTATTATGGCAAAATGTATGAATTCAACAGTACATGAGAGCACTGGTCAAATACCTATGGTCTTGCATTTGAACCAGATGCCGCTGAGAATATGGGATCGTGTGATTGTAAATCCACCTTGTTTACAACCATCACATGCCAGCAGACTTTTAGCTGCAAGAGAGACTATGGACAGACAAGCTGCCAAGCGCTTGAGAAGAACTAGACGCCAGAGGTTTAGAGAACCACTAGTAGAAGGAGACCTTATCCTTATAAGGAGACCCGGAATTTCTAGTCCTATAGACCGCATATATGGGAAATTTCTATCCTTGTATTATGGCCCTAGTCGTATCCGACAGCCTTTAAACAATGGAAGTTATGTGATAGAAGACATTAGGACAGGAGAACGCATTGGAACCTTTAATGCAGCCAATCTAAAAAAATATCACTCTTGAATGAATTTCAAAGCAAATAAAAATGTTATCCCAACATTTTATTTGAAACGACAGAGAGGCAGATGAACCCGCTGAGCTATGGTTCATGTGATATTTTTTTATGACAGAGCATTTATGAGGGGATGTTGTACTTTTGAACACACCCAGGAAGCCACGTGAAGCTGAGAGATCACGCGATACTTTGAAGTAGCGGTGAATCGCACTTTTGACTTTGGTGTAAACTGCTAATTATTATCTGAGGTCTTATTAATTATTTTTATCTTTCCTACGAGACTCAGAATATTCCATTTCGTCATGCTGCATTATTAAAACATTTTGGAGAATGTTTATTTTTACTTTAGGTAAGGTAATACCCTTGCAGATACGCAAAAAGGAACGTAAGTAGTCGCTCAACGTTTTCGTTTTGACGACCTACTTTCTAGAGACACCCAGTACCGGAGCACTGCGTCTTGAGAATCCGCCTTGTGTAGGCGTGGAATTACATTTGTCCTACGAGACGTAGAAGAATATCCGCTGATTAGCGATAAAAGTGATTATAAGGTGCCATCGAGCAAGCAAATACTAATATTCACTGTCGATGAAGTCCAGAGAATTAAATAAGAAGCTTGGGAAATAATTATTGGCAAGTATAGTGTATTGCACAACATTGCTGTGACATCACATATTACCCACGCGTATGTGGAGGGCAGATGCCTAGTGGAAATATACAGGTAATAGTGTTACAATTATCCTGAATAAGTGTGATTATAATTGTGTGAGATATTTAAATTGCCAAAGTGGAAATTTCATCTTTGAAACGTCGTATAATTCACGGATGCTGCGTGATACAAAAGTAGCGTCACTAGCACGAGCAGCATTATAAAATAGTATTAGCTCACATGCTAATCCACATCTGCAAGATTAAGGCTGTGTCGTATCTTATAATTGAAGCCTATAATAGTCACGACGGACATTATAATTTTGGAAGTGAGAGGATGAATAATCACGCAACTTATTTCGCTACCCACGTGATTGGACTTTTATTCACCATGGTTGAAGCAGTCACCATGGGCTAATACCATCCCAGTATGGGGGGGGTGACGTTTCTACAGGAACCAGCATGATGGTGGAACTTCCAGAACGATGAACGAGAGGGAAGGAGCCAAAATGCCATTTCCAGGCATATCCACGAAGATGTCGACAGGGACAAATCGAACCCTGGTCTTTGGGGGAGTCCAGATGGGAATCCTGATGAGGAGGATACCGATCCAGAGAGCCAGAGAGGTTTATGTACAACCCTTGTTGTGGAATAGAGAGCTGAGTGAGAGCTCCTCCATTTCGTGAGTTTTTGTCACACCCCTTCTTTGTTCTAGTTTCTGGTGGTATAGTAGTTTTAATGTAGTTTGTGAATCAACCACACTCAGTGTCAGCCATTTTTCTAGGTAGGGATGTAACTAGATTAGTTAGATGTCATTTATTTCAGTTTAGAGTGAGACACCCTAGGGGTCAGACATTTTGGTCAGCCCTGGTGCAGCTTGGTGAACGTCGTGGAACGTCAATGCCTACCTTTTTGCTGAACCTGATCGTAGTCATTTTGAGGCTATTTTGTTCAATCCTACTTGGGGTAATTTTCAAGTCTTTGCTGACTGTAGTTATGGCAATCAGATGCCTTGGTTATTAATTGACTGCATTCTTCGCAGCCATCCTTTGTTACACCCCTGACTGTCGTTAGAACGGTCGTATCATTTAGGTAGTCGACAGTAACTACCAGTTTGTAAATGCATTATATTTCATTTTGAATAAGCTCAGAAGCTATTCTTGGTCATGTTTGAACCTAACAACTAGAAGGAATGTTTCGTTGCCTAGCATCGAACGCGGTTCCCAACGTATCATTAAGCAGATCTAGTGTGTGAATCTGTGCCACATTTATCATATTTTTCTTTTGTCGTGTGAGACACGTTTTTATTTGATGTTCTAGCAACTACTGAGTTGCATTTTTAAAGCAAAGAGCTTCAGTTATTGTAAGTTTACTTTCATTTAGACGTCTTTGGTAGAAAGACGGAAGTGTATTACTATACTCAGATTTATAGCGTGCGTTTGATACACGGACTCTGTAGAGATCCGTAACATTTGGTAAAGTTTTTTATGAACCGGCCAAGTGCAGGTTTTGTATTGATTAAATCGCCGGCCTTGAATAAACTGGTTATGTAACCCAGTGACCTAGAGCACGCCTGCTTCATTGTGAGACAAAACTACTATAGACGAGGACAGAGTACAATTTGTATTCGCTTTTCCTTTCATTGCTACTTTGCTTATGGAAATCAGTTTCCACTCTTGTATTTGATCACTTGTTTTATGGATCGGTTTTTGTTAGTTTAACGCTCTGTTGCGTGTATTGTCGTATGACAGGTACAGTTATGTAAGGTTTTCTATAGGATGGTGAAGTCTACCCTGTTATAACAGGATGTTATTGTATGCTTTGTCCGGGGATGATCCCGTTGACCAGATGTTACTGGAAGGTAACTGTTGTACAGGCCTATCCCGGAGTTATTGAACGCGAGCTTAGCGCCGCTGGTAACCCGTGTTATTGTGTGTCCGAGTTGTTATACTCGTTGATTATATTCCGACTGTTGAGTCGAGGCTTTTTGGTGGAGAATGATCTCAGTTGGAGACACTCCGTGCCCAGGCTATTGTCAATGTTATTCGCCATAAACCTACGATAAACCTATAAACCGACATTCTAATAATAAAATGCATAATTGTTGTAAAACAAGCCTAACTAACGATTCTTTCTATCTAACTTTGTTCTTTGCATTCTGGAACTGTTGACATAGCCGTGCAGTTGAAGATAATTTCCTTGTGAGGAAATGACTAGGACAGTTGACATTTTTGTAGCGACCTGAAGCATGTGCGAACCTAGAGTTCGTAGCTTGTGGAGCTCAGGCCATGCGATGTCAGACGTGGTCTCAACTGCGCATTCGTCACCGTAACTATACACATTAGATGACTATGGTTTACAAAGAGTAAACCAAGGTGTAGGCAGGAATTTTTAATAAAACTATTGTGTCTATTTCGTTATTAATTTATGATGTCAAGTGTATTAAACCCTACATGTTACTTTATTGTGTGCTGTTAGCACATAGTTCTTATGCATAATTAAATTGTTTGTTTTTCATGGCTGTACACTTAGCTTTTGGATGTAATTGTTTTCTTTTACGGACGTCATCGCCGTAAATTTTGTTAATTGATAGGACTTAGCTAGTTGAATTAATGTTAAATTTAAATGTCGAAATGGTACCATCCTAACCTAGATTTGTTTTGCTACCCTGTTAAATGTAAATTCAGATATTAGCTTGATCTTGTAACTTGAACTAGGGACTTGCGTCGTGCCATATTCCTAGCGTTGCTGTTGTTGCTTTATCATTGTGAGTTAGATCTTTCGCGAGGGTTTTCAGTAACTTCTCAGGTAGGGGACCTGTTCTTTATCTTAGTTTATTTATTAATTTGCGGACTAGCCGATTATAACCCTCCGAACTAGGCTAGGGGCTTGTGAATTTTAATAAATTTTCTCGGTGTTTTACATGAGTCTGGATGTTTATTTTCTCAGTCTAGTTTTAAGGTGAACCTTTCCTTAGGCGGTCTATGACCATCGTCACCATGTACCACGATCCCTGTGGACTACGGACTCTCGTGCCGCTTTAGCCTTTTTGGAAGGTCACCTGATCCTCACGGTACTTTTTATTCGATTTATGTGTCGTTAGTTGAGTCATCGTGGTTGTTGACATCAACTAAACGGTCACAATACAGATATTATGCTTCCACGATGGCGGCCATACGTACCAATAAAACAATTAACTCGATAAATTAGAATATAATTGAGTTGAGTAATTACCATGACAGGTAGTGAAAAACCTGTTCTTTTCAGAGAGACCTCTGTTTCACCAGCTGAGTCTATCAGATTGCATGTATCGCACATTGAATGCATAGAAATGTAAAAATGATTGCTCACTATCTAATAAACTTTGAAATCCAAAACTTAGCAATAGATTAATATTCTAAAGTAAATGTACACTGCTGGAGGCACATACGTATAGATTGGATTTAATCACGATAGCGGCCATGCGTAGTGTTATAATCAAGGAACTCAATAGGAAAGGGAGTCATATGAGTCACCTCAGTTACACAAATCACTAAGATATTACAGTGAATAATGTGCTGATTTCTCATCTTAAATAAATAAAATATCAAAATAAATACCAAAGAATACCAGAAGACATTGGAAGAAGAATATACCGTAAAAAAACCTACAGCGCTATGTTCTTAAAATTATGAGATTGATCATTACGCACGTCAGCCATCTTATATATTTTATATATAATATTAAAATGATTAACTCATTATCACGTAAACTTACGATGGCAAAAAAAAACAAAAAAAACAAGACGTTAGAGGCTCATTAGTAATGTAAACGGTTCATATTAAATAAATAGATGGAAGGTGCCAGTCAACCGTAGTATTAATCATTAAAACTGTTAACTATAAATGTAGGTGAGAAATTGACAAGTGTGGAGTCACAATTAAGATAAATCACTTATCTGCCATCTCAAATATATGTAATATTAAAATTGTATAATCAGCAGCTAATAAAGCTACAGTAAAAATACTGGCAAGAACGTTCGGTCCGTATGAGACTTGGATATAAGAAAAGTCGCTTGCACCAAAATGATACAACACACGGCACAGCATAATAGGAAAATCAATATAGGCCTACCACCGACGGTTTTCTTCAACCGATGTCTGCTGACGACAGTTTATAAATGCTCATTCCTTTTCGCAGCGTGATGTTGGCATATGACTCAGGAAGTTGACCACCCTACTTGTATTGAATCCTACTTTCCAATAAGAACAGAAGATACAAAGGAAATCATCAACTTTGAAGAACGTGGGATGTGTGTTATTTGCGGTACATCTCGTCAAACCTATAGTCTGAATGCTGTCGTTCCAACGACGGAACCACATTCTACTAAAACAAATTCTGGCCACTCCCTGATTCATTATCGAACTTAATGTAGGCTTATGATTGCTGGGAGCTGAAATTCTCATTTACGGCATACACCATGCGTGCCTTGTACTTCTTGTCGCGTGCCTCTGCACTGGCTGGCGACATATCCATCGCAGTCACGGTGCAGTAGTGCCTCAGCAGCAACGTCACTTTCTGCTCTTCGTAAGGTAGGACCAAGTCATCAAATCCATTGTCCCAAACGAATTTTCTCTGCAGAACTCACAAATGCATGTGTTGAGTTTAACGTTGGTGGATCTGGATATGACCCTAGCAACTTCGGAAAGTTTGTTAAATTTATTTATTGTAAAGGACACGTCCAGATCAACCAACGCTAAACATAACACAGGAGTTCGTCAATGATGTAGATAAAATGGGTGGTTAGCTGCTAAGAGAAAAACCCTGTCAGCTTAGATGGATAATACGCCAACGCACGGACGTGCATTGGGTTACCTATATGTCAGGGTGACTCTTGAAAGTTATACCAACATCATTTTGATGCTTCCAACATGGGTGTGGTAGGGAGAGTGATTGATTTGGTGTCCACTTAGCACTCGATAATTTGTATTATGTATACATTGACACCCTCTATAGCCTGTCCCATACAGTAATAACAGTATGATATCTTAGTCACTTCCTCATATTAGGACATTAAGAGTATACAGAACGTAGGCAGGTAAGCATTATTATTATTATTATTTCGCCTGCAGTACCTGTTGGGTGGATTCAGTACTTTAATACTTGCTATTGCCGGTCCCAAGCCCGGATAAAGGAAGAGGGTGTGTATTGGAAGCGGTTAAGAAGAAATGATACCTTGAGGCAACCTCTAAAGCTCAATAACTTTGTTGTACTACCGAGATCGACTAAAATCAATCCTGTTTCCCCAACTCAATAGCATGATGGTATCAATTAACCATTATTATTATTATTATTATTATTGTCTATTTATTTGGCATCATTAACACGGCAGATACCGGTTACATTTTATATTACAGCCTGGTTCGGCCTTAGCAAGGAACCATCTGTACTGAAATACAATGTATGTAAATTATGGGAACCTCACATTACATTAATTTCGTTTCCGGACTCTTCACGAGTCTCCCTCATTTATAGAATGAGCTAAATTTTCTTCTGAATCATCTTCGAGCCTTGCTGAGTGTTCGGCGAGGGTATTGTCACCAAGGAACTTCCTAACAATGTGGCATGTGTTTAACAGAACTGCCTTCTAGAGTTCAATATATATCTGCGGGTGTAGATTCAATATTGATAGACTACTGTGGAGAGTTTTGGGTATAACACCAGTACACGATACAATTATTGGGATGGTAGTCACCGACTCAAATTTACACATCTGCTTTATCTCAATTGCCAGCTCTGTGTACTTAGATATTTTAGTAGCAGCTGTTGTTTGGATGTTTTGAGTGTTGGGACATGCGATATCTATCAGTAATGCCTCTCTGTGTTCTTTATTGATGACAATGATATCTGACCGGTTGTTACTGACTGCAACATCTGTCACAACTCCTCTGTCCCAGTAGAGCTTGTGTGAGGCATTTTTGAGTACTGCAGATGGTGTGTATTTCCAATACGGGACGGAGCTTTGAAGAAGTTTGTACTTCAAGGCCAGTTTCTGGTGGATAATGTTGCCAACTTGATCGTGTCGATGTTTGTAGTCAGTGTTGGCAAGGTGGGAACAACCTGATATTAATGTGTTGAATGGTCTCACTACATTTGCCACAGCGGCGACACTTCTCACTCTCTGTTGCTGGATCTTTTATGATAAATTTCCGATAACTTCGAGTAGCAACAACTTGGCCTTGGATAGCTACAACAAAACAAACAATTTCTTGGCTAAGTACCATTCCGGTTGTAACTTTTCGGTCGGTCTAAACAAATTTGCCCAATGCAAGGGATTTACTGGCACTCTAAAGATCCTCTTCGCAGCAAAATTCTGACACCTCAGGGTCTGTAAAAGTCACAGTAGTTAAAAGGGGCGTAAAACCAAGAATATTATTATATAATATATAATGTATAAAAGTTAAATAACTAATTGACACTCCGGGAGAAAAAAAAAACCTAAAAATTGTCCCATTATAATTGGGATCATAATTAATATATGTAATTTTTCCAGGAGTGTTAATTAGTTATTTATTATATATAGCAGGTAATTCAGCAGCCCCTTCCAATATCATTTGCTGCAACCCAACTAACGCGTGTAGGCAGGAAGGTCTATAATTCTCTGCATGCATCCCGAATGGTACTAATGCACTGCATGAAATACTGAACCCTATTATTTTGCCCTCGATGTGACCACACACTAATGCGAGGGAAATAATTGAAACTTGATCCAAGATTGAAACGAATGCATGTAATATGTTTAACCTATTTTCATTTTATGAAAAAAAAAAAAAAAAGGCTTATGAGATCACCTTTTGTCCGTGTGTGTGTGTGTGTGTGTGTGAGTGCGTGTGCGTATGTGTGTGTGTTTGTGTGTCCCCTCTAATAACCTCTAAATGGCTTAAGCGATTTCAATGAAACTCGGTAAGGTCATAGCACCCACCATTCTCGCCAATCCAGACCGTGCCCTTTAAATTGTATTACGTCTCACCAATCCAACTTGGCGGCTGTGCGAAATATTTAACCAGCATTCAATATCTCCGAAACCACTACCGATTTCAGCCTGAAATTTTGTACGGTGATTAAGGGCACTACTAGAAGTTCACCTATGAGACTTTCAGAAACCTGGTAACTACAAAACCAACATGGCGGCCAAGCGAATTTGGGACATTTAAATAGACTTTTCTCGCGATATAAACATCCAAACACAATGAAACTTGGTAAAGCAAATGTCTATACACATTGTAACGCACAGGCATCTAATTTAGTTCAATTGTTTACATAACCTCAATATGGCGGATGTACGAAATTTTTACTGACATTCTATATATCCGAAACTATTACTGATATAACCCTGAACTTTTTCACTGTGATAAAGGGCACTACTACAAGCTTATGTATGTAACTTTCAAAAACCTATAAACTACAAAACGAACATGGTGGCCAAGCGAAGGTGAAACATTTTAATAGACGTTTCTCGCGATTAAACCATCTGAGCGCAGTGAAATATGGTACAGTAAAACTGTATACACATTGTAATGCACTGGCAACTAATTTAGTTCAATTGTTTACATAACCTCAAGATGGCGGCTATGCAAAATTTTAAAATTAAGTTTTTATTTCTTGTATCGTAATCATGCGATCGAAGTGAAAGTTTGAATAATATAACCAACGCAATAATTTTCCTTTAATGCTACATAACTCTATGGCCTATACTTACAACAATCCAACATGGCAACCATCCGAAATTTTTAGACGGTTCATAATATCTACGAATCTTTTACAGCAAGATTACTGAAATCTTTTATGTTCATAGAGGCTATGAACATAAGTTCACCTATAGGACTTTCAATAATCTGGTGAGCACAAATCCAACATGGCGGTGACGCGAATTATAAATATTTAAATGGACGTTTCTCGTGATTTAACCATCCGAGTGCAGTGAAACTTGGCACGGTAAATGCTTATACAAGTGTTAATCTACTGGCATCTAATTTATTTCAATTATTTTCATAACCACAAGATGGCAACTGTGCGAAATTTTAAAATCTCGTTTTTACTTCGTGTGTGCTAATCATGCGATTGAAGTTTGAATACTACACCTACACAATAATCTTCATGTAATAGTACATAACTCTAAGTCCTAAATATATAAAAATCCAACATGGCGACCATCCGAAGTATTGCATGGTTCTCAATATCTACGAATCTATTACAGCAATCAAACTGAAATTTTGTATGTTGATAAAGGCAATTAACTTAAGTAGAATGTATGAAAATAGGCTTTAGTTCTTCAAGGAACTACCTGTTTATTTGTATGATCGTTTACTTTTTGATTTTGTCAAAGGACCAAACTACAAAGTCATTCACCCAAGATTTCTCGAACCCATAATTATAGAAACTTGATCCAGGATTTAAATGAAAGCATGTAATATTTTCTATTTTTACGATCTTATATTTTTAGATTTTGTTAAAGGACCAAACTACATGGTCACGGACCTCTGAATTCTCGAAACCATAATCGTAGAAACTCAATCATGGATTTAAATGAATGCATGCAATATTTTATTTTATTTTATTTTATGGTCTTTTATTTTTAGATTTTGTCCAAGGACCAAACTATAAGGTCATTGACTCAAGGTTGCTCGAACCCATAATCGTAGAAACTCGAACATGGATTTAAATGCATGCATGTAATATTTTTAATTTATTTTTAAGACCTTTTTTATTTTTACATTTTGCTGAAAGATCATTGACCCGAGATTTTGCAAACTAATTATTGTAGAAAGTTGTGCAACGGTTTAAACGAAAGGCGATTATAACAACACTTTCACCTAGAGTAAGTAATTTTTTTAAATTGTACCAAAGCACTAACCTACTAGATCATGGACTCGAGATATCCCGAACTAATAATCGTAGAAAGTTTTGTAACGGTTTAAACGAAAGGGAGTTTTACCTCTTATTTCTAGCGAATGTTAGTTTTTAATTTTACTTATGGGTCTAAGTGTAAATTTTGTTTTTTGTTTTTTTATATTGTATTTATTTAATTATTATTATTATTTATTTATGTACCAACACGATTTTACCCACGAGTTGTAACATATTCAGAAATCGAGAATGGAACTGTTTAAATAACAACTTGTGTAATTGCGATGAGTTGTTGGTAAGAGACGTAATAGTAACATTCCTAAGAAAATCCACAGATATACTTGTATTATTATCTTATTATCTGCAATGTGATTTGCTAGCATCGAGTGAAGATACTCTAGAGAAGGTATCAGAATGGATGCGCAACAGACTTTATGTAAATTACGCACAAGATGGCTGCTGTTACACAGGGATCTGAGGTAGTGGTGAAACGCGGAACTTGAAGTTATTTCTATGACATGCAAGATGGCTGCTGCGGCTTTGGAATTTATAGTAGTGTTGATTTGATGAACTAAGGAACGAGTTGGTCAAGAAAGCAGAGAGACCTACTGTAATGTCTTCTATAGCCCTCACGTTGAGCGTACAAGTGTAATGTTTTCTACTAAGATATGTTGTTTTAATGGGCGCCAAGACCTCAACGCTATGTTGAAATCTAAATTTGTATTTAACAACACCTAGCTCTGGTAGAACACCTTCAAGAATCTTTACTCTCAGATCGTGGTATGATTGGATCATTAACCCAACAAACAATTGTATCAGGAGAAGGAATTGGTCTATATCTAATGCTACCTACTGAAAACAAAGATTGCATGGTTAAAAGTAATGAATTTATTGTATAAAAAACAAGTACCGTATAGCAAAATTAATAATAATAATAATAATAATAATAATAATAAGTTTGAATTTAAATTGGAGCGTTGCGATTTAAATATTACCGCTAGAAAATTACGTGAAAACGGAGTCAGATAAATTACTGATTTTACTCTTATTCCCAAGCTATGAATTTTCTGAATTACTGAATATGAAACAAAGAAAGACGAGAGATTGCGAAGTTATGTGTCATTCGCGCTTACCACTGGAAATTGCCGTAGCATTTCCCTCGTACTGGATGTTGAAGTGAGCTTCCCATAGCCTCCTGGACGTCGTCATCTTCTTCGTTGTTGATGATATATTTGTAGATATGAAGATTTATGGTCCGTACATCGGAACCAACACGTACAACCACAACGGTTAAGTTTCACAAAGATAGTCGCTAACTCCACTGAACATCGGAGCCACTCACTCGTGCAACCATACTGGTTAAATTTTATAACGATAGTCCTCGTTTCCACGGCGTGCCAACCATATATGCACCCGCCGCATCCCCACTCTTCAGCCGACTTCCAGCTTACGTGGTCTCCACTGATTGGCTGACCCCTCACGCGCTACTCCCCTCTTCTGGCTCATTACACTCGGCGGGAGGGTGAAGTCGTTTGCCGTTCCATACATCCGCCTTTTCTTGACGATGCGACCCAGCCTTGCGTCATACTACTCGACAAGATTAAGCCTGTAGCTGAATTTCCAGTGACTCATCTCTCTCAATATACCCTAACTGACGAAACTCCGTAAAATTCCGTAATCATATAATTTTCTATGATATTGTCGTTCGTAATAATTTGCTTGATAGTGTTTTCTAAGACATAGAAAACCTATCTGTATGCTTATAATTTTATAAAATGCTCCGAAAAATACCTTAATAATAATTATAATAAATTAATAATAATAATAAATTAACATGAAAAATTCTCTTGGCTGAACAATTTGCCGCGTAAATAAATATAGAATGGCTTCCTACTGACTTATGCCAGTGGCATGAAAACCCCTCGAAAAACACGTTACACTACCCTAATTGTTTATTCCAGGAGAAGAGTTGACAATCAAATCGGAAATGATATAAGAAGATGTCGTCGTGATTGAATTCATATTTTAACTGTTGCTACAGTCAAAGAAAACTAATGTGTATGAAGAGATTAGAATTGAGTTGTCAGATATTATATAAGAAGGGAATAGAAACAAGAAAATAATGTGCTTTATGATGTGTCAATCATAAAGGGAGTTTGCTGGTATCTTGAGAGTGTTATCTTACTTATGTCAGAGTTACAGTCAGTTCTTACGGATCCCTATATTCACCACAAGTGTAAGATTTTTAAATAAAATTATATTACAGTCTATAGTATGTTGCCTCTTATCTAATGATTCTGGTTGGTGATAGTGTCACTCCATGCCACGAGAAGGGAGAGTTTTGAAATGCTCTACCGAACATTATTTGTTTAATTGTTCACAAGCCTTCTGCTTATGAACTGGCGCCCTCCCAGATATATTCTATTACTACAAAGAGGTGAAGAGCACACGTCACATTTAACATCATTACTGGGTGTTGCGACACTCCCCGACAGTTCCGACAAGGTAGCTGAGTAGAATACTTTTTATCAGTTAACTAAAGTTATTATTATTATTAATATTTATTGATTATAGATTATTAATTTAATTTTAGTTAAAATTTAATAAGTATTTATTTAAAATTATTATTATAATTAGATTATTAATTTTATTATCATTATTATTATTATGAAGCCTCCGTGGCTTAGGTGGCAGCACTCCGGCCTCTCACCGCTGGATCCGTGGTTCAAATCTCGGTCACTCCACGTGAGATCTGTGCTGGACAAAACGGAGGCAGACAGGTTTTTCTCCGGGTACTCCGGTTTTCCCTGTCAAAATTTCATTCCAGCAACACTCTCCACTACCATTTCATTTCATCTGTCATTCATTTAATCATTGCCCGAGAGGAGTGCGTCAGGCCTCGGCAGCCGGCACAGTTCATATCCTCGCCGCTAGATGGGGGCTTCATTCATTCCATTCCTGACCCGGTCGGAGACTGGAAGCAGGCCGTGGATTTTCATTTTCATTATTATTATCTAATATGTAGGTTTGCTTTAACACGCTTAGCAATGTAGATGACCGCACTCAAGGTTATGTGTAACGTGGATACATGGAGTATTTATAGTTTAATTATTTAATTTATTTAATATTTATTTATTAATTATTATTTATTTAATATGTATTTATTTAAATTTATTGAAATGAAAATCCACATCCTGCTTCCAGTCTCCGACCGGGTCAGGAATGGAATGAATGAAGCCCCCATCTAGCGGCGAGGATATGAACTGTGCCGGCTGCCGAGGCCTGACGCACTCCTCTGGGGCAATGATTAAGGAATGACAGATGAAATGAAATGATAGGGGAGAGTGTTGCTGGAATGAAATGTTGACAGGGAAAACCGGAGTACCCGGAGAAAAACCTGTCTGCCTCCGTTTTGTCCAGCACAGATCTCACATGGAGTGACCGGGATTTGAACCACGGAACCAGCGGTGAGAGGCCGGCGTGCTGCCGCCTAAGCCACGGAGGCTTATTTATTTAAATTTATTATTTATTTTAATTATTATTTAATTTTATAATTATTTATTTATTTATTTTTGTTAAATAATTTATATTAAGCTGATGACTGATACTAATCAGACATGTAAATGCCGGAAATGTAGACCACAACAGTTACATTTTAAAGTACCCGAGTTTCATTTGCCATTATTTACTTACTCCCAACACTGTCGAGAAGTGAATGCAAATTACTGTGCCGGCTAAAGATGAACGAGATGGCGTTGCAGAAAGGGGCTACTCTTGTTACATACATGCAAGTCCGTGTTTTGCTAGCATGACATAACTGTCTCAATGCTAGTTTCTCCTCTCTTTTTTGTCTTTACCTATCGAGCCGTTGAACGTACCTATGGTTTACGATGTGGTGTGACATAACGGCCCCAAGGCTACGACCCTAACACTTATTGGAATGACAAACGTACCTATGGTTTACGATGCGATATGATATATCGGACCCAAAGCTGTGACCCGCTAACCTATTAGATTGACCGACGTAGATGATTTGAAAAACGGCAGAGTGATCTAATTAGCTAAGGGTGTGAACAATGTTTAATCATATGACAAGCTTACATGGAGGTCTAACGTTACATACCATAAATATTGCATGATTTTAGAATATTCTAAGGTAGTCTAATAAGTTATAAGCCAGTGATTTCTAAACATGTAATGTAACATAATATCTAGCAGCCTCAACCCCAACAGGCTAGCTGACCAGTTAATCTCAACTTTGCAAAGCCATCCACGGTGGTCACGTGCACTTGCGACTAGTTGGACCTAGGAGTGTCAACCAAGCTGACTCATCCAGTGTTTCACTTACCTGCGACAGGCGTTTCTTATGTTTTCATTTCCGTCATCCTCTCTGCTCTCTTGCGAAACTGACGGTATTAGGATATGCGAGGGCTAGGGTGTCATAACTATGACAGCATCCGATACTTTCCGACCCGCTCTCATGTAGATGCTAGTTATCTAGCCGTAACTCATAGATAGCTCTGTAGCTGCTTCTACAAATTTATTTGCGACTTGATCTTTTTCGTCTAAACAGTTGCACAACTTTCTACAATTATTAGTTTGCAAAATCTCGGGCCAATGATCTCGTAGTTTGGTCTTTTAGCAAAATCTAAAAAAAAGGCTTCAAATAAAAAAAAAGATTACATGCATACATTTAAATCCATGTTCGAGTTTCTAAGATTATGGGGTCGAGAAATCTTGGGTCAATGACCTTGTAGTTTGGTCCTTTAAAAAGTCTAAAAATAAAAGGTCATAAAAAACATGCATTCATTTAAAAACCATGTTTGAGTTTCTATGATTTTGGTTTCGAGAAATCACAGGTCTGTGACCTTGTAGTTTGGTCTTTTGACAAAACCTAAAAATAAAAGATCATAAAAATAGAAAATATTACATGCATTCATTTAAATTCTGGATCAAGCTTCTATAATTATGGTTTGGAGAAATCTTAGGTCAATGATCTTGTAGTTTGGTCATTTGACAAAATCTAAATGTAAAAGATCATACAAATAAAGAATATTACATGCATTCATTAAAATCCTGGATCAAGTTTCTATAATTAAGGGTTCGAGAAATCTCGGGTCGTTGGCCTAGTAGTTTGCTAAAATTTGGGGAAATAAGTAATCAATGGGAAGATGGGCGTAATCCCGAATAATATGACCCATTACACAAGTCTCCTCGATTATTCGTTCGAAAAGTATCGATAAATGTCGAGCTAAAAAATGCAGTCGCTGTGCGTGCTTTAACACTCACGGCTACGGGTGAGAGAGGACCCGCCAAAATAAATAGTCAATGACCAATAAATAATCATTTAAAAAGCCCACCGACTTACTAGAGCCGCGAGTGCGCATGCGTACAAAAATAAATATTTCATCCCCTGGGTAAGGGTAACTTTAATCTTGGGGTAGATATAACGTGTTCTGTAGAAAGGGGGCATTAGGCCCTTTTGTTTGAGCCGTCGCACGACCCCCTCCTGTTAATGGTTCTGTAAATATCGGAAGATAAGTCGATGACCTTCTACTTACGTTTATGTTGGTATAAATCTGAAACAGTATGTGGTCCACGGTAGCGAAGATTAAAAAAAGCCCATTAAAACGAGCCGTCACACGACCCTCTCTGATTATTGGTTCGGTATATATCGGGTTGCCTACCGCCAGGGGCTCCCCACTAGCCGCGCCGCCCGAGCAGCGCCGGGTGGGGACAAACCCCTAGCCATCCCCCTTCCTCCGCTTCCTCCCCTTCCCACTCGGGGGTATCCCCTCTTGGGATAGCTACCACCCACTATATCTCAATCAAATAAATAAATACATAGCTAAAAATGTATCAGTTACGCCCTTTTGGCAAATACTAGCAACAAACAAATCTCTGCTTTAGGAATCATTTGCAAAATTAGGCAACAAAAGGCTTCAATCGTCACTAAAATGTCAGAAATAGTTGTTTCTTTAAAAGGCATAAGTTATTTTAATAAAACAAACAAGGCAATAAAACCGCCACTTAAGGCATTAGCCTATATGTATGCAACAAAGGATACGATTGCTGTAAGAATAACTACATTTATTGTCGGCTAGAACGTCAGAAATAATTATTTTTATTCTTATTTTTCTTATTCCTTATTATTCTTATTCCTTACTAGCAGTAGTGCCCGGCTTCGCCCGGTGGATTTATTTGTTTTGTGGATGATAATGAATACAACTACAGAACTGGCACATGATACTTAAACTAACAGAAAACAATATTTTAAAAATATATATTTTTGTGGTGGTGGTGCTGGTGATGGTGGTGGTTGCAGTGGGGGTGATAAGTAGTACAGTATAATGGACGTAACATTCAGGTCATTTTGCCGTAATGATAATTATGAATAGGGAAGCTACAGCACTGACAGATGTAATTTACAAACAAATTTACAAAAAAAATAATAGAAAGAGCAATAAGTGAAATAAAAGACACTGCCTAGGGCCTATATCCCATTGGCTGTTAGAAATGTAGAGACCGACAGTGTCGTCTTTTGTCGCATAGTGCCGTAGGAAAATAATCAGAACTCTTTGGAAAACTTTGGCTGTCCCGAGCTACTGAGGTAGCAATAGTATCATTTATCGCCACAAAGCGCTTAACGATAAGTTTCGGAATAAATTACGGTAAATTTGAAAGCACCAACGCTTATTGCAGCTGATAACCTCAGTGTACTGCACAAACACCATGCACTTATACAGAGGCATAATATACTGCTCAAAAAAATTAAAGCACCACTTTTTTCAAAGGACACCAAATTTGGAAAGTTGACTGCACAAGGTCGAAATCTCAGTATGACGTTTGCCCCGACGCCTACCAAGCACATGCTTCAGCACAACTCCCCAACTTGTGTAGTTTCGGGATAGTGCCCCCAAAACCAGCCCATTTTTGAAAACCGTAAATTGAAGTTTGCGAAAAACGCTGTAGGACTTGTCGCAGGTTGCCAAAGCAGTCGAAAATGAATGAGTCTTGCTCTTAAGGTTCCACGAACACGTTGAAATCGTTACATTTGACGTTTGGGCATGTTCAACCCCCTTCATCATCCCCTAAACATGGACTACCATTGGGGGGCGCCTGAGAAGGTACCGGATGTGTTTAACCACCTGAAAACCTGCACACCGTCCTCAGTTGCTGATTGCAGTAAGTTCTTAAGGCCTCCGGCAATGTTCACCCCTCCTAACACCCTCAACTGGCAAGGGACCAAACCACCCCGTCTTGATTCAGCCCTAAGGAAGGTTTAAATCGAGATTTTTATCAGTGCTGCTAATGGGGGGGTCTTCCCCTAACGTTTCAAAAGAGGACCTGCGCCTGTGTCGCCACCCCTTCCCTTGCTACCCCCTTTTGTATGATTTTTCGAATCAGGCCCTTTTTAAGGGCTGAAATGACGTCTTAATCGCTGAAAGGGCTTTAAAGGTCCTTAGAAGTAGTGGTGACACGAAATCAACCCCTTCCGATGTTTGATTGACATTCCATCCCCCAAAGTTGACATTTTTGCACCCTCAACCCTCCCTGTCTGGACGCGTAACGCGTCATGGCAGAGTTTTCAGAGTTGGATCAAAATGAATCTTATGGCCTGAAATGGAGCCCAAAACAGCAGGTTGGATGGAAATTCATCAGTAGGGTGGGAAACGGGACCACTAAGTTTTCAAAAAAGTTAACAGCCTCTAGTAAGTACACCAATGCATAGGCAATCCACATCACGTCATTTTTCTCCCATTGCCAAACTTTGTAACCTATTGCCGATCATAGGCAACCCACACGCACGGACGTGATGTGGGTTGCCTATGCATGGGCGTACTTACTGTAGGCTGTACACTTTTTTGAAAAATTTTGGTCCCGTTTCCCAACCTACCGATGAATTTCTATCCAGCCTGCTGTTTTGGGCTCCATTGCAGGCCATAAGCTTCATTTTCATCCAACTCGGAAAACTCTGCCATGACGCAATACGCGTCCAGACAGGGAGGGTTGGGGGTGCAAAAATTTCGAATTTGGGGGACGGAATGTCAATCAACGATCTGAAGGGGTTGATTTCGTGTCACCACTACTTCTAAGGACCTTTACAGCCCTTTCAGCGATTAAGACGTCATTTCAGCCCTTAAAAAGGGCCTGATTCGAAAAAGCATACAAACGGGGGTTGCAGGGGAAAGGGTGGTGACAAAGGCACAGTTCCTTTTTTGAAACGTTAGGGGAAGACCCCCCCCCCCCCCCCCCCATTTGCAGCACTGATAAAAATCTCGATTAAAACCTTCCTTAGGGGTGAATCGAGAAGGGGTGGTTTGGTCCCATGCCAGTTGAGGGTGTTAGGGGGTGTGGACATTGCCGGAGGCCTTAAGAACTTACTGCAATCAGCAACTGAGGACGGTGTACAGGTTTTCAGGTGGTTAAATACACCCGGTACCTTCTCAGACGCCCCCTATGGTAGTCCATGTTTAGGGGATGATGACGGGGGTTGAAAATGCCCAAACGTCAAATGTAACGATTTCAACGTGTTTGTGGAACCTTTAAGAGCAAGACTCATTCATTTTCGACTGCTTTGGCAACCTGCGACAAGTCCTGCAGCGTTTTTCGCAAACTTCAATTTGCGGTTTTCGAAAATGGGCTGGTTTTCGGGGTGCTACCCCGAAACTACTCAAGTTGGGGAGTTGTGCTGAAGCATATGCTTGGTAGGCGTCAGGACAAACGTCATACTGAGATTTCGAGCTTGTAGGTCAACTTTTCCAAATTTGGTGGCCTTTGAAAAAAGTGGTGCTTTAATTTTTTTGAGCAGTATATTTCATGATGATAACTGTTTAAAGGAGCCTATGAAATCTTTTTGCACTAATTACCCCCCGTGACTGCAATTTATATACAGCGCAAAATGCAACTATTTTCGCAATTCCGCACCAGAACACTTGTAGGGGTGACGTGATGCAGCCTGAACTGCCCGTCAACATCAGACATTAAAATGGTTCTAGGGCCTTAATACGTGGTTTTCAAGTTCATTTTGTCTGTTATTCTAAATGTAGGTAATGGGGAGCGTTGTCCAAAATATCAAGTGGACAGTGTTACCAGCAGGGTTTCAAAGTGTATGTAAAATTTGGTGTAATTAGGAGAAACGGTTTAGATTTGTGCCAAAGGACCTAAATGCAGGGAATGGAGTGGTCTGTCCGAAATTTCAAGCAGACAGTGTTACTCATCGGGTTCCAAAGGGTAAGTATGTAAAATTTGGTTCAGATCTGTGAAACGGTGTATATTTGTGCCAAAGGGCCTAAACACAGAGAATGGAGGGGTCTGTCCAAAATTTCATGCAGACAGTGTTACTCGTAGGGTTTCAAAGGGTAAGTATACAAATTGCCGTTCAGATCGGTGCAACGGTGTGGATGTGTGCCAAAGGGCCTAAATGCAGGGAATGGAGTGGTCTGTCCGAAATTTCATGTAAACAGTGTTACTCGCAGGGTTCCAAAGGGTAAGTATACAACTTTTGGTTCAGATTGGTGAAAGGGTGTAGATTTGTGCCAAAGGGCCTAAATGCAGGGACGGGACTGGTCTGTCATAAATTTCATGTAGGCAGTGTTACTCGCAGGGTTCCAAAGGGTAAGTATACAAATTTTGGTTCAGATCAGTGAAACGGTGTAGATTTGTGCCAAAGGGCCTAAATACAGGGAATGGAGTGGTCTGTCCGAAATTTCATGTAATCAGTGTGACTCGCAGGGTTCCAAAAGGTAAGTATAAAACATTTTGGTTCAGATCGGGGAAAAGGTGTAGATTTGAACCAAAGGGCCTAAATGCAGGGAATGGACTGGTCTGTCATAAATTTCACGTAGACTGTGTTACCATCAGGGTTCCAAAGGGTAAGTATTCAAATTTTGGTTCAGATAGGTGAAACGGTGTACGTATCACTAACCATAACGCCAGCGCATGCGGATAGAGCTGTTCGGGAGCACTTGTTCTACCGACTTACTGAACAAAAATCCATCTTGAAGGTTACCCGAGAGGTGTAGCCTAATGCTACATAGCCTAAACTATTCCTCTTGAATTAGACTATCATATAAAAAGAATTTTTCGAATCGGACTGGTAGTTCCAGAGATTAGCGCGTTTAAACACATAAACACACAAACACACAAACTCTTCAGCTTTATTATATTAGTATAGATTTCTCATAATTCTTATTCTTATCATTAGTATTATACAAGAGAGCACTCTGCTGATTGAGCTACGCCGGTTAGTACTTATGTAGGGATGTGAGACACCACGAAGTTCCATATGCTGTTAGTAACAGTTACAGCACAAAAGCTAGTCTCGTCTGAGAACTGTTGCATTGCGAGCTAACATTATTTGTGTGGGTAAGCAGTTCGTGAGTCTGTCTGTATACAGTATAATGAGTTAACTGAGCTTCAGGAGCTAACAACAGATTGAGAAACAGTTGCAAAATTACATCTCCCCTTCCTCTCAGGCTTTCAATTAGAAGATGATTACCCTCCGCTTCATTTCATTATTCCTTGTTATATTCATAACCTTGTTAAAATATCCCTTTAAGCCACTTCACCCAGATTTGTTCAGTCTCAGTGTACTTCTGTGAGGAGTTCTTTCATGCGCAGGGTGGTCGAGTTTAATCGCAATATAGCTAAAGCAATTACTTACAGCATAGGATCTTGTTGTTCTTTCACTTGAGGGGCCCCTTGTACTTAGGGGTGTGTGTAGAATTTGTCTGATAACACAAGCCGACAAAAACCAACTTTTTATTTGCTTCTTTTACAAAAATGATATCATTTTTTACTAAATTTGGGTCAGGAAGACCGAATATGACCTCAGAATTGGTTTATTAGCTCTAGTGTTTTAGATACACTACTTGTGATAACTGTACTTCTGTAGTAAAAGCGAATATTATATTAATATGATATCTGTACACAACAGAAGTAGCAATATTGTTTTAATTCACTGTATGTGCAGGTAAATTAGCAGAAAATTAAATAAGAAGCCTTGCTATTTCTTATGATGACCTATTCATGAGTGCAGCTTCGTTTGGCTTGTCGTTTGTACTCTTATCCTGGAGCATCTCTTATCACCGTCCAACAGTAGTCTGCAAGCATGGAAACGAACCTTTTTTCACTTTAGCTTCACTGAGAAGTGGGAATTTTGCTCTCAGGTACTTGAAAGTTTCTCCATTCCTATCAATCCTCTTTACGAAGTTCTTCATAAGCCCAAGTTTGATGTTTAAAGGGGGAAAAAGAATATTGTTTCTGTCAACGAGAGGACTGTGATGTACGTTTTTTCCCCCCAGGGCACAAAGTTTCCCTAGAGGGCCAGACCTTTCTGTTGTAATGTAAAGACCTATCCCTGCTGTCCCACAAGAAGGAGAAAACAAAGGTTATTCACGGACAATAAACAAAATATGGCTGACAATGGCTCAGGATACCTGTACTAGGGATTACCAACCTACAATTTATTTAAATAAAAAATCCCTAGTATTTTTCGAAAGTCCTCCAAATGCTCTAGAATTTATTGAAATATAGTTATATCTCAGAACATAGAACTAACTCAGCATTTTAAATGCCATATTCGTATTTCCCATGCCCGATTAAACTAGAAATGACTGTTTTTGTTTCGGAAGCATTTTCAATGTTGGTTAGTGGAACCTGTGCTATTTTGATGTATGTAATAGTATGCGTATTTGTAATTAAGGTGCAGATAGGAAAGAGAGAGGCCGTGGCCTTTCGTTAGTAACCATCCCGACATTTGCCTGGAGTAGAAGTGGCAAACCACAGATAACCACTCTCAGGATGGGTAAGGTGGGAATTTATATTACCTCTTCCCAGTTTTGCCAGACGAGGCTGAGTGTACCGCGTTCCAGCCCTCCAAAGAGCAGATTTATGATGATGATAGTTGTTGTTTTAAGGGGCCTAACATATGGCTTATCGGCCCCTAATGGTCTGGGTGAAAGCGAAAATAACAGTGAAATGGAAACCATAACGAAAATTAAGTGAGACTGAAAATACTAACAAAATGGAACTCATATTGAAACGACTCGCAAAAAGTAGAGCGGAAATACTTACAAAAGGTAATTTAGAAGGAAAATATTCACAAAAGGAATAGATTGAAAAATACGCACAAAATGTAGTTGAGGTTAAAACTACGTACAAAATGCAATGTAGATCCAAAATACTTACAAAATGCAATTGAGATTCAAAATACATACAAAATGCAAATGAGATTGAAAATACGTACTAAATTTATGGTAGATTCAAAATACTCATTTGGCTTGACAAAACACACAAAATGCAATTTAGATTGAGAAAACTTACAAACTGTAATTTAGATTCAAAATACTCACAAAATGCAATTGAGAATCCAAATACTTATAAAATGCCCACCACACGAAATGCAATTTAGATTGAAAATACTTGCAAAATGTGGTTTAGGTTGAAAATACTGACAAAATGCAATTGAAATTCAAAATACTCACAATACATTGAAATACTTACTAAATAGCAAGTTAGATTGTCAATCCTTACAAAATGCAATTGAGGTTGAAAATACTCGCAAATTGCAATTTAGATCGAAAATACTTACAAAATGGAATTTAGAGTGAAAATACGCCAGAAAAGGAATTTAGATTCAAAATACTCACAAAACGTCATTAGATTCAAAATACTCACAAGTTGCAATTTAGATTCAAAATACTTCCAAAATGCAATTTATATTGAGAACACTTAAAATGCAATTTAGGTTGAAATTACTTACAAAATGCAATTGAAATTCGTAATGCCCACGAAATGCAAATTAGGTTCAAAATACTTGCAAAAATGCAATTTTGATTGAAAATGCCGGCAAAATGCAATTGGGGTTGAAAATACTTACAAAATGCAATTAAAATTCAAAACGCTCACAAATTGCAAGTGGAAATCAAAATGCTTAAAAAATGCAATTTAGATTGAAAGTACGTGCAAAATGCAATTTAAATTGAAAAAAGAAATCACAAAACGGAATTCAGATTGAAAAGGCGTACAAAATGTAATTGGAAGCGAAAAGACGTACAATATGTGAAAGAAAAATAAATTGGAACCCTCGAAGAATGAGGGATCCAAAAAGATGAGAGAAATGCCAATTAAGGCGGGAAAGGAAGAGACTCCCTAGGCCTCGCATACCCTAATACCATCGGGGTCGGAGGAGCACAAGAGTTGACCAAGGGTGGCCGACAGAAAAGGTAACAGAGAGGAGCCCGGCTCAAGTAAGTGGAAGCAATGCCGGACTTAGGTGGCGTCCCGTGGTCGCCAACCCACGTCCCACTAGATGTGAGCACCTGGGGGGAAGAGCAGATTTAAATTACTTGTAAAAGCCGAAAAACAAACCCGGCCTCGGGAGTGACAGCCAAGAATGCTAGTCATCGCACTACGAGGCGGTTTGAGGTAGGCTACATCATTAGTGCTGTCATTGTTTCATTTATGGGCTTGGGCGTAATGGTCATTTCAGGCCTGTATTCTTGGAAGTGTGCAGAATTTGTCCGATAACCGGTGATATTGTGGTGTCTGTAGCAGTGGGTCTATTTTTAATTGAGGCCCTTCTTCTTAAGATAGGCACCTTCCCGGCATTTGCCTGGAGTAGAAGTAGGAAACCAAGGAAAACCACTCCTAGCATGGCTGAGGTAGGAATCGAACCCACACCTTCCATCTTTTTCCCTCACGAGTCTGAGAGCACCCCATCCCAGCTCTCTGACCGGAAATATTATTTTTGCCAGAGCCAAGAATCGAACCCGAACCTCAGAAGACACAACCAAGAGCGGTCGTTACATTATTCCACTCGCCTTAATTTAGTATGAGTGTAACTTTGTAGAGAACTACTCCGTGCCTCGTGGTAGTCGCAACCGTTGTTGAATCATTTAGGGGCTTTGTGACATTGTGTTCATATAGGCTAGCTTCGTGTACTTGAGTGGGTGTGTAATGTATTAAATAACCCGTGTCGTTGTGAAGTCAGGGTTAGTGAGTGTATCAGCAACTAAGGGTATGATTTGGACGGAGCTGGCCGCGGCCTTAAGTTAGTAACCATCTCGGCATTTGCTTGTCGCAAAAGTGGGAAATCATGGAAAACCTCTTCCAGGACAGCTGAGGGGGGGATTCGAACCTACATATGATCAGACGTCATGCTTAACTTAGTATTGTTGCTGTTGTTTTATTTTGGGGCTTGAACGTGGTCGTCAGCCCCTTGAATATAAAATTTGTCCCATTGTCTGCGTTATTGTGGTGTCTATAGTAGTGTGTGTACTTGCAATTGAGACTAGAAGTGGGCAGCAGGCGTTTGTGGTCTTTAGTTAGGAACTATTTGCCTGGAGTAGTGTGGGAAAACCACGTCCAGGATGGCTGACTAGGAAAACGAACCCACCACTCCTCAGTTTTGGCTCACGAGGCTGAGTGCAACTCGTTCCAGCCCTCAGACCAGATTTTAATATCTTAGCAGAGCCGGGAATTGAACCCGGACCTCCAGGGCGAAAGCCAAGAATGCTGGCCACTATATATCACTCAATGATTCTAACCCACAACTCATGCTCATATAAAGCAATCTTCACATTAGTTTGCATATAGGGAGTTTCATTTAAGAAACCTATGCTGATCAAGTGATGACACTATCAGACTTTAGGCATAGCCACCATTTTGAATTTATTGAATTTAAGAATAAATTACTTTCACTAAATTAAATCTACAATAACTAAATTTAGTAGTACAGTAGAGCCGTATACGAGACTTTGTATCCAAAAGACAGAAGGATAGCGATATTATTTAATCAAGATGGTGGCTGGTCGTAATGTTAAAATATTAAAGTAATTCATTCAGGATATAATTGCACAATTAACACGAAACTTAGTAACAGGGAAGTATCATGTAAGAGGCATTGCTAGCAGTAGTCAAAATACTTTCACATTACATATATATTGAGCCCGGTGAGCTTGTGTTGGATGATATTTTCTTGACCATAAATGGACGCACCAGGGAAGCTCTAAAAGGATTCTTGTTAAATGCCTTGACTTAGCTAGTAAAGAACTTGCAGAATATTTGTGTGGCATCTCAGACATCGCCAAAATGTAATTTTATAATTTACGATGGAAATTTAAAAGCCTGGAATCTGTAAGCCAAGAGAAGAATTTATTTGAAGATTTTTCCCCATGTTAAAAATGTAATTTATATTACAAAGTGCCTATGCGAAATATAGTCGCTCAACGAGAGACAGTTGCTTCTTGACTCATCCAGTCATATCTGGAAAAGACAGCTCCATTCGTGTTCCCGCATAAGGGCGGACGTGATTTTCGTACGTGAGAAAACGTGGCATTGAAAATCAGAGTGAATCTCTGAAAATATCGCGCATATTGCGTGCATTGTGTATAATTAAAACGTCAGAGACGTTGATTAAGTTACTAAAAGTGCTATTCTGGCCGAATATTCATTTATTTAAATGTTTTGTGCAAGCTCGAACTAGAGACTGTACCACGAGGACATTCTATACCGAAATAGTAATCTACGGATAAACGTTTGGTGATTTTTAAAGTACTAGAATCAGTGAAACAACACTGAACAACCAGTTTTTAGACTCAGTGGAAGACCATGGGCAATCTCTGATTTTTGTCTGAAAAAAGTGTATAGGCAGTGAAAAATCGAAAGAGTACAAGCTGTCGATAAATGCAGTGTATTCATCATGATCAACTGGTTAATTATTTACGATCGTAATAATTGCCAATCGGAGATGAAGGTGGCCATGGAGTAGAGAAAATATGCCTGGGGAGGTACCTGAATTGGAAATATCATCAGACGCAGGAAGAAGAAAGGGTTAAGCTCATGGGAGCAGAGCGCATGGTCGCCAAACCAATGGCCATAGCTCTCATAAATGCTCCGAATATTCCATCAAGTCTGTGAGTTTTTACGTCATTTTCTGTAGAGGAGTAGATGCTCGTAGATTAGCTTTAGAAGACCACATTTAACAACAATTTGAGCATTAGTTTAATCATATTCTCACTCAACAGCTTTGTTTACTGCGGAGGTCACGCAGCATGAGTCACCGACATAACCCTTGTACATAATTGTATCTGAAACAATTTAGGAGAGGTCTAAGGAGGCCGCACGTATTTATCAAACGAGACCATGAGTGGAATATCTATAATCTACGACTCTTTGCAGTTCAGTAGTATTTTCTGCAAGCATATGAAATAGTTTCCACATTTTTAGTTTTACAAATCATTTTATTATTTAGTTTTATGGAGATTGAGTGAAACATCTTCCACGACCTGAGCTTTGGACATTTGTATGTTTGCATAGGCTTGAGCTAAGCCGTATGTAAGATAGATTTTACGTATCATTTTTAGCCTACTTTTCACATTTTGCAAAAATGAGGAAAAAGTAGTCTTATGAGATCGGGCAAATGTGTGTCTGTCTGTCTGTCCTTCTGTCTGTCTGTCTGTCCTTCTGTCTGTCTGGCTGTGTGTGTGTGTCCCCCCCCCTATCAACTCCTAAACGGCTGGAGCAATCAAAACAAAATTTGGTAGGAGTAAAGGTCTATACCCGAATATTTCACGGCCATATTTGAAAATGATGTCAGTGCTACCAACTGCTAAAAATCGCAATTGAAATTTGAGTTCCATGTTGGATATCTTGGAAGGTATGAATGGGAGCTATTTCAAAATTGGCATACGTATAGATAATAATATTGCAGTTTAATTTCCAGGAGGCCATACATCGCTGTGTTGCCAAAATGATTATAAGCCTGCTGATTGGTCCAATTTTTAAATGCACATAACTTCTACACTATCAATTGGAATTCAACCAAATTTCGTATGTTGTATGCATACATAACCAGATATGACTGAGCGTATTCTTAAGACCCACCAGGGCTGCCAACTGTTAATAAATGCTCCTAATTTATTTTATCCAAATACCAATATATCAGAAAGTATGCAAGCCAATAGCTCTAAACCTTGCACACGTATAGTACCTGGCATTCTAGATGCATTTGGACTAACTAATATACGTCAGTGCTGCCAACATGATTCTAAGCCTGCTGATAGGTCCAATTTTAAAATGCATGTAACTTCTATACTAACTAATGGACTTCATTCAAAATTGGCACAACAATAGATCATATTATTTCAGATTATTTCGGACCAATACATGCATGACATTGTTGCCAACATGATTTTACGCACGCTGTTAGATCCAATGTTTAACTGCATGTAACGTCCACGCTATTCATTGGACTTCAA
Source organism: Meconema thalassinum (assembly GCA_946902985.2). Lineage (NCBI taxonomy): Eukaryota > Metazoa > Arthropoda > Insecta > Orthoptera > Tettigoniidae > Meconema > Meconema thalassinum. Next base: position 1,239,593,342 of record OX336389.2, on the reverse strand, counting down.
CCAAATTTTGTATTCTGTACCTTAAGAGATGGAACTAATAATATATTCAGTCATCAGGGCTGCCAACTGTAGTGCTCTATTAGGCTACATTATGCAAGGTATACAGTATTTCGAAATAATTAGAAATTTCGATATTAGCAACTTAATATCTTCATTATTCTAAATAGGTTCATATACTGTAGAATAATCATTGGCATGAAAAGTAGGCTCTTTAGTTCGTCACGGAACTTCTTGTTAAGTGTTGCAGAGGAGCGCACTGTTTTATATTTCCGTTAGGGTTATTATTTGGAATAATAGTTATTTTCCAAGAGCTTTGGAGAAGCCTGAATGAATCGAATGTGGAGTGAGATGTTGATCGTACGTGTTTTGCATAAGCTGGACAGCATTGGAAAATGTAACATTGAGAGATTATGCCGCTGGCACTAACAACTAGAGTTTATTATTGTAATATTATGAAGGCAGTGGATGCATAGCAAAAACCTGTTATCATTCACATTCTGAGAGGGACTTGCTAGCCACAGCTTAAACTGATTACAATTTTGTGAGACGACAGATTGGCAATACCAGCAGGCTTAGCCTTGCTTGATGCCATGTCTTGGGTTCGATGAATGTTTCAAAGACACAGCCGACTTGAAGCTGATTATTTCTATTGTATGAGAACATCCAATGCTAAATTTCAACTACTATGTAATGTTTTAGGAGAGGTCTTGAACCATGATTCAATGTTATTGAGCAAATAATCGATTAGACTCCATTCCAAATGTTAATGACCTGATATGCTAAAGTAGGGTGACGTAATTATTGTGTATTATTTTGCCGTAGAAGTATTATTCCTACAAGGATTTCCGCTGGTAGAGCGACGAGTATTTTGAAATTAATGTGACATAAGGCCATTTTTGCCCAGTTAACGGAGTTGACAGTGAGCTGTTAGAGCAAATGAGTGTCGTCAGCCCATATTTTGGAGATCTACATTTATCTAAATACACGATGAGGGAGTAATATTTGATTGAAAACTGAACTTAATAATCATGGGGCATAATTTGTTTTACTAAAATTGAACTTAATAACTGAAATATAATTATTCTTGGATTGTTTATCTGATATTTATTAGTTATTTTTCTTCCATGTTCTGTCTTTCTTCGACTGACTGATAGGCATTTAGGCACATTAGCTAGGACAGATTTACACGATTTTGAGACGACTGATAGTAATCCCTGTGACAACCTGAAGGCACTGGCGGTTAGGAATCAGGCGATATGAGTCGTAGTTATTACTACGCTTTTACCACCCTAAAGAAAATGCACATAGATGACGGTTTAATGCAAACAGCATTGAATCTTGGCAGGTAGCCATGCAAGGAGCATGATCACTAGGAGTGTTATATTTATTCATTGCTGTGTTTTACCCATTTCTTCCAACTAATGTGTATTATTCATTTGGTTTTTATAATAGGACTAAGTTGTGCTAGCTCTTGATTTTCTTTTGGTGTAGGCGCATCTCGCCTACAGTTTAACGTAAATTAGGGGTTTGCTCACAAAATTAAAGATAACGTTAAATGTTGGGAGTGATGCCGTCATAGTTTAGACATAGTTATGGGTGCTATTAAATGTAAATTGAACACTTTGCTATTGTCGACGATTAAATTCATTTTGTTTTGCTGTAGATTCAGGGTGTGACTATTGTTATTCTTTACAAACCTTTGAAGTGCTTAGGGAAAGGTTTTCGTATCACATTCCCAGCTAGATTGCTGCTTGATTATTTTTGAACGGTCTTCGAGGGGGTTTAACTTGAATTAAGATGAGGGATTCAATTATTATTATTCTTTTAATTTTAGATTTGGGGACTAACCGATTAGTATCCTCCGAAGTAGGTCAGGGATTTATTTTTATGAATACATTTTATGATATTTTACTTAAGACTGGACTTCTCATTGTTAGCTTTAAGTTTTTGGGGGTATGTTCCATTTGGGCTGATTTTTTTATAACCACGGATCTCTCACCAAACCCGAGACCACCCATGTGCAGCATTCTCGTGCGGGCTAGTCTGAAAACATATTCCATTCCCTGAGTGTATGGGTTCGATGAATGGGGACGTCGACAAGGCTGTTGGTTGTCTGTGGTACCCCGACATTCCCATCTGACGGGCACAATATATTGTACCCTTTTGGTGTGTGTGTGAATTTGAAATGTTCTCAGGTTTAACTTAAATTTGCAGCAGACTTATTCATCAGGGCGTGTACAGTACGCTTAATCTTTACATAAATAGCCTGAGATAAGAGGGTAACATATTATTAAGGAACCTAACGAATACAACAAAATAATAACAAGTAGTTCCGTGAATAACTGAATTGCCTATTTGCATATACTTACTAGCCGTTTCCATTAAAAATTCTCGCTCCTAATAAAAGGATTTTCATTATGGTGTTTGAAGCCACTTTACAGTGTTGCCTTATTAAACAAAAGTTTGATGCTTTTCAGTTGGTCAACACGACTGTACCCAAATAATATGGGTTATTCCCTAATTCTGAAAAAAAATACATGAGATTCATTTATACACTTGGTTGACCAGTTTCAATCGTCAAGCGATCATCATCAGATCTATGTCTGAAAATATGGGTGAAAGTATTTACAATATATATACTTATTTACTTATAGTTGCAGTATTAATTGAGATAATGCAACTGTCAATATTCGTTAGTTGTGGTCTGTGTGATGTTTTTTTGAGATACTGGAAGTGGTGATGGACCTCCGAAATTTTCTTGTTTGGAGTGAATGTGTGGTTGTGGTAAATGGTCAATTCAGATTGTATTGTACAGGCTAAATATTTGGTTGAGTCTTGCGCGGTCTTGTTGAGGTCAGTTAACTTGGTCACTGTATGCACTCGACTGACGGGAAATTCCTGTGTGTGAGGGTCCCTTATCTCGTTGGGCTATTCCCCCTCTAGCATTCCTATGTGCAATGTGTTCCTCGTACAAATATACCTGTAAGTTGATATGTCTAGTTTCGTCTAATGTGGTGTATGTTACTGTGTTCAGGATAATCTTCAACTACTAAAGACCTGGTTTCAAACTCTCCACGCATAAGCAAGAAGGCCCTCTTTAAGCGCAAACAGACTAATGATAATGTCCCGGAACCTTTAATACTGCCGTTAATACCGACCTAGGTTTATTGAAGAAATGGATACATCGTGCATGCTGATCCTATAACTTGTTTCCCTTATTAATCCCGTATCTAGGTTGGCTACATCGTTATGTTGTGACTTGTTTCCGACGGGGTGTTTTTTCTAATAGAGTGAAGAGGAGTAATCTCTCCATGACAGTGTGTTCGTCTAAATTATTGGGGCTGTTTCTTTTAGATAAGTGCATCTTGATTGCTTCCTTTATGTCGGTTCGGGATGAATTATTTTTAAGTCGGTTTCAATGTTAGTGAAGCTGTGTCTCGCGGCGTACATGTGTTCGCATAAGGCCGAGTGTGTCCCGTATTTTATCGCATTTCTATGTTCATTGTATCGAATACAATCCAATCTTCTCACACTCTGCCCGATGTAATTTGCTTGGCACCCTGTATCTTGGCACGTAATGGAATATACCCATGACTTTGAATACGGGTTTTGTTTATTTAGATTACTATTATGCAGATGCTTTCCGGTTGTGTTATTCATTATAAATGCTATTTTTATGCCTTGTTTTTAGAACAGATTAGTGATTTTATATGTATTCGCGTTCACTTAATTGAAACGAGCGAATTTATTCTCTTTATTGTCCGGCATTTGAATCGTTTTATTTTTATTTCTGGCTACAATTTGATCTATCTTTCTGGACGGAAAACTATTTTCTTTTGCTATTTGTTTGATTATTCTCATTTACTTATTGTAATTGTCTTTTGACATGGGTATGTTTAATGCCCTGTGGACCATTGAATTGAACCACGATAATTTATGCGTACTGGGGTGATTGGACTGAATGTCAATTGCGTGCGAAGTTTGTGTGGCTTTTCGGAATACGGCATATGCAAGCCGATGTAATTTGCTTTCTTTACGTTCGATAGTTATGTCGAGATAATTTATTTCCCGATAGGTTTCGGATTCCTTAGTGAATTTGATTGAGTGGTGTAGGCTATTAATGGTTTGGAGAATTGTTTCTTCGCTTGTTAGTTCAGTGTCGTAGATGCAAATTCCATCATCCACGTATCATTTCCACGTTACTATTCCCTTTGCCGAGGTCTTTTCTAGGAACGCATTTTGGTGCGTTAATGAAGATGTCAGCGATAAGCCCGCTTAGTGGTGACCCCATGGCTAGGCCCTCTGTTTGTGTGTATATTGCGCCCGTTGACGCATGTTTGCACAGCTAACAAAGACCACGATCCATGCTGAAAAGTAACTGAACATACCCTGCGAGCGGCAGGAAGAAGCCGAAGCAATAACGCTTATAATAACATTTTTATGCACTTTAGATATTTCATAAATCAACAATAATCTATTCAACGTAACTCTGCTTATTGAAAATACGGTATACATCGTAGATCATCGAAACCATCAATTTACGCGGCTAACGCATGTCCAGAATGAACGCCATGCTTAGTGAAGCCAGTACCTACTTGTCGTTTGTTGAAGCAACACCTATGTGCATGTGAAGCACGAGTAAGGACACGATCCGAGAACGGAACCCATGTGCAATGGAAAATCCGAGTGTATTTGTCGAATGGACAGCCATCAGGGCATAATCCATTAATCAAATAATTGTAGACAATTAGTAACATTTAATCAATGAAATATTTTGATCCACGAAGTGAAAATTATGGAAGCGTGCTACGCAAACTTTAAGACCACATGGTCGCATCCAAGTGTTTTATAAAACTGTGAATTGATAAACTGTGAAAATCCACAAGTATATTTTATGTTTTGCCGGATGGGCAGTTAATTTGGTTTATATTTTTGTGTAAATAATTCGTGAAAGTTACGAGTGAGCATCGCACAAGCGATAATTTAACGCTAGTGGCGGAGTGGAAAAAATGGGCAATTTATTACCGCACCTTATCATCAGTGAGTGCAAGTTTTCTTTAAACATTTTAATATTATCACCAACGGCAACATTTTGATCCTACTGAAACATCAAATCTTGGAATATAACCCCTACCACGCAATGCAAATGGATAACTAAATCATGCGTGGGGAATTGGTAGCGGAAAGTGACCGGAAACAATGAGGAAATGATTTAAGACCATAAAGGAGACCGCTTAGAACATCTCATGGCGGGTCTCGAACCGACGGTCGCTGCATCTGTAAGTCAGATCATGTATCAGTAGCGTAATTGTAATGAGTTGGAAACAGTAGATTTAATTTTAGTATGGTTTCATTTAACAGTGCACAACGCAGGTAGCTATTATAAGAACACGTGTGGAAAGTTACAGTTTTGTTAAAAATGTATAAACGCCAACAAGGCAGCATTTTTCAATGTCCATTTCGTATCATTTCAAAATAGTTATTATCGACTTTTATTTTGTCAAGCTGATGACAAAGAAACTAGTTTTGGCAGATGTTAAAACAAGGTCAAGGTTACATGTACAAGCCAAACCACTACACAGCACATTAGATCTTAGGCATTGCATTATTTATTTAGAAGGCTGTGAAATTCCTAGTATTATAAGCGGAATGCAGGGTTCCGTTATTCACATTTGTTTGGCCAGATCAATACTTGAAATCAGATTTATTTCTTTACGAGAAGCCAGACAGGCAATGAATGCAACAGTATTTTGTAACCAGAGAACATAGGTTCGACCTCATTCAGGGAAGAGGCAATTTAATGAATGTACAATCTCACACTTTAATTTGTATCGGAAGCCTTCATGTTAATTCATAGCGTTGTTAGAATGTGTTATCTACACACGTAACCTTTATGACCAGTATTTAAAACGTGTATAATTCAGGGATCCAAACTTATTGTAATTCCCATTATTATGGTATTAGTGAAGTGAGTCGTGATGGTGGATTGATACCTCCGACATGTTATTGTTGTTATTTAGGTGGTAACGAGCTACTGCAGCCGTACCTAACCAATGGCGCCAGGATTGATGAATCCGTAATTGTAAGAGTGAGACACAGGGTGTCTAGTAATAATAATGAAGTATTGGTGGAGACACAGGGTGACTGTTAAACTATTCAGTTATTATGCATTAGTTGGATACACACGTTACCTGAGTACACTGGACGCTATTTAAAGGTCCATAAACTGAACACCTTTACTGTGAGGAATAAATAATTGTGTGAAGCTTTAATAATCAAAGATAGGATTTTGTGAAAATAAACTAATCTCATAACTCCCCCTGAACTTAAATAAAGATAATAAGTTAAATACGAAAAATAAAATATTTTCTGGACCAAATGTTTGACACTTAGTTATTGGTAAGTTATTTTAGATACATTTTGATACATTTTTACATGAATAGTCGACAACCAATTGGTGATGTGATAACTGTAGCACACACATCAGATTGGTATCAATATGAGTCGGTGTAATTGTTTAATTACCAACGCATTTGCAGGCTTTCCTATTTTTCTACTTTCTTAACACTTTGAAACTATGAACATTTGTTACAAACAGTAACAACCCGAGTACGCAGGCAGTGCCAATTGCACAACCATAGGAGTGCTGAATTATTGTATGCATTTGTGTTGTACTAGCATAGCTTTTTTTTATTCAGCAACGTTGTGCACATAGCTTGATTTTCTTAGTAATAAACGCGTCTCGTTTATTAATTAATGATATTTAGGGCTAGCTAAACCCTTAAGTCTAAAGATAAATGTTAGAGGTGGCACCATCATAGCATAGGACAAATTTTCCCCTCGCTATTAAATGTAAATGTTTCTAGTATTTGTAAACAAGTAAATGTCTTGCTTTGCTGTAGATTCTTTTGATGTTTGATCCTCCCGTAGTCATTTTCGATGTAATTGCTTAGGGCTGATCTTACGTGCCATACTCTTAGCTTGTTCGTTCTTAGGCGAATTTTGTATTAGGACCATGAGAGTAATTTAGATCTTGATTAGGACTTTTTTATATTTTCTTTCAGGACAGTATAGAATCGGACTAGGCGTTTGCAACTCTCATGCTAGGCTAGGGATCTATTCTGAATAAAATTTATTCGTGATTTTAGCATAAGACTGACCTATCTTTTCTTGTTTAGTTTTTTAATCGATGCCTTCCTCTGAGCTGGTTAATGATCGAACCTCACCAATTCCCGATACCCCCGAGTGCAGACTTTTGTGCAACACCAGCCTATGAATGTGTCGTCCCCTGTACTTGTGTGTTAACTGGAAGAGGGTCTCGGAAGGTTAATTTGAAACCGGTGGCTTCCCGAAACCTTCGGCCAGCGGGCACAATATTTTATTATCGAATTGAAACACATTTTGGCTGAGTACGACCCTCAGCAGTCTCACGACCTCTTCAGTTTCTTTTGCCAAGTTGTTGGACTCAAAGTTGTTTTCGATAATATTGATTGCTTCATTAACTGGAATATTGGTGTGCATGTTAGTTATATCGACGGATACTAGCCGCAAGCTAGATTTAATTTGTATCATGTTTAATGCAGTTACTAATCCCGTTGTGTCCTTTACAGAATTGTCTTTGTCATTGGAAAGCCGGTGTTTTAAAATTCTTAGTAATTCTTTACAGGTTTTGTAATTTGGCGCGTTCTTTCAATTGACTATTAGTCTCATTGGGCACTCCTTTTAGTGTAATTTTTGTAGTCCCCTCAATGACGGTACTTTCGCGTAAAAATTTATTAATTTTGATTTTTCGGCTTTGGTCAATATGTATTCTGGTTCTTTTAACGCACTTGTTTTTGGAATTTGTTGGTGGGGTCTTTTCCTAATTCCTTGATTTCATTGTGTTCAGAAATTCGTCTGTTTTATTGATGTATTCTGTTTTGATTAGAATTACTGTGGTGTTCCCCTTATCTGCTTTCGTGATGAAAAAGTCTTGTTCTTTTATTTTTTGTTCCAATGACTTTATCTCTATGAGTTGTTTGTTGCCTTGAGTGTTGTTGTTTTCGCTCTCTCGTTTAAGGATTTTTTTTCTTTCGTTGGTGGCCAGATTTTTGGTTATTTCCCTATCTTCTGCTGGAAGTTTTTGACTGGCTATCTCAACGCCTGTGATTAATTGTTAAATGTTGTGGGTTGTGTGTGAGTCCGTGCAATTGTACCTCAATCCTTTGTCTAACATTTTCATTTATTGTGTGGAAAAAGTTACGTTCGTTCTGTTATTTACTCTGCTGTGGAAGTTGAATTCATTGTTATTCGTGTGTTGTTCAATGGGTTGATTGTTTTTGTTTCTCCTAGTCTTCTTAATTTAATTTCTAGCGATTCGTGTTTCTTCGATGCTCTTAATTTGACAGTATCATGTATATGCTGTGTGAAGCTGATCCATTGGGATGCATGCCAGATATTCCTTAACTGCAATTGAATGTCGTACAATTGTTGGTTGATGTTTTGTTTTCTAATGTACGCGAACCTTAATTCTTTTTTTATCCATAGCCCTTTGGCTTGTTTTGTTGAAATGATCGACGCTGGTGTTTTCGGTACGGGTTCAATTGGTACGTATTTAGGAGTAAGATTCAGTTCTATACATTTTTGTTGTCTAAGTTCATGAGTTTGAGCCTGAGTGATTTTAATCTCTTGGCTTCACGAATTGCCTGACTAGCCGTGAATGTTATGGTGTTTGAAGCCATTTTTCAGTGTGGCCTTAGTAAACAAAAGTGTGATGCTTTTCAGTCGGTCAACACGATTGAGATGGGTTATTCCTAAATCCTGAAAAAAATACATGAGATTAATAAATACACTTGGATGACCATCTTCATCGTCAAGCGATCATCATCAGATCCATTACACTTAGGCTATAAAATCTGTCTGAAAATATGGGTGAAATTATTTGCAATATGTACACTTATTTAGTTGCGGTAATAGTTGAGATAATGCAACTCGTCAATATTTGTTAGTTGTGGTCTATGTGATGTTTTGTTGAGATAATGGAAGTGGTGATTGACCTCCAGAATTTCCTTGTTTGGAGTGAATGTGTGGTTGTTGTAAATGGGCAATTCAGATTGTGCTGTACAGGCTACTTCACTGGTTGAGTCTTGCGCGGTCCTATTGTGAGCAGTTAACTTGGTCACTGTATGCACTCGACTGACGGGAAATTCCTGTGTGTAAGGGTTTCCCATGTGATTTACTTTTAGTACACGACCTAGGTACGTTCTGATAAAATATACAGCAAGAAAATCAAATTCAACACTCAATATCCTTAAGTTGTAGTCATTTTAGGCAAGGAACATGAAGAAAGCACAATCGTCTTACCTTGGAACTATTTTATGCCCTGTTATAAATCAAAACTTTCATCGATCGTCAAGATAACTCACTTCAACACACCTCCAGCACTGGAAAATATGTGTACAAAGTTACATGATGAGGCTTTTAACGCTAAGGAATTGTACACTACACGCCCATTTTATGCATCTCTGCAATCGCCTGAATAAAATGCGAGAAATAAAAAAGAGTGATTTTAAAATTTCCAACTGATTCCGTCTTGAATTTTTTAAGACAATATTGAACATCATTAGATGTCTCCATACTAAAATCAGAATAAAGATTCCTGTGACAAGTTTCATTACACTCGGGTAATATACGGATGGAAATTATTATTGGCATAAAGCTGAACAGCACCAAATTCTTTATGGTTACTTGATTCATATAACCCTCAACAATGCATAGATTTCCTCTATTCTGATATAGAGGATGTTTCTCTGTGGCATCCTAACAAATCAGTCTTGGCCGCCAATTGAGTTAACGTGGCTGGAAATTAATTAAATTAATGATTTCCAGGCGATGTTTAGCTGTGAAATAATTCATTCAATGTATGATATTAGTATGCCACACACTAATTTTAACAAAAGAGGAAACGGCGTAGACTTGGATATAAGACAGGGTAAGTTCTGACATTACACTGTTTTCCTATTTTTAAGATTTTTCCTTTTTAAGTCTATTGTCTAATAGAAAATAAGATAAATGGTTTGAAGTTAAACAAGTACAAATACGTAATGGCATATGGTGTTGGTTCGTAAATGATCTCGTGTAGCACATTTGGTCAACAAATGACAAAATACCACAAAGAAAGGTCCTGCAACGGACGCGGTCTCAACTGAAATGCTCCAGTGTAATGCATTGTTCCTTAATTTGTAATAAAAATGTGTTTCTATTCGGGATTAGCATAATACTTTGGTCACCTCTGTAAGATCGGCAGAAAATATATTATAAATATTTAAAATCACTTGGCCGCCATGTTGATTTTGTGTTTCTTAAGACTTGGAAAGTGACATACTCTACGTTTCCTTACTTAACAGACCTCGAACACCATACAAAATGTTAGTTTGATTGCTTAAATAGTTTCGTAGATATTAAGAACTGGTGATAGGCCTATATATGGCATGGACGCCATGTTGGATTGTTTTATATATAGGCTATAAATTATATGCCAGCAGATGAGTACTATAATCGTAACTCATTATATCAACCTACATTTCTATCGCTTTTTTAGAGACCGAGGAATATAAATGTGATTGTAAACATTTAGCATAGCCGCCATTTTAAAGATTTCTTAGAAATTGAATCAAGATAGATGCCAGAATATTAGGCCTGGTATGAAGATTTACGGCGCTAAGTCTCACTGTTCTGGGACAATTAAATCACGAGAGGAATCCATACAAATATTCAAATTTGGCGTGGCCGCCATGTTTGATTGGTGTTCATCAGGTTATTGAAAAGCCCATAGGTGAACTTATGTTAATATCATCTATCAACATACAAAATTTCAGTTTGATTGCTGTAATAGATCCGCAGATATTGAGAACCGTCTAAATATTTCGGATCGTTGCCATATTGGAATGTTTTATATGTAGCCCATTGAGTTATGTACCATTAGATGAAAATTATTACCTAGGGTAATTATTCAAACATTCACTTCGATCGCATGATAAGGGCACAATGATTAAAAACTTTATTTTAAAATTTCGCACATTCTCCATTCTGTTTTCAAGACAAATTGAATTAGATGCCAGTAGATGAAGTCTTTTATAAACATCTACCGTACCAAGTTTCACTGCACTCGGTTCATTCAATCTCGAGTAAATGCTATTAAAATACTTTAAATTTGCTTGGCCACCATGTTGGTTTTGTACTTAACATCATTTTGAGCGTGACATATCTGAACTTACCGTATTCTTTTCTATCACCATACTAAGTTTCTGGGAGATATCAGAATAGTTCCGTAGATATGGAATCCCGGTGAAATATTTCGCAGAGTCGCCATTTTAGATTGGTGAACAGTGGCGCCAACTGTATGGTTGATGTCTAGCGGCCGCTAGACATCAAGGTGGGTAGGTGGGTGGGTGGGTTAGAGTGGGTGGGGGAAAGAAAGAAAGAAAGAAAGAAAGAAAGAAAGAAAGAGAGAAAGACGGAGAATAGGACTAAATGACTAAATAGATCGTAATGTCCTGGCACGAACCGTCAGTACCGGCCACAACATATTGTTACTGAGTTATTGTATTGTTTGTTCGTTTAAACATAAAATAAAAGTTTCATCAATATTCAGCGTCAGTCGAATGTTCATGATGGTTAATTGGGACTTACATACAAACAAATGAGCGAGACATCAAACCTTCTAACCTAACGTATGAATCGAATATCTCCACCCAACCTCGCGTTTCACAGGAACGTAACATTAATGCCTTTGCCGAGTCTTTCCAAGCAAGCTCGTCGAAAGTATCGTTTATAATTTTGTGAATGTGTAAAAGCTCCGGACTTCTCAGTTTGAAATGCACGCCGTGGTTTTGGAAGTGGCGCGAGAAACGCACCAGCCCGCCCGAGCCCGCCCGCGGCTGCACGAGCCTGTCTCAATAGCCTATCGGCGAAGGGTGAAGCGGGGGCTGTACGGTGAAGAGGAGTGAGTTGTGTTTGTGTTGATATCGCTGTGTCGTGCGTCGTGTACTGTTGTTTGTTACGTGTATGTGTTGTTGTGTGGCAAACTAGTTATACGTCTGCCGTCTAGTCTGCCATGTGGACAAGTTCTAAAGTGTGCCGGTGCGGCAAAAGTGCCTCCCAAAAAGGGATGAACTTTAAACATTGGAAAAGGCACTGTGAATCATGCCCAGTGCGTGCCTCTTCCCCCGGCACTATCACCAACTTTTTTTCAAAATTGAATTCTTGGAATCCTACACCGGCCCTTGGGGCGAGTGGCAATAACGGTAAGTCAACAGTAGAAACCACGGTAGAAACCGAGCGTGTCAATACTGTGTGCGTTACGTGTGAATAGATCACGACCATTGTAGTTGCAATCACAAAAAGTGATAGGCTTTGACAAGGGCTTCTTTGTTTTTTGGGTCTCTAAAACCTCTCGCGGAAAAACTCGTAAAAATATTCACCCCCAGTGACATGAGTTGGTTCAGTACGTAGAATTGTGGGTGTGTTATTGTTTGCTTACTTGCGTAGACGTACCCTTGGCTATTACCTATCTCTCCACAAACTGAAAATGTACATGTAGTCTACCTTGCCGTGCATCCTACATCTGAGCAAAGATTAGTTTTTGAAGAAAGGAAAAAAAACCGCAGAACTGGCACTGGTCTCAAGTGGTGCATACTGAGGTTAGACGCAAGCGCCTATTGTTGTCTTTGACTCCCGACTTGAATAAAATTTGAAGCTATGCTGCATGCTGGGAATTGGTTAAATTGTCTATTTACAACCATAGTACTTAAGGGGTCATCTGCTGAATTGAAACAATATATAGAAAAAATAAGCAGGGAAAGCGTTGTATTCACTTTTAAGTTAAGTTGGTGAGAGGTTCAAGTAGCAGCTTTCTTCTGTATTTCTACGTCAACCATAATAGTAATCTACGGTATGGTACAGTTATTTTTACGTGGTATTTGTGAATAAACGATGTAGGATTTACGATGTACGTACGTACGCTATTATGATGGGCTATGTGGAGTAGTTTCCGAAAAATCGTGTAAGTTAGTCACCTGTGTTATGATTTCAGCTCAATCAGAATTACAGTAGTTTGTCGATGGCTTGCTTGTTATACCTCAAGTTCTCATTGAAATTCCTAAACACAACATTAGGGTCACTGCGACATGCGAAATACAAAGAGTATTAAAAATAAGGATGCCTTATTATTTGGAATATAGTAGACCCCCCACACACACCGTCTCCGCGCTGCGCGGAGGCAGTGTTGCGCAGCGGGGTGATTACTGTGGGCTTCGCACGGACCACACAGCCAAGCTAAGTTCCAACAATAGGGAAATCGCCCCAACCTTGAACTGCAACGTCCCATTTGTTTGAATTTCTACGATGCATTTTATGCTCGCGCGGACCCAAGACGCTCTATATTATTGTCCAAAGTTTTGTGCAATATATATATGGAACGTCCCTAGACAGTGCAATGTAATTGTCCAATAATTTAGTTTCTGTTTACATCGTGTGAGGTGAACATGTTGTGGGAAACGAAACTTTGTATTATTGATATTGCATTGGCTGAGGCTGTAAAAAGAAAAAAATCAAAGAAGCGCAAATGGGCGATAGATTGGTAGTAGTGGTTTTTGAGGGGTTCAAGGCACACCTCAACCGCTCCACCGCTGGAATACTAAAATGGCAATATCTCGCGAACCAATCAGGCTAGAGACTTGTACGAGGTGTCATTGAACTCGGGCTATCACCCCCTTTCCAATGGACAACATATTTCCACCCCAAAATAAAATCTACCCCTACTAGGGGGTGAAATTGTATATTTTAGAGAATCTCGCTTTCCAATTGCAACATGTGAGAGTTTGAATGTCAATATGGAATGAAACGTTGTTCTACTTAAAGTGCATGTGTTCGGTGGGTAGCCACTATGAATTAACATGCTTGTTTTTTTTTGTTTTCACACATGCCCACTCATAGCTTTTGTAAGAGGGCAGGCTTTTTAAAAGATGGCGGCTGTAGTGTAACCTAACCTAACCCAATATAATGGGTTATTGTTGACGGGTCATTGTTGACGGATTATTGTTGGCAGGTCCATGTTGATGAGTCCCTATGGACGGGTCATTGTTGACGAGTCATGGCTGACGGGTCCTTGTTGACGAGTCCCTGTGGACGGGTCATTGTTGACGAGTCATTGTTGACGGGTCCTTGTTGACGAGTCCCTGTAGACGGGTCATTGTGGACGAGTCCTTGTGGATGAGCCCCCTTTGGACTGGTCCCTACGGACTAGCCCATGCATTTATTTAAATTATGTCAAAGGGCCTAACTACATTTTGTGTGTGTTGAACTGACGTTGTTCACCACTACTATAATGGGATAACGATATGAAAGGAAAGTGGCGAAATACATGTGAACACGTGTGAATTGACCTTATTACAGTCCTCCTTGTGAAACAAGTCACATCCTGTTTTGGTTCATACGTGAGAAAATGCAAGTTCATGTGTAATATGACCTAACACACAAGTGTACACATGTGCACGTGCACGATAATAGCTAACAAGTCACAACCTGTTTTGACAGTGGTGGGAATAAGGCTAAAGACATGTACAAGTATTCAAATTAGTCCGGCAGACAACCCCTTTCCTATAGATAACTTATTTCCACTCAAAAATAAAATCTACCCCTACTAGGGGGTGAAATAATAATTTTTAGGTAAAAGTCACTTTCCATGTGCAACATGTGGGAGTTTGTATGCCAATAAGAAATTAAACTCGTTCCACATAAAGCGCATGCATACAACTGAATGCCGCTATGATTTATCATTTTTGTTTTTTGTTTTACGAATGCGCAATTGTTTTTTTTTGTAAGAGGGCGGGCTTTTTGAATAATGATTTATAGATACGTTTTTTTTACAAATTAACCAAAGATCCAAAAACTAATAGGTCATCGGCTTTTTAATATCTTATGAACTAAGAAAGCTAGGGACTTGTATGAGGGGTCGTTGGACTTGGGGTGACGCCCTGTTTTTGAATGTATTATTAATTTTTTGTCAAAAGGGCCTAACTGCACTTTCGTTAATATCTCGCTAACTAATAATCACAGAGGGTCAAGTGAGGTGTCATAGGACTTAAAATGACCAACCCCTCCCCATGACCAATGAATTTATCAAAAAAAAACAGCAAGGTCATTAACCTAAGATTTTATCAACTAATAATCAGAGAGGGACAAGTGAGGTGTCACAAGACTCAGGATGGCCAACCCTTTTCCATGACCAACGAATTTACCCAAAATACCCAAAACAGCAAGGTCATTGACCTAAGATTTTATAAACTTATCAGTAGAGAGGGTCAAGTGAGGTGTTATAGGACTACGAATGGTTAAACCCTTTCCCATGACAAATGAATTTACCTCAAAAATTCAAATCAGCAAGGTCATTGACCTGAGATTATATAAACTAATAATCGGATATCAACATGTGAGGTGTCATAGGACTTAGAATGGTCAACCCTTTCCCATGGCTAATGAATTTACCCAAAAATACCCAATACATCAAGGTCATCGACCTGAGATTTTATAAACTTTTAATCGGATATGGACATGTGAAATGTTTACAGAGAGTGATGAAACATAGCTAGGTAGTGAAAGAATTATTGTAGGCTACATGTATGGTGACTGACAAATCTTTCACCATTGGAACTTGTTTTCAGATCAAACTGCAGTACAGAGAGAGTATAGGTTGTAGGTATGGGGTAATAAATGACAAATGGTGTATACAAAATCTGATTTATCGATTCAAGACAGAAGACAAGACAATCTTTAATTGATTGGTTAAAGAGGATAGCTAAAATCCAAAATGGTGACTACATTGAACTAAACTGAACCAAGCTGAATCAAACCCAACCAAACTGAACCAAACTTAATCAAAAACAAGCCAATGGTTTAAGTGTAAAACTTGTGGGTGAATGTGGTCATTGGTAATGTCAGAAAGGAAAGGGATAACGCTCTACCTATAGAGGGTAAGGTAAAGCTAGTGCATGATGCTAATGCACAGACACAAGTACATGAACCACACACTACTATCCTATGCAGTTATTATGGGTTGACTGTTAAAACTTGCTTAGTGGTTACTGGGACAAGATGGTCGCTACACACAACAAGCTTTAAATACCTGAGGCTAATAATCTATACACACACTCACACACACTTGTTCTAAACTAAACTGTCCTGCTGGCAGAGCTCACACAGTAGGTAAATTACAGAAATGCTTGGCTAACAGAAATACAATCATTTTCGGTTGTCTAATGTTACCAGCTAAACATTACGTGCTATAGTGGTGAGCACATGTGCCTCTTTCACTGGAGATGTTAACTCGATTTCTAGCTCTAAGGCCTAGAACGAATCAAACTAAGAAAAAAGGGTATGGTGACGCAGTGGTTAAACTGTTAGCCTTTCACTAAGGTAGACTAGGGTTTGATTTTAGGTTAATATGCATGTCATAAACAAACAAATAAAAGCAGAGATAATGTTTAAAACTGATTACACTTGTCTCTTTTCAAATTATTACTTAGATTACAAATACAAACGTGGACTGGGTTTGACATACAGTTAATGCTTCCTATCACATACTAGACTGTAAGAAAGCCAAACAAGCAAAATGCGTAGGTAGAGCAGTGGTAAAATCGCTATGTGTAGAGAAATAACTAACGGTTTTATGAACTGGCAAAGGCATGTCGCATAAACAATGCAGGATACAATCCAGCAACCATAATTTTTATCTCGTGGACAAGAGAAAACATATATATATATAGAGAGATATATAGAAAGCTTGTGTGTGTGTGTGTGTGTGTGTGTGGGTAGCATTGGTTGTTTGACCAGAGAAAATACGGTGAGCTAGGGTGGGGAGAGGGAGAATTAGCACTTATATATGAATGGAAAATAGTTTTTTTCAATCGTTTTTTTTTTCAAATGCAGTGGTAGATAGTCGTTTTTTGAAAACATTCTTACTTGCAGTAGTAATAAGCCTCTATGGTTCCGCTAACACATAGATAGACTGTATTATTGCCATGGTCAAGCACTCACATTAAGATCATTTACAAAATCATAAAATGAAAAATAAAAAATCTTGTTTTGGAAATATCGTTTTTCAACATACACACAAAATAAATATATAAAAAATTTGTTAACAGCAAAATGGAAAATCCATGTTTCCATATAGACAAAATTTAAAAACCTTAAACGGACATTTAAGAAAATATATGCAAATGGGAAATTGACAAATGTGTAAATATGAAAATGGAAAAATCCATGTTTCCATATCATGAAATTGAAAAACATCAAACTGTCATTTTAAAAATGCAAATGGAAAATTGACAAATTGCAATGTGTGAAATGTGAAATTGTACAAATGGCTATCATTATTTAAAAAAAAGAACATGGTGCTCTATGGTTGAGGTGTGAATCAAACCCTCTCTACTTATTTGGACCACTCGAGACTGAGTAGACTAGTTTTAGTTGTCATACCACTTTTAAAATTTTGTGTTAAATCTAGGAATTGAACCCAAGAGCTTGTAGGGGGGATCCAAGGTTATAATATGTTAAACAGATAGCCTTGAATGTAGGGTGTGGTAGTTATATAGAGATGAGACGTTTCGCTCAGGGCAGGGAGGCATGGAGATCAGCATCAAACCAGTCAAAAGACTGACGACTCAAACAACAACATGTAGAGCTCACCAAAATAATGTTGTGTAACGGTAAATGTTAGTCAACGAACAGTAATGCATTACTAAAACCCATGACACGATACCTAAGAGCTTTTCTAAAATTATTTTAAAATGCCTTTAACCCTATATTAAACACCCAGTTCACAAGACTCATAACTGCAATGTTATGGTCAAACAAAACAAAATCTATGTTTCAAAACAAACAAGTGGTTTAGTCAATGTATACTGGAAAAAGTTTTATAAACACTCAAGTCCACAAAAATAATTAAATTAGTAACTGTCAGGTTGACCGAGTGGTTATGGTGTTTGACTTAAGTTCAAATTTTCTGTACAAGAAAGCAAGAGTTCGAATCCCTTACCTGATATAACTATTATCTCAACATGGCTTGACCACACTGTATTATTGTGTACTCGGTACACAAACCATAGATAGAGTGTATTGTTTAAGGTCACTCTCTTTGCGAACATAGTCAGAGACTGTTGATGGTTAACAATTGCATTAATAGTGGGACATAGGGATAGCAATTAAGGAAAACAGACAATACCCATACACTATTTTTATTTATTTAATGTAAGTACTTGTACAATAGTTATATACAAACTACAACTCTCTTTTGTCTATTACTATCTAGTCCTTTTCGATCCACTTGCATAACAAGGCAGATGACTTTGTAGTTCAGCCCCTTAAAACAACAACAACACTACCTCTTGCATAGTCTGTGATGTTGATGACTCTTGAGGCATGGAAGATGGATACAACATAACTTTTACAACGGGGGTTAAACGTTGCTCAACAAGCAATGCACTATTTTGAGTAGCAACATCTTTCTCTTGTACTAACTTATTAGAATTCTGATGATTTTTTGCCAACACCATCAGTGTTTTGTCTGGAGCACTACATTGACGATCACTCACACTTAAAACCACACCATTTCTACTTTTCATATTGCCTCGACATCTTGTTGACCTCTGTTTTGAGCATCGCCAGAATATTATTCCTTTTACATTTTGTCGTCTATAGTTATAAGAGTAGCTTTTATAGAGTACACGTTGTTTACCTCGGTTAGTTGTAGTATGTTCCATAGTAGTAACTAACCTGTTAGTATGATTTGCACACTACAAAGGTTATCTCTGTTCTGGTAATATAATTATTTAGCGTTGGCTTTTATATTTAATATGTACAGTTAAAAGTGATAGAAAAGTGGTAGAAACGTGGTAGCAAAGTGGTAGACAAGTGGTAGACAATTGGTAACATAGTGGTAGAAAAGTGGTAGCAAAGTGGTAGCAAAGTGGTAGAAAAGTGGTAGAAAAGTGGCAGAAAAGTAGTAGAAAAGTGGTAGCAAAGTGGTAGAAATGCGGTAGCAAACTAGAAAAGTGGTAGCAAAGTGGTAGCAAAGTGGTAGCAAAGTGGTAGAAAAGTGGTAGCAAACTAGAAAAGTGGTAGAAATGTGGTAGAAAAGTGGTAGCAAACTAGAAAAGTGGTAGCAAAGTGGTAGAAAATATTACATGTATTGCTAAGAAATAGTTTAAGCGGTTACATGGATTCATTACACTATAATTTTAGCATCACGAAGCTCATTTTCTATATCCAAAAGTTCTTCCTCATATTTAGTATGACCAGCCTGTTTACAGGTATGCAAGTACTAAAGCCGCTGGATTAGCTTATTGGGATTGTTCCAGTAAACAAATTTAACAAATGATTTTTTTGGGTGTAAACCATTATCATCATCATCATCATCATCATCATCATCATCATCATAATCATCATCATCATGGTTATCATCATCAATATAATTATCATCAATATAATCATCATCACTATTACTATCTAATCCTTTTTGTTCATCTTGCAATGCAACAACCTTTGGCATAGTTTGTGTTGTCTTTGATAGCGTTAGAGGTTTCTTAGACGTTAACGACTGTCCTAACATGTCTTTTTCAGGAGATAATAAATGCTCTTTAACAAACAAAGCACTATCTTGAGCCACACTATTTTTTTCTTGGTCTTGCTTTTTTACCTTGGTTAGAGTATTTTGTCCATTTAAATGAGAATTATTTTGAGATTTACAATGATGATCGATTGAAATAAGTATGTTGGAGCCTTTTGTTTTAATCATTCCTCGACACTTTTTAGATCGTTGTTTCGAACAGCACCAAATAACAGTTCCATTTTTATTAGTTCTTTTTACAATATATGCATATCCTTTATAGTAAGCACATGGCTTACCATAGCTTGTCGTTGATACTTCCATGTCAACTGTTAAGCATAAACTAATCTCTAGTAAAGTTAACTCGATAATAAAAATGATAGTTTGTAGTATGTGCAGTTTAAAGTAAGAGCAAAAGTGAGAGTCAAATGGTAGAAAAGTGTTAGCAAAGTGGTGGAAGAGTGGTAGCAGTTTATAGTAGTCATGCTCTTTTTTTACCAGAATGTGATTTGAGTAAATGTAATTTCTAAACAGCAGTGAGTAGTCAGTTAGTCTTGGTTCAGACAAGCGTAAACAGTTCTCCAATGAATCAGAGATCAAGATTTTCATTATGAAACAGTTGTGTAACCAATTAGGTATCGGTACTTGATAGCTTCACACATGAACAAAAATTCCAACATATCTGACATGAATTACATGATTTGAAAGTTGACAAAGAATATCCAATCAACCATTGTAGTTGCAATGTCAAACACAAAGACAAAATCAGCATGAACTCTTAAGTTACAGGAAAATTCTATGAAATAGACTATGCAGGAAATTTGGAAACACACATCAGAAGTTTGCAACACCATCCTTCTAGCCTATATACATTATTGACATGGAAAGTGTGCACTGCCCCTAACATTAAACCAATTTATCAATAACGCAAGTCAACAATCAAAACATTTTGTGTTGAGTCTATCATTTAATGCATATATTCTGTCTACATTGAACAGTAACAAAAAACGCCATTCATAATTAATTAAGTTTGCTTTAATTCTTTATGTAATGATAAATACATATTTAAAGTTTTGGCTGACTGTTCAGGGTGAATCGGCTTTGAACACATAAGAGAGGGAATATTTTAAGACTTAACCTCACCTCACCGCTTAATTTGGATAATTGCATGGGCCAGTCCATAGGTACCAGTCCAAAGGGACCGGTCCAAAGGGATCAGCCAAAAGGACCTGTCCACAGGGACCCGTCAAAAATGACTCCATTCAAAAAGGGCCCTTCCAAAGGGGCTAGTCAACAGGGACGAGTCCAAAGGGACAAATAAACAGGGATCAATGAAAAGGGGGAAGCGCGTCATGTAAGTCGTTGCGCGCCGCCGCCGTGGGAACATAGGTGTTTATCAGCAGTCTCCGGCAATGTTCGGGAGAGTAACCTTGAAAAGTAGCTGAAACTCGGTAGTCGAAAGCATAGCTTGACCCGTTTCTTATCTATATGACAAGGTTAGGTTAGGTAAATTTAGGTTATGTTAGGTGAGCTGAGGTTAAGTCTTAAAATATTCCCTCTCTTATGTGTTCAAAGCCGATTCACCCTGAACAGTCAGCCAAAACTTTAAACAATACACTCTATCTATCTATGGTTTGTGTACCGAGTACACAATAATACAGTGTGGTCAAGCCATGTTGAGATAATAGTTATATCAGGTAAGGGATTCGAACCCTTGCTTTCTTGTACAGAAAATTTGAACTTAAGTCAAACACCATAACCACTCGGTCAACCTGACAGTTACTAATTTAATTATTTTTGTGGACTTGAGTGTTTATAAAACTTTTCCAGTATACATTGACTAAACCACTTGTTGGTTTTGAAACATAGATTTTGTTTTGTTTGACCATAACATTGCAGTTATGAGTCTTGTGAACTGGGTGTTTAATATAGGGTTAAAGGCATTTTAAAATAATTTTAGAAAGGCTCTTAGGTGTCGTGTCATGGGTTTTAGTAATGCATTACTGTTCGTTGACTAACATTTACCGTTACACAACATTATTTTGGTGAGCTCTACATGTTGTTGTTTGAGTCGTCAGTCTTTTGACTGGTTTGATGCAGATCTCCATGCCTCCCTGCCCTGAGCGAAACGTCTCATCTCTATATAACTACCACACCCTACATTCAAGGCTATCTGTTTAACATATTATAACCTTGGATCCCCCCTACAAGCTCTTGGGTTCAATTCCTAGATTTAACACAAACTTTTAAAAGTGGTATGACAACTAAAACTAGTCTACTCAGTCTCGAGTGGTCCAAATAAGTAGAGAGGGTTTGATTCACACCTCAACCATAGAGCACCATGTTCTTTTTTTAAAATAATGATAGCCATTTGTACAATTTCACATTTCACACATTCCAATTTGTCAATTTTCCATTTGCATTTTTAAAATGACAGTTTGATGTTTTTCAATTTCATGATATGGAAACATGGATTTTTCCATTTTCATATTTACACATTTGTCAATTTCCCATTTGCATATATTTTCTTAAATGTCCGTTTAAGGTTTTTAAATTTTGTCTATATGGAAACATGGATTTTCCATTTTGCTGTTTACAAATTTTTTATATATATTTATTTCGTGTGTATGTTGAAAAACGATATTTCCAAAACAAGATTTTTTATTTTTCATTTTATGATTTTGTAAATGATCTTAATGTGAGTGCTCGACCATGGCAATAATACAGTCTATCTATGTGTTAGCGGAACCACAGAGGCTTATTACTACTGCAAGTAAGAATGTTTTACAAAAAACTACTATCTACCACTGCATTTGAAAAACAAAACGATTGAAAAAAACTATTTTCCATTCATATATAAGTGCTAATTCTCCCTCTCCCCACCCTAGCTCACCGTATTTTCTCTGGTCAAACAACCAATGCTACCCACACACACACACACACACACACACAAGCTTTCTATATATCTCTCTATATATATATATGTTTTCTCTTGTCCACGAGATAAAAATTATGGTTGCTGGATTGTATCCTGCATTGTTTATGCGACATACCTTTGCCAGTTCATAAAACCGTTAGGTATTTCTCTACACATAGCGATTTTACCACTGCTCTACCTACGCCTTTTGCTTGTTTGGCTTTCTTACAGTCTAGTATGTGATAGGAAGCATTAACTGTATGTCAAACCCAGTCCACGTTTGTATTTGTAATCTAAGTAATAATTTGAAAAGAGACAAGTGTAATCAGTTTTAAACATTATCTCTGCTTTTATTTGTTTGTTTATGACATGCATATTAACCTAAAATCAAACCCTAGTCTACCTTAGTGAAAGGCTAACAGTTTAACCACTGCGTCACCATACCCTTTTTTCTTAGTTTGATTCGTTCTAGGCCTTAGAGCTAGAAATCGAGTTAACATCTCCAGTGAAAGAGGCACATGTGCTCACCACTATAGCACGTAATGTTTGGCTGGTAACATTAGACAACCGAAAATGATTGTATTTCTGTTAGCCAAGCATTTCTGTCATTTACCTACTGTGTGAGCTCTGCCAGCAAGACAGTTTAGTTTAGAACAAGTGTGTGTGAGTGTGTGTATAGATTATTAGCCTCAGGTATTTAAAGCTTGTTGTGTGTAGCGACCATCTTGTCCCAGTAACCACTAAGCAAGTTTTAACAGTCAACCCATAATAACTGCATAGGATAGTAGTGTGTGGTTCATGTACTTGTGTGTGTGCATTAGCATCATGCACTAGCTTTACCTTACCCTCTATAGATAGAGCGTTATCCCTTTCCTTTCTGACATTACCAATGACCACATTCACCCACAAGTTTTTCACTTAAACCATTGGCTTGTTTTTGATTAAGTTTGGTTCGGTTTGGTTGGGTTTGATTCAGCTTGGTTCAGTTTAGTTCAATGTAGTCACCATTTTGGATTTTAGCTATCCTCTTTAACCAATCAATTAAAGATTGTCTTGTCTTATGTCTTAAATCGATAAATCAGATTTTGTATACACCATTTGTCATTTATTTCCCCATACGTACAACCTATACTCTCTCTGTACTGCAGTTTGATCTGAAAACAAGTTCCAATGGTGATAGATTTGTCAGTCACCATACATGTAGCCTACAATAATTCTTTCACTACCTAGCTATGTTTCATCACTCTCTGTAAACATTTCACATGTCCATATCCGATTAAAAGTTTATAATATCTCAGGTCGATGACCTTGATGTATTGGGTATTTTTGGGTAAATTCATTAGCCATGGGAAAGGGTTGACCATTCTAAGTCCTATGACACCTCACATGTTGATATCCGATTATTAGTTTATAAAATCTCAGGTCAATGACCTTGCTGATTTGATTTTTTGAGGTAAATTCATTGGTCATGGGAAAGGGTTAACCATTCGTAGTCCTATGACACCTCACTTGACCCTCTCTACTGATAAGTTTATAAAATCTTAGGTCAATGACCTTGCTGTTTTGGGTATTTTGGGTAAATTCGTTGGTCATGGAAAAGGGTTGGCCATCCTGAGTCTTGTGACACCTCACTTGTCCCTCTCTGATTATTAGTTGATAAAATCTTAGGTTAATGACCTTGCTGTTTTTTTTGATAACTTCATTGGTCATGGGGAGGGGTTGGTCATTTTAAGTCCTATGACACCTCACTTGACCCTCTGTGATTATTAGTTAGCGAGATATTAACGAAAGTGCGGTTAGGCCCTTTTGAAAAAAAAAAATAATACATTCAAAAACAGGGCGTCACCTCAGGTCCAACGACCCCTCATACAAGTCCATAGCTTTCTTAGTTCATAAGATATTAAAAAGCCGATGACCTATTAGTTTTTGGATCTTTGGTTAATTTGTAAAAAAAACGTATCTATAAATCATTATTCAAAAAGCCCGCCCTCTTACAAAAAAACAATTGCGCATTCGCAAAACAAAAAACAAAAATGATAAATCATAGCGGCATTCAGTTGTATGCATGCGCTTTATGTGGAACGAGTTTAATTTCATATTGGCATACAAACTCCCACATGTTGCACATGGAAAGCGACTTTTACCTAAAAATTATTATTTCACCCCCTAGTAGGGGTAGATTTTATTTTTGAGTGGAAATAAGTTATCCATTGGAAAGGGATTGTCTGCCGGAGTAATTTGACTACTTGTACATGTCTCTAGCCTTATTCCCACCACTGTCAAAACAGGTTGTGACTTGTTAGCTATTATCGTGCACGTGCACATGTGTACACTTGTGTGTTAGGTCATATTACACATGAACTTGCATTTTCTCACGTATGAACCAAAACAGGATGTGACTTGTTTCACAAGGAGGACTGTAATAAGGTCATCTCACACGTGTTCACATGTATTTCGCCACTTTCCTTTCATATCGTTATCCCATTATAGTAGTGGTGAACAACGTCAGTTCAACACACACAAAATGTAGTTAGGCCCTTTGACATAATTTAAATAAATGCATGGGCTAGTCCGTAGGGACCAGTCCAAAGGGGGCTCATCCACAAGGACTCGTCCACAATGACCCGTCTACAGGGACTCGTCAACAAGGACCCGTCAACAATGACTCGTCAACAATGACCCGTCCACAGGGACTCGTCAACAAGGACCCGTCAGCCATGACTCGTCAACAATGACCCGTCCATAGGGACTCATCAACATGGACCTGCCAACAATAATCCGTCAACAATGACCCGTCAACAATAACCCATTATATTGGGTTAGGTTAGGTTACACTACAGCCGCCATCTTTTAAAAAGCCTGCCCTCTTACAAATGCTATGAGTGGGCATGTGTAAAAACAAAAAAACAAGCATGTTTATTCATAGTGGCTACCCACCGAACACATGCACTTTAAGTAGAACAATGTTTCATTCCATATTGGCATTCAAACTCTCACATGTTGCAATTGGAAAGAGAGATTCTCTAAAAAAATACAATTTCACCCCCTAGTAGGGGTAGGTTTTATTTTGGGGTGGAAATATGTTGTCTATTGGAAAGGGGGTGATAGCCCGAGTTCAATGACACCTCGTACAAGTCTCTAGCCTGATTGGTTCGCGAGATATTGCCATTTTAGTATTCCAGCGGTGGAGCGGTGGCGGTGGGCCTTGAACCCCTCAAAACCCACTACTATTGGTTTCAGAAGCGAAATGAATACACTAATCAAAACTTATTAAACGAACTGAGACTGTGTGAGACAACTGATTTTCGAAACTTTTTGCGTTTGGATGGTAATTCATTTGATGAACTTCTTGCAATGGTTATTCCTCAATTTAAAAAAAATGATACCTTAATGCGAGAAGCTATTCCTCCAAACCAGCGTTTATCAATAGCTTTACGTTACCTTGCAACATGAAATACTGGTACCTTTGAAGACCTGAAATTTACAAGTGCTGGATCACCGCAGTTAGGCCTAATAAGTGAGTTTTTATGGAGACCTGTACAGCTTCGATATACAGCCCGAAGGAGTATATACAGGTAAGGAAAAACAATCACTTATAATACTCAAGAGCAACAGATCAGGTATTGCACAATACTGTCCACACACGACACAATCTTTCCCGCATTGTGCAATAAATACGAATATTAAACCTTCGTTGATTCGCACAATATATTGTTTTATCCCTTGGTTGGGGGTGGGATAAACAGGCTAGTGTAGGTGTGCTAATTTTCAGGGATGCTTCCGGATGAGGGTAGTTTCCCGTGATTGGGAGAGACCACCAGTGTAGCGTGTTGGTGTGAGTGCTTAATCTATTGGGGGCGTCTCTGCAGGATGTAATTATCTGCCAGGGGATGAATGTCTAAGTGCAGGCTGCTAATCTAGCCTGCCAATTAAGTAGAGTGAGCAATTCAGCGAATGTGCAAAGTCGGTGACTCGGCACTCTGCAGTCGAGTCGCTTGCTCGAGTACAATAGAACCTGACGATGCAGTTACTGGCCTCTACGGTCAGGGGCAATTATGACTAAGGTCAGGTTGGGTATAAGGATGTAAAATGGAGTGTGATTAGTAATAAACGTGTATGTTTACTGACCATGTGTTTATTGGCCAGTAGATGTGATGTGATGTCCCTCTTGGGGAGTTTAAACAAATATGAAATGAAGTACATTTTGTAAAGTGTACAGTCGTTCAGGGTAGGTGTTTACAAAGATAAAGGACTCTGAGCACAGCTAGATCTCACCTGGTGAAGAGCTGGAACAGACCTCGTCGGGCAGGGCCGCTGGCCAAGAACAGAACAGAACAGATGATGGGGCTCCTCCGGGCCTAGGCTTTAAGGCCTTCCCCCACTGCCTGGTCAGCATTTCCTCATAGTTGTCACTCCAGTTACAGTGTTTGTGTTTATATTTCGTAAGCGTGGCCGTCAGCAGTATGTCTGAAGAAATGCATGAGGCTTATGGTCTGCCTATGCGGGTGGTTTTGGTAAGAGATGGCGGGGTGGGTCTCAGGGGGTACTGCCCCCGGGCTGTACAATATTGCACAACCTTTCAATACTACCTACAGTCAATATTATTTTACAACCATCGATATTGTACAATAATGCTGTGCGTCTAGGGTCCTCTAAAATGTTCGAACTGCGATCGTGAGTTGGAGGGGGGAGGGTTCACCTGCGAACCACGAGCAACGCGGCACGGCGCGGCGTATTGCGGCTGCGGCGTAGCGTGGCGCGGCGACCAGCTGATTGTGAGACAGAGACCTGTAAACCACCCCAGCCCTACCCCCCTCCTCATCCCGCTGAAACCCATCGGTGCGTGCATGCGGTCATTTATTTTGTTTTTGGGTTCTCGTTCCATCAATTCGTGTACATTGTCGATTCGTGCAGACAGTGCCATCGTTTTCCCTCGTGTTCAAGTTTCCTAATGAGATTCGTGCTAATGTATGGTGAGGTTAATATATCCTCCCTCCCAACCTCTCCATTTTTCGTTAAACAATCTTTATACAAACTATGGCGGACATACACATGTTGCCTCCGAGATAGAAACTGACTTAAGAAACCAGGGCCTAAATTTTGGCCTTGTTTCAGGTGTTTTAAGTCTACCGTATAAATGCGTGCTTGTCAACGGGCGGATTTGGAGGGTCAATAACCGCGCTCTCTTTTTAGGCTATTTTCATTTATGAAAAAACTAGGCTTATGAGATCACCTTTTGTCCGTGTGTCTGTCAGTGTGCGTATGTGTGTGATTCATGTGCGTGTCTCCCCGCTAATAAAATCTAAACGGCTGGAGCGATTTCAATGAAACTCGGTAAGTTCATAGCACTATTCCGGACGACCCCGACCGTGCCCTTCACATATTGTTACGTCTCACTAATCCAACATGGTGGCTGTGCGAAATATTTCACCAGCATTCAATATCACCGAAACTATTACCGATATCACCCTGGAATTTTGTACGGTTATAAAGGGAACTACTAGAAGTTCATCTATGTGACTTTTGAAAACCTGGTAACTACAAAACCAACATGGCGGCCAAGCGAAGTTGCGACTTTTAAATAGACGTTTCTCGCGATTTATGCAACCAAACGCAATAAAACTTGGTAGAGTATATGTTTATACACATTGTAATGCACCGACATCTAACTTCGTTCAATTGTTTTCATAACCTCAAGCGGCTGTGCGAAATATTTCACCGGCATTCTATAATGGGTAAAGAAAGAGTAGCAAGAAGGGAATTAGAAAGAGAAGTCAAGGGAAAGAGACCAGTTGGAAGACCGAGAAGAAGGTGGTTGGACCAAATTTTGAAGGATTGGAGAAGCTGGATTGGAAGTGGCAGAAGTGATGGAACAGGAAATATGGAAGGACCGAAAGGTGTGGAGGAGGCTGGTAAACCACACCCTGGTGACTGGAGTGGGACTTTGATGATGATGATGATGATGATGATGATGATGATGATGATTCTATATCTCTGAAACCATTACCTGTATCACCCTGAAATTTTGTACGGAGATAAAGGGCACTACTAGAATTTCATCTATGAGACTTTTAAAAACCGGTCAACTACAAAACGAACATGGCGGCCAAGCGAATTTGAAAGTTCTAAGACTTTTCTCGCGACGTAATGATCTAAACGCAATGAAACTTGGTACAGAAAATGTTTATACACATTGTAATGCACTGGTATTTAATGTAGTTCAATTGTTTACATAACTTCAAGATGGTGGCTGTGCGAATTTTAAAATTAAGTTTTTATTTCTTGTGTCTTAATCATGCGATCGAGAGTGAAAGTTTGAATAATGAACCTACGCAATAATTTTCCTTTATTGGTACATTACTCTATGGCCTATACATATAACAATCCAGCATGGCGACCAACCGAAATATTTAGACGGTTCTCAATATCTACGAATCTATTACAGCAATCAAACTGAATATTTTTATGTTCATAGGGGCTATGGACATAAGTTCACCTATAGGACTTTCAATAACCGGTGATCACAAATCCAACATGGCGGCGACTTGAAGTATAAATATTCACATGGACGTTTCTCGCAATTTAACCATCCGAGTGCAGTGAAACTTGGTACAGTAAATCCTTATACTAATTTTAATCCACTGGCATGTAATTTATTTCAATTGTTTCCAAAACCACAAGATGGCAGCTGTGCGAAATTTTAAAATCTCGTTTTATTTCTTGTGTCCTAATCATGCGATTGAAGTTTGAATTCTACACGTACACAATAATCTTCAAGTAACAGTACATAACTCAAAGACCAACATATATAAAAATCCAACATGGCGACCATCCGAAATATTTAGTCAGTTCTCAATATCTACGAATCTATTACAGCAATCAAACTGAAAATTTGTATGTTGATAGTGGCAATTAACATAAGTAGGATATATGAAAATAGGATTTAGTTCTTCGCGGAACTACTTGTTACATTTGTAGTGGTTTGGTCATACCGCTTTTCGGCTTTTCAGATGAACTGGTCAGGTTTGTTTCCTTCATAAAAAGCACTGTAGTTACCGTTACCAATTTAAGAAAAAAAATACTCGAAATTTTAGTTCCGGTTCCTAAACTTGGTAGCACAATTTACATCCGCGACATAACGTGTATTTTATTTTTCACGGCATCTTGCGTCCTATTTCCCTATTCCTTTTAGTAGTAATTTGTTTTACTGAAATTGCCGTATCTAAGCCGTGGTTTATATTTCTCATTACAGGACCCAATGCTCCTAATCCAGATCTTGGTAGTGACGGTTTTCGTGTTCCTGATGATGGTGGTGGTGCTGGTGGTACCAAAATCCTTGAACCGGTGGTAACGATCCATGAAGAGAACCAAATCTTTGTCCCTAAGATCCCGGGCCCTTCCAGTTTTGAACCTCCAGGATTACTTTGTGAACGTGCAGTATCTCCTGCGGCCATGGCTAGTGAGCCGAATGGTGGTGGTACCACCCCCTCTGACATGGACCCTAAAGGAGTAGAGGACCAAGAGAAACATTCCGGTGGTGACAGTCTACCTCCTCCCGGGGATTCCGTTAACTTTGCTTCAAGTGCGGTGGTAGCGGTACCGTTAACCCCCGGCTCTTCCAGCTCTCACTTGACTGATAACCAGGACTCGCTTCCCGCTTATCCTTCCAATCATCCCCCTTTAGGTCCTAGTGCGAATGGAACTGGCATCCGAGTAGCGACAAGGTGCGACGATTTGGGGATAACTTCCGATCCGGCAACGTTTTGTAATCTGGAATATTTGACTCCGGCAATGGTTAAGTACATTCGAGCAAAAGGTCCTTCCCAACCAAACCGAGAGCTTGTAGGGGGCTTCCCCAAGGAGAAAGAGGGAAGATCATGCCATGCAGCCTGGTACCGCAAAATGCTTCCGGATGGTGGCGCGGTCCAGCGTGCGTGGTTGTTGTACTCTGTATCCAAAGATAGGCTTTTTTGTCTTCACTGTATGCTCTTCGGTAATCAGTCGAAGGTAAAGAAAGAGTGGACACGCCACGGATTCCGTACTTGGTCAACTGGTACAAGCTCTATTCTCCTACACGAGACCAGTGAACAACATGTTGAGGCGTCACTGAAAGCTAAACTAGAAGATTTATCTGTGCCGTTAGTCCCTTCTTTGGAAGAAGGAAGAAAATTAAAAATAGCCGAAAACAGGGAAATTGTCAAAGAATTAACAGACCTGATTCTTTATTTAGGTAGGCGGAATCTAGCTCTGCGCGGACACCGAGAAAAAATGACTGAAGAACTAAAAGGGAATTTTAAAGACCTAGTTGTGCTGTTGGCAAAGTACTCTCCACCAATGGCTGCGTATTTGGCATCTTTGGAGGCTAACCCAAAGTGCAAGAAACGAAGCTTTCTTACCTGGAATAGACAGAATCAAATGATTCATGCCATATCTCGAGTTATTAAAAATGAGATTCAAAAACAACTGTTTGAAGGGAGGTTCTTTAGCTTGTCAATGGATACTACTTTTGTTTTATCGAGAAAAGAACATCTGTCTTTCGTTATCCGGTACGTCGATGAAAAGACAGGGAAAGTGCATGAGCGGCTTGTTGCGTTAAAGGAATGTGCGACGACGAAGAGCAAGAACCTATTCAAGACGCTCGAGGACATATGCAGAGAACTTAATCTAGACTGGAAAAACTTGCTTGTCGGACAATCCTATGACGGTGCAGCGAACATGTCGGGTGATTTTAATGGTCTCAAGGCTCAAGTTCAAAACGAAAACCCTGCGGCTGTTTACGTTTGGTGTTTTGCGCACAGAATGAATTTGGTAGTGGTTGATACGGTAATGGCATGTTTAAACGCAAAAGATCTGTTTTCGATTTTAGAAAAAACCTTTGCATTCATTTGTTCGTCAAAAGGCCGAGTCAAACTTTTCGAAAATTACCAAACAAAACGGTATCCGAAAGAGCGAGTTCGTCGACTAAAACGAGTCAGCACGACACGTTGGATGTCTCACGCTTCTTCACTCACTGTAGCTCTGTCAAGATTTGCTGCTCTAATCGACACACTGCTTCATGTAATTCAGACACCACTGCGAACCCTTGACCGTGAAGACCCAACCGATAAAGTTACACCAGCCGAAAAATCAGCTGCCACAGAAGCGCAAGGCCTGTTAAGATACTTGCTATCAGAACGCTTTGTTATCACAGCGCTCCTCTTTTCGAAAGTCTTCGAAAAGGTGGGACCTGTGAGCAAAGTTTTGCAAGGTGTTGATATTGATTTATTGGCAGCTATAAGTGCAATCCAGCATACGCTCATAGAAATGGAGCACCTTCGAAACGAGAGAGCATATGACTGTATTCTTGAAGAGAAAGAAGATTTTCTCAGAGGATTTCCCGAATTTGAATTCCAAAAACTGCCCGATCCCTTGAAGCGGCGCAAAAAGATGATGGATGGCGAGGAAGCTGCAGATGAGCCAATTGATGAGTCCATGAAGAAATTTCGAGTCGAGACTTACAACGTTTGCCTGGACGCAATAATTTCTCACCTTGAAGATAGATTCGGCAACACAACTGTTGGGTTATACCGCGATTTGGCACTCTTCTCGCATCGTCGTCTACTTGGGGTGAACGGTCGTAGAAACGTTCTTCCTGATGATGCATTCGATCACTTCTGTCAACTGTATGGAAAATTTACGGACAAAATTCAACTCCTAGGAGAGTACACTGCTTTTTCGAAAGTCTACCCCCAATTCAAGAAGGCAGCATCATTGCCCGAGAAACTGCACAAACAAGACATTTTTGCCGATGAAGATTCTGCTGACGACGATTTCGCGAAGACCGACAAAGGTGAGGAGGAATCAAAAACTGAAGAAGGAAGCTCTCTAGAAGAGATTGAAGACAGGGATGGTAACCTAGATCAAGTGGATCACGGTAATACTGGAAGCTTAATGGCTGTATTTCAAATTATGCACTCAGCAGGCTTGAAGGGTGTGTTCCCCACTTTGTACACCACACTGAAGATTGCAGTGACAATCCCGGTAGCAAGCGCCACACCCGAGAGAACTTTTTCCAAGTTACGCTTAATCAAAAACAGGCTACGTACGACTATGGGTGGTGAGCGATTGGAAGACCTCATGATAATTTCTTGTGAAATTGACGTAAATATTGAATACGATAATGTCATATTAGAGTTCGCATCATATAGTAGCATTCTTTCGAAACAGTTACTGTACTAAGAAATAAGGTATGTAATGAAACTTTTTACGCAGTTTTTTATTTGGCCGAAGATATTCTTAAGGTGGTTGGAGCGTGACAGTCATATCCAAAAGTATCGATTTTTCAAAGTGCTCACATAGGGCCAAAAAGAGTTTAGGAGTGTTGTGGAAGGTCAAAAGTATAATGCCAATACACAATCCTATAGAAAACTGCTACCTGAAAGCAGCTATATGGCTTTGAAAATGACAAAAATTAGGTTTTAGTGTTTTTTTGGGGGGGGCAGAAAAAAAGGCCTTTTTATCGTAGTTTTCTCTGTTAGATGTCCGGCGACACAGGTATTTCTTAACGTTTTCTTTTTTATTATGTTAAAATCTTTATTTTTGGAGTTTTTGGCTGAAATCTATTCACTAGAATACAATTACAAAACAAAAACGTTAAAACTAGCTTAAAATGACCGTTTTAGGGCAGATTTTAATAGTTTGTTCGTTTTTAAGTGTGTTCTAGTGAATAGATTCCGGCCAAAAGCTCCAAAAATAACGATTTCAACACGATAAAAAAAGAAAACGTTAAGAAATACCGGGGTCACAGGACGTCTAACAGAGAAAACGAAGGTCAAATGGCCGTTTTTTCCGCCAAAAACACTAAAACCTATGTTTCTGCCATTTTCAAAGCTCTAAAACTGCTTTCAGTTAGCAGTTTTCCAAAGGATTTTGTATTGGCATTATACTTTGGGCCTTCCTCAACACTTCTAAACTCTTTTTGGCCCTATTTGAGCATTCTGAAGGAAAAAAACGATACTTTTGGACGTGACTGCCACGCTCCAGCCACCTTAAGCCCAAAGCATTGCCGCTTGAAGACAACGCATTAAGCGAAATGAAAACTGTCTGCCGAGGAGTAATGTTTGTTTTGAGACTTCCCTTACTTATCATTTATCTAAAACTAAGTGAGCAGTATTTTAATGTTGGACACTTTTTACCATTCAAATTTTGAGAATATCATAATTCTGTAAAAAATACTGTATTTCCTACTAATTGAATTAAACGCTTACCGGTACTCGATGAAAGTTTGTTTTTTAATTTTTTTAATCTCGACTTATCACTAAAAGTTTCTAAGAGTCTCGAGAAGTCTGGTTAGGTTTTGGGAACGGGATAGTTGTCGGCACTGGTAAACAATATGTGAGCATAACTCGTATGAGGGAGGGAGGGAGGGAGGGGGGGGGGGTTGGAAGGGGTGGGTGGGTGTCTAAATTGTTTCGCTAGACTTCAGAATGCTATTGGCGCCACTGTTGGTGAAACGTAATAAAATTTGAAGGGCACGGTTGGGGTCGGACAAAATAGTACTTTGTGCTTACTGAGTTCCATTAAAATCGCTTCAGCCGTTTAGATTTAATTAGTAGGACACACACACGGACAAAAGGTGATCTCATAAACCTATATTTTTCATATGATGAAAATAGGCGAAAAATGGAGGACTCGTGGCTCATGATCGCGAGATTGACGGTCACGTAATACTACACGCTTTATTCCTATTGTTTCGTTTTATCATGTGCCCCAACAATTCCATTACTTAGGTCTTTCTGGCGTCCAATTGATACCATCTCTTTCTGTGTTCCAGTAGAGAAAATAAATCCTAATTTTCTGGTTAGTTCATTCAGGCTGCAAACTCTTCAATTGTGAGCCATAAAGCGTACAGCAGCGCATCGCTGAAGATAGGTGCCGATAATTGTGTGCATGTGCGGACATTTTATAACGTCCATCTGCCGGTCATGGAGAACTCCAGTTTCTTGGAAATGCGTTGGATACTGCTTCTCCCCAGTGGCGAGTATGGTAATCCCAGTCATGAAGCTCTTCTTGCAAACATGTGGCCGTGTTAATCAATCATCTCTCATTCGATTGCTGATCAGTTTTGACCAAGGAAGGCTCTCTCAGTTTTGTCTCAGCTTTAGACCGAGCATCAAGTGTTCTCGCTGCTTACCCGTGAGTGATTCATAACGTCTTACAGTACATCGAGTGTTAACTGACAATTCTCGTACATCATATACAGTAGTTCTCCTATAATGTGACTGTGATCGAACCCCCTTATTATGAGTGATCCGCCCAGTGATACGGGGCAAATGATCAACTCAGACCTTCGACTGCGTTATGGCGAAACATCTCACCCAGCAGACTGCCGCATTCACAACGGACAACATTCAGCTCCAGCCGGAAGTTAGCAGTATCTACAAACTCATTTTCAACTTGAGGAATTCCACCCCACCCTACACCAGCTACCCCTGGAATTGCTAGTGATTTAATTCAAGTAACTTCACCTTCTTTCCACCCTCAACGACCAGCTAAATCAGGTATTCTATTCGACCATGATTCACCCACTGAGTTAGATCCTCAAGTGAAACGGCTAGGCCAACGTGTTAAGCGGAAGATATTGATGTGAACGTGGAAGCAGAAGAATGGGCCAATCAAACCATGCGATGACAGATCACACCACACATTAACACCCGGTAGATTAACATGTTTGTCCACGTGAACGTGAGGATTTTCAGGAGCCCAGTACACGCAGTTGTGGTGGTTTATAGTACCGTTGAGTTTAAACTGCGCCTCGTCAGACCAGATAACCATCCCTGCAAACTGTTCATCCCCGCGAAGCATGTCTCCAAACCACTCGCAGTACTCAATCCTTCGATCCGGGCCGTCCTCGTTCATAGCGTGCAGCGATCTTGGAATGTACACTTTCCACTTTGTAGTTTTCAGAATTCGTCGTACACTTGATCGGCTTACCCCGCTTTCGCGTGCATCCTGATTCACAGATTTTTGAGGTGACCTGGTATAATGTTGCAACACAGCAGCACTGGAAGCTGGACTTGTTGATGTTTTTGGTCGGCCAGACCTTTCCTTATGCACATCCTGAACAGTAACGTCGGCTTCAAATGTATCCCGAATACGATAAATTGTTGCACGTGTTGGTGGCCGAGTTCCGTACACATTACGCCATTGCCGTTGTACCTCCATCATGTTTTCGTACTTCCAGTACCACTTCAATACGGCCTTGCGTTGCTCAAATGACAATCTTACTTCATTAATTGCTGCACTGTCATCTGCTGGAAATCGCGCTAAGATTGTCGCGCCACTCATGTGACCTTCTTCAACAGTTGAGAAAACAATGGAAAACAATGGACTATGCTACCGCGCAAGGATTGTAACGGTATGTCATTTCGTTCCAAAGATATTAACTATCAAAGAGTGTGTACATTTTTCTGGACCCCTCTGTACATAGCGGCTGGCTGCGTGGCTCAACTGTAACGTTCTCGCCAACTGCGCCCAAGGTTGCAGGATCAAATCCTGGCGCAGCTAGTTGGCATTTGAGGGTGCGCAAATGCGAGGGAGCCGTGTCAGTAGATTTACTGGCACGTTAAAGATCCCCCTCGGGGCAAAACTCCGGCACCCTGGCGCCTCTAAAAGCCATGGTAGTTAAAAGGGACGTAAAGCCATTAATATTATAATTCGATATACATAGGCCGTATGTGAAACAACTTGCGTTGATGTGCTCCACGCAAGGATGTACAACAGGCATTCTCAACCTGGTGCTCTTTAAAAGAAATTTCGTGCTTTCGTCATACGAAACAAAAAGTGCACGCGAGCACCAGCTCCCGAACCAGAATATAGTGTTTTCATTACAAGTTTTGTGAAATAGTAGCCTACTTTTGATCTACAGTAAAAATAATTGGACATCCCTGTTTTATGGGTAACACGCAAGATACTGATTGGACTGCACTGTCTATACGCAAATAGATCTCATTTGCACGAATCATGAAAGCAGTTGAGTAGTGGAGTAGTGACAGTTCCAGGCCACCCGGCGTTGCTCGGTCGGCGTTCACATTAAATAATTAATAACTCTCGAACCCGTGGTCGGAGATTCACGAATGAGGTGTCGTTGGACTCGGGCTGATGGGGGCTTTGCTATGGACCACTCATTTCAACCCCTAAATAAAACCTACCCCTACTAGGGGGTGAAATTGTAATTTTTTAGTGAAAGTCTCTTTTCAAATGCAACATGTATAAGGTGCGCTGCTAAAATGAACTTAAACGTTGTTGCTCATATAGCGCATGCGTTTTCCTGGCTGCCGCTATGGATTAACAGTTTTGTTTTTGTTTTGTACGCATGCGCACTTGGGATTTTTGTAAGAGGGTGAGCTCTTTGAAAAAAATGATTGATAAGAAGGGGTTTTGGTGGTGAGGAGAGAACTAGATAGTCGCCTACTTTCCTACGAAGTTTGCCGATACCTCTCGAATGCAAGGTCGGATTCGGACGTGTGACGTGTCAAATCGCTTGTCTCGAAACCCTATATATGTTATTAATAGGTTAAAGTTTTGAGAATGAGGGAAACGGGTTTTTTGGGGATAAAACCATGATTTTAGACTTTTTCCGATATTTCACGAATGCATGGTCGGATTTGGTCCTATGACGTGTCAAATGGCTTGTCTCGAAACCCTCTTTATTTTGGTAATAGGTTTAAGTTTTTGAGAATGAGGGAAACAGAATGTTTTGGGGTAAAACCGTGATTTTAAACTTTTTGCTATATCTCGCGAACCAATCATGCTAGAGGCGTGTACGACTGGTCCAAGGACTCGGGCTGACGTCCTCTTTGCTATGGACCATGCGTTATATTTAAAAAAATTGGAAACTCGATTTTGGGGTAAACACGTGTTTTTTTGTGATTTTTGCCGATATCTCACGAACCAATAACGCTAGAGACGTGTACGAGGTGTCCTAGGACTCGGGATAACGCCCCCTTTCAAATGTGGTAGATATTTTTTCCAAAAAATAATTCACAAAGGGCCTAACGCCATACATGTTGAAAAAATTACCAAAAGATCCAAAACTAATAGGTCATTAGCTTTTTAATATCTCATGAATCAATAAGGCTAGGGACCTGTATGAGAGGTCGTTGGACTTTAGGTGACATTCTGTTTTTGAATATATTATTTATTTATGTCAAAAGGGCCTAACTGCACTTTTGTTAATATCTCGCTAACTAATAATCAGAGAGGGTCAAGTGAGGTGTCATAGGACTCAGGATGGTCAACCCTTTTCCATGACCAATGAATTTACCCAAAAGATCTAAAACAGCAAGGTCATTGACCTATGATTTTATAAACTAATAATCAGCGAGGCTCAAGAGAGGTGTCATGGGACTCAGGATTGTCAACCCTTTTCCTTGACCAACGAATTTACCCAAAAGATTCAAAACAGCAAGGTCATTGACCTAATATTTTATAAACTAATAATCGAATATCAACATGTGAGGTGTCATAGGACTTAGAATGGTCAACCCTTTCCCATGGCCAATGAATTTACCCAAAATACCCAATACATCAAGGTCATCGACCTGAGATTTTATAAACTAATAATCGCATACGAACATGTGTGATGTTTACCATGTGTGATGAAACATAGCTAGGTAGAGAAAGAATTAGTGTAGGCTACATGTATGGTGACTGACAAGTCTTTTACCATTGAAACCTGTTTTTCAGATCAAACTGCAGTATAGAGAGAGTATAGGTTGCAGGTATGGGTTAATAAATGACGAACGGTGTACACAAACTCTGATTTATCGATTCAAGAATTAAGAGTAGCCTATCTTTAATTGATTGGTTAAAGAGGAAAGCTAAAACACAAAAAATGCTCAGTTGTTACCGGGACAAGATGGTCGCTACACACAACAAGCTTTAAATACTTGAGGCTAATAATCTATACACACACACTCGCTTGTTCTAAACTAAACTGTGTTGCTGTCAGTGCTCAGACAGTAGGCTGATGACAAAATGCATTGCTAACAGAAATATAATCATTTCCGGTTGTATAATGTTACCAGCTATTCATTTTGTGTTGTAGTGTTAAGCACTTTTAGCTCTTGTACTGGTGGTCTTAACTCGATTTCCAGGTCTGAGGCCTAGAACGAGTCAAACTAAGAAACGAGGGCATGGTGGTGTAGTGGTTAAGCTGTTATCCTTTTCACCAGGGTTCGATTTCAGGTTAATATGCATGTCATAAACATATTAAACAAAACAAAACAGAGATAACGTTTAAAACTGATTACATTTGAGTCTTTTCAAATTATTACTTGGGTTACAAATACAAAGGTGAACTGGGTTTGATATACAGTTAATGCTGTCTATCACACACTAGACTGTAAGAAAGCCAAATAGCAAAAGGCGTAGGTAGAGCAGTGGTAAAATTGCTATATGTAGAGAACTACCTAGCGGTTTTATGAACTGGCAAAGCTATATCGCATAAACAGTGCAGGATACAATCCAGCAATCAAATTTGTATCTTGTGGAACAGAGAAAATGCACTTTTACCTTGATGGATAGCAAATGAGTGCAGATGAATGACCTATGCATTAGCCTACCATAGGGTTATAACCACGAGGTGGAGGTGTGACTTCTATATTTTATTGTTTAGAGACATGGCTTTCTTGTAACCAGTAGATTTAGTATTTTGTAAATATTCATTTTTGTAATTGTAAATAGTGGAAACATTTTTTTGTAATAGTAAATGTTAAATGTATAACTAAAAGTTATTTGGGATAAGTGTGCATGTCAAGGATAAATAGCGTGGTTGTATTTGTTTTCAAAGACAGGTATGGTTGTGTGAATGTATGACTATAGATAGAATGATAGAGAGAGAGAGAAAGCTTGTGTGTGTGTGTGGGTAGCATTTCAACCAAAGCAAACACGGCAAGGTAGGATGGTGGGGTAATTAATGTATATAGCAAATGGTAAATAGTATACTGTATTTTTTTAACACTTGTGTTTTTTTTAATGCAGCAGTAGATAGGTGTTATTTTGTAAAACAGTCTTACCTACAGTAGTAGTAGTAGTAGTAGTAGTAGGCCTATATGTTTTTGGAAACAAACTGAAAGAGAATGCACTATTGCCATGGCCAAGCACTTCCATTAAGGTGATTTCAAGAAAATTTTAATCAGCAAATGTGTGTTTTACAAAACGAAACTTTCAGCATGGACTAAATCATAAACGTGTCGTCTGTGATATGGAAAAAAATAGGAAATCCATGTTTCCATATCAACACAATTTAAAAACTTAAAACTGACATTTAAAAAATGTAAATGGGAAATTGACAAATGTGTAAACAACAAAATGGAAAATTCTTGTTTCCATATCATGAAATCCAAAAACTTTAAACTGACATTTTCAAATCGTGTACATGGAAAATTGACAAATGGCCATGTTTGAAATGTGAAAATGAAAAAAAATGAACAAATGGCTATCAATATTTTAAAAAAATAAAAAAACCGTCGTGTCCTATCGTTAAAGTGTGAATCAAACCACATCTACTTATTTGGATCACCCGAGACTCAGTAGACCTGTTTTAGTCCTAATATACTTTTAAAATTTTATGTTAAAGCTCAAATTGAAATCAAGAGCTTTAGAGTGCTAGCTAACTATTATAACCGTTACGTCACAAAGACAACTTTACACTACTCTTAATGAACAATAATAAGAAAAAGAATAATAAATGTTGATTTTTTTTAAAGGATGAACATGGTGACACTGTTTCTGTTGCACAGTCTGCTAGCTACTAGCCAGCAGCTGAGGTCTTAGAAAACGATACAGTTGACATTTTGTAATGAGATGTGACATGTTTCAAATACAGAATTATGGGTTGCTGTTGAGTAAAAACTAATCCTGTACAAGGAAGCAAGGGTTCTAACCCCTTACCTAACCTTACTATTGCCTGAACATGGCTTGACGACACTGTATTATTATTATACTCGATACACAAACCATAGATAGAGTGTATTGTTTAAGATCACTTTCTTTCTGAACATAGGTGGAGACTGTTGATGGTTAACAATGGCATTAATATAGTAGGACGTGGATATAGCAATTAAGAAAAAACAGACAATACCCATACAATATTTCTATTTATTTAATATAAGTACTTGTACAATAGTTACATTCGAAATACATTTCTTTTTTCACTATTACTATTTAGTCCTTTTTGATTCTCTTGTATATGAAGGGTAGATAACCTTGTAGTTCAGCCCTTTAAAACAACAACAACACAACCTTTTGCATAGGCTGTGATGTTGACGACTCTTGAGATGTGGAATATGGATTAAACATAACTTTTACAGCAGGGGTTAAATGTTGCTCAATAAACACTGCACTATTTTGAGTAGCAACATTTTTTCTTGTGCTAGCTTTTTAGCATTGTCATGATTATTTGTTGACACCAACAGTGTTTCATCTGGTACACCACATTGATGATCACTCACACTTAAAACTTTACCATTTCTACTTTTTAGATTGCCTCGACATCTTTTTGACCTCTCTTTTGAGCATCGCCAAAATATTATTCCTTTTACATTTTGACGATTATAGTTATAAGAGTAGCCTTTATAGAGTACACGTTGTTTACCTTTGTTAGTTGAGGTAAGTTCCATAGTAGCAACTAACCTGTTAGTGTGATTTGCTCACTACAAAGGTTATAACTGTTCTGATAATAAAATCATTTAGCGTTGGCTTTTATATTTAATATGTACAGTTTGAAGTGATAGCAAAAGTGAGAGCAAAATGGTAGCAGAGTGGTAGAACATATAACATGTATTGTTAAGAAATAGTTTAAGCGGTTATGTGGATCCATTACATAATAATTTTAGCACGACGAAGCTCATTTTCTATATCCAATAGTTCTTCCTCATATTCAGTATAACCAGCCTGTTTATAGACATGCAGTTGCTGAAGCCGCCGGATTAGCTTACTTGGATTGTTCCAGTAGACAAATTTAACAAATGATTTTTAGGTGTAAACAAAGCATTACCATTATCATTATTATCTTCATCATCAACATCATCATCATCATAACCATTATCATTATCATCATCATCATCATTATCATCATCATCATGATCATTATAATCCTCATCACTATTACTATATAGTCCTTTTTGATCCTTTTGCTATACCACATTTTGCACAGTCTGTGTTGCCTTTGATATTGTTGGGAGTTTTTCAGACATTGACAACTGTCCTAACACGACTTTCTGAGGAGATGATACATGCTTCTTAACAAACAATGCACTATCTTGAGCTGCAATATCTTTTTCTGGGACAAGTGTTTTAGCATTTTGAAGAGTTTTTTTAAACAGCAACGATGTTTTATCTGGTACACTACATTGATGATCACTCACACTTAAGACATCACTATGTTTACTTTTCAGCTCACCTAGACACTGTTTTGAACGATGTTTTGAACAACGCCAAATAACAGTTCCATTTTTATTGGTTCGTTTTACAATATATGTATATCCTTTATAGAATGCGTATGGCATACCATTGCTATTTGTTGATACTTTCATGTCAATTGTCAAGCATGAACTAATCTCTAGCAAAATTCACTCGATAATATAAATAATAGTTTAAAGTGGGAGGAAAAGTGGGTGCAAGAGTGGGTGCAAAAGTGGGTGAAAAAGTGGGTGCAAGAGTGGGTGCAAATGTGGGTGCAAGAGTGAGTGCAAAAGTGGGTGCAAAAGTGGGTGCAAAAGTGGGTGTAAAAGGGAGTGCAAAAGTGAATTCAAAAGTGAATGCAAAAGTGGGTGCAAAAGTGGGTGCAAAAGTGAGTGCAAAGGTGAGTGCGAAAGTGGGTGCAAAAGTGGGTGCAAAAGTGAGTGCAAAAGTGGGTGCAAAAGTGGGTGCAAAAGTGGGTGCAAAAGTGGGTACAAGAGTGGGTGAAAAAGTGGGTGCAAAAGTGGGCGCAAAAGTGAGTGCAAAAGTGGGTGCAAAAGTGGGTGCAAAAGTGCGTGCAAAAGTGAATACAAAAGTGGGTGCAAAAGTGGGTGCAAAATTGGGAGCAAAAAATTGGGAGCAAAAAGTGGGAGCAAAAATTGGGAGCAAAAAGTGGGATCTGAAGAAAGTAGGAGCAATTATGAGAGTAAAAGTGAAAGCAAAAGTGGGAGCAAGTATGGGAGCAAATGTGAAAGCAAAAGTGGGAGCAAAAAGTGAGAGAAAAAAGTGAGAGCAAAAAGTGGGAGCAAATATGAGAGCAAAAAAAAAGTAGGAGCAAGTATGGGAGCAAATGTGAAAGCAAAAGGGGGAGCAAAAAGTGAGAAAAAAAATGTGGGACCAAAAAGTGTAAGCAAAAGTGGGATCAAATATGAGGGCAAAGAAAAGTGGGAGCAAAAAGTGGGAGCAAAACGTGTAAGCAGAAGTGGGAGCAAACAAGTGTGAGCAAATATGGGAGCAGAAAGTGGGAGCAAATGTGAAAGCAAAAGTGGGAGCAAAATGAGCGAGCAAAAGTGAGTGCACAAAGTGGGAGCAAAATGTGTGAGTAAAAAGTGGAGTCAAATGTGGTGTTTTACTAAAAAAATCTCCCCTAACCTATCCTAACCTAACTTCACCCAACCTAATTTCACCTAACCTATCTTCACCTAACCTAACCATCCAACTCTCAGATCAAAAATTAAATTCTGGCCATAGTCGAGTTGGAACCCAAAACCTCTGGGATAACACCCAAGTATACTAGCCACTACACCGCGAAATGGGCAAATTATCATGCAACACAACACAAACATAAAAAGTTTTCTGTAGTGTAACTCATTGGCTGACAACCATAGTTGAGAATTCAAACCCAAGACCTCAGGACTTTTGTTTTGAACATTATCAGCAATATTATTCCATTTACATTTTGCTGTTGCTTATAGTTGTGAGAGTTGGCATTAATATGGGAGCAAAAGTGAAAGCAAAAAGTGGGTGCAAGCACGGCTGGTTGTAGAGACTTTCATATCAACTAATACACATAAATTAATTTTTAGTAAAGTGACTTGGCTAATAATAATAATAATAAAAACAGTTAAAAAAATTCAAGGGATTGATATTTTTCAGGGTGTAATTTCCAAAGTACTGTCAAGAATAATCATTACATGAACAGATTCCAAGAACTCTAGAGTGCTTTCAAGGTTAATGATTGGCTAGGAGTGAGATAGAGCTAGCTAACCTAAGTTAACCTCAGCTCAGTAAACCTAACCTTGTCTCATGACATGTTCTACAAGTATAGACTTGCTTTGAGACTGGCTATGACGTCAAAGATGAATGGCGGTGGGAAGCTGGCAAAAAGGAAAATGTTTTTGTGTAATAAAAAAAATTGCTCCCAATTTTTGCTCCCACTTTTTGCTCCCAATTTTTTGCTCCCACTTTTGCACCCACTTTTGCACCCACGTTTGCATTCACTTTTGCACCCACTTTTGCACTCACTTTTGCACCCCTTTTGCACCCACTTTTGCACCCACTTTTGCACCAACTTTTGCACCCACTTTTGCACCCACTCTTGCACCCACTTTTGCACCCACTTTTGCACCCACTTATGCACCCACTTTTGCACCCACTTTTGCACCCTCTTTTGCACTCACTTTTGCACCCACTTTTGCACCCACTTTTGCATTCACTTTTGCATTCACTTTTGCATCCACTTTTGCACTCCCTTTTACACCCACTTTTGCACTCACTTTTGCACCCACTTTTGCACCAACATTTGCACCCACTCTAGAACCCACTTTTGCACCCACTCTTGCACCCACTTTTTCACCCACTTTTGCACCCACTCTTGCACCCGCTTTTCCTCTCACTTTAAACTATTATTTATATTATCGAGTGAACTTTGCTAGAGATTAGTTCATGCTTGACAATTGACATTAAAGTATCAACAAATAGCAATGGTATGCCATACGCATTCTATAAAGGATATACATATATTATAAAACGAACCAATAAAAATGGAACTGTTATTTGGCGTTGTTC
The DNA here is from genome assembly GCA_946902985.2 of Meconema thalassinum. Taxonomy (NCBI): domain Eukaryota; kingdom Metazoa; phylum Arthropoda; class Insecta; order Orthoptera; family Tettigoniidae; genus Meconema; species Meconema thalassinum. The sequence continues at coordinate 1,239,548,772 of OX336389.2, read as the reverse complement.
AAAACATCGTTCAAAACAGTGTCTAGGTGAGCTGAAAAGTAAAAATAGTGATGTCTTAAGTGTGAGTGATCATCAATGTAGTGTACCAGATAAAACATCGTTGCTGTTTAAAAAAACTCTTCAAAATGCTAAAACACTTGTCCCAGAAAAAGATATTGCAGTTCAAGATAGTGCATTGTTTGTTAAGAAGCATGTATCATCTCCTCAGGAAGTCGTGTTAGGACAGCTGTCAATGTCTGAAAAACTCCCAACATTATCAAAGGCAACACAGACTGTGCAAAATGTGGTATTGCAAAAGGATCAAAAAGGACTATATAGTAATAGTGATGAGGATTATAATGATCATGATGATGATGATAATGATGTTGATGATAATGATAATGGTTATGATGATGATGATGTTGATGATGAAGATAATAATGATAATGGTAATGCTTTGTTTACACCTAAAAAGTCATTTGTTATATTTGTCTACTGGAACAATCCAAGTAAGCTAATCCGGCGGCTTCAGCAACTGCATGTCTATAAACAGGCTGGTTATACTGAATATGAGGAAGAACTATTGGATATAGAAAATGAGCTTCGTCGTGCTAAAATTATTATGTAATGGATCCACATAACCGCTTAAACTATTTCTTAACAATACATGTTATATTTTCTACCACTCTGCTACCATTTTGCTCTCACTTTTGCTATCACTTCAAACTGTACATATTAAATATAAAAGCCAACGCTAAATTATTTTATTATCAGAACAGTTATAACCTTTGTAGTGAGAAAATCATACTAACAGGTTAGTTGCTACTATGGAACTTACTACAACTAACAAAGGTAAACAACGTGTACTCTATAAAGGCTACTCTTATAACTATAATCGTCAAAATGTAAAAGGAATAATATTTTGGCGATGTTCAAAAGAGAGGTCAAAAAGATGTCGATGCAATCTAAAAAGTAGAAATGGTAAGGTTTTAAGTGTGAGTGATCATCAATGTGGTGTACCAGATGAAACACTGTTGGTGTCAACAAATAATCATGACAATGCTAAAAAGCTAGTACAAGAAAAAAATGTTGCTACTCAAAATAGTGCAGTGTTTATTGAGCAACATTTAACCCCTGCTGTAAAAATTATGTTTAATCCGTCTTCCACATCTCAAGAGTTGCTAACATCACAGACTATGCAAAACGTTGTGTTGTTGTTGTTTTAAAGGGCTGAACTACAAGGTTATCTACCCTTCATATGCAAGAGAATCAAAAAGGACTAAATAGTAATAGAGAAAAAAGAAAGGTATTTTGAATGTAACTATTGTACAAGTACTTATATTAAATAAATAAAAATATTGTATGGGTATTGTCTGTTTTTTCTTAATTGCTATACCCACGTCCTACTATATTAATGCCATTGTTAACCATCAACAGTCTCCACCTATGTTCAGAAAGAAAGTGATCTTAAACAATACACTCTATCTATGGTTTGTGTATCGAGTATCATAATAATACAGTGTCGTCAAGCCATGTTCAGGCAATAGTAATGTTAGGTAAGGGGTTCGAACCCTTGCTTCCTTGTACAGGATTAGTTTTTACTCAACAGCAACCCATAATTCTGTATTTGAAACATGTCACATCTCATTACAAAATGTCAACTGTATCGTTTTCTAAGACCTCAGGTTCTGGCTAGTAGCTAGCAGACTGTGCAACAGTAACAGTGTCACCATGTTCATCCTTAAAAATATTCAACATTTATTATTCTTTTTCTTATTATTGTTCATTAAGAGTAGTGTAAAGTTGTCTTTGTTACGTAACGGTTATAATAGTTAGCTGGCACTCTAAAGCTCTTGATTTCAATTTGAGCTTTAACATAAAATTTTAAAAGTATATTAGGACTAAAACAGGTCTACTCAGTCTCGGCTGATCCAAATAAGTAGATGTGGTTTGATTCACACTTTAACGATAGAACACGACGGTTTTTTATTTTTTTAAATAATGATAGGCATTTGTTCATTTTTTTTCATTTTCACATTTCACACGTGGCCATTTGTCAATTTTCCATGTACACGATTTGAAAATGTCAGTTGAAAGTTTTTGGATTTCATGATATGGAAACAAGAATTTTCCATTTTGTTGTTTACACATTTGTCAATTTCCCATTTACATTTTTTAAATGTCAGTTTTAAGTTTTTAAATTGTGTTGATATGGAAACATGGATTTCCTATTTTTTTCCATATCACAGACGACACGTTTATGATTTAGTCCATGCCGAAAGTTTAGTTTTGTAAAACACACATTTGCTGATTAAAATTTTCTTGAAATCACCTTAATGGAAGTGCTTGGCCATGGCAATAGTGCATTCTCTTTCAGTTTGTTTCCAAAAACATATAGGCCTACTACTACTACTACTACTACTACTACTACTACTACTGTAGGTAAGACTGTTTTACAAAATAACACCTATCTACTGCTGCATTAAAAAAAACACAAGTGTTAAAAAATACAGTATACTATTTACCATTTGCTATATACATTAATTACCCCACCATCCTACCTTGCCGTGTTTGCTTTGGTTGAAATGCTACCCACACACACACACAAGCTTTCTCTCTCTCTCTATCATTCTATCTATAGTCATACATTCACACAACCATACCTGTCTTTGAAAACAAATACAACCACGCTATTTATCCTTGACATGCACACTTATCCCAAATAACTTTTAGTTATACATTTAACATTTACTATTACAAAAAAATGTTTCCACTATTTACAATTACAAAAATGAATATTTACAAAATACTAAATCTACTGGTTACAAGAAAGCCATGTCTCTAAACAATAAAATATAGAAGTCACACCTCCACCTCGTGGTTATAACCCTATGGTAGGCTAATGCATAGGTCATTCATCTGCACTCATTTGCTATCCATCAAGGTAAAAGTGCATTTTCTCTGTTCCACAAGATACAAATTTGATTGCTGGATTGTATCCTGCACTGTTTATGCGATATAGCTTTGCCAGATCATAAAACCGCTAGGTAGTTCTCTACATATAGCAATTTTACCACTGCTCTACCTACGCCTTTTGCTATTTGGCTTTCTTACAGTCTAGTGTGTGATAGACAGCATTAACTGTATATCAAACCCAGTTCACCTTTGTATTTGTAATCCAAGTAATAATTTGAAAAGACTCAAATGTAATCAGTTTTAAACGTTATCTCTGTTTTGTTTTGTTTAATATGTTTATGACATGCATATTAACCTGAAATCGAACCCTGGTGAAAAGGGTAACAGCTTAACCACTACACCACCATGCCCTCGTTTCTTAGTTTGACTCGTTCTAGGCCTCAGACCTGGAAATCGAGTTAAGACCACCAGTACAAGAGCTAAAAGTGCTTAACACTACAACACAAAATGAATAGCTGGTAACATTATACAACCGGAAATGATTATATTTCTGTTAGCAATGCATTTTGTCATCAGCCTACTGTCTGAGCACTGACAGCAACACAGTTTAGTTTAGAACAAGTGAGTGTGTGTGTAAAGATTATTAGCCTCAAGTATTTAAAGCTTGTTGTGTGTAGCGACCATCTTGTCCCGGTAACAACTGAGCATTTTTTTGTGTTTTAGCTATCCTCTTTAACCAATCAATTAAAGATAGTCTACTCTTAATTCTTGAATCGATAAATCAGAGTTTGTGTACACCGTTCGTCATTTATTAACCCATACCTGCAACCTATACTCTCTCTATACTGCAGTTTGATCTGAAAAACAGGTTTCAATGGTAAAAGACTTGTCAGTCACCATACATGTAGCCTACACTAATTCTTTCTCTACCTAGCTATGTTTCATCACACATGGTAAACATCACACATGTTCGTATGCGATTATTAGTTTATAAAATCTCAGGTCGATGACCTTGATGTATTGGGTATTTTGGGTAAATTCATTGGCCATGGGAAAGGGTTGACCATTCTAAGTCCTATGACACCTCACATGTTGATATTCGATTATTAGTTTATAAAATATTAGGTCAATGACCTTGCTGTTTTGAATCTTTTGGGTAAATTCGTTGGTCATGGAAAAGGGTTGACCATCCTGAGTCCCATGACACCTCACCTCACTTGAGCCTCTCTGATTATTAGTTTATAAAATCATAGGTCAATGACCTTGCTGTTTTAGATCTTTTGGGTAAATTCATTGGTCATGGAAAAGGGTTGACCATCCTGAGTCCTAGGACACCTCACTTGACCCTCTCTGATTATTAGTTAGCGAGATATTAACCAAAGTGCAGTTAGGCCCTTTTGACATAAATAAATAATATATTCAAAAACAGAATGTCACCTCAAGTCCAACGACCTCTCATACAGATCCCTAGCCTTATTGATTCATGAGATATTAAATAGCTAATGACCTATTAGTTTTGGATCTTTTGGTAATTTTTTCAACATGTATGGCGTTAGGCCCTTTGTGAATTATTTTTTGGAAAAAATATCTACCACATTTGAAAGGGGGCGTTATCCCGAGTCCTAGGACACCTCGTACACGTCTCTAGCGTTATTGGTTCGTGAGATATCGGCAAAAATCACAAAAAAACACGTGTTTACCCAAAAATCGAGTTTCCAATTTTTTAAATATAACGCATGGTCCATAGCAAAGAGGACGTCAGCCCGAGTCCTGGGACCCGTCGTACACGCCTCTAGCATGATTGGTTCGCGAGATATAGCAAAAAGTTTAAAATCACGGTTTTACCCCAAAACATTCTGTTTCCCTCATTCTCAAAAACTTTAACCTATTACCAAAATAAAGAGGGTTTCGAGACAAGCCATTTGACACGTCATAGGACCAAATCCGACCATGCATTCGTGAAATATCGGAAAAAGTCTAAAATCATGGTTTTATCCCAAAAAACCGTTTCCCTCATTCTCAAAACTTTAACCTATTAATAACATATATAGTGTTTCGAGACAAGCGATTTGACACGTCACACGTCCGAATCCGACCTTGCATTCGAGAGATATCGGCAAACTTCGTAGGAAAGTAGGCGACTATCTAGTTCTCTCCTCACCACCAAAACCCCTTCTTATCAATCATTTTTTTCAAAGAGCTCACCCTGTTACAAAAATCCCAAGTGCTCATGCGTACAAAACAAAAACAAAAATGTTAATCCATAGCGGCAGCCAGAAAAACGCATGCGCTATATGAGCAACAACGTTTAAGTTCATTTTAGCAGCGCACCTTATACATGTCGCATTTGAAAAGAGACTTTCACTAAAAAAATTACAATTTCACCCCTTAGTAGGAGTAGGTTTTATTTAGGGGTTGAAATGAGTGGTCCATAGCAAAGCCCCCATCAGCCCGAGTCCAACGACACCTCATTCGTGAATCTTCGACCACGGTTTCGAGAGTTATTAATTATTTAATATGAACGCCACCCGAGCAACGATGGGGGGCCTGGAACTGTCACTACTCCCCTACTCAGTTGCAGCATGCATGTGAGCGGTAAATCCCTAGCTGATTCAGAACTTGTGAGCGAAAGGGAGATAGTCAAAACTGAGAAGAGACGGGATTGATTATTACCTCAACCTCAACCTCACTGCTTTTTGCATTATTCATTATTATTATTATTATTATTGTTATATTTAATTCCAAGATTAGGGAACTGGAAAATCAGGAACGAAAATTCTCCTGAAGATCTATGGAGCAATCAACAGAAACGGCATTTGGATGAAGAGACGTAGTGTGATGGTCCTAATTTGTGACCAGAAGGAAATAATTTTATATATTTTATTATTATTATTATTATCAATATTTTTTAATTTTTCATTTTTACCTTTTAATTAGTTATTATGTTAACTAATATATTTATATCTATTATTATGCGGTAATGTAGAATATTATGGCAATTGAAAGGACTTGGAGCGATACACATTATATTTGAAATAAGTTAGACGGTTGACTGAATACTATTTCTGAAGAAAACACGTACAGAGGAAGAAAGAGGGTGATTCGCGGAAGGCCGGCTTATCCACGGCTTCTTGGTAATGACATAAATAGACACTTATGTCTTTCACATCAAGTATTCTACCAGTAAACAAATCATACTAAGAAGGGATTCTATGAAGACTCGCCACTAACAATGCTGGGCCGATGAATGAGTGCTTTGCAACTGTATACAAAAGGTGGGCTGGACCTCCCGAGAAATTTTACAAATAAGTATTGTCATTATTGATATGTGTAAGACGGGCTAATATTGCCTAGCGACTTCAGAAGAGGGGATAGACGCGTGCCCTACCTGGGAACGTTATATATATGACGGCCGCCCAACTGGATGTGATTATTATTATTGAATTGCTGGAGGAGACGGAATGGTGCTGTTGGGAGCAGAAGCGTGGAACTTGTAGCGAGATGGAGGTGGAAATTAACATTCATCTGTAACGCAGTGCTAAACTAGACAGTTGACTATTTAAGTATGTGAATTTGATAAGACATTCTGTCTCATCAAACGGTGACATGGTTGTGTACGAGGCTATTGTCACAGGGATGATTTTTGGAATTTATTCCGTCATCCACATATAAATTCATTACTTTGAGGAAGATCAGGGCCATCAGGAACTCTCTACGCAACAATCCAACTACAATGATCTTCAATGCGGTGAGCGATTTAAACAGTTTTACTCCAGTCAAATCAGAAGGCTCTCATGCTTATTAAATTCAATCTATATTTTATTCAATTAACTCATTATACTAGCCTCCGTGGCTTCGGCGGCAGCACGCCGGCCTCTCACCGCTGGGTCCGTGGTTCAAATCCCGGTCACTCCATGTGAGATCTGTGCTGGACAAAACGGAGGCAGACAGGTTTTTCTCCGGGTACTCCGGTTTTCCCTGTCAAAATTTCATTCCAGCAACACTCTCCACTATAATTTCATTTCATCTGTCATTAATTTAATCATTGCCCCAGGGGAGTGCGTCAGGCCTCGGCAGCCGGCACAGTTCATATCCTCGCCGCTAGATAGGGGCTTCATTCATTCCATTCCTGACCCGGTCGGAGACTGGAAGCAGGCTGTGGATTTTCATTTTCAACTCAGTATACTCCAATTTCCAATCAAGACCCATAATACAAGTAAATTCAGTAGATTCTTTAATTTAATTTATTATTATTATCTATAGTATTTTATTCTTTTTGCACTTGTTTTTATAAATTAAATTCATTTTTAAATTCAAATGTTTGACTGGTTTCCTTTAGTGGCTAGAAATTACTATAAGGCAACACCACACTCCTGAACTAATTATCGTAAGATTAGATTACGTAAGTTTCACTACGGCTGGAGATAGGAATTTCGCTGCTCTACCTCTGTTTAACCGAGGTTTAATATATTATCTTGACCATGATATATGAATGGTCTGGCGCCCTGGCTACACATAATACTACACATTATGTACTTTTTTAGTGATGCTGACAACAATACAGATACACTATTAAATTAATACACAATTAAATGTTTCATATTGATCACCCAAAAGTGGGCGACTATTTAATTACTAACCTTTGCATATTAACAGTAAAGAAGTTCATTAAACCATATTAATAACGCCCAACTGCGGAGCGCTTTGCATATAATCAATTTCTTATTAACCTAACCCATTACAACTAACGCCCAACAGTGGAGCGCTTTGCATATTAACATTTTTATAATTATTATTCAATTTAACTTTATAACCCATTACAGTAGTACAGAACTCCATCAAAAGACCAATACGATAACAGACGAAATTAGAAAACGCAGAGCCAAATTTTACACTCACATCCACAGGATGGCCACCTCCAGATTGCCAAAGGAACTACTGGGTAACATAACACAGAGTAAATGCGGCACAGAATGGCTTAAAGAAGTACATAGAGACTTACAATTAATCAGTATAGAAAATGTCGAAAACCGAACTGAGTGCTAGACGAAAATCGCGAATGTTAAGTTTGAACCAAGATCATTACGACAACCTAGGAAAAAGTGGACGGATGAGAGGAAGAGGGATCATTCCGCGAGAATGAAGAGATTTTTGGAGAAGCGGAGGTGACACACTTCCAAATGATATGTTATCAAGTTTAATCGCTCTCCTGTAGGGGAATTTTCGCTTAAATAAATAATAATTTCATTTAATGTTGCTCGGGTACTTGGTATGGCATGATGGTGGTGCTCACCGTCTCAAATAGGCTGAGAACGCCTGATGTAGGAGAGCCTCCCTTTCAGAAGAAATTCCAATTTTGCTATTTTCTCTGGTATTACGTTACATATAGCGGTGCTCAGTTCGGGCATTACAGAACATCGACAATCATACAGACGCATTGGCTGCGCCAGCGACTGAAAATGCCAGGGATAATCACATAGAACTAACAGTAGACAAGTTAAAACTCGCTTAAATCAATAGTGTCCATTTCATTTGATAAACATGAAACCTAAACACAGATTAAAACGAGCAAACACTCGCCACTCGTCAATGTGTATTCGCTCGCTAACTGCGCGTGTCACTTGACGCCAGAGGACGTGCCTGGTTGAAACACGCGTCTAAAAGTGTCACGTAAATTAAACTATTACCGAAAAGTTAAACAAATCAAAGATTATGAGGACACGCAGTATTTCCCTAGCCTTCCATCAGGTGCAACAAATTACTATCACTGTCCAGCCCAAGTAATCTGTCAGGTTATGAAAATGAAAATCCACAGCCTGCTTCCAGTTGACCGACCGGGTCAGGGAATGGAATGAATGAATCCCCATCTAGCGGCGAGGATATGAACTGTGCCGGCTGCTGAAGCCTGTCGCACTCCCCTGGGGCAATAATTAAATGAATGACAGATGAAATGAAATGATAGTGGAGAGTGTTGCTGGAATGAAATTTGTGACAGGGAAAACCGGAGCACCCGGAGAAAAACCTGTCTGCCTCCACGATGTCCAGCACAAATCTCACATGGAGTGACCAGGATTTGAACCACGGACCCAGCGGTGAGAGGCCGGCGTGCTGCCGCCTAAGCCACGGAGGCTCTACTCTGTCAGGTTAACCATTCAAAGATATGCTTATCCACATTAGGATTGACTAGAATAGTACTAGCGTGTTCATTTCTAATGCTGACTTTATCTCTTCATTACGAGTTGGCCTACCTCCTCGCCAATGCTCTCATCTATTTTGTAACTATTTCGTATCTCATTAAAGTGTTCTCAGAATGTAGAGTAGCTGGGACAAATAGATGGGAGCAATGGCAGCAAGGTGCTCGTGATGATGATATAAACGTTACGTTAGATGTGAACATGCTAGATGAAGCTGTTCGTATGAGCCGACTCAGATATTGAGCTCATGTGATGAGGTTGGGGGAGGAGAGATTACCTAAGAGGTTAATGAGTTCAGCTGTAGAGGATAAGAGAAGCAGAGGTAGACATAGGAGGCGATGGTTAGATTCAGTGTTGAATGGTTTCAAAATGAGAGATGTAGAAGCAAAGGAGGCCACAGTGCTAACAGCTAATAGGGGATCATGGAGGCCATTTGTTCGCAAACAAAGGCTTGCAGACTAGACTGGACGCTGAACGGCAAAACAGTCTCAAATGGAAATTTATGTCTGTATTTAATTATTGTATTTTTAACTTGAAGACATTCAAGTTATACAATCCTCAATGATTACTAAAATTGAAAATAATTACACAAAATTATCAGAATCAAAAACTGCAATCGTATTACACTAAATCTAATCTACTGAGATATATAGAAGCCACCGATTGACAAAGGAATCCCACTGTGACTGGCTGCGTGGCTCAGCGGTAACGTTATCGCTTGCTGGACCCAAGGTGGCAGGTTCGTATCCTGGCGCAGTCAGCTGGCATTTGAGGGTGCGCAAATGCGAGGGAGCCGTGTCAGTAGATTTACTGGCACGTTAAAGATCCCATTCGGGGCAAAATTCCGGCACCCCGGCGTTTCTAAAAGCCAGAGTAGTTAAAAGGGATGTAAAAAACAATAACAATATTATTAGAATCCCACTGTAACGGACATATTCCTAAACAGTTTGGTAGTGCGTAGTAACTAGAATTCTTGGCTGTCATCGCGGAGGCCTGTGTTCGGTTCCTGGTTCGGTCTAGAAACTTAATTCTGGTCTGAGGGCTGTAACGGGATACACTCATCATCCTGAGTCAATACTGAGAAGAGACGGGATTGATTACTACCTCAACTTTTCTGGTAGTGGTTTTCCGTGGTTTTCCACTTCTACTCCAGGCACATGCCAGGATGGTACCATCACGTAAGGCCACGGCCGCTTCCTATCCATATCCTATCTCGATTACAAATACACACCCTAGTACAGACATCACAGTTACGCAGGATTATCAGGCAACTTCTACAGACACCCACGTACACGGGGCTACTTGACCACGATGTCGCAAAGCCCCTAGAGAATCAACAACAACAACAACAACAACAACAACAACAACAACAACAACAACAACAACAACAAAGAAAATTGGAAAAAAATGAGATATCTAATATTTGCACAACTGGGCGCTACTAATCTCTTAGATGAATCGATTTACCAAGGAGTAGCGGAGGGCGATCTCATCCTCACACAAATGACGGGGAGCGCGGAAGTTATTGCGACCCACGCACCGCTTATGTAAAATCTTAAGCCTGGGTGGGAAAAAGTATTCCCACTTATTATAACTCCGCAGATTCTGTGCGCCTGACGATAGGTCAACAGGCAGTCGGAATTGTTAAAGTGAACCGCAACACATTGCCTACTTCCTTTTAAATGCGTGTTTTTTTTTTTCATTGTGCAATAAGATTCAGCTCAACTATGGTCATTTAGCCCTATGTACTTGGGCATGTGTGTGCGTGGAATTCTCGGTCTGATAACCTGTGTTATTTCGATGGCTGTATTGGTGTATGCATTTGTAGATTGTAACACTGCATAAGACGCGAACCTACTATACAATTTACTTAACTAGTGAAATTAGCCAACATATCCTCTGTAAAGATGCAAATTAAATCCGGAAATAATGTAGTAATATATGTTTACTCCTCCTCTCTCTATAACCCACCCACCATCCCCGTTTTATACCACAACTTATAAAGTAGAATTCCTGGTGTAACAGCCATTAGGTCTATACACGGAAATTATGGACAAATACAGCATTGCCAACCCCTCAATAATCTTCATCCAGACCAATGTTATTTGTTCGAACCAATATTTAGTAGGTAGTGTGGCCCTGTGGACCGCGTTAGCTTGTATACAGTATACACCCCTGGTTTCTGTACCGCACAGTGATAGTACTCACGCATCAATAAATTTTATCCAGACGAATCGTTTCGGTAATTACCCACATGTTGGCAACAGTAAAGTGTGTGCCTCGGCAACAGTTCAAAAGACCTCATGCTCCTGGCAAATATGGCTGGCGTTGTTGAATGAGCAAGAAAAAAATAAATACGTGATTTAGCACATATTTCCAGTCCACTAGTGATAACGGACAGTATATTTCAATTGGTAATGCCCCCCTGAATATGAAACAAGGAATGAAAATCATATATTATCCATATTAACCGAGTGCGAGTATCATGCAGTTTTGAATTAGAATTCAGGTGAAGATTGCGAAGAAGGGGGTCGTGGCTTTAAGTTAGGAACCACCCCTGCATTTGCCTGTAGTAGAAGTGGGGAAACTACGAAAAACCACTGTAGGATGGTTGAGATGTTTTTTTAGCGTATGGCTTTTAGTGCCGGGAGTGTCTGAGGACATGTTCGGCTCGCCAGTTTGTAGCTGCTTCTAGGCGGACACCCATTGGGTGAGCTACAAGTACCGCCGCGTGTGGAGTGTTGTCTGGGGAGGAAAGTTTGAATGTAAGGACGAGGAGTTGGAAGGTAGTGGCTGTGGCCTATAGTTAGGGACCAACCCCGGCATTTGCCTGGAAGGAAGATGGGAAACCACAGAAGACCATCTTCAAGGTTGCCGGCGGGGGGATTTGAACCTCCTCGCCTCTCAGATGTGAGCGACTGCCAGCAGCCATGCCGTAACGACCACGGCTAACTCACCCGGTGAGATGGGAATTGAAACCCCCTCTTCCCAGTTTTGCCTCACAAGGCTGAGCATATTCCGTTCCAGCCCTCACACCAGATTTGAAATTTCTTGGTAGAGCCAGGAATCGAACTCGGACCTCAAGGGCGACAGCCGAGAACACTATCTGCTACACCACGAGGCCGTCGGGGGCACATTAGATAATAATAATAATACTATTGGTTTTACGTCCCTTTTAATTGCTGCGGCTTTTAGAGACGCCAGGGTGCTGGAATTTTGCCCCGAAGGGGATCTTAAACGTGCCAATAAATCTACTGACACGGCTCCCTCACATTTGTGCACCTTCAAATGCCAACTGACTGCGCCAGGATTCGATCCTGAAACCTTGGTCACAGCCGGCGAAAACGTTACCGCTGAGCCACACGCATCCGGCCAAGGGCATATTAGAGCTAGTTTTGATCTTTATTAAATTAATTAATTCATACCGCTATGTGTGTGTTTGTTTGAGTGAAATGTTAATCAGAACAACTTATAACAGCCGGAAGCTTTTAGTTTTACGTGATCGTTAGTCATGCGATCATGAACCATGGGATCTCCTTCTTACGTGGAATACGAACCACAAGACATGGCATTTCACTACGAAAATCTCACATGCATTGACCGGGAATCAAACCCGGTCCACCTTGGTGAGAGGCCAACAGCTTGACCACTACGTCACCACGGCCCCTATATATAACAACAGGATTTAACACCCTAAACACTGCACAAAGTAACGTGATACACCGTTCCATCATTTTATGTGTTCAGTATTCCATCACTATTGATGCGTGTCAGAGATCTTCCTCTGCTCTTGCAATCCATCACTTAGTAGGAGATAGACGTGACAGGAACATCTGTCAGGCACCTACATCGCAAGCTAATAATTGCATTTTCTTTCCCAGACGTAGGCCTTCGCTAGTGAACCTACCTACGGATCCTCCAACATAAATAGGGCCTCTTCTCTGCGGAGAATTAACAGGATTATATAACAGCGCTTGAAACTAAAAGGTTTTAATTTATATTTTATCCACGCAATTCAGTCTATCTTGGGAGTTGGCTTGCCTCCAACGTTGGCTCGTGTAAGAGACATGTTCACAAGCTATAATAATAATAATAATAATAATAATAATAATAATAATAATAATAATAATAATAATAATAATAATAATAATAATAATAATAATAATAATAATAATAATAATAATAATAATAATAATAATAATAATAATAATAATAATAATAATAATAATAATAATAATAATAATAATAATAATAATAATAATAATAATAATAATAATAATAATAATAATAATGTTGCTCTTCCACTTGATGAAAACCTACAGGACACGATGGCTGAGAAAATGCGCAAATAGCAGCCACATGCCACTGAGCTCAAGCGCATATAGGATAGGGCTACTAATGGTAATGAGTAATGTTATTGGCTTTACTGAGGTCGCCTCCGTTGCGTACTGGTCAGCGTGATTAGCTGCCACCCCGGAGGTCCTGGGTTCGATTCCCGGCTCTGCCAAGAAATTTGAACAGTGGTATGAGGTCTGGAACAGGGTCTACTCAGCCTCGGGTGGTCCAAATGAGTAGAGGGGTTTCAAATTGCACCTCAGCCATCCTCGAAGTGGTTTTCCGTGGTTTCCCACTTCGTCTTCGGGCAAATGCCGGGATGCTACCTACTGTAAGGCCACGGCCGCCTCCTTCCCTCTTCCTTGCCTATCCCTCCCAATTTTCCCCTGCCTTCCCATCCCTCATGAGGCCCCTGTTCGATTTGCAGGCGAGGCCGCCTGGGCGAGGTGCTGATCACAGCTCCCCAGTTATATCCCCCGACCAGGTGTTTCAAGCTCCAGGACACTGCCCGTAGAGGCGGTAGTGTTGGGATCCCTCGCTGAGTCCGTGGGAAAAACCAACGTGGAGGGTAAAATTGACTTTAAAAATACTTAACTACTGAGGCTTTTAGAGACGCCGGTGAACCGGAATTTTGCCTCGAAGGGGAATTTTTAACGTGCTTCGGTGGCGTAGTTGGTAGCATTCTGAGCTTCTATGCCCATGATCGCGGGTTGAAAGCCGGCGGAAGTCGTCGGAATTTTAAGAGTGTTAAGAATCCCTCAGTATGCCTTCCTTCGTAGGGGAAGTAAAGCCGGCGGTCCCATGTCATAGATTTATGGCATGTAAAAGAACCTTCCACTAATTAACCTTGTGTGAATCTAAATTTGCAGGTTAAATTTCGTTGAAACGCTCTATCAAAGTTCCAACTTTCACCACTAGGTGTCAGTGGCGTCTGGTAGCAAAAGTTGGAACTACTTGAAATTGAACGGAACTTGTAGCTCACCCCATGGGTGTACGCATTTAAGCAGCTACAGCCTCTGGTGAGCCGAACATGTCCTCGGCCTTCCACCTCATAAAGTCCACAGCCGAAAAGACCATGACAAAAAAAAGACCACAAGCAATAATGTCCACCATACCAAAATGTCCAGAGTGACAATATGTCCAGGAATATATGCACCCCGTTCATAATGACCACAATTAATGATGTCCAGAGTGTCAAAATGACAGGGTATGTTTGCACCTCGTCCAAAATTACCACAAATAATGATGTCCAGAGAAAAAAAAATGTCCAGGAATATTTAAACCCCGTTCAAAATGTCTTCAAATATTGATGTTCATTAAGACAGGATTCTTATCTTTTTCAACTCTTTCTTAACTATTCTTTCTAGCCTACTTTCGATTTTTGCAAAAAATGAAAGTAGACTTATGAGATCAACACAGGGCGAAAAAAGTGTGTCTGTCTGTGTGTGTGTATGTGTGTGTGTGAGTCTGTGTGTGTGTGTGTGTGTGTGTGTGTGTATGTGTGTGTGTGAGTCTGTGTGTGTGTGTGTCTGTGTGTGAGTGTGTGTACTCTGAATGTCTGTCCCCCCCTATCAATTCGAACACGGTGAATGCGAATTGAACGAAATTTGATACAAAGGTAGCACTAGCAAAGGACACCTCAGTGTCATGTTTTATATCGCCGCCATCTTGACGGAAACGTAATGGAGGCCACACAAATGTTCAAAGCTTAATTCAAATTACGACTAACCTAATCATTCGATCTCTACCAAATTTTGCAACAACATACCTTTATGGGGGGAGCATCCTTTGACCAAACCAATAGGTCATCAGCGTAATAGTTTGCGGATGGCGGCCATCTTTGTGTGAAAATCGATTCCCCCTATTAATTCGAACACGGTGCAACCGAATGGAACGAAATTTGGTACAGAGGTAGTACTAACAAAAGGCACCTCAGTGTCATGTTTTATATCGCCGCCATCTTGACGGAAACGCAATGGCGGCCACACAAATGTTCAAAGCTTAAATCAAATTACGACTAACCTAATCATCCGATCTCTACCAAATTTTGCAACAACATACCTTTATGGGGGAGCATCCTTTGACCAAACTAATAGGTCATCAGCGTAATAGTTTGTGGATGGCGGCCATCTTTGTGTGAAAATCGATTCCCCCTATTAATTCGAACACGGTGCAACCGAATGGAACGCAATTTGGTACAGAGGTAGTACTAACAAAAGGCACCTCAGTGTCATGTTTTATATCGCCGCCATCTTGACGGAAACGTAATGGCGGTCACACAAATGTTCAAAGCTTAAATCAAATTACGATTAACCTAAACATCCCATCTCTACCAAATTTTGCAACAACATACCCTTATAGAGGAAGCATCCTTAGACCAAACGAATAGGTCATTAGCCTAATAGTTTGCGGATGGCGGCCATCTTTGTGTGAAAATCAATTCCCCCTATTAATTCAAACACGGTGAAACCGAATGGAACGAAATTTGGTACAGAGGTAGCACTAGCAAAGGGCATCTCAATGTCATGTTTTATATCGCCGCCATATTGACAGAAACGTAATGGCGGCCACACAAATGTTCAAAGCTTAAGTTAAATTACGACTAACATAACCAGCCGATCTCTACCAAACTTTGCAACAACATACCTTTATGGAGGGAGCATCTTTTGACCAACCTAATAGGTTATTGGCCTAATAGTTTGCGGATGGCGGCCATCTTTATGCCAAAATTGATTCCCCCTATTAATTCGAACACGGTGAAACCGAATGGAACGAAATTTGGTACAGAGGTAGCACTAGCAAAGGGCACCTCAGTGTCATGTTTTATATCGCCGCCATCTTGACTGAAACGTAATGGCGGCCACACGAATGTTCAAAGCTTAAATCAAATTACGATTAACCTAATCATCCCATCTCTACCAAATTTTGCAACTACATACCTTTATAAGGGGAGCATCCTTTGACCAAACTAATAGGTCATCAGCGTAATAGTTTGCGGATGGCGGCCATCTTTGTGTGAAAATCGATTCCCCCTATTAATTCGAACACGGTGCAACCGAATGGAACGAAATTTGGTACAGAGGTAGTACTAACAAAAGGCACCTCAGTGTCATGTTTTATATCGCCGCCATCTTGACGGAAACGTAATGGCGGCCACACAAATGTTCAAAGCTTAAATCAAATTACGATTAACCTAATCATCCGATCTCTACCAAATTTTGCAACAACATACCCTTATAGAGGAAGCATCCTTTGACCAAACGAATAGGTCATTAGCCTAATAGTTTGCGGATGGCGGCCATCTTTGTGTGAAAATCAATTCCCCCTATTAATTCAAACACGGTGAAACCGAATGGAACGAAATTTGGTACAGAGGTAGCACTAGCAAAGGGCATCTCAGTGTCATGTTTTATATCGCCGCCATATTGACAGAAACGTAATGACGGCCACACAAATGTTCAAAGCTTAAGTTAAATTACGACTAACATAACCATCCGATCTCTACCAAACTTTGCAACAACATACCTTTATGGAGGGAGCATCCTTTGACCAATCTAATAGGTTGTTAGCCTAATAGTTTGCGGATGGCGGCCATCTTTATGCCAAAATTGATTCCCCCTATTAATTCGAACACGGTAGAACCGAATGGAACGAAATTTGGTACAGAGGTAGCAATAGCAAAGGGCACCTCAGTGTCATGTTTTATATCGCCGCTATCTTGACTGAAACGTAATGGCGGCCACACGAATGTTCAAAGCTTAAATCAAATTACGATTAACCTAATCATCCGATCTCTACCAAATTTTGCAACTACATACCTTTATAGAGCGAGCATCCTTTGACCAATCTAATAGGTCATTCGTCTAATAGTTTGCGGATGGCGGCCATCTTTATGTCAAAATTGATTCCCCCTATTAATTCAAACACGGTGGAACCGAATGGAACGAAATTTGGTACAGAGGTAGCACTAGCAAAGGGCACCTCAGTGTCATGTTTTATATCGCCGCCATCTTGACTGAAACGTAATGGCGGCCACACGAATGTTCAAAGCTTAAATCAAATTACGATTGACCTAATCATCCGATCTCTACCAAATTTTGCAACTACATACCTTTATGGAGGGAGCATCCATTGACCAATCTAATAGGTCATTCACCTAATAGTTTGCGGATGGCGGCCATCTTTGTGTCAGAATCGATTCCCCCTATTAATTCAAACACGGTGAAACCGAATGGAACGAAATTTGGTACAGAGTTAGCACTAGCAAAGGGCATCTCAGTGTCATGATTAATATCGCCGCCATATTGACAGAAATGTAATGGCGGCCACACAAATGTTTAAAGCTTAAATCAAATTACGTCTAACATAACCATCCGATCTCTACCAAACTTTTCAACAACATACCTTTATGGAGAGAGCATCCTTTGACCAATCTAATAGGTCATTCACCTAATAGTTTGCGGATGGCGGCCATCTTTATGTCAAAATTGATTCCCCCTATTAATTCGAACACGGTGGAACCGAATGAACGAAATTTGGTACAGAGGTAGCACTAGCAAAGGGCACCTCAGTGTCATGTTTTATATCACCGCTATCTTGACGGAAACGTAATCGCGGCCACCCAAATGTTAAAAGCTAAAATGTAATTACGACCAACCTAATAATCTAGTCTCTACCAAATTTTGCAACACCATATCTTTATGTGGGAAACATATTCTGACCAAACTGCAAGAACATCAACCCAATAGTTTGCAGATGGTGGCCAAGTATGTGTGCAAATCGATTCCCCCTATCAATTCAAACACGGTGAAACCGAATTGAACGAAATTTGGTACAGAGGTAGCACTAGCAAAGGGCACCTCATATTCATATCCCTATAGCACGTTGTATTTCAACAAGCTACTACAACCAACATTCAATCATACTCCTTGAAAAGGACAAAGAATTATAACAATACCCATGCATTTAGGTGAAAGTAGGCTATATGCTCTTTACTGAACATCTTGTTTGAAATGGAATGAAAAATGTCCTGACTGAGCATTTATGTAGTTGCTTGTCGGTACCATCAACGAGGACGACTGGGTGAGCAAGGTCGGCGTTGGTGTGGATAGCAGCATTGCATATTCTTCTTAAACTGCAACTCCAGAAAATTTTGGTTTTTTGCTTATTGAAATCGTGCTAGTGATATAGAAATTTCTGAAATGAAAGTACTGGTTTCCCCTATTGTGAATCAATGATTTCTGGAATATCTGCCATTGTACGCTAAATATCAGATGTAAACATTGCCAGTCGGCCGCACTTGACGCGCGTCACGTAACGGCTAACAATGCTTCCTTGGTCTGCACCGACAATTAAGACTGGCGCTGGCTGAGCTGACCACGCCCAACAACTCGCAAATCACCAAGCCACGTGATGTTTTAAGTCCTGGACGTTTTTCACTTTAGGCATTTTGTACTCTGGACATTTCCCACTTTGAACGTTTGGCACTCTGGACATTTTGACCTTCGGCCGTTTTGTACTCTGGACATTTTGACATGGGGTCCAAAAGCCAATGGACCAAAAAACCTGGCCATTTAAGACCTGGACCAAAAGGCTGGACATTTTGACATGGGGTCCAAAAGCCAATGGACCAAAAAACCTGGCCATTTAAGACCTGGACCAAAAGGCGTGGACTTCCTTGTATCTGGATATTCTAACCCTGGACATTATGTCTGGTAACCGTCCTCGGACACGCCGGGCACTAAAAGCCATACGCTAAATAAATAAATAAATAAATAAATAAATAAATAAATAAATAAATAAACGTGCCAGTAAATCTACTGACACGGCTCCCTCGCATTTGCACACCCTCAAATGCCAGCTGACTGCACCAGAATTCAATCCTGCAACCTTGGGAAAAGCAGGCGAGAACGTTACCGCTGAGCCACGCAGCCAGTCAATCACCACATATACGACAAATCCTCGTCATCCCAGTTGTTGTCTCTGTGAATGGTTTAGTTACAAAGGACTGGGAATATACAACGGAGAATCTTAGCTTGAAAAGAATCCATATGCAGTTAATGCAGAAGGCTGCCTTCCATGGTACTGCAAGTATAGTACGTAAGGGTTTGTCTTTCAGTGAATTCCTCAGAACATCTACAGATCCAGTACCGGTACTATCATCAGTATATTTGGCTCGCAAGGAGTCTAACGGTTATGGTTTTGTATTTTTATGTAAATGTCATATGTATACAATAATAATAATAATAATAATAATAATAATAATATGGGTTTAACAACCATTTTAGCTGCTACAGCTATAGAGAATCCATGGTGCCGTAATTTTGCGAAGAAGGAATAGCCTACTTTAAACGTGCCAGCTAATATACTGGAACAACCATCTTGCCTTTAACCTGGTGCAGTGGTCACGCCACTTGCCTCCCACCAAGGTGGACCAGGTTCTATTCTCAGTCAATACATTTGGGATTTTGGAAGTAAAATGTCATGTCCTGGGGTTCGGATTCCACGAAAAATGGAGGTCTAGTGGCCTATGATCACGAGATTAACGGTCACTTAAAACTACAAGCTTCCTATTTTTGTCTTTAACCACCTTCAAATTCCAACAGACTACGCCGGTGTTCCATCCAACAACCTTGGGAAGAAAAAATGAGGGTCTCGCCATCCACACCACTATGATTTCGAAAGTTATAATTTGATATCTAGAAGGGAAGACATCTAGCAATAAGACCACCACGTGACGCAGTGGCCAGCATTCTTGGCTAACCCTGAGGTCTGGGATCTATTTTCGACTCTGTCAAGAAATTTAATTTCGGCCTGAGGGTTGTAACAGGGTACACACAGGCTCGCGAGATAGGACTGAGAAGAGGTGCGTTCAATTTTCCCCTCAACCAACCTAGAAGTGGTTATCCGTGATTTCCCACTTTTACTGCAGGCAATTGCCGGGATGGCACATAACTTCAAACCACGGCCACTTCCTACCCAAATCCTAACTTAATTACAAAATACACACACAAAATACAACACAGTGACACAAGTTATCAGACAAATTCGACACACACCCAAGTACACGGGGCTACATGACCGCGATGTCGCAAAGCCCCTAAAATAATCAACAACTCAATAACCTTAAAGGGAGTTGTCCATCGTCTTGAGTTCTAAATCTGACCACCTCGTAGTGTAGCGGCTAACATTCTTGGTAGTCACCCGAAGGTCCAGGTTCGATTCCACGCTCCATCAATAAATAGATTTCTGGTGTGAGGGCTAGAATAGAGTACATTCAGCCTCGTGAGAAAAACTGAGAAGAGGTGGGTTCGAATCCCGACTCAGCCATTCAGCAAGTGTTTTTTTGGGGGTTTTGCACTTCTGCTCCATGCAAATGCCAGGATGGTTCCTAACCTCAAGCCACGGCTGCCTCCTCCCCAATCCTCACCTAAATTGCATAGCCTATACACACACACACCTGCCTGGTCCCGTCCGATTCGTGCCGACACCTGCCTTATTGCCCGATTAAATCATCGCCTCGGCCTGCGTGCAGTGATGGTATAGGATTGGATATACATTACTGTGTAAAGTGACATTCCATACTTCCTAGCTAAGGAGAGAATTCCAGTAGGAATCGCTTAAAATTACATATACTATTACATTAACGTATCATAATTGGTACTTCAAACAATATTGTAAAAAGTGAGAAGAGGTAGTTCGATTTAAACCTCAGACATCTTGGAAGTCCGGGTTCGATTATCATGGAATATCTTGGCCAGGAACTCAAGTTCATGATTCATATCCCTGAAGATCAATTACTGTCAAACTACTGTAGAACCTCAACTGTCCGTTGTAATGAAGAGGTTGAGACGAACGGTAAATTCAGAAACTTGCGGAATTGACTTTATTAATTTTATAAGTTTGAAAAATAACTTCCACACTCAAAAGTAAAACTACTAAAAAATTCCACAATTACGACAATGAGCTCTTTCTATCGACAATTACTGATGCACCGTTGAATTCCTTATGTTATAATATGCATTATCGTGCACGTATAACGATTTGGTAGCATTGATCGTTTCTGCTTTTGCTCACAAATACTACTTGGATGAATAAACTGTATCAAAGATATCCACATTTATGTTAAATACATCTTCCGTTATTGAACAAGCTTGCATGATAACAAAAATGAACATTGTGTTTAAGTATGATCAAAGTCGTTGTGGTTGGTACGTATGAGACTGAAATTCCGGAGAGGAAAGCCAATTAAATTATTATTGCACCTCATTGTAGTTTAAAAAGCAGTCACAGTATGTACAAACAATACAAAAAATAATCCACGAAATACAAGACGATGGATGTCTGCAAAACTGACGGATAACGGATAATCGGGGTTCAACTGAATATGTTAGATGACGAACACGTTGTGATCGGTAGAACACTTAGATCCGCTTGTGTAATTTTATATCTTCCGTCGGTAACAGAAGAACCACAATTTATTACTGGCGAAAGGAGTAGTTCTACTTTAGGTCAAGTAAACGCATTCTAATAATTGACGCCTCTTGACGTACCAAGAAACTACTCGAGTGCTGGCGAAGACCAGATCTCGCATTAAGTTTGCGAGAGCTCGGTATAACATGGGTAGGACCTAATAGACGTTGATTAATGTTGCCTTTGCCAGGTCAATACAGATGTTGCGTACTATTAGAAGCAGTGCTCCGCGGTGGGAAGCCAAGTTTCTTAGTAAGTTGCTCATTTATCAAGTGGCAGGCCACACTGACATCTCCACGTCTCAATCTCTCAGCCGTCACTTCTCCCACACTCTAATTACTAATTAAATGCACGTCTCGGTGGTGCTAACTCTGGTGTCAAATTCACTACGAAGCAGATTGAAAACGTATTACGGTATTATGCAAGTGAATTTCCAGTGTGTTTTACTATTACATGACACATCACATGAAAAACATTGGTCCTTAAATCGGTGTCAAGTTGTGCCAAATATGTTACTCCATTGTCACAATGGGAATGGGATATAAGTTACTAGACCTCAACAGCGATTGAATATCACTCCTAGTGCAGCCATGTCAGAATACAACATAGAACAAATTGAAATATTAGCTATTTATCAATGTTGCCTATTTAATATAGATTTTCAGTCGGTCAACACGAGTCAACACGAGCCTCAGGAAGTTAGAACTGATGATGTTCGCTTGACGAATGAAACTAGTCATCCATTTTGTGAGAAACGTTTTGTTAAGTGTAGGCCAAAGCCTATAAATACACTGAAGAAAATGGAAATTGCAACACCCAAAAGGAGTGGTGCTACATTGCTGCAATTGAACATGCAGGACGAGTGTTCGGTTGCGATTCGAAGATTACACTTTCAGGTCCCTCTGACCGTAAGTTTCGGCAACAATCAATACAAGATGTGTCCACCACGAGCTGCGATACATTGATGAATTCGGTGAGGCATGTAGTCAATAAGGCCCTGGATCGCTTCCTGAGGAATTGTGGCCCATGCTTGCTGCACTGCACGGGTCAATTGTTCCAGAGTTGTGGGTGGCTAAGGACGGTTGGCCAGTCGTCGGCTCATCATGTCCCACACATGCTCAATAGGACTGAGGTCCGGGGATCTGGCGGGCCATTCTAAGGTTGTGATGTCGTGGAGAGCTTCTCTGGAGATGCGTGCAGTGTGAACCCGGGCATAGTCCTGCTGAAACATCCCATTAGCATTGTTCGCCATCATAGGGACAACCACTGGGTTGAGTACCCTATCAACGTACTGTCGAGCAGTCATAGTGCCCTCAACAAGCACTAATTGTGATTTCACATTAATGCCAATAGCTCCCCAGACCATATAATGCTTGGTGTTGGCCCTGTGTGCCTCTCGACAATAAGGTCTGGGCGGCCCCTCTCCCAGGTACGTCGGCGCACACGATTCCGGCGATCACTGCGGGCAAGACAGAAGCGCGATTCATCACTAAAGACGACCCTATGCCATTCGTCGACCCACGTCGATCGTTCTCGACACCAGGCCAGCCTTACACGTCGCTGTTGTGGGGTCAATGGAACACCTTCTGCAGGGACACGGGATCGTAAGCCAGCTGCTCGCAGGCGATTACCAAATGTTTATTGTGTAATGTGGGGTGCTACACCTGCTCGAATTTGAGCTGCTGTTGGTGGGGTTCCATCCGAATGATGCGGCGATCCTCTCTCACAGTTGTATGTCGCGCTGGGCCTGTGCCAGGTTTACGAGTGTGGGTACCTTCATTTGACCACTGCTGCCATACACTTTGTACCGTAGATGCCTGTCGGCCAACACGTGCAGCGACAGTCCTTAGCGATAATCCAGCCTCACACAGCCCAATTATCTGAGCCCTCTCAAACGGCGACAGTTGTTGATAGCGCGCTCCTCTCTGTCGTCGAGGCATGTTTGACGGGGAACACCTCACTGCACAGACTGCAAGTCAACTACGCTGCACCAGAGTTCGTATACTGGAGTTGATTCCTCCGCGACCAATCACGTGGGGAGACCTGTAGCAACAATCCAATGGGTCTGAAACTTTGATCGTTTACATACCTACATGGCATCGTTCCATATCTTGAAAATCAACACAAACGACCAATGCCTGCATGGTTTTGCAATTTCCATTTTCTTCAGTGTAATTCATGTAATTTATTTCAGGCACTAGGATATTAATTTTAATTCCCCGCCCAATCTAATTGGGCACACTCATGTTGATCGAGAGAAAAGCTTCTTATAATACATAGAACAAATGAAAGGTCATATATATAAGACGCTAAGATGTATGTTTCACAAAACGCAAGTTCTTAAACCTGACGGAGTAAGAAGATGCAGGTTGTACCAAAATCTGCCAAATCGTCTCAATAGTTCAGGGAAAATTTCATTTCCTCAAAATTCAACTGAAATATATTTATTTTCTAGATTACATACTTCTCTTACCTGCATACATCTTTGACTGTTGCCATTCAAACATGGCCGAGCCACTACACAAAAATTAAATGTACTCGTCCATTCATATCACTTCCTTGTAATTGAAGACGGTCATCAACCAAGTCCTTAATGACAATAAAATGCTGATATGTCCCGGAGTCGGTTCAAGGCGAAACCGTACCGGACATTCAACCTCAGTTCAACCTGATCAACAACAACCGTGCTGCCTTATTATGAAAAGATGCGGACTCAGGTATGAGAGGCCAGTCAGGCACAGCAGAGACGGAAGTCTGAGAGTGAGAGGTCATTTGCCTGCCGATCGGGAGATCGGGCAAGTTGGGTAGAACGCTCGTTGACTAAGGGGCACGGAGCTGAGTCGGAACTTGAGAGCACCAGCTGAGAAAAAAGGTGAGAACCAACGTTTCTATTTCATTCATTTTCATCAATTCGATTCTCGTATCCATGTGGCGGATTCCTTTACTCCCTTAAGGAATAAACTGGCAGTTAAGCCTTCAATCTCTTTCATTGGGGAGCATTCCCTGATTCCTGAAACTCCTCCCACTTCCATTTCCTTGTGTAGTAGGGGTGTGCTGTAATCGCTATCAGAAGCTATCGGAAGGACACGATAACGATCCTGGTACTTGATCATGGAGAACCCCTGATCGGCCTATGGCTTAAGTCCATGCCATCAGGTGGGGACACAACAATTGGTGAAGGCGCAACAATACAGTTCACAGTATGTTTGACATTTTGAAAACGATTGGACTAAGGAACGGGAATATGAGGGTGCTCTAGAATCTATAGAGAAACCAGACAGCAGTTATTGCAGCCGAAAGACATGAGAGAGGAGCTGGTATTTAGAAAGGTGTAAGGCAAGGCTGTAACTTATCACCCATACTTTTCAATCCATACATTGAACAGGCAATGAACGATATTGAAGAAAAATTCAATGTAGGAGTAAATATGCAAGAGAAATAATTTCAACTCTGAGAATTGCTGATGACATTGCCATCTTAGCCGACACACCACAGGATTTGAATGAGTTCTAATATGGTATGGATTCTGTCTTGAGGAAAGAATTCACGATCAAAATTAATAAATGTAAACTAAAAATATTGGAATGCAGTCGAAAGAAATCAGTAACCCCTATGGACGTCGAATTGGAAGGCAAAAAGCTAAAGGAAGTAGGAGGCTTCTGTTGTTTAGGATGAAAAATTACCAGTGATGGACGAAGCAAAGAGGATATAAAAAGTAGGTTAGCACAGGCAAGGAAAGCCTATCTACAGGAAAGGAATCTGTTGACATCGAATATAGATTTAGGTATTAGGATGTCATTTTTGAAACTCTTTGTCTGGGGCGTGGCGCTCGATGAAAATGAAACTTGGACTGTTGGAGCAGCTGAAAAGAGGAGAATCGAAGCGTTTGAAATGTGGTGTTACAGGTGAAAGATGAAGATCAGATGGGTAGATAGGGTTACAAATGAAGAGGTATTAAGACGACTGGGAGAGGAGTGATGTTTGTGGAGACTGCTAATAAAGAGAAAAGATAGGTTGGTAGGACACATATTAAGACACCCAGGAATAGCAAACTTAGTTACGGAAGGAAGATTCGAGGATATGAACTGTACGGGTGGTCCAAGATTAGAATATGTTAAACAGATTGCCACGGATGTAGTGTGTGGTAGCTATGTAGAGATGAAACTATTAACTGAGGACAGCGAAGCATGGAGGACTACATCAAACCAGTCAAATGACTGAAGACTCAAACAACAACAGTATGTGCATACACGAATGTGCAACATTGATTTTTGTTAATGAAATGAAGGACTATTTTCTCCAGACAGTGAGGGATCAAGTTGGATAGTTGGTTTGCCAAGTCATTAAACGGCTAGTATCGATAGCGCAATGGTTAAAGCAAGAGATTTAAGCCCGCAAGAGCTGGGCTTCGATTCTACCTCTCGACGACTTTATTTTAACACTGGAATATTGTTTTACCAAGGAGTAAGCCTATTATTGAGGTTTTACATTTTGTATGTGAGTTATGCCGGAGTTTACAGGAATTATTTCTCCCGTAAAACAGACAAGACATCGGCGAAAACAATACTCATCATAATCGGCGCGCACATGCGTGAAAGGAAAAGCTATCTAAGAGTCGAAGACATGTCACTTATATTGACGAAGGAATGAAGCTTCAATGACGCATGTGCATTCATTTCAACAGTGGACAGACTTCTCAAAGATCTAGGCAAATGTAGCAAACTATTCAGTGGTAAGGTAATCCTACTAGGTGGGGATTTTCGTCAAGTCTTCCCAGTAACAATGAGAGGCTCACGTTCTCTGTCCATTGTCAGCTGATTGAATCGACATAAACTTTGGATTAAACTCCATGCACTGAAACTTGCCCTGAATATGCGGGCTCTGCGTTCTGAGAAAGGATGTCCAACGTGGTTCTTAGAAGTGCTGTAGGAGAAGGCAAGACTGGAACGACGATAACGATACCTTCAAAATGCTATCCTGGAATAAAAGATCCAATATTGAACTATATAGTGATGTTAATTTTACAACTGTCACCACTCAGCAGCTTAAAGGAAAATCTATTCTTACCGTTGTTAATGAAGGGTCGCTTGAAATAAACAATCGCATTGCTCATACTTAACCTGGGTATTAAGTATTTTACGAATATGTAGACAGTATTGTGAGTGAGCATACAGAAGATCAGCTTGCTTATCCTGAAGAATATCTCAACAGTCTAACACCAACGGGATGCCTGCACACAAGCTTAGATTTAAGAATGGTGCTATAATCATGTCACTAAGAAATTTGCTACCATTGAAAGGCGTCTGGGATGGGACTAGACTTATAGTTGAGAAGTTACAGCGTAATATACTTAGTGACAACTACTCGTATTATAGATTCCATTAAAAGTGAAACTGTTCTCATACTCATAGTAACACATTCCCTCTAACACAGGCATTCCTTTAAAATATAAACGAGGGCAGTTTCCAATACGGTCAGTTTTCTCAATTACGATGAATAAGCCCTAGGGCAAAACTTTTGACAATGTTTTTCTGCATTTGCCAAGACCAGTATTATTTAGGCATGGGCAACTTAATGTAAGTCTTTCACGAGTAACTGTTGTGTTATCAAGTAAAGAAATCACAAATTGTGTATTCAGGAAAACTATCCACAATGACTGCCATGACGTAATTTAGCCAAATTTTGCGAGCTCAGAAAGTGAATGTAAATTAAACTTCAAAAGTGGTTCAAATATTCAAAGGAAGTGAAAGTTTAAAATAAGTAGCACGTAGATATTAATTAGTTGTTGAGGTTTAAAGGGGCGCAACTATGAGATCATCTGCTCCCACTATAGATATTATACGCGGGATATGCTAGTATATATGAAATATGCTTCAGTAGCTACCTCCTCCTGCAATAAGACCAACAAGAGGAAAGTCGACAATGTGTTCACCGAGGAGGCTTTTCAGGAAGATAGCAAGAGCTGTACAGGGTGTTTCAGAAATACTTTTACAAATTTTGGGGATTGGTTCCTTACACCAAAGCAAGAAAAAAGTTCATATACACATATGTCCCAAAATCCTTCGTTTTCGATTTATTAATGAAAGAACATTGTACAGTGACACATTAATTGACAGCCGGTGTGGAAGTGTTTAACACATGAACTCATATCAAACAAGGTTCCTGACACCGACAGATGGAATAACTGTCAAATGCACAGGTGTTCCAGACAGGCTCGCCATCAGCACCAGTTTAGGATTAATGTGTGGGCTGGCATTGTAGGTCCATACGTTCTACTAGCACGTCTTACAGGTGCTGTCTCCAGAGACTTTATCCAGAACACCCTTTCAGACTTGCTGCATGACAATGTGTCCCTGCAAATACGACAACGTATGTGGTGAATGCATGATGGGGCTCCTGCACTCTTTAGTCACCTTGTTCCTACTGCACTGACGGAGATCTTCCAGGACAGTGGTTGGGAAGAGGGAGGACCCGTTCCATGGCTTGCACGGTCCGTTAGACTTTTATCTGTGGTGTCAGGAACCTTTTTTGATATGAGTTCATGTGTTAAACACTTCCAAATAGGCTGTCAATTAATGTGTCACTGCACAATGTTCTTTCATTAATAAAGCGAAAACGAATGATTTTGGGACATATGTGTATATGAACTTTTTTCTTGTTTTGGTGTAAGGAACCAATCCCCAAAGTTTGTGAAAGTATTTCTGAAACACCTTGTATATGTTCCAGTAGTGGTATACACATGAGACCAACAGTGCACAAACTGCAAAGTTGATATGTGTTGGTTCACAATTCGCATATATCAACCCCTTGGGACTTTAATATCCGCCGGTGGAATTCTGCCACATCTTTAATGTTAAATGAGTGATTCTTTCACTGTGTGGTAACTGGTTAGCGGAAGTTTTGTTTAATGCACTAGCGCGACCTTGGTATGCGCAGACTAGTTGCCTAACAAAATCCACGAATATGTTCGTGATTCTCCCGAAGTCAATGTGTGGTGTGGGTTACATCATGACCAAGTTATTGGACCTTTCTTTTTCGCTGAAAAGACAATTACAGTCCTAGTTTGCCTCGATATGCTTGAACAATTTGTCTTCTCTCAAATAGAATACATCGAACAACAGACTGGACAGCGTGTCATTTTTATCCAAATTGGGCTCCGCCTCACTGCCTTCGCGTGGTACGCGGTACACTCGAAGCACGCTTTCCAAACCGTTAGATTGGCAGAGAAACCCCCATTTTCTGGCCTACGAGAAGTCCAGACCTAACCCCTTTGGATTTCTTCTTGGGACACATAAAAACCATTGTTTACGCTGAAGAGATTCATGATTTGGTGCATCTTCGAGAGCGAATTGCTGCGAATGACGTATACGTACTGCCTCGCACTATAGCATTCGTGATAGGTCCCAAGACCAACTGGCGCGGCACCAAGTCGTGAACTACCGTATACTGTATCTGTATGCTGTAAGCGGTTCAGTGACCTCTCTCAACCC
The DNA here is from genome assembly GCA_946902985.2 of Meconema thalassinum. Lineage (NCBI taxonomy): Eukaryota > Metazoa > Arthropoda > Insecta > Orthoptera > Tettigoniidae > Meconema > Meconema thalassinum. The sequence goes on along the minus strand of OX336389.2, from coordinate 1,239,519,386 downwards.
CTAGAACTGTCGTTGTTTTTCGTGACGTAACCTCCCGAAGCACAGTGGTCCTTTTGCACTGTCTGGGCGCAAAAAATGTAAAAAATAAATGTCATGTGTTTTCATGATGTATGAAGTTTTTAGTATCAGCAATGTCCGGGGACCTCAGAACTGTACTTATTGTGTACATGTAGTTTTCTTTACCACCTGGAATGTTCGAGAACGCTGAAGTAGGATATTTCGTATCGCATCCCCAGCTGGAAGCAGAGCTGATTATTTGTGTTTGAATCTTGTGGTTGTACAGACGTGTTTATTCAGCTGTCTTCATCGTCTGCCAGTGGATATGACAGACCAAGGTATGGTCTTTCTTTATGAAATTTGCAAATTCTTATAAAAATTGCTTTGTTTATGTGGTAAATGTTTAAAAATACTGATTTTAAAAATACTATTCATTCTTCTTTTACGGGTTTTTGACCCGGAAACTATGGGTCAAGCGTTTGGAGTATGTGGATGTAAGGCATTTAGTTCCAAAGAATTCAAGAACTCTGAGGAGTCTTATACAACTGGGCACAAACCGTCGCTTATAATTTTGGAATATAACGAAGAAATGCGATGATGTGCAATTCCATACATTTCAAAACAATGTGGGCAGTATGCATGTGGCACAGTAACATTGGCACCAAATGAAACGAAGGACATAGCATTGTACTGCCGATTATTCTCTCTGAAATTCCTTGAGATATCATCTCCAGTGAAAAATAATTGTTGCAGCCTGTCAAATATTTTATATTTAGTCAGATTAATTTTACCATTACAACAGCAAAGGTCAAAGTAACCAAGTGTAGATTTCTCGCAAGAGAAATACAGTGCAGAAAATGTTTACATTTGTTCGTCAAGGACCCTACACTGTAACGGCATAGTATCTGGAATTGTTTCTGAAATGCCATATTTATATTGGATTAACAAGTGTTTAGTGATTTTCAGTCGGTCAACACGAATGTACCCAAAAGAGATGGGTTATGCCCTAATCCTGAAATAAATTACATGAGATTAATAAAACACTAGGATGACCAGTTTCGATCGTCAAGCGATCATCATCAGATCCATTACACTTAGGCTATAAAATCTATGTTTGAAATACAGGTGAAAATATTTACAATATGTACAATTATTTAGTTGCAGTATTGGTACTGCAACTGTCAGTGTATGCTAAATGCAGTATATATGTTAGGTGAAATGCTAAATGGTGATAGCTATCCGGAGATTGTACTTTAGAGAGATTATATGGTTGTAAACTATGGTTAAACTATAAAATTTTAGGCTAACTACTTATCTGATTGTCTTCCGTACTACAGCTACTCGCAGTTTTCGTGCTTACTAGAACTCAGTTCTACATGTTCTAGTAAGCACGAAAACTGCGAGTAGCTGTAGTACGGAAGACAATCAGATAAGTAGTTAGCCTAAAATTTTATAGTTTAACCATAGTTTACAACCATATAATCTCTCTAAAGTACAATCTCCGGATAGCTATCACCATTTAGCATTTCACCTAACATATATACTGCATTTCGCATACACTGACAGTTGCAGTACCAATACTGCAACTAAATAATTGTACATATTGTAAATATTTTCACCTGTATTTCAAACATAGATTTTATAGCCTAAGTGTAATGGATCTGATGATGATCGCTTGACGATCGAAACTGGTCATCCTAGTGTTTTATTAATCTCATGTAATTTATTTCAGGATTAGGGCATAACCCATCTCTTTTGGGTACATTCGTGTTGACCGACTGAAAAGCACTAAACACTTGTTTACTAAGGCAACACTGAAAATATGGCTTCAAACACCACAATTATATTGGATTTTAAAAGTGGCTTCGTATTTTTCTCCGATTTCCCACTTTTTTGCGGCCAATATTCTATTTCGTCAAATGGGTTTATTTATAGCAGTATTTCTCCCCAAATTAACGTCATATTAAATAACACTATAGTGGCCTGCATCAACGCAGCCGCCAAATATTAAATGGCAAATAATACTTCCATTGCCAAAATCAACAGCGTGGTTAGACTCATTGTTTTGAACTCTAATCAAATAATCCATAAACAATAATATTCACTTATACAATGAAGTTCAGAGACTTCCATTCTCAAGTTGGTTGCTGATGAGTATGCGATGAGACTGTTCGCCAATAATAAAATCCTTGCAAGTTTTGCAATTTACTTGCAAACGCAACTCAGGATGACGATCTTCATTTTGAAATAAACAGAATGAAACTGCTCTAAATAATCAATTTCCATCACCTGTTGAAGGTACAATACTTTGCATTTCCATGACAGTAAATTATGCAAGGGAGCATAGAATCACTTCGCCAACTACTGGAATGAGCATAGACTCATTTCGCCAGTCACCGTATTCGAGGGAGTTTTAGAATTATATGTTCAGTGCTTGTCAAATATCGTATTAACACAGGGAAGCCCACTCTTAAGGCTACATTCTGAACTATCGCCCCGGATTCCAGGTTCGATCCCTGCTCTGCCAAGAAATTGAATTCTGGTCTGAGGGCTGGAACGGGGCGCACTCTTGAGGCAAAACTAATAAGAGCAAAGTTTGATTCCCATCTCAACAATCTTGGATGTGATTTTTCGTGGTTTACCACTTCCACTCCAGGCAAATACTGGGATAGTTCCTGACTTGAAGCCTCGGTCGTCAACTCCCCATTTCCCACATTAATTACAAATGCACACATTAACACAGTCATCACATTAACACAGGTCATCAGAGGAAATTTTACACTCACACACCAAAGTAGACGAGGATGAGTGACCACGATGTCTGAGTCCATCAAATGAATTATTTTCGCCAATTTTCTCTCATGGCGAAAGCGATTTTGGCCATTTTATTTAATAATTTAAAAGTATATGGAAACGTAAATCATGGAGAATTCCTTACCTACCGGGAATAATAAAAGTAACATATGTTTAGACAATGTAATACCAATTGCAAAAAAGAATAATTGGGAAATAAAATTACATGTCTGAGGTGGGAATCAAACTCCTACGACGATGCATAATCAATTTCGTTGTCCAAAATATTAGCCGCTGAGCCACAATGGGAATTCGAGTGCAATATTAAGTGACGTAAACAACAAACGTACTCAACTGGCAGTTAAAGTTCTTCAATATTTCCCTTATTTCATGATTTTGTTCCAGTATATATCGGGAGAAAACATACCGTAACATATATTTTCCTTTTAAAGAAACTCTGCAAATCTGTATGCCAAGAGCTTTCATTAGAATGCCTTACGAAGCCAATCGGTTAAGTCGTTTTCACAATCTCGTGTGTACAAAAAACACCTTAGTGTTTTAAATATATGGAAGGCAACGGAGAGTTCGTTACTTTTCGGGAATGATAAAAGTGAAATATGTTTCGACAATGCAATACCAATCGTAAGAGGGAAGAAAATGGAAATAAATAAAAAATATCCGAGGTGGGAATCGAACCCTCTCGACGATGCATAATACAAATTACTGGCATGTAACTATAGCCCCTCGGCCATCCAGACAACCATGTGTCCCTGCAATATTAAGCTACCTAACCAGTATACACACTCAACCTGCAGTTTAAGTCCTTCAATACTTGGCATATTTAATATAATTCTATTTCAAATATTAAGCTGATGGATTGGAATCCGGGCTAGCCATAAGAAACAATATTGTAAAAACATAATTAACATTACTGGAGACCCTTTTAAATTCTCATAAACAAAGATCTGAGTTAGACACGGCCGAAAGCGCCATTTGCCTTGTTGAGAAAGGCCATTGTGCGCATGCGCGGGAGTGTCAAATATTGCATATTTCTTTAATCATTTAAAAATATACCGTAACATATATTTTCCTTTTAAAGAAACTCTGCAAACACGCTTTCGGCCGTGTCTAACTCAGATCTTTGTTTATGAGAATTAAAAAGGGTCTCCAATAATGTTAATTATGTTTCTACAAGATGCATTGAAAATGAATTATATTGAATAAGCCAAGTATTGAAGGACCAGTGTTGAATTTATTTTCATTAAATCCTATCATGTTGTCTGCGTAAAAATTATTTGCTACTTTTTGCAACTTTGGCTTCTTTTCTCCTTTTTGTGCTGTCGGAAGGAATTTCGCGAAACGATCTATTCGATGTTTGGCTCCATGTACGGGGGAAAGCGAAAGGAAGTGATGTACTATTGAACTATCTAATGGAAAACAGTGATCTGAAAACCATTCGATAGTCTGTTAAAGATAATGTTATAAAATAACTTATAATTTTTTCGCGCGGTTAAAGAAAAATAGACAAATTACGACTAAACTCACTACCAATATTTGGAAAAAAATACCCGTTTATGTGATAAGCGTCTTGCGCTCAAACTACATGGTGATCAACGAAACAATTTCAAGATGGTGGCCGTGCGAATTATGGAAGCATTATATTCCATAACTTATGAACTAATGATCAAATTTTCACAGTAGGCTACTTGGCATTCACAGTTTCATACAAGTACCGGGGCGTGGTGGCGCAGAGGTCAAGCTGTATGGTACTCGCCAAGGTAGACCGGGTTAACACCCGGTCAATATATGTGCAATTTTCGAAGTGAAAAGCCATGTTCTGTGTTTCGGATTCCACGTAAAAATGAGGTCTCGTGGCTCATGATCACGAGATTAACGGTTACGTAAAACTACAAGCTTTCTTCCTGCTGTTTTATACAAGTACTCACTCTTACCAGCGTTTTGACTACTGTATATGACAAAGAATATTACGCTCAGCCGCAGCTTGAAATCATAATAGTACATTATGCAACGAGCCTATAATGGCTATAATTAAGACACGAGTATATGCGTATGCGAGTTTTATAATTTCCATACGAGTGTCTTAATTACCACTATAGGCGACTTGCATACGACTGTTTATGTTCGACTATAATTATTATAACTATTTTATGTTCGAAGATAAATATTCATAAATATCTGTCGAGATTTCGCCAGTTTTATGTACTGAACAGACGCATGAGACGCAGAGAATGCCTTTTATTTGACCATGGCCTTCTCGATTACCCCACTATGACACTAGGCAACGCAGTTTAGAAGGCCTTGGAACTCCACGCAGGTGCGATGCTAACCTTATCTAATTGGTCAAACAACTGTTTCTTGAGCTGAGATTGGTGGGAGAAACTGTTTCATAATGAAAAATAGTGTTATAATGACCATCATTATGATACAGTTTTCTAACACATAATAGTCAGGGTCGACCATAAAATATCAAATAAAATAACTCTCAATGCTTAAGAGCTACAGTAACGTACATTAGTGGCAAGGCAGGACCTTATGTGAGGCCTTGTATGACTACGGCAACGGAACAGACTCTTTATATACACTGGCGGAAAATATATCCCAACACCAAGACGGGGTTGTGCTGGATTAATGAACGTTGGTAGGCGTATTTATACATCTGAAAGATGACGTTTATTCAAATTTCCTGCAAATCGCATTAGCATGGTGTTAGTAGTGGACCCGTGACGTTGCACATCAGGTTTCCTTTAAATAGGACTGTACTGTGTGAGAGCATTAGTTACCTGTGAGTTTGGATGGAATGACTGTGAGTGGGTCAAGAATACCTTTACGATGACGGAGAGGCCAGTATCAACAGCTCACTGCGTATCAACAAGGCCGTGTTAAAGGGCTACGTGAAAGTGGTTTTTCCTATTGCAAAACGACTTGGCAGGAATGTCTCCACTGTGCATGAGTGCTGGCAGCAGTGGTCACGAGAAGGTATGGTCGCTTGAAGACCAGGCTCCGGACGTCCCCGTGGCACCACCGAGAGGGGAACCGCTGTATTTGGCGTATGGCTTTGACGCATCGGACGGCGTCTGTAGCAGCATTTCGAGTGGCAGTTGGCACCACAGTGACGGAACGAACTGGTCGAAATTGGTTACTTGAAGGATAGCTCCGAGCCAGACCAGTGGCGGTTCGTACTCTGAAACAAGGTTGGGGCACAGCACATTTTTGAGAGAACATACGCCCATAATGGTAGACAACATGTTGCCTGCACCATGAGTGGACACGAAAACGATGTCACTCAATTGGTTTAATTGTGGCGGCCATTTAGTAATCGTTTCTCTGTGGTTTTACTGGGCTGTGATGGCACAGCGTTCTGGCTGCTTGCCTCGCACCAAGGCTGGTCGGGTTCGATTCCCGGTTAATGCTTATGGGAATTCCGAGGTGAAATGTCACTTATGGTGGCTCGGATTCCACGTAAAAGGAGGTCCCGTTGTTTATGATCTAGACGTTAATGGTCACGAATTAGTACAAGCACTCCTACTATTCCTTCCGATATTCCTAAAGTAGATTACTTAAACTCAATCAATTCACGGATTCATTAAATACGTTAACATGAACACTTCCTAAATATCCAGTGAATATTATTAAGGCCTTAATCGAATGCGCGACATAATATCCTACATATTCTTGTCCAAATTCGTTGTGTTTACGAACAGCCATCCTGTAGCCACTATCCAGTTGCTGCCCTATACTATATTCCCCAACACTGCTAAGCTCATTTCATTGTTCATATGACATTTTGACAAACAATGTTTCTTACCTTTTTCAGGCAAATGTTTTAAATCATTAATGCCAGTCATGGTCCTTGTGTCATCGCCACCAAACGACAGGCACGGAAAACAAGAAATTAATTTACTACCCTACACCCACATATCCAATCCCATTTTTCATAAACAGATTTATTGAAAGTCCTGTTATACGTTCTGTTTTTATCTTTAGGTACTTGATTAATGCACTGATATGGTTTTGCAGAGCCTAATTCATTTGCTAATAGTCTGTCATCATATGTTAAGGTCTTATTTTGTAAATTTTTACCTCGTCCATTTCATGGTTTCGTTAACGACATGAACACCACCAATGCTTGAAAATGCAGTGAAAATGATTAAGTAATTTGTCGCAGCATTCAGTTACGGTCTAAAAACAGAATGACACATAATAAATAAACGACAAGTAGGAATTAACCGCTTACCTCGTACGATGAAATACGCGCTCAGTGTATATTTTAATTATGTTTAACACTAGTACGCGTTATTCGCACCCCACAAATCACGCTTCCAATAACAACTATTATGCAAGATTAATATTACTGAACACTACAAAAGACCGCCTCACTCATACACAATTATAACTCAATATCGCAGGCGCCAAAACTTTGTGTATTCCCCTTGATAAAGAGAATTCTCAAACTTGACGTTATAACATAATACAAATTCACTTACGGAACATAGCCTACGTTCAAAATGTTACCTTTCTGTATCAATGCATATTATGCATGTTGATATTTCTTCTTACATATTAATAAAGAGCGCAATGTTCAGAGGGATGTACCGTACCATACATTATTTTGGTGGAAAATTGGTGAGGGTTGGTAAAAATGCTATCTGCCCTCGACCGGTACTCCTTGCTACTGGTATACTTTAACACCCCTCCCCAACCCTCCGGCCTTCACCTACCCCTCCGCCCCTCACCAACTTGCTACTTTCACAGTCGTATCGCTGGCGCGTCACAGCGGCCTTGTGCCCCAAGTCTAGGAAACTCCCGTAGCCCCTCTGTCACTTCGCCCCGCTGTAAAAGCAAGGGATGAGGTTAAAGAGCCAGGAAGAGGAAGCATGTGGCTACACTGTGTTAGTCGCATCAGGCTTGTGCCCAGCACCTCGTTGTGACAGGCTCCTACTGTTGGGGAAAGTGAACAGCAAGTCGATACAACTACTTGGTCGCAACGTAAGCTCCATTACCACGGACGGACTGTCAAGACGACTTCGACCCAAGGAGAATGTTTACTGGTGGGGCACGTGACCGTGTGCCCCTGTTCTAAAACCGCCACTGAGCCAGACGCCCTTTAGCGTGCATTCCACTTACCCCAAACCAAGGTCGTCTGTGACTTCAGTGGTGTCAAGCGATTGCTCATTGGAGGATGGAGTGGAGGTTTGTTGTGTTTTCCGATGAAAGCCGAGACGGCCGTGGTGCCAGTGATGGCCGTATGTTGGTTAGAAGGAGGCCAGGTGAGTGCCTGTATTCCACCTGTCTGCGGCGTCGACACACTGAACCTACACTGGGCGTTCTAGTCTGGGGAGCAATTTCCTTTGCCAGCAGGACTCTCATAGTTATCCCACGCACCCTGATTGTAGATGTGTACGTCCACCTGGTGATTCGACCTGTTGTGCTGCCATTCATGAACAGCATTCCCGGGGGGTGTTTTCCAACAGTAAAACACACGCCCCCATGCCGCTATTGTAAACCAGCGTGCTCTTCAGGGTGTCGACATGCTGCCTTGGCCTGCTCAATCTCCCGATCTGCCCCAATCAAGCACGAATGGGACATCATTGGTCGACAACTCCAGCGTCATCCACAAACGGAATTAACCGTCCCTGTATTGACCGACCAAGTGCAACAGGCATGAAAGTCCATCCCAGAAGCTGACATCCGGCACCTGTACGACACAATGCATGCTCGTTTGTATGCCTGCATTCAAAAGTCTGTCGATTATACCGGTTATTAATGGACCAACATGGCACATTTGCAATGGCTTTTCTCGCGCGGACATTAACCTGTTGTCTTGTACCGTTAATCAATTATACGTTACCTCACCAAATATATTGCCGAAATTTCCGTATTCTACATTCCTTACTTCATGCTGTTTGGAGGTTTTTCCTTCAGTGTATATTAAAGATGGCGGCTGCGCGATCTATTAGAACATTAAAATCCAAATCTCGGAATTGAAATCAGGTTAATAGACGAATTTTGCCAAGAGTTGATTATCATATAATAGCTCTCACGTTAGCCAAAACACTATCATATTGAATATATTTCACAGCGGCCATATTGAAATTTGAAAATCAATTAATAACTTTCGGTATCATAGAGCTATAATAACGAAATTCAGTAATAAAATAAAACCTTATAGGTCGCTTCGCATGACCAAACAAATAAACAGTGACTCCATGTACTAAAGATGAACTATTAAAGTATGCAAATTAGTAACTCAGGATGTTAATGCACAAATAAGGTGAAGCTTATTAGAAGAGAAGTATTATATAAGAGGCGTCATTAGCTTGAGTGATAATTTAATCAAACTGAATGTAGTACGCAGCGGACATCCTAAAATTCATAATATAAATTAAATAACATTCTATGTTTTAGAACTACTATAATGAAAAGTAGTGACAAGGTAGAAACATTTATGGAGTATCGTATGTCTTAAGCAAAATAACAACGAATTGTAATGTTCAAGATGGCGGCGGGTTATAATATTAAAAAGTAATAGTGAATTATTCATAATGTAATTGCGCAATTAAAGGAAAATTAAATAGAAAAACTACTATATAAGGGACCTTGCTGAAATAAGCCATACGTTTAACACACTGAATACAACGAGCGGAGGACATCTCGAAAATATGGAACATGATAAATAACTCAGTGTCTTTTTAAGATACAACAACAAAAATTAGCAGTGATAAAGAACCTTGTAAGGGGCTTCCTATGACCAACTCAACAGAACAAGGACTGCATTCGTTCTCGATGTTGGACTGGGCGTATTCCTTAGACTTGAATATATGTAATACTTGATGTAATAGCACAATTAACGCAAAATTCAGTTAGAGGGTAGTAACATGCAAAAGACCCCACCGCCATTATTCATTGGAATATCACACTGAATGTAGCACGCAGCGACCATTTTAAAATGATAAAACATACAAACTAGTACCTCTATATTCGTATTTTAGAGATGCAATATCTCAAATCAGCATATAACTATATATGGGCATTGTATGCCCGTGGCAAATGAACAGCCATGCCATATATTTAAATGATAACTGAGCGTACTAATAAACCATAAAGAAATCAATAACTCAGGACCCAATTGCGCAACTAACACAGAACGTTGTATTAGGAGAGGAGCAGACAAGATACCTCGCTTGCATTCGTCATAAAAGACTATCATACTACATATAGCCCGCAGCCGCCATCTTAAATAGATACGACATTAATATCGACAATCCATTACCGTATTTATTACAGTTACAATGACGCAACGCAGTATGTATGTAGCCTCATATAAGAGACTTTCTCTGCAGAAAGCGCAAGATAAACGATCCCATGCATTCAGGATGGCAGACGGATGTACCTTTGTAATTTCCAATCAATTCTTCTGGATGCAATAGCTGAGTTACAACGTAGCTTAGTAAATGGGGAGTCTTATATAGGGTACAGATTTTAATGTTCAATACTAGAACACTCAGGTTTAAGTTATAACTATATCCATACATTTAAAATAAAGTAGGCAACATGTTCATTACTAAACTCCACGTTTTCTAATGTTATGGACTTAACAGTATCGTGGGAATTGCTATCTGTAGGTGGCCAAGTTCCTTCGAACTCTGTCGTAGGCAGGAAATTTCTTATTTTCCACCGACTTGACTTTTATACGTCACGCTTCGTCCGTCATTTGTGTTGGATCTATGGCGACAGATAACGAAGCTGCCCTCATTCAAGAGAGGAGCTCATACATAACGAACGACTTTGTTTTCTTGCCACTGCTGTCGATCTAGTGACTTTCTGAGCTACTCTAAAAGGCTGTATTTTAACCTGCCATGTTATCTGCATTATAAAATATGTTCTTTATCCTATTTAGCTGCATTCAATGTGTGGGAATTCCCAGCTGCTGTTTCAGAGAGGGTTTGCAGCTCTGGAGAGAAAATCTTAAAATTGACCTCTTATACCTACACGTGCCCAAATGAACTCATTTAACGTTTAAGGAATTACAGTCATATTTGAGATGTAGATCATCAGAAGAGTTGGTGAAGCAGTAATGTATGCTCTACTTGATCTATTTAACATGTCACTGGAACCAGCATTGTAGCCAGATCTTCGTAATATGAAATATAGGGTTATGAGGCCGACTTTTCTCCACGAGCGTGGTGTGGGTGGGCGTCGAATATATTTTGATCCGATTGACCAATGATAGGCTAATGAAAATAAAAATGTTATTGGTTTTACGTCCCTCTTAACAAGTGCGGCTTTTAGAGACCTCGGGGTGCCGGAGTTTTGCCAGGAAGGGGATCTTTAACGTGCCAGTAAATCTACTGACATGGCGCCCTCACATTCGTGCAATCTTAAATGCCAACTGACTGCGCCAGGATTTAATCCCGCTATCTTAGGTTCAGCAGGCGAAAACGTTACCAGTGAGTCACGCAGCCAGTCCAATGATAATGAAATTCGGCAGTTAGTTCATCGCAGAATACAACCCTTCCTTTTATATTTACATGCTGAGCTAATGTTCATGTGATATTTTTATGACAGCACATTTATGATGGGATGTAGTACCTTTGAACACACCCAGAAAGCCACGTGGAGCTGAGAGCTCATGCTATACTCTTTGAAGTAGCGGTGAATCGCACTTTTGACTTTGGTGAAGTCTACTAATTATTTATCGGAGGTCTTATTAATCAATTTATCTTTCCACGAGACTCAGAATATTCCATTTCGTCATGCTGCATTATTAAAACATTTTGGAGAATGTTATTTTCGCTTAAGGTAAGGTAATACCCTTGCAGATACGCAAAAAGGAATGTAAGTAGTCGCTCAACGACTTTGGTTTTGACCACCTACTTCCTCGAGTAACCCCGTGCCTTGCACTACGTCTGGAGAATCCACCCCGTGTAGGCGTGAAGTTACATCCGTCTTGTTAGACGTAGAAAATATCCGCTGTTTAGCGTGGAAATTGTTATCTGTTGCCATCGAGCACGAATACGTTACAATACGAGTGATAAGTAAGAATTCTATAGTGAATTATTTGCACTACATCTGGGAAATCCGCCCTGTGTTGGCGTGAAGTTATAGCCGTCGTGTCAGACGTAGAAAATATCCGCTGTTTAGCGTGGAAGTTATCATCGTGTGCCATCGTGCACGAATATTCTATAAATCACTGTTATTTATGCACAGTGAACAACAAGAAGCATATTGTGAAATAATTGGCAAGTGTAGTGAAAATTCTAACATTACCGTAACACCACATTTTCATACCCACGTGTTTGTGGAGGGCCGAGAACCTGGTGAAAAATATAGAGGTAAACGTGTTGTAAATACTTTAAGCAATTGTGATTATGAAAATACAATATATTTGAATTGCCACAGTGAATTTTTCAATTACAAAACGACGCACATTTCACGGATGCCACGTGATGTAAAAGTGGCGTCAGTACACGTGAAGAACCACAGAACAGTGCTTGCTCACGTATTATTCAATATCTGCGAAGTAAAGGCTGTGTTATCAATTGTATTAAAGCCTGTAACATTTACTACGAACATTGTGATTTTTGAAGTGAAAGAATGAACTACTACACGATTTATTTCACCACCCACGTGATCAAATTATTCTACACCATGTTTGAGACCGACATCATTGGCTAATACCGCTATGGTATGAGGGTGATGTATCTATTGGAACCAGCATGATGGTGGAGCTTCCAGAACAGCGAACGAGGAGGAAGGAACCCAGGATGCCTTTCCCAGGCAGGTCCAGTACATCCACGAAGTTATCGACAGGGACAGATCGAACCCTGGTCTTTGGGAGAGTCCAGATGGGAGTCCTGATGAGGACGATGCCGTTCCGGAAAGCCAGGGATGAATTTGTTCAACCCTTGTCGTTGAACAGAGGGCTGAGTGAGAGCTCCTCCATTTCATGAGTTTTTGTACACCCTTTCTTGTTCTAGTTTCTGGTGGTATAGTAGGTTTAATGTAGTTTGTGAACCAACCGATGTCAGTGACAGCCATTTTTATAATTAGTAATTAGTCTAATTAGATGTCATTTATTTCAGTTAGAGTGAGACACCCTTGGGTCAGACATTTTGGTCAGTCCTGGTGCAGCTTGATGGACGTCGTAGAACGTCAATGCCTATCTTTTGCTTAACGTGACCGTAGTCATTTGAGGCTACTTTGTTTAACCCTATTTGGGGTGATTTTTCAAGGCTTTGCTGACTTTAGTTATGGCAATCAGATGCCATGGTTATATTTCTTTAACTGCATTTTTTGCAACCAGTCTTTGTTACACCCCTGACTTCGTTAGAGCAGTCGTATCAGTTAGGTAGTCGACTGTAATTACCAGTTTTGTAACTGCATTATATTTCATTTGAGATGTTGCTCAGAAGCCATCTGGTCAAGTGTGGACCTTATAAGTAAAAGGGATGTTTCGTTGTCTAGCATCGAACCCAGTTCCCAGCGTATCATTAAGAAGATCCAGAGTGTGGAATCTGCGCCACAATTATTATTTTGTTAGTGTCATGTGAAGACACGTATTTATTTGATGTTGTACAAGCAACTACAGAAGTATTATATCTTTGAGAGCAATGAGCTCCAGCAATGTGACATTGCTACCATTTACATGTCTTTGGTTTAGAAGACAGAATTATATTATTGTATTCAATAATATCATTAATAAGCAGCGCATATAAAGTATTCTCAAGAATAATCTACAACAGACTAGCATGTTATACAGAAGTAATTCTTGGAGATCACCAAGCAGGATTTAGAAGCCAGAGATCTACAACAGACCAAATTTTTGTCTTAAAGCAAGTAATATCCAAATATTGGGAGTTTAACAAAACAGCCCATCTTCTTTTTGTAGATTTCAACAAGGCATACGATAGTGTCAATAGGAAACAAATGTGGAAATACATGCAGCGGAATGGAATACCAGAAAAACTTATCACTATGGCAAAACTGTGCACAGAAGGGTCCAAATGCAAAATTAGAATCAATAATGAATATACCGAAGAATTTAATGTCAACACTGGAGTAAGACAGGGAGATGGACTCTCGCCTTAATTATTCAATTTAGCTTTAGAAGAAACATTGAAACGAGTAAACCAGCTCCACACAGGCCTTGAAGTGGGAACCAAGATAAACATATTAGCTTATGCTGATGACATAACACTCATGGCAGAAAGCGAATACGATCTAAAAATACTCACAGAAACCCGTATTGAAGAAGCCAAGGAGGTAGGTCTAATGATAAATGAACAAAAAACAAAATATCTAGTTGTAGGAAGGAATGCAGCACAAGTACAAAAACCCTTAACAGTTGCTTCATACGCTTTTCACAGATGTACTGAGTTCAGATATCTGGGAATTATCATAGACCAGAATAATATGGAAGAAACAGAAATAAAATCAAGAATTCTCAGTGGCAACAAAAGCTACTGGTCTCTGCAAAATCTCTTAAAGAGTAAAATTATATCTAGACAAACTAAAGTGAGAATTTATAAAAGCATTATACTTCCTGTTGTCACGTATGGCTCAGAAACCTGGGTATTGTCCAAGCAAACTGAAAGGAAATTAGTAACTTTTGAAAATAGAATACTACGACGCATTTTCGGACCGATAGTAGAAAATGGCCAGTGGAGAATAAGAACAAATAAGGAATTGCGGGATCTCTACAAAGAACCGGATATCGTCGCCCGTGCCAAAAGCCAAAGACTACGCTGGGCTGGTCATGTACATAGAAGAAGTAGAGAATTGAATTTAAGGGCAGTTTTGGAAGGTGTACCCAGAGGAAGGCGACCATTGGGACGACCGAGATTTCGCTGGTGGGACCAAGTTCAAAAAGATATGAGAAAAATCGGAGTCACGGAGGACATAATGGATGACCGAGAAAGATGGCGCCGTGCTGTTGGCGAGGCCAAAAACCTGCTTAGGTTTGAGTGGCTATCTAGGTAAGGTAAGGTAAGGTATTCAGATTTATAGCGTGTTTTTTATACACGTATTCTTCGAGGTTTATAACCTATGGTAAAGGTTTTTTGATGAGGCCAGTTGTACAGTTTTTATTTTGCTTAAATCGCCGGCTTTGATAGTTAGTGTGTGTTGTGTCAGACCGCGCAGGAATGTTGTAGCCTGCAGCGACACAAACTGGTTTGTGACCCAGTGCCCTTGAGAGCACGCTTGTATTATGAGACAGACATAGATTGACAGAAGACAGAATGCTTGTTGTATTCGCTCTTCCTTTCATTGCAATTTAGCTTATGGAACCCAGTATCCAACCTTGTATCTGATCACATGTTTTTATAGATTGTTTTTTGTTAGTTAAGTGCACTTTTGTGTGTACCGTCGTTTGACGTGTACAGTTATGTCAGGTTTTCTATAGTACGTCGTAGGCCGCCCTGTTTAAGGAGATATTTATTGTATGAAGGTATTTGTGTGTACCTTGTCCGGGATTGTTCCCGTTGACCAGATGTTATTGGAGGGTGACTGTTGTGTGCAGGCCCATCCCAGAGTTATTGAACGCGAGCTGTGCGCCGCTGGTAACTTGTGTTATTGTGTGTCCGAGTTGTTATTGCTCGTTGATTGTATTCCGACTTTTGAGTCGAGGCTTTTTGGTGGAGATTGATCTCAGTGGAGACACTCCGTGCCCAGGCTATTGTCAGTATTATTCGCCATAAACCAACGATAAACCTAAACCGACATCTTAATAATAAAACGCATAATTTTGGTAAAACAAAAGCTAACTAACGAATTATTTCTATCTTACTTTGTTCTTTTGCATTTTGAATCTGTTGACATGGCCGTGCAGATGAAGGTAAGTTCCTTTTGTGGAAATGACTAGGACAGCTGACACTTTTGTAGCGACCTGAAGCTTGCTCGAACCTTGAGTTCGTAGCTTGTGGAGCGCAGGCCATGCGATGTTAGACGCAGTCTTTACTACGCAGTCGTCACCGTAACTACACACATTAGATGACTATGGCTTACAAACAGTAAACCAAGGTGCAGGCAGGCATTTTAATAAAACTGTTGTCTCTTATTAATTATTTATGATGTAAAAGTGTATGAATCCTACATGTTACCCTATTGTGTGCTGTTAGCCCTTAGTTCCTAAGAATAATTAAATGTTTTATATGGCTGTTCACTTAGCTTTGAATGTAATTGTTTTCTATTACGGACGTCACCGCCGTAAATTTTGTTATTAACTGATAGGACTTAGCTAGACGAATTAACGTTAAATGTAAATGTGGAGATGGTATCATCCTAACTTAGATTTGTTTTGCTACCATGTTAAATGTAACTTCTGATATTAGCTATATTTTGTAACTTGACCTAGGGACTTGCGTCGTTCCATTTTTCTAGTGTTGCTGTTATTGCTTTGTTATTGTGAGATAGATCTTTCGCGATGGTTTTCCGTAACTTCTCAGGTAGGGACCTGCTCTTTATTTTTGATTGTTTATTAGCTTGCGGACTAGCCGATTGAAACCCTCCGAACTAGTCTAGGGGCTTGTGAATTTTAACAATAAATTTTCACGGTGTTTTACATAAGTCTGGATGTTTATTTTCTCAGTCTAGTTTTTAAGGTGAACCTTTCCTTAGGCAGTCTATGACCATCGTCACCATGTACCACGATCCCTGTGGACTACAGATTCTCGTGCCGCTTTGGCCTATTAGGAAGTTCACCGGATCCTCACGGCAGTTATGTCCGACGGATGAGATGTTTGGGAAGTCATTGCGGTTGTTGGCTATCCTGACAGCTCCACCGACGGTCTCATAAAATGGCGCCCAACTCATGTACCGACGTTAACGTGGTAACCGTCAGTTCCATGTTATTTAGGAGGATCTTAATGTTGATTAATGGTAAATTGACAGGACTGGGACGAACTTAGAAAGTCGTACTGCAGATCAATTGACCGCATGGCATTCATGTTTGATACAAGTCCATGGGGTGAGGCCTTTGTGTTAGATAAATGATGGATAGGATTTTCTTTGAAGATGCCTCATCCTGAGTAAATGTAATACGTTGCTATGCTCGAGGTTGTCTTTGTAAATGTAGAAGCACTTAGTTTGCATACTCCAGCTGTACTCGTGGTATTTATTTAAATGAAACAAGCTTTGTACCTCCAAGTAACTAATCATAGCTGTAAGTTCCATTAGAGATTGATCCCTCACTTTCTCATATATATTTCTTGTCAATGGATGAGGAAACTATTCGTCGTGTGTTTGGGAAGATGATGGCAGGTGTTAATGCCAACCTCCAGCAGATTACTGCTGACTTAGGTCAGAATACCCAAGCTGTCAACACTGTGAGTAGTCATGTGGACCAAGTTAGGCAGGACTTAGAGGTTAACACCCGATCAATAAACACTGTGAGTGGTCATGTGGACCAAGTTAGACAGGAAATTAACAATGTCAGACAGGACTTTGAAGTTAACACCCAGTCAGTTAACAATGTTAGACAAGATTTAGAGGTTAATACTCAATCCATAAATATTGTAAGTGGTCATGTGGACCAAGTCACAGAGTCGATTAATAATGTTAGGGCTGATCTAACGCAGGTCAGGGCCGACATGGACGCATATAGAGTCGAAGCTAGGAATGATCTTACGGCAGGTTTAGCAGCTGTTAGGGTTGATGTCATACGACACCATCAGGAGGCTAACCAGCGTATAGATAGCTTAACCGACCAGATGAATAGAGCTATGGAGGATGTGCAGACCCGATTGGAGGAGCACACAGCTCAAATTCAAACGACCATAAACAGAGTCCAGATAGATATGAGAGCCGACCTGGAGCACACTCGAGAAGAATTTGGGACTCGATTGACTCACGTCGAGGCATTTATGGACACCGTGAAAAAGGACATGGCGACCATGAATATTGGACTGATTTTGATGAGAGGTGCGGCGAATGCTGTGAATAACAACGTCAAGACGATCGTCGATGGCATGATCGGGGTCAAGGACGAATTAAACACCAATAGGAGGAATATTACGGAGTTGACAGAAACCGTAGCAAGCCTGCGTGAAACAGTTGACTTTCATCGTGAGGAACATAAAATCGATCTCATGTTATTGAGGGGTGACCTCAACGAACACAAGACCACCATGGAGGCTAAGGTAGCCGAGGTCAGAGATGATGTTGGAAAGATCCAAGACAACGTGTCGAAGGTCGAAGGAGAAATCGATTCCTTACAGAATCGATTCCAGGAAGTCGCGGTAACCGAGAGGTTAGACCTTAGCTATAACCTGAGGACGGCAATACGCGAAGTTGACACGAACCTCAAAGGGAAAGTCGATAGGATCAAGCTACAACTTAACGACTTAAGTAATAAAGTCACAGCTAGAACCATCCCAGGACTCGAGGTCAATGAAAGATGTCCCGACAGACTTGAGACGCTTCCTAGAGAGAGACACTTACCCTCACAGATGGGAAACTCTCAGGCGACACCCGTATCTCAATCCGCAGGGATGATGTCTACTCATTTCCAACCCAGCGCACCAATAGAACCGCAACCATCCCAATTCACTGGTTCAGCGCAAAGTCAAACCTTGAACTTTGACGCCCATCCTTTTCAACCAGCACCCAATCGACTTAGTCATGAAACGAATACACCTACGCATAACTACATGCAGAATTCATTTAGACCCGCGCATACGCAGGGAAATATAACTATTATCCGTTCGAGAGAGGAGCAACCAGCTCGCTTCTCAGGCACTGGAAGTGGCATCACTCCAGTTGAATTTCTGGCCAACGTAGAAAGCTACTTGACAGACACCATGGTAACTCCGGAGAGGGAGCTCCGAGTTATCGAGCGTTTGCTTGAGGGGCAAGCCAACACCTGGTTTAGAGCCTTCCGATACTCGTTTATAGGCTACCAGGATTTCAAAGAAGCCTTGTTAAGAACTTACTGGTCGAGCGACATCCAGCAGAGCATCAGAGCTGAGATGTACACTCGCAGATACAGCTCCAATACTCCAACGCGCTATGCGAACTACTTCGCAACCCAGCTTGCGAAACTTCGTTGTCTTAAACCCCCATTATCTGAACTAGACCTAGTAAACACCATCGTTTGGAAATACCCTGCAGACGTGCAACGTGTATTGATTGCTGCAGGGGCATCCACTTTTCAGCAGTGTGACCAAATCCTGCGACGGTTGGATGCAAACACTGAACAGTTCCCGACACACCGTCAGCAGAAGGCTGACAGGCGTGAGGAGAGACATGTCAACTTAACTACTGTCGACAAAGTGAGCCAGACACCACAGCAGACGCAAACCCAAGAGAGCTCTGGACAACGTAATAATTATAACTATGGTAGGAGAGAATGGAACAACACTCCATATGCTAGGGACCAGCGAGATTACCGTCGTAGTCACTGGAACCGGCGTTTCGACCGAGGGACGAACGACGACCGTCGTCACGAAAACGACCACCGAGGTAATAATGGTCGAAACCCACAGCACGGAAGTATCCGTAGGGACTACCGTTACAGTAGAGGGTATAACAGAGATCGAGACCCCAGAAACCAGCCAGATAGAGATTGGAGAGGAAGAGCACGGGAGAGCCGTGAGTATCTTCAACAACTCAGAGAACTCCAAATCCGAGGAGAGGGAGATCAGAACCCGACTTCGAGGGAAACAAGGAATTCGGCGCAGGAGACGGAGCGTAACCAGCCCGGTACTTCCCGCCAGGACAGAAAAAAATGCCGAAAAATCAATAGATTCTTGCCCGGTTGAGCACAGAGTAACTGCCACCATATTACTCTGGGAGCCAATCCAGGAAGACCTGTTAGACGAACGACGAACGACGAACCACAACTACGAATTGACGCGTCTACCGAAGATTGTAGCCACCCTGAATGGATGCAACGTAGTCATTCTCATCGATACTGGGGCGATGATTAGTGTCATTTCCGCCGATTGCCATGCCAGACTGAAAGCAAACTCTGAGGTGACAGAGCTGCCAGTTTCTGCTGTAAGAGCCAGAGGAGTCATACCTGACCGTGTTGTAACGTGCAAAATCCAGATTCTATGCACTTTGCAGATTTCGAGCCACGTGTACTTGCACGAATTTCTTGTGATGAAAGGCTTGCATCATGATGCCATATTGGGTGCAGACTTCATTAGGAAGTATGATGGAATCATTGATATGGGACGTAATACGGTAGAGTTTAAGCCGAACGAACCCATTCAGATGAACTTAGTTGAAGAAGAACCGGAATTCCTATCCGAAGTCGACGTTGACGAAAATTTAAATGGCAAGGAAATTGAGGAGACACAAGGTGCCGACGAAGAGGCAGAACCATTAACAGCACCCCTACGAGAGAACCTTGATGCAATATTGAACGAATACAGGGATATATTCGACACCACACCTGGTGAGATATTGGACTACGAGTACGATCTTGTACTACTGGATGATTCCCCATTCCAGAAGAAGATTTATCCTATCGCAGAGAAACACCGCGAGGAAGCTGCTAAGAAGATCCATGAGATGGAAGCAGCAGGCACAATCAACTAGTCGTATCCGACAGCCTTTGAATAATGGAAGTTATGTGATAGAAGACATTAGGACAGGAGAGCGCATTGGAACCTTCAATGCAGCTAATCTAAAAAAATATCACTTATGAATGAACTTCAAGTCAAATAAAAATGTCGTCCCAACATTTTATTTGAAACGACGGAGAGGCAGATGAACCCGCTGAGCAAAGGTTCATGTGATATTTTTATGACAGCACATTTATGATGGGATGTAGTACCTTTGAACACACCCAGAAAGCCACGTGGAGCTGAGAGCTCATGCTATACTCTTTGAAGTAGCGGTGAATCGCACTTTTGACTTTGGTGAAGTCTACTAATTATTTATCTGAGGTCTTATTAATCAATTTTATCTTTCCACGAGACTCAGAATATTCCATTTCGTCATGCTGCATTATTAAAACATTTTGGAGAATGTTATTTTCGCTTAAGGTAAGGTAATACCCTTGCAGATACGCACAAAGGAATGTAAGTAGTCGCTCAACGACTTTGGTTTTGACGACCTACTTCCTCGAGTAACCCTGTGCCTTGCACTACGTCTGGAGAATCCGCCCCGTGTAGGCGTAAAGTTACATCCGTCTTGTTAGACGTAGAAAATATCCGCTGTTTAGCGTGGAAATTGTTATCTGTTGCCATCGAGCACGAATACGTTACGATACGAGGGATAAGTAAGAATTGTATAGTGAATTATTTGCACTTCATCTGGGAAATCCGCCCTGTGTTGGCGTGAAGATATAGCCGTCGTGTCAGACGTAGAAAATATCCGCTGTTTAGCGTGGAAGTTATCATCGTGTGCCATCGTGCACGAATATTCTATAAATCACTGTTATTTATGCACAGTGAACAACAAGAAGCATATTGTGAAATAATTGGCAAGTATAGTGAAAATTCTAACATTACCGTAACACCACATTTTCATACCCACGTGTTTGTGGAGGGCCGAGAGCCTGGTGAAAAATACAGAGGTAAACGTGTTGTAACTACTTTAAGCAATTGTGATTATGAAAATACAATATATTTGAATTGCCACAGTGAATTTTTCAATTACAAAACGACGCACATTTCACGGATGCCACGTGATGTAAAAGTGGCGTCAGTACACGTGAAGAACCACAGAACAGTGCTTGCTCACGTATTATTCAATATCTGCGAAGTAAAGGCTGTGTTATCAATTGTATTAAAGCCTGTAACATTTACTACGAACATTGTGATTTTTGAAGTGAAAGAATGAACTACTACACGATTTATTTCACCACCCACGTGATCAAATTATTCTACACCATGTTTGAGACCGACATCATGGGCTAATACCGCTATGGTATGAGGGTGATGTATCTATTGGAACCAGCATGATGGTGGAGCTTCCAGAACAGCGAACGAGGAGGAAGGAACCCAGGATGCCTTTCCCAGGCAGGTCCAGTACATCCACGAAGTTATCGACAGGGACAGATCGAACCCTGGTCTTTGGGAGAGTCCAGATGGGAGTCCTGATGAGGACGATGCCGTTCCGGAAAGCCAGGGATGAATTTGTTCAACCCTTGTCGTTGAACAGAGGGCTGAGTGAGAGCTCCTCCATGTCGTGAGTTTTTGTACACCCTTTCTTGTTGTAGTTTCTGGTGGTATAGGAGGTTTAATGTAGTTTGTGAACCAACCGATGTCAGTGACAGCCATTTTTATAATTAGTAATTAGTCTAATTAGATGTCATTTATTTCAGTTAGAGTGAGACACCCTTGGGTCAGACATTTTGGTCAGCCCTGGTGCAGCTTGATGGACGTCGTAGAACGTCAATGCCTATCTTTTGCTGAACGTGACCGTAGTCATTTGAGGCTACTTTGTTTAACCCTATTTGGGGTGATTTTTCAAGTCTTTGCTGACTTTAGTTATGGCAATCAGATGCCATGGTTATATTTCTTTAACTGCATTTTTTTGCAACCAGTCTTTGTTACACCCCTGACTTCGTTAGAGCAGTCGTATCAGTTAGGTAGTCGACTGTAATTACCAGTTTTGTAACTGCATTATATTTCATTTGAGATGTTGCTCAGAAGCCATCTGGTCAAGTGTGGACCTTATAAGTAAAAGGGATGTTTCGTTGTCTAGCATCGAACCCAGTTTCCAGCGTATCATTAAGCAGATCCAGAGTGTGGAATCTGCGCCACAATTATTATTTTGTTAGTGTCATGTGAAGACACGTATTTATTTGATGTTGTACAAGCAACTACTGAAGTATTATATCTTTGAGAGCAATGAGCTCCAGCAATGTGACATTGCTACCATTTACATGTCTTTGGTTTAGAAGACAGAATTATATTATTGTATTCAGATTTGTAGCGTGTTTTTATACACATATTCATAGAGGTTTACAACCTATGGTAAGGGTTTTATGATGAAGCCAATTGTACAGTTTTTATTTTGCTTAAATCGCCGGCCTTGATAGTTAGTGTGTGTTGTGTCAGACCGCGCAGGAATGTTGTAGCCAGCAGCGACACAAACTGGTTTGTGACCCAGTGCCCTTGAGAGCACGCTTGTATTATGAGACAGACATAGATTGACAGAAGACAGAATGCTTGTTGTATTCGCTCTTCCTTTCATTGCAATTTAGCTTATGGAACCCAGTATCCAACCTTGTATCTGATCACATGTTTTTATAGATTGTTTTTTGTTAGTTAAGTGCACTTTTGCGTGTACCGTCGTTTGACGTGTACAGTTATGTCAGGTTTTCTATAGCACGTAGTAGGCCGCCCTGTTTAAGGAGATATTTATTGTATGAAGGTATTTGTGTGTACCTTGTCCGGGATTGTTCCCGTTGACCAGATGTTATTGGAGGGTGACTGTTGTGTGCAGGCCCATCCCAGAGTTATTGAACGCGAGCTGTGCGTCGCTGGTAACTTGTGTTATTGTGTGTCCGAGTTGTTATTGCTCGTTGATTGTATTCCGACTTTTGAGTCGAGGCTTTTTGTTGGAGATTGATCTCAGTGGAGACACTCCGTGCCCAGGTTATTGTCAGTATTATTCGCCATAAACCAACGATAAACCTAAACCGACATCTTAATAATAAAACGCATAATTTTGGTAAAACAAAAGCTAACTAACGAATTCTTTCTATCTAAATTTGTTCTTTTGCATTTGGAACCTGCTGACATGGCCGTGCTAATGAAGGTATTTCCTTTTGAGGAAATGACTAGGACAGCTGACACTTTTGTAGCGACCTGAAGCTTGCTCGAACCTTGAGTTCGTAGCTTGTGGAGCGCAGGCCATGCGATGTTAGACGTAGTCTTTACTACGCAGTCGTCACCGTAACTACACACATTAGATGACTATGGCTTACAAACAGTAAACCAAGGTGCAGGCAGGCATTTTAATAAAACTGTTGTCTGATATTAGCTTGATT
Source organism: Meconema thalassinum (assembly GCA_946902985.2). NCBI lineage: Eukaryota > Metazoa > Arthropoda > Insecta > Orthoptera > Tettigoniidae > Meconema > Meconema thalassinum. Next base: position 1,239,495,628 of record OX336389.2, on the reverse strand, counting down.
TTGTAACTTGACCTAGGGACTTGCGTCGTACCATTTTCGTAGTGTTGCTGTTGTTGCTTTGTTATTGTGAGATAGATCTTTCGCGAGGGTTTTCCGTAACTTCTCAGGTAGGGACCTGCTCTTTATTTTTGATTGTTTATTAGCTTGCGGACTAGCCGATTGAAACCCTCCGAACTAGGCTAGGGGCTTGTGAATTTTAACAATAAATTTTTACGGTGTTTTACATAAGTCTGGATGTTTATTTTCTCAGTCTAGTTTTTAAGGTGAACCTTTCCTTAGGCAGTCTATGACCATCGTCACCATGTACCACGATCCCTGTGGACTACAGATTCTCGTGCCGCTTTGGCCTATTAGGAAGTTCCCCTGTTCCTCACGGCAGTTATGTCCGACGGATGAGATGTTAGGGAAGTCATTGCGGTTGTTGGCTATCCTGACAGCTCCACCGACGGTCTCAATACGTTTCACCAATCAAACATGGTGCAGGGCTGGCGTGCGAAACGAAATGTATTATCAATTTAAATTTGAGTCGCGAAATGAAATTGTTCAATGGAATAATTTTTAACGCCTGGCAGGAAATAAAATGCATTAAAAGCCTTCAATTTCGCTCCAGCCGCGAAATAAAATTCGTTAACGACTTTTAGTTTCGCTCCGGGTATGAATTGAAATTCCCTAATGGCATTTAGTTTCACTCTCCGGCGTGAAATTAAAATACATGGAACATTTAATATCGTTTCTGAAATGAATACAGGGCTGGCATGCGAAATTAAATGTATGGCAGTGGCCGCATAATCATTTTAATTTCGCTGTGAGCGCGATATTCAGTTGCAAAATTATATTGATTGTCGGCGCGAAAATCGAACGCTTAGGGTGAGAAGGAAGTACTGTAGATAGAATGGCAAGCTTCTCCGATATTACGAGGGAGCAGAGAGTATTTCCGAAAGACATGTATTTCACCGTCAATGGTTTTATTCAGTGGCGTACATAGGGGAGGGCCTTTGGGAGTCAACCCCTCTCCGAAATTTCCTGAAGTGTAAGGAAAAAGATTGTTCAAGCCAACCTTCCCTCTGAAACAGAACTCTCTGTACGTCACTGGTACTATCACAGGCGAAGAAAAATGAAATTATTTTTTTCAGGCATACCACGTGCTTTCCAGTCCATAGTGGGGGCCAGGCGCAAATCCAGCCTGGAAAATGGAGAGGGGGGGGGGTGGTTGGGAGCTGAAATTCTTGTTGTCTAACTTCAGGGGCAGTCGCATTTAGACTACTGTGTGTTCCAGAAGTGAATGCTAGGAAGGGATAGACCGTAACTTTTGAATGGTAAAATATAGCTTCTATATACTGTTCTCGTTTCCCAGAAGTCACGATGGCCCGGCTATCACAAAGTGACGTCCATGAAACGATACAGTACAACTAAGAAGAAGAGTGAAGTACCTGAAATACATATCCGGAAAAAATATATCCTCCTCGGAATACATGGAGATATCTCGGGAGATGTTGAAATGACTCCGTCCCCTGGTTTCCGTCCATAGTGTAATGTATAAGACACTTGAGACGTGCTTTCATGCACTGTAGAGTTGAGGCAATTTTTCATTATGGGAACCACTCTCATCCATTTATCGTGCTCGTTAGAACAATATAATCAGCAAAATTTTCCGATCTCTGACATAATCCTTTCTACTTGATTCCCTTCGGGATATTAATAATGTATGTGTTCAACGTGTTTTAAGTTGTCTAAGTTTGCCACTGGTTATTCGTACTTATTCACTGGCAATAAAGCACTACACGGCTTGTGTGAATTAACACTATGTAGAATAGAATAACTCATAGTTATTGTTTAATAACCCGCACACGTTTTCTGAACACGGCGAAACTTTCACTCGCGTCTCCAAATACAGAGTAGAATTGCGTCTTGCTCGAGCTCCGAATACGTAACAGAATCGCGTTGGTTCCGAGTACACACAAGAAATTGCGTTCCGAGTACACGTAATAGAGTAGCGTGCGTTCCGATTACACAAATTAAGTTACTCGACTCGAATCCCGGACGGGATTCCAGTTAAGTTTGTCGCTTAACAATTATATCGTGGCTAGCGTGCTAAGCTAGGTCCTCACAGGTTCTCACGAGTCTGAGTGATATCTATTTCAAATGAAGCGAAGAGTTCAATTGATATATTTATTGTTTCGACTAGTCACTAATACATTTGAAGTTATTTACAAGTGCCGAGGCATGAAGCCCGACTGCCAACCAGTTCAGTTGGTTAGTCTTAAGATTACTGAGTTACAAGAGACTGGAGCTCTGTGAGTCCAGGGTTTTATTAGAATTAAACAAGTCACATGTCAATCCCTCTAGGTGGGATACAGTACAATCTTACTGGCTAGTTACCAGAGTAGAGGGGGACACACGTGGGAGGGACTACTGGAGGTTTTGGAGTAGGAAACATACGTCACGGAAATATCTGGTTGGACTCTGTCAAGCACGAGACTGTGTCTCATCTGAACCCTGAGCTGTTTTGTAATTACTCATAGCTTGCTAGTCACAAGGGTATATGTCATTTGGACCTCGAGTTGTTACTAAATATTATACTGGGAAATTATTCATAGCTGGCAGGGCACGAGTTTGTGCGTCATCTGGACTTTGAGTTGTTATCAGATTATACACAGCTCGAGTCACTAATATTGAGAAAGTAACATACATACTGCCTGTTGTAACTTGGCTGACTCACACATTAATGATAATTATAATAATTCAGCTTTTAGAAGCTGAATCTATTAATATTGGTGGTTGCGGGTTCTATTCCCGACGAGGAATATAACTCCTCCCCTCTTTCTTTAACGTTACTGCCCTCAGTAACATTTTCATTTTTCTTATTTTTAATTTTTACAGATTTACATAATTTATACAGTCTTTTCCTGAACATGAGTATAACAATACCTGTTATTAATATCACAAGAATGACATTGGTAGATGCGAATATTTTTGTACCAATAGAAGTTATAGGAATTGATTTTAAGTCCAGTTTCAATTTCGTTACATCTAAATGGGAAATGTGAAACTTAATTTCATTCTTTATTGCAGGTTCATTCTGAATATTTAAGGATGGGAAAGTGTGAATGTAATTGGTAGATTTTTGTTGTAAAGTTATTCCCATACTGGAAATAGGACACGATTCATTAGAATAAATTACCTGTGGTCCTGAAATCTGTAAGGATTTCTGGGATTCTGGGCACGTTTGTAGAATTACCTCTGGATCTTTAGTAAGAAACAGAATGTGTTCTTTGTTTAGGGGTCTAAATATGTTTACATTATTCTTTACAGAAGCAAATTCACATCCTGCAGTTTTTGTTAAATTACAATTTGCGATTCTGGTGTTATAATATAAACACACATAAGTTTGAGTGTTCTTAAATACATGGTACAGTGGACCATTTCAAAATTGGACCTTGTAGGTAATATTTTTCATATGGGACAAATACAACATTATTAATAGTGGGTGTAGGGGTTACATCATATAGTTTGTATTGGTTTCCATCCGTTATTGGCATGGAGAGAATTATAATTATTTCTTCGTCCAGCATAAGGACTTGAGCCTTTGACAATTTCAGGTTTTCATACTGATGGTATTGATCAGTATGGATCATACTCTGTGTAGGGTAGATTGATAATAAATGTTTGACTATGTTAGTTAAGTCTTTTCTTGAGAACAATTTTACATTTGTCATTTCATCAAATGAGAGACTAATGGTCTCTTGAAACACTCGCATGATTTCTTGGAATTTGTTGATGCACAGTAACACGTATTGGATGTTTTCTAGTAGATTTATCTTGAAGTCTTCTGTTCGAAGTATACCTTGGATTACCTTCATATTGCCATTAACGTGATTCATTTCATCATAAAATTTTTGAGCAATTGAATTTGTGAATGATACTAGTTTATTTATATGTTTAATTTCATTAGTGCGGCTTTGTTTTAGAATGTCTAATTGACTTTGTAAAATATCTAAATCATCCTGGTCTAGATTGCCAGAGATGAACTTAATTACTATTCCTAATCCATTTATTAGACCACTTTTAGTTCTATTAGATGTATTAGGTATTAGTTTATTTAATTCCTTTTTTGCAGTTTTAGTTATCTCAGTTAGTTCATATATTAAGTGCGGAAATGTATTATTACTTTTTAATAAAAGGCTAGAGACAGTATCATCAATATTATTGTACGAATCTTTTAAAGTAGTAAGATTGAAATGAAACATGAATTTATGGTAATTATTGATTATTAATACAGATCCCATGAGGTCGGCATAAAATCCTGACGTTGATATGGGTTCGGTATTGAGTCCGTCAGAGGAGCTGCGAGGATAACCAACAACCGCAATGACTTCCCTAACATCACATCCGTCGGACCTAACTGCCGTGATGATCAGGTGAACTTCCAAATAGGCCAAAGCGGCACGAGAAACTGTAGTCCACGGGGATCGTGGTACATGGTGACGAAGGTCATAGACTGCCTAAGGAAAGGTTCACCTTAAAAACTAGACTGAGAAAAGAAACATCCAGACTTATGTAAAACACATTGAAAATTTATTGTAAATTTTGCAAACCCCTAGTCTGGTTCGAAGGGTTTCTATCGGCTAATCCGCAAGCTAATAAATAATCAAAAATAAAGAGCAGGTCCCTACCTGAGAAGTTACAGTAAACCTTCGCGAAAGATCTGTCTCACAATAATAAAGCAACAACAGCAACACTAGGAAAATGGTACGACGCAAAACCCTAAGTCAAGTTACAAGATCAAGCTAATATCAGAATTTACATTTAACAGGGAAGCAAAACAAATCTAAGTTAGGATGATACCATCTCCACATTTACATTAAACGTTAATTCATCTAGCTAAGTCCTATCAATTAATAACAAAATTTACGGCGGTGACGTCCGTAATATCAAACAATTACATTCAAAGCTAAGTGATCAGCCATAGAAAAAAAACCATCTAAGTCATTCTTAGGAACAAAGTGCTAGTTACTACACAAAAGGGTAACATAGAGGATTCGTACACTTTTACATTAATAAGTAAATACATAAGAGACCACAGTTTTATTCAAATGCCTGCCTACACCTTGGTTTACTGTTTGTAAGCCATAGTCATCTAATGTGTGTAGTTACGGTTACGACTGCGTAGTGAAGACAACGTCTAACATCGTATGGCTTGCGCTCCACCAGCTACGAACTCAAGGTTCGAGCAAGCTTCGGTCGCAACAAAAAGTGTCAGCTGGTCTAAAGTCATTTCCTCCGGGAAATACCTTCATTAGCACGGCTATGTCAGCAGGTTCCAAATGCAAATGAACAAGGTTAAGCAGAAAGGATTCGTTAGTTAGCTTTTGTTTACCAAAATTATGCGTTTTATTATTAAGATGTCGGTTTAGGTTATCGTTGGTTTATGGCGAATAATACTGACAAGCCTGGGCACGGAGTGTCTCCCTTGAGATCATCTCTGCCAAAAAGCCTCGACTCAAAAGTCGGAATACAATCAACGAGCAATAACAACTCGGACACACAATAACACAAGTTACCAGCGGCGCACAGCTCGCGTTCAATAACTCTGGGATGGGCCTGGACACACGCAGTTACCCTCCCTAAATATCTGGTCCCCGGGAACAATCCCGGGCACGGTACACAAAAATACCTTCATACATGAAAAACCTCCCTAGCGGGGCTAGCCTACAACGTACTATAGAAAACCTGACATAACTGTACTCGTCAAAAACAACGGTACACGCAACAGCGTTTAACTAACAAATGACAATCTACAGAACATATGATCAGATACAAGAATGGACACTGGGTTCCATGAGCTATAATTGCAATGAAAGGGAAAGTGAATGCTAAAAGCATTCTGTCCTATGTTATCAGCAGTCCGTCTCACTCAGAAGCATGCGCTCTCACACGGGCGCTGAGAAGTATTCACAAAACCTGTTCGTGTCGCCGCAGGCTACAAGATTCCTGCGCTGTATGACACAACACACTAACTAGGCCGGCAATTTAAGCAAGATAATAACTGTACAACTGGCCTCATAATAGTACCTTTACCATAGGTTATAAACCTCGAAGAATATGTGCATAAAAAGCACGCTATAAGTCTGAATACAATCACATAACTCTGTCTTTCACATCAAAGACGTTTAAAAGGTAGCAATGTCACTAATTGCTGGAGCTCTCTGCTCTCAAAGATAAAATACACTTCAGTAGTTGCTTGTATCAAACATCAAATAAACACGTGTCATCACACTTGACACAACAAAATAATAATTGTGGCGCAAATACCACTCTCTGCTGGATCTGCTTAATGATACGTCGGGAAACAGGGTTCGATGCTAGGCAACGACACAACGTCCCTTTTACTTACAAGGTCTACACATGACCTGGATGGCTTCTGAGCCCATCTCAAATGAAATATAATGCAGTTACAAAACTGGTAATTACAGTCGATTACCCAAATGATACGACTACTCTAACGAAGTCAGGGGCGTAACATTGACTGGCTGCAAAAAATGCAGTTAAAGAAACATGACTATGGCATCAGATTGCCATAACTAGAGTCTGCAAAGACTTGAAAAACACCCCAGGTAGGGTTAAACAAATTAGCCTCAAAATGACTACAGTCACGTTTAGCAATAGGTAGAAATTGGCGTCCTACGACGTCCATCAAGCTGCACCAGGGTTGACCAAAATGTCAGACCCAAGGGTGACTCACAATCACTGTAGATAAATGACATCTAATTAGACTAAATTACATTCCCTACCTATGAAATGGCTGTCACTAAGTTCGGTTGGTTCACAAACTACACTAATCTAACTATACCACCAGAAACTAGAACAAGGAAGGGTGTACAAAACTCACGATATGAAGGAGCCCACACTTAGCTCTCTGTCCAACAACAAGGGTTGAACGAAAGCACATCTGGCTTTCAGGGTTGGCATCGTCCTCATCAAAACTTCCAACTGGGCTCTCCAAAGACCAGGGTTCGGTCTGTTCCTGTAGTTGACCTCGTGAATGGACTGGACATGCCTACGAAAGGCATCCTCGGTTCCTTCCTTCTTGTTTGATGTTCTAGAAGTTCCATCATCTTGCTGGTCCCATCCGAGATATCTCCCTCATATCATAATTGTATTAGTCCAGTGTCTCGGTCTCGATCATGGTGTTGAAAAAGTTTACCACGTGGGCGGTAGAATAAGACTTGTAGTAGTTCATTATTATCACTTGAAAATTACAGTATTCGTCGTAGATATCACAGGCTTTAAATATAACTGGTAACACAGCCTCTACACTTTGAAGATGTAAATGATAAATGGCTATGCACTGTTCTGCGATTCTACACGTGTACAGACGCTACTTTTTCTATCACGTGGCATCCGTGAAATGGGCGTCGTTTTATTATCGATAAATTCACCGTAGCAATTACTATATAATGTACTTTTATAATCACACTTGTTCAAAGTAATAATTTCACATTTACCTGTATATATTCGCACCAGGCTCTCGGCCCTCCACAAACACGTGGGTGTAAAAATGTGGTGCTACAGAAATGTCGTAAATTTCACAATACTTGCCAAATAATTCACTATACAATTTGTGTGGATCACTGCACATCAACAACAGTGATTTGTAGTATAATTGTGCTCGATGGCACCTGATAATGATTTCCACGCTGAAAAGCGGACTGTTAGCCACGTCTAATTTGACGGATATAATAACACGCCTACACAGGGCGGATTCTCCTGACGTAGTGCAAGGAACTGCGTTCCTCGTGGAAGCAAGTGGTCAAACTAAGTCGTTGAGCGACTACTTACATTCCTATTTGCGTATCTGCAATGATATTACCTTACCTTAAAGTGAAAAAACATTCTCCAAAATGTTTCAATAATGCTGAATGACGAAATGGAATATTCTGAGTCTCGTGGAAAGATAAAATTGATTAATAAGACCTCAGATAAATAATTAACAGACTTCACCAAAGTCAAAAGTGCGATTCTCCGCTACTTCAAAGAGAATAGTACAAGCTCTCAGCTTCTCGTAGCTTTCTGGGTGTGTTCAAAGGTAGTACATCCCATCATAAATGTGCTGTCGTGAAAAATATCACATGAACCTTAGCTCAGCGGGTTCATCTGCCTCTCCGTCTTTTCAAATAAAATGTTGGGACGACATTTTTATTTGACTCAAAGTTCATTCATGAGTGATATTTTTTTAGATTAGTTGCGTTGAAGGTTCCAATGCGCTCTCCTGTCCGAATGTCTTCAATCACATAACTTCCATTGTTCAGAGGTTGTCGGATACGACTGGGGCCATAATATAAAGACAGAAATTTCCCATATATGCGGTCAATAGGACTTGAGATTCCGGGTTTCCTTATAAGGACATGGTCTCCCGCGACTAGTGGTTCTCTGAATCTCTGGCGTATAGTTCTTCTCAAGCGCTTGGCAGCTTGTCTGTCCAAGGTATCCCTTGCAGCTTAAAGTCTGCTGGCGTGTGATGGTTGTAAACAAGGTGGATTTACAATCACACGATTCCATATTCTCATCGGCATCTGGTTCAAATGCAAAACCATGGGTATTTGACCAGTGCTCTCATGGACTGTTGAGTTAATACATTTCACCATGATAACTAGGACTTCGGTCCATCGCCAATGTTCTTCCTGACAATACAATCGACAGAATTTTGCAATAGTAGACATTACGCATTCTGATGGGTTGCTCTCCGGGTGGCGAATAGACGATAAAACATGACTTATCTCCAACTCGTTCATAGCATTAGCGAATTCTGCGGAGGTGTACTGTGATCCATGATCAGTCAACAGGAATTGTGGCTTTCCTGCCTCTGGTATCACTTGTCGTCTAATTCTCTGAATAATCTGGTGTGCGGGGGCTTTCTGAATCGGATGAAGCATCGTATATTTCGTGAACACATCAATAGTTACAACAATGAAGCGATTCCCACGGCGGGCCTTTGGTATTGGGCCATAAAGGTCCTGTGCGTATAACTCTCTAGGTTGAGTTGGGAGTATTGGCCTAGGTTGTTCCTTCAACAAGTGTGACGTGTACTTGTTCCGCTGGCATGCGTCGCAAGCACGTAAACACTGTCTAACGGTGGTTCCTAGCCTTTTCCAATTAAAATACTCCTTCATGGTTGCAATGTTCTTGTCAGTCCCACCATGTCCAATGGATAGATGAACCATAAGAATAACAGATTCTTGATATCTCCTCGGAATAACTGCACGCAGTTGAGTGTGGTCCTCGTCCACAAACTTGTACAAGACACGATGATAGATCAAATAGTCATCTGCAAGAGCAGCAATCCTCGCATAGTGAGCATCCTGTGGATCCATTCTTCGTTCCAGGAAACGGATAATATGCCTGAGTTCCTCCTCACGTCGTTGTCCTTCTGGTAGATGACGAAGTCGGCGAAGGTGTTCCTCGCATTCTCCCTCGATGTCAATGGCATTCACAGTGGCTTCAGGATTCCGGCTGAGAATGTCGGCCAACACATTCTCTCTGCCTGGTCGGTAAACAATTTCCAAGTCAAACTGTTGGAGAAACAGCGTCCAACATGTGATCCTGTCGCTTGCCAGTCTTGTTCGTAAAATGAAGGTCAGCGCATGGTGATCGGTCCTCACAATAATCCTCTGGCCTAACAAAAGTTTCTGCCAGTACTCAAGCGCGTAGACAATCGCAAGTGCTTCAATCTCAGTGGTGAAATAATGAGATTCATGCGCTCTCAAACGTCGACTTAAGAAAGCGATGTAATGAAGTTTCTTCTCATCATCCTCCTGCAATAGGATGGCACCTATTCCAATCGCAGATGCATCAGTCTCTAGAATAAAATTCCGGGAGTAGTCTGGATATTCTAACTGAATTGAATCAACCAGCTTCTGTTCAGCTTTCCTGAAAGCTGTCTCGCACTCGTCATTCCAAGCCCATCTGCAATTCTTCTTCAGTAAACCTTGCAGTGGTGCGACAGTCTCAGAATACCTCTCACAATGTGCAGCAAAGAATTGGAGAATTCCCAAGAATTGTCTCACGTGTTTCACACGGGTTGGTGTTGGAAATGCAGCAACGGTTCTGATCTTTGCCGGATTCGGCCTGTATCCATCTCCATTAATTATGTGTCCCACAAATTTGACTTCTCTCTGGAAGAATCGACACTTGTCGAACTTCACTTTGAAATTAGCCTGTCGAAGGTTCTCAAAAACAAGGCGTAAAGTTGTTAAATGTTCTTCCTCTGTTTCCGAAGCTATGATGATGTCATCCACGTAACATATCACCTTCTGTTTCACTTCAAGAGTCAGCTTCGCATCAAGTGCTCTAATTAGTGCAGCTCCGGCATTTTTCACTCCAAAGGGTAGTTTTCGAAAGACAAAGGTGGTCTGATCGAACAGAAACCCTGTATACTTCTGAGTATGCTCAGATAATCTTATATGGTAGTAGGATTGTACTAAATCCAATGACGAAATATCTTCTTTCCCTTAAACTTCCGGAGGATGTCCCTAATCTTGGGCGGTCTGTCATGCTCAGGAGCTAAGCGTTCGTTTAAGGCCCTTGCATCGAGACAAAGTCTCAAGCTTCCATCCACCTTAACCACAGGTGTTATAGGATTCAAGAAAGGAGTCGGTGACTTCTTCATTGTACCTGCTGCTTCCATCTCATGGATCTTCTTAGCAGCTTCCTCGCGGTGTTTCTCTGCGATAGGATAAATCTTCTTATGGAATGGGGAATCATCCAGTAGTACAAGATCGTACTCGTAGTCCAATATCTCACCAGGTGTGGTGTCGAATATAGCCTCGTATTCGCTTAATATTGCATCTAGTTTCTCTCGTATGGGTGCTGATAATGGTTCTGCCTCTTCGTCGGCATCTTGTGCCTCCTCAATTTCCTTGCCATTTAAATTCTCAACAACGTTGACTTCGGATTCAAATTCCGGTTCTTCCTCTACTAAGTTCATTTGAATGGGTTCGTTCAGCTTAAACTCGACCATATTACGTCCCATATCAATGATTCCATCATACTTCCGAATGAAGTCTGCACCCAATATGGCATCATGATACAAGCCTTTCATCACAAGAAATTCGTGCAAGTACACGTGGCTCGAAATTTTCAAAGTGCATATAATCTGGATTTTGCACGTTACAACACGGTCAGGTTTGACTCCTCTGACTCTTACTGCAGAAACTGGCAGCTCTGTCACCTCAGAATTTGCTTTCAGTCTGGCATGGCAATCGGCGGAAATGACACTTATCATCGCCCCAGTATCGATGAGAATGACTACGTTACATCCATTCAGGGTAGCTACAATCTTCGGTAGACGCGTCAATTCGTAGTTGTGGTTAATCGTTCGTCGTTCGTCTAATAGATCTTCCTGAATTGGCTCCCAGAGTAAGATGGTGGCAGCTACTCTGTGCTCAATCGGATAAGAATCTACTGGTTTTTCGGCGTTTTTTTTCCTTCTTGGCGGGAAGTACCGGGCTGGTTTCGCTCCGTTTCTTCCGCCGTATTACGTGTTTCCCTCGAAGTAGGGTTCTGATATCCCCCTTCTTGTATTTCTTGAAGTTCTCGGAGTTGCTGAAGATATTCACGACTCTCCCGTGCTCTTCCTCTCCAGTCTCGATCGGTCTGGTATCTGGGGTCTCGATCTCTATTATAACCTCTGCTATAGCGGTAATCCCTACGGATACTTCCGTGCTGTGGGTTCCGGCTATTATTCCCTCGGCGGTCGTTATCGTGACGTCGGTCGTCGTTCGTCCCTCGATCGAAACGGCGGTTCCAGTGACTACGACGGTCATCTCTCTGGTCTCTAGCATATGGAGTGTTGTTCCATTCTCTCCGACCACGATTGTAGTCATTGCGCTGTCCAGAGCTCTCTTGAGTCTGTGTCTGCTGTGGCGTCTGGCACACTTTGTCCACAGTTGTCAAGTTGGCATGCCGCTCTTCACGCCTGTCAGCCTTCTGCTGACGGTGTGTCAGAAACTGTTCGGTGTTGGCGTCCAATCGTCGCAAGATTTGATCGCACTGCTGAAAAGTAGATGCTCCAGCAGCGATCAATACACGTTGCACGTCTGCAGGGTATTGCCAAACGATGGTGTTTACTAGGTCTAGTTCAGATAATGGGGGTTGAAGACAACGAAGTTTCGCAAGCTGGGTTGCGAAGTAGTTCGCATAGCGCGTCAGAGTGTTTGAGCTGTATCGGCGAGTGTACATCTCAGCTCTGATACTCTGCTGGATGTCGCTTGACCAGTAAGTCCTCAGCAAGGCTTCTCTAAAGTCTTAGTAGCCTACAAATGAGTAACGGAAGGCTCTAAACCAAGTGCTGGCTTGCCCCTCAAGCAAACGCTCAATAACTCGGAGTTCTCTCTCCGGAGTTACCATTGTGTCTCTCAAGTAGCTTTCCACATTCGCCAAAAACTCTACTGGAGTGATGCCACTTCCAGTGCCTGAGAATCGAGCTGGTTGCTCCTCTCGTAAACGGATAATAGTCACGTTCCCCTGCGTGTGCGCGGGTCTAAACGAATTCGGCATATAGTTATGCGTTGGCGTACTCGTCTCTTGACTCTGTCGGTTAGGTACGGGTTGGAAAGGATGTGCGTCAAAGTTTAACGCTTGACTCTGCGCTGAACCGGTAAATTGAGATGGTCGCGGTTCCATGGGTGCGCTCGGTTGAAAATGTGCGGGCATTATCCCTGCGGATTGCGATCCTGGTGTCGCCAGAGAGTCTCCCATCTGTGATGGTAAATGTGTCTCTCGTGGATGCGTCTCCAGTCGGTCGAGACGTCTCTCGATAACTTCGAGCCCTGGGATAGTCTTAGCTGCGACCTTATTTCCCAGATCGTTGAGCTGCAATTCTATCCTCTCAACTTTGCCTTTGAGGTTGGTGTCGACTTCGCGAATAGCCGTCCTCAAGTTATTACTGAGGTCTAACCTCTCGGTTATCGCGACTTCCTCGAATCGTTTCTGTAGGGAATCGATTTCTTCCTCGACTTTTGACATGTTGTCCTGGATCCTACCAACGTCATCATTGACCTCGGATACCTTTGCCTCCATAGTGGTCTTATGTTCATTGAGGTCACCCCTCAACATCATGACATCGATCTTATGCTCTTCTCGATGAACATCAATCGTTTCACGTAGCCCTGTTACTGTCTCAGTTAATTCCGTAATATTCTTTCTGTTTGTGTTCAACTCGTCCTTGACCTCGATCATAACATCGACGATCGTCTTGACGTTGTTGTTGACTGCGTTTGCTGCACCTCTCATCAGTATGAGTCCTATATGCATGGTCGCCATGTCCTTCTTGACGTTATCCATGAATCCCTCGACGTGAGTTAACCGAGTCCCAAATTCTTCTCGAGTGTGCTCCAAGTCGGCCCTCATATCAATCTGGACTCTGTTAATCGTCGTCCGAATCTGAGCGGTGTGCTCCTCTAATCGGGTCTGCACGTCGTCCCTAGCTCTATTCATCTGATCAGTTAAACTATCTATACGCTGGTTAGCTTCCTGATGGTGTCGTATAACATCAACTCTAACAGCTGCTAAACCAGCCGTAAGATCATTCCTAGCCTCTATCCTATGAGCGTCAATGTCGGCCCTGACCTGCGTTAGATCAGCCCTAACATTATTGATTTCATCTCTGACTTGGTCCACATGACCGCTTACATTGTTAATTGACTGGGTGTTAACTTCAAGATCACCCCGGACATTATTAATTTCCTGTCTAACCTGGTCCACATGACCACCTACATTGTTAATCGACTGGGTGTTAAATTCTAAGTCACTCCGGACATTAATGACAGCTTGGGTATTCTCACCTAAGTCAGCAGTAATCTGCTGGAGATTGGCATTGACACCTGCCATCATCTCCACAAACACACGACGAATTGTTTCCTCATCCATGTCAAGAAAATTATTTGAGAAAGCGAGGGATCAATCTGTAATGGAACTTACAGCTATGATTAGTTACTTGGTGGTATAAAGCTTGTTTCATTTAAATAAACATCGCGAGTACAGCTGGAGTATGCAAACTAAGAGCTTCTACATTTACAAAGACAACGGCGAGCAAAGCAAAGTATTACATTTACTTAGGATGAGGCATCATCAAAGAAAATCCTATCCATCTTTAATCTAACACAAAAGCCTCACCCCATGGACTTGTATCAAACATGAATGCCATGTGGTTAATTGATCAGCAGTACGACTTTCTAAGTACGTCCCAGTCCGGTCAATTTACCAATAATCAACATTAAGATCCTCTTAAATAACATGGAACTGACGGTCACCACGTTAACGTCGGCACATGAGTTGGGCGCCATTTAAATTTTAGATAGTGTATGAGCCCGTCAGAGGAGCTGCCAGGATAGCCAACAACCGCAATGACTTCCCTAACATCTCATCCGTCGGACCTAACTGCCGTGAGAATCAGGTGAACTTCCAAATAGGCCAAAGCGGCACGAGAAACTGTAGTCCACGGGGATCGTGGTACATGGTGACGAAGGTCATAGACTGCCTAAGGAAAGGTTCACCTTAAAAACTAGACTGAGAAAAGAAACATCCAGACTTATGTGAAACACCGTGAAAATTTATTGTAAATTTTACAAACCCCTAGCCTGGTTCGGAGGGTTTCTATCGGCTAATCCGCAAGCTAATAAATAATCAAAAATAAAGAGCAGGTCCCTACCTGAGAAGTTACAGTAAACCCTCGCGAAAGATCTGTCTCACATTAATAAAGCAACAACAGCAACACTAGGAAAATGGTACGACGCAAAACCCTAGGTCAAGTTACAAGATCAAGCTAATATCAGAATTTACATTTAACAGGGAAGCAAAACAAATCTAAGTTAGGATGATACCATCTCCACATTTACATCTAACGTTAATTCATCTAGCTAAGTCCCATCAATTAATAACAAATTTTACGGCGGTGACGTCCGTAATATCAAACAATTACATTCAAAGCTAAGTGATCAGCCATAGAAAAAAAAACATCTAAGTCATTCTTAGGAACTAAGTGCTAGTTACTACACAAAAGGGTAACATAGAGGATTCGTACACTTTTACATTAATAAGTAAATAAATAAGAGACCACAGTTTTATTCAAATGCCTGCCTACACCTTGGTTTACTGTTTGTAAGCCATAGTCATCTAATGTGTGTAGTTGCGGTGACGACTGCGTAGTGAAGACTACGTCTAACATCGTATGGCTTGCGCTCCACCAGCTACGAACTCAAGGTTCGAGCAAGCTTCGGTCGCAACAAAAAGTGTCAGCTGGTCTAAAGTCATTTCCTCCAGGAAATACCTTCATTAGCACGGCTATGTCAGCAGGTTCCAAATGCAAATGAACAAGGTTAAGCAGAAAGGATTCGTTAGTTAGCTTTTGTTTACCAAAATTATGCGTTTTATTATTAAGATGTCGGTTTAGGTTATCGTTGGTTTATAGCGAATAATACTGACAAGCCTGGGCACGGAGTGTCTCCCTTGAGATCATCTCTGCCAAAAAGCCTCGACTCAAAAGTTGGAATACAATCAACGAGCAATAACAATTCGGACACACAATAACACAAGTTACCAGCGGCGCAGAGCTCACGTTCAATAACTCTGGGATGGGCCTGGACACACGCAGTTACCCTCCCTAGATATCTGGTCCACGGGAACAAACCCGGACATGGTACACAAAAATACCTTCATACATGAAAAACCTCCCTAGCGGGGCTAGCCTACAACGTACTATAGAAAACCTGACATAACTGTACTCGTCAAAAACAACGGTACACGCAACAGCGTTTAACTAAGAAATGACAATCTACAGAACATATGATCAGATACAAGAATGGACACTGGGTTCCATGAGCTATAATTGCAATGAAAGGGAAAGTGAATGCTAAAAGCATTCTGTCCTATGTTATCAGCAGTCCGTCTCACTCAGAAGCATGCGCTCTCACACGGGCGCTGAGAAGTATTCACAAAACCTGTTCGTCTCGCCGCAGGCTACAGGATTCCTGCGCTGTATGACACAACGCACTAACTAGGCCGGCAATTTAAGCAAGATAATAACTGTACAACTGGCCTCATAATAGTACCTTTACCATAGGTTATAAACCTCGAAGAATATGTGCATAAAAAGCACGCTATAAATCTGAATACAATCACATAACTCTGTCTTTCACATCAAAGACGTTTAAAAGGTAGCAATGTCACTAATTGCTGGAGCTCTCTGCTCTCAAAGATAAAATACACTTCAGTAGTTGCTTGTATCAAACATCAAATAAACACGTGTCATCACACTTGACACAACAAAATAATAATTGTGGCGCAAATACCACTCTCTGCTGGATCTGCTTAATGATACGTCGGTAAACAGGGTTCGATGCTAGGCAACGACACAACGTCCCTTTTACTTACAAGGTCTACACATGACCTGGATGGCTTCTGAGCTCATCTCAAATGAAATATAATGCAGTTACAAAACTGGTAATTACAGTCGATTACCCAAATGATACGACTACTCTAACGAAGTCAGGGGCGTAACATTGACTGGCTGCAAAAAATGCAGTTAAAGAAACATGACTATGGCATCAGATTGCCATAACTAGAGTCTGCAAAGACTTGAAAAACACCCCAGATAGGGTTAAGCAAAGTAGCCTCAAAATGACTACAGTCACGTTTAGCAATAGGTAGAAATTGGCGTCCTACGACGTCCATCAAGCTGCACCAGGGTTGACCAAAATGTCAGACCCAAGGGTGACTCACAATCACTGTAGATAAATGACATCTAATTAGACTAAATTACATTCCCTACCTATGAAATGGCTGTCACTAAGTTCGGTTGGTTCACAAACTACACTAATCTAACTATACCACCAGAAACTAGAACAAGGAAGGGTGTACAAAACTCACGATATGAAGGAGCCCACACTTAACTCTCTGTCCAACAACAAGGGTTGAACAAAAGCACCTCTGGCTTTCAGGGTTGGCATCGTCCTCATCAGAACTTCCAACTGGGCTCTCCCAAAGACCAGGGTTCGGTCTGTCCCTGTGGTTGGCCTCGTGAATGGACTGGACATGCCTACGAAAGGCATCCTCGGTTCCTTCCTTCTCGTTTGATGTTCTAGAAGTTCCATCATCATGCTGGTCCCATCCGAGATATCTCCCTCATACCATAATGGTATTAGCCCATGGTCTCGGTCTCGAACATGGTGTTGAAAACGTTTACCACGTGGGTGGTAGAATAAGACTTGTAGTAGTTCATTATTATCACTTGAAAATTACAGTATTCGTCGTAGATATCACAGGCTTTAAATATAACTGGTAACACAGCCTCTACACTTTGCAGATGTAAATGATAAATGGCTATGCACTGTTCTGCGATTCTACACGTGTACAGACGCTACTTTTTCTATCACGTGGCATCCGTGAAATGGGCGTCGTTTTATTATCGATAAATTCACCGTAGCAATTTCTATATAATGTACTTTTATAATTACACTTGTTCAAAGTAATAATTTCACATTTACCTGAATAATTTCGCACCAGACTCTCGGCCCTCCACACACACGTGGGTGTAAAAATATGGTGCTACAGAAATGTCGTAAATTTCACAATACTTGCCAAATAATTCACTATACAATTTGTGTTGATCACTGCACATCAACAACAGTGATTTGTAGTATAATTGTGCTCGATGGCACCTGATAATGATTTCCACGCTGAAAAGCGGACTGTTTGCCCCGTCTAATGCGACGGATATAATAACACGCCTACTCAGGGCGGATTCTCCAGACGTAGTGCAAGGAACTGCGTTCCTCGTGGAAGCAAGTGGTCAAACTAAGTCGTTGAGCGACTACTTACATTCCTATTTGCGTATCTGCAATGATATTACCTTACCTTAAAGTGAAAAAACATTCTCCAAAATGTTTCAATAATGCTGAATGACGAAATGGAATATTCTGAGTCTCGTGGAAAGATAAAATTGATTAATAAGACCTCAGATAAATAATTAGCAGACTTCACCAAAGTCAAAAGTGCGATTCTCCGCTACTTCAAAGAGAATAGTACAAGCTCTCAGCTTCTCGTAGCTTTCTGCGTGTGTTCAAAGGTAGTACATCCCATCATAAATGTGCTGTCGTGAAAAAATCACATGAACCTTGGCTCAGCGGGTTCAGTATAGATGATGGCATATCATGTTTGGAATCTGGGTAGGGAAGAAATTTCCTTTTAGGTTTAATGTCACGGAAATTTCTGACAAGTGTTTTGCCATTTTTCATTTTGCAGTATACTCGGTTTTCTTCAAGTTTGGTTATTGTGTCTTCATTATATAGGTTTCTGGATTTCCTATTTCTGGTTAGAGGGTCTAGGACATATACAGTTTCACCTATTTGATAGGATTGCTAGAAATTGGAATCTTTTGGTTCGGGTTTACTTTCATTTAAGATTTTCAACTGGTTTCATTGTCTCTCAATATATTCATTGCTTTTTGGAGACGAGGAGACACATTCAGAAGTATCAATATGAATCTGAACAAATGGGTAGTCGGCTGTTATAGGACCTTGGTTTGATACCTCGTTAGGATGTCTTTCGTATCTATTCCTCTGACATGAGTTACACTGATTTATTACATTTGTAATGTTTTCTTTTAGGTGTGGCCAATAGTACTTGATACGAAGGTTTTTAAACGTTTCTATAATGCCATTGTGATTTAATGAATGATATTGTTGAATTAACTGTTTCTGTGTTTCTGTACATTCAATGTCCTCTAAAAATTTAGTTGTTCTGATAATTACTAGCTCTGACGTGAATAATTTCTGGCAAGTTCTAATGAATGGGATTTCAAGGGTTAGATCATTAAAGTAAATGGCGTACTTGTTTGAGGTGTTGATTACTTTAAGTAAGTGTTGGTTCAAATCTTGTTGAAGGTTTCTCTGCGTTACTATCATAACGTGTCGTGTGTATTTCTTGAACAGTTTCTGTTCAAGAACCTTAGGGACATTACCATATTTTAAGATAATTTGATTTCGGTTTTGGTTCAAATTACGCTCTGATGTTTTCAGTGTGAAGATAGGATCTTCCTGATTCGAGTGTACGGTTTCATTATCAATTTCGTCTTGATATGTGGCCTCTCCGGGGATGGCTACATTCGAGACTGTTTCGTCGTTCACATTTACTTGTATTCTAGAAAGTGTATCTGCAACGTGATTGGGCTTTCTTTTGTCAAAATCAGATTCTCCTAGTTTTGTGTGGGGATATTCTTGAATGTCACTGTATGTGATGGAGTTCATTTCCGGTGGTTCAGCTAAAATCGGTTCTTTAAACTCTTGACTTAGTTGTGTTTCTGTGGGGTATATGACCTGGTGGTTTTTGGCATCTAAGAGATACATTTCACCATATTTAAAATTTAGAATAGACTCATCTCGTTTCTTGATGTTGACAGGAATCGCAGTGTTATGTGTATCTACTGCGGGTTGAAAATGATTCACTTGCTTATTACTTGAGTGAAAATGGAATGGTATGTCTTTGTTGCCTAGCGTAACTAGGTGCGATTCATAATCTATCTTCGCACCTAGTTTGACAAAATCATCTGTGCCAATTAGCGCATCGAAATAATCATGCCATTGCATAAATCTAAAGTCTACGGGAGTGTCAATTTCATATTCTGAAAAGATAGGGAATTGTATGTTTTCTTCGCCTATCGTTTTCGAATGAACTGATTGTATGCAGAACGGTTCTTGGTAAAGATATTCTGCAAAGTGTTCGTGTGCGACTGTCGGATTCCTTACAGAATTACAAGCACCACTGTCTATTAAAATTTTAAAACCAAATAGAGTGATGAATGGTAATTTTGGAGCATTTCTTATGTTATTTAAGTCTTCGCTTGAGAGGACTGAGCCAAGAGAAAATCCTGACTTTGTTCGTGATTTTCATTGAATGAGTATGGGGATGGGTGGACTGTGTCGTATTCGAACTCGTGTTCGTGCGGTTGTGATTCTTCAAAATATTCTGCCGAGTGTGCCTCCTGAAAGTATTCTGGTGGTACATAGTCACATACGTTCGTTTCTTCTGTGTGCGCATTTACATTCCCTCGGATGGTGGATACACCAGACATAGGCTTAGGATAACTTTGGTTATTAGGTGTGAAACGTTGGCCTATGTTATTTGGCGTAGGATAAGGTCGATTCATTGGTTTAGAGGGTTGTTGGTTCTGTGGCTTGAAAGTCGATGGGTTCGGACCTTGAAAGGGTCTGAAGTTTGGTAGTGGATTAGGATTCATAAATTGTTGGTTAGGTTGGTTGGAGAAAGAACGTGGTTGAGGAAAGTAGTGGCTTTGTGGCCTTGGATATGCAAACGGATTGTGAGCAGTATGGTTTAGTGGTTGTGTCGCTTGATTGTATCTGTTAGGTGGTCACTGTATGAATGGTCTGTGACTGGCATGGTCATTTGGAGGATGTTTCGGTGTCCCTCTCAATTGATCCATGTAATTCTCGTGTGCTCGGTCATTATCGTAAGTCCAGCAATGTCTCAGTGCTGTAATGGGTTTTGAGATCTATCGACTATTAATAATAAGAAAAGCGCTCCGCTAGTTGGGCGTCATTTGTAATGGTTTTGTGTACTTAAACTTGCCTCACTTGTTGGGCGTTATTAATATGGTTAATGTTAATAAGAAAAATGTTAATATGCAAAGCTAATTATTTAAATTGTCGTCCACTTTTGGGTGATCAAAATGAAACATTTAATTGTGTATTAATCTAATAGTGTACCTGTATTGTTGTCAGCTTCACTAAAAAAAAGTACATAATGTGTAGTACTATGTGTAGCCAGGGCGCCAGACCATTCATATATCATGGTCAAAATAATATATTAAACCTCGGTTAAACAGAGGTAGTGCATCGAAATTCCTATCTCCAGCCGTAGTGAAACTTACGTAATCTAACCTTACGATAATTAGTTCAGGAGTATGGTGTTGCCTTATAGTAATTTCTAGCTACTAAAGGAAACCAGTCAAACATTTGAATTTAAAAATGAATTTAATATATAAAAACAACAAGTGCAAAAAGAATAAAATACTAAAGATAATAATAATAATAAATTTAAATGAAAGAATCTACTGAATTTACTTGTATTATGGGTCTTGATTGGAAATTGGAGTATACTGAGTTAATTGAATAAAATATAGATTGAATTTAATAAACATGAGAGCCTTCTGATTTGACTGGAGTGAAACTGTTTTAAATCGCTCACCGCATTGAAGATCTTTGTAGTTGGATTGTTGCGTAGAGAGTTCCTGATGTTCCTCAAAGTAATTAATTTATATGTGGATGACGGAATAAATTCCAAAAATCATCCCTGTGACAATAGCCTCGTACACAACCATGTCACAGTTTGATGAGACATAATGTCTTATCAAATTCACATACTTAAATAGTCAACTGTCTAGTTTAGCACTGCGTTACAGACTCCATCTCGCTACAAGTTCCACTCTTCTCCAGCAATTCAATAATAATAATCACCTTTCAGTTGGGCGGCCGTCATATATATATAACGTTCCCAGGTAAGGCACGTGCCCACCCCCACTTCTGAAGTCACTAGGCAATTTGCACGCCTTTCACATATCAATAATGACAATACTTCTTTGTGGAATTTCTCGGGAGGTCCAGCCCACCTTTTGTATAAAGTTGCAAAGGACTCATTCATCGGCCCAGCATTGTTAGTGGCAAGTCTTCTTAGAATCCCTTCTTAGTATGATTTGTATACTGGTAGAATACTTGATGTGAAATACATAAGTGTCTATTTATGTCATTTCCAAGAAGCAGTGGATAAGCCGCCCTTCTACGAACAACCCTCTTCTCCTCTTGTTCGAATTTTCTTCAGAAATAATATTCAGTCAAGCGTCTAACTTATTTCAAATATAATGTGTATCGCTCCAAGTCCTTTCAATTGCCATAATATTCTACATTACCGCATAATAATAGATATAAACATATTAGTTGACATAATAACTAATAAAAGGTAAAATGTAAAATTAAAAAAATATTTATAGTAATAATAATAATAATAATAATAAAATATACAAAATTATTTCATTCTGGTCACAAATTGGGACCATCACAGTGCGTGACTTAAATCTGTGATTTGTGTATAGCGCAGATATGCTCGGTACGGCTCTAAGATTCCGGCTTTGAAAGTGTTTAAACTCAGATCGTCTAGCTCTCTTAGTTTGAGCTCTAAGATCTGATCCCTGTAGTTTAATTTGCATAAACTTTTACATTGTAAGACTACAGTGTCTAGTCTGTCGTGATAATCTGTGTAAGCCTCACTTCTCTTTAGGAAGCAATTCGAAATTTCTTGAACTAACAATCTTTCATGTTTTACGTCACCAAATTTCCTGATCAGTTTTTCTTTAAATTTCTCATAACTAGAGTTTGCATCCAGATCTAAAATAGTACTAGCTTCTCCTTTTAGTTTCGATTTGACAACATTAAATAAAAAATCATTAATGGTGTTGGCGTTGGGAACTGCATTAGGTCTCCTGTGAGTATTTAAGAAACTATCACATCTTGCAAGAAAGTAGTGTAGACTGCAAGACGTACTTCCATTAAATTCGGGTAGCAATTGTATTTGAGCGTACTCAAATTTTGATATCAATTCTGTCTCAGGCATTGTGATTTATTATAATTAATTAATTGACTAATTAATTGGATAATTGAAAATTATTGATTTATTATTATTATTTAAAATTTATTTAATTCAAAAGAACAGTGACGTGTGGAAATCCCGTTTAGATTTTCACGAATTCACTCTCTTTTGAAAAGAAAATAGTATTAATTATTTATTATTACTATTACATTGAAAGATTAATGATATGTGGATATCCCGATTAGATTCTCCATAATATAAGCTAGTAAAATGATATTTATTCTGAAATGAGAATGATGATTGATGATGATGTTTTTGTTTTGTTTATAAAAAAGGTTTAGTTTCAATTTTAATTCAAAAAGTGGATAAAGAGTGTAAGGTCCGCTAAATCAGAACGCACTTTGATTATTCTTTTTGAAAGGCACAAATATTTATTATTATGTATTTATTATTTGTTTTAATTTATTAATTTAATTCAAACGAAATAACAAAGCAAACTCTGCTAGTCAACGTTTACCGTAATTTGCTTCCGATTGAAAGGCAAGAATTTATTATTTAAATTTTTATTTTTACAAGTATTAATTCAAAATGAAATATGAAAGGCGACGTATCTTTCGATCAAGCTAAATCCTTTTTCATTTGAAAGGCAAAACAAATTTATTATTATCTTAGTATCTATGTTTTTAATTCAAAGAAAATAGTGATATGTGAAAACCCCGTTTAGATTTACACAAACTCACTCCTCTTTTGAGGGGCTAAATGAATTTATTATTATTGCTCTTGTATCAGTTAAGTTAAGAATGAACCATGCTGTTGGTAGCAATATTCAGGCAGTACAAATAAGGTATTTCAAATGTAACTTACAGGCAGGAAATGATGATCAGCTTGGACTGCATCTTCCTTGGTCTGTAGTTGTAGACGGTTGGTTTTTCTTCTGCGATGTCGAGCGAGCGAGCCCCTTTTCAGAGCTGTCGGTGCGCACGTACAGCAGCAACGTACGGCGATAGGCTGTAGTCGAAAGGCGCTGCTTCGATCGTTGGATTCTTGGAGCGTTGTCGGCTTACTTCCTCTCGTTCCGTAGTCGGTTGGTTCTCTTCGGCGACGTCGAGCGATCGAAAGGCCCCCAGTGGAGTTGTCGCTACACTCGTATGGCGATGGCGGTTGGTTGCTACGAAAGGCGCTTCTGGAGCGTTGTCGGCTAACTTCCTTCCTTCAAGCTAGCGTAGTCGGTTGTGGTCGAAAAGGCCTCTAGTGAGGTTGTCAGTTCCACTCCTAACTAGCTGGCTGGCTCAAATGAAATAGATTACTTCAGTAGTTTTCGGGAAGATAACTGGCTTTGCTAGACGAGTGACGAAAGGCGATTCTGGATCTTTGTCTGAACACTTCATCCAACTAGCACGTAGATCTAGTGGCGATCATTTATCTATCTCGGACGGCAGGCCCCCAGTTAAATTACTCGACTCGAATCCCGGACGGGATTCCAGTTAAGTTTGTCGCTTAACAATTATATCGTGGCTAGCGTGCTAAGCTAGGTCCTCACAGGTTCTCACGAGTCTGAGTGATATCTATTTCAAATGAAGCGAAGAGTTCAATTGATATATTTATTGTTTCGACTAGTCACTAATACATTTGAAGTTATTTACAAGTGCCGAGGCATGAAGCCCGACTGCCAACCAGTTCAGGTGGTTAGTCTTAAGATTACTGAGTTACAAGAGACTGGAGCTCTGTGAGTCCAGGGTTTTATTAGAATTAAACAAGTCACATGTCAATCCCTCTAGGTGGGATACAGTACAATCTTACTGGCTAGTTACCAGAGTAGAGGGGGACACACGTGGAAGGGACTACTGGAGGTTTTGGAGTAGGAAACATACGTCACGGAAATATCTGGTTGGACTCTGTCAAGCACGAGACTGTGTCTCATCTGAACCCTGAGCTGTTTTGTAATTACTCATAGCTTGCTAATCACAAGGATATGTGTCATTTGGACCTCGAGTTGTTACTAAATATTATACTGGGAAATTATTCATAGCTGGCAGGGCACGAGTTTGTGCGTCATCTGGACTTTGAGTTGTTATCAGATTATATACAGCTCGAGTCACTAATATTGAGAAAGTAACATACATACTGCCTGTTGTAACTTGGCTGACACACACATTAATGATAATTATAATAATTCAGCTTTTAGAAGCTGAATCTATTAATATTGGTGGTTGCGGGTTCTATTCCCGACGAGGAATATAACTCACATACCAGAATGACCTTCCTCCTCTCGCCGGCTTACCAGCTGGCCTCGGAATGGCCGCTTCAGTCACATGACTAGGGGTGGTGGGGTTGAATTCTCTCCTCTACTTCTCCTCAACGATAGCCAATAACAAACTGTTGTGGCCTAATATGGAAGATAAAAGCTGTTCTCCGCCGAAATAAATAATACTTGATCAAATGATCTCTTCCGTTATCGTAGCATGATATAAAATCGAAGATTTGGCATAAAATTAAATAAAAATATGGAAAGAGAAATAGCGTTTCCATGATGAGAATATTATAAACAGCTCGTTGATTGGCGAATCTTCCAAAAATAGAGTAACTCGGAGAATAAAAATTCCTGGCATCCCAGGGTCGGTATACTCGTTGTCAAGCTCAAAAACGATCGTTGGATTCCGATCCAACAACCTCTACCATTAGGCATAGGGGTAATCAAACCACATGGTAGACTTCGGTCACAATACATAGCTAGGAATTTCATCTCTGACCATCATGATGCACTTCACCATATGAGAGGTGTTGCCATTTGTTGTGCTATATATCTATTTTTCCATTGATGCCGTAACTTGCAATCTCGTCGAGAATTTCGGTTTTCAAGTTGGTAGGGGTGTGACGTTCCAGCAGATGCATTACACACAGGCATCGCAATAATATCCTGGCATTCTGATAGTACTGGATATCCACCCTAAGATGGACATGGCAAGGCTAGCTCTCCCAATGACACATGTGAGCGTAGAGCGACTGTTCTCCAGTCTTAAAATTATTCTGACTGTTTTAGTCGCATGTGTTATTCTCAGGTTTAGAGTGTGGAAACAATCGTGTTGACTGACTGAAAAGCATTAATTTCGATTACTAAGGCAACACTGAAAAATGGCTATCTACACGATAATTACCTTAAATGTCTGTCCGCATGGCGCAATAGTCTTCTTGATCGCTATGGAACAGGTGGAGGTACTTGTTGCTCTATTGTACACAATGTAATGCGTTATGAACGTTAGGGAGGGCCGGCCCCGAATACGAGATGCAGTCGACAACGATGATGATGATGATTATGATATCATAGCGCAGCGCTTGCTAACTATCTTCGACGCCGATGATGATTGGTGACCATTGAATGACTCACGGAAAGAGTTGTCATCTAACGTTGCTGTTCCGGCACAGCAGATTCTGCAGTTGGTCTACGCTAAGACTGTTGCCAACGTCGGGACTTTGAACATCACTCCGAAAAGACTTTAACTGTCGGACAAGGTCACCGGGGGATTATCTGCCACAGATAACCTTCCCGACTTCCCATACCTTCGAACCGACACGTACTCAAAATAGCAATCACTGCTTCTAAACAGTTGCAGGCTTTATCAAAATTACCATATGTGTCTGCCACAGGCTTTACTTCGACACTCTGGTGGTGTCAGCTCACATTATTCTATACTTCCAAGATTGTATGAAAATCGTTGCAATTGTTCACACAAATAATTCAGAAAATATGTCAATTTTCAGTTGATGGACTGAATTCGTTGATTATACACAGTACAATAAATATTTCGCATTCACACATTTCACTCGCGGCCTCTCCACAAACATGTGACCGTATGGACTTTCACGTCGTCGTCAAGTTTTACAATATTCATGAAAATATCACTTTCCGCGCAAGTTAGGTACAATACTTGTACAGATAATGTCATAGTAACGCGGTATAGAATCAACGCGTACATCCTCGATACAATTAGCAAAAATAAATAACCCCAATAATTTAAATGACCCCACATTCATGGAGAATTCACCCCTCTTTACACTACTAGAAAACAACCCCCGTCGGAAACAAGACACAACCTAACGTGTTACCCAAACTAGATAAGCGATTAATAAGGGATACATGTTATTGGATCAGGATGTACGATGTAACTTCTCTTCAATAAACCAAGGCTGGCCTTAACGGCAGTATTAAAGAATCCGGGACATTTTCATTTGACCGTTTGCGCTTGGATATGGCTCTTTAGCTTATGCATGGCGAGAATGAAAACTGGTCTTTAATATTTGAAGATGTCCAGTATACAGTAACATACACCACATTAGGAAGACTAGACTTGGCAACACACAGTTATATTTGTTTCATGACAGACACATGGGAATGCGAGAAGGGGAAAGCCCAAAAAGATAAGGGATCCTCGCGCACAGGAAACTCCCCCAAGTTGAGAGCAGACAGTGACGGAGTTAACTGCTCTCATCAGGACCGCGTACGACACAACCAGATAATTAGCCTGTACAATAAAATCTGAACTGACCATTTAACAAAAATCACATATTCACACTAAGCAAGCAAATTTGGAGGTCTATCACCACTTTCAGTATCTTAACAAAACATCACATAGACTATAACAAATATTGACTAGTTGCATTATTTTAACAATAGTGCAATTAAATAAGTGTACATATTGTAAATGCTTTCATCCATACTTTTAGACATATATTTAATAGCCTAAGTGTAATGGGTCTGATAATGATCGCTTGACGATCGAAACTGGTCATCCAAGTGTATTTATTAATCTTATGTATTTTTTTCTTCAGGATTAGAGAATTACCCATCACAATTGGCTAAATCGTGTTAGTCGTCTAACCTAGCAGCGGCCAATGGTTTTGTCCAGACAGTCGTCTAATCTTGTAGCAATCATTCGTTTTGCCCAGACCGTCGTCTAGCTAAGTAGTGACCATTGGCTTTGTCTCACCTTGGCTTTAGAAGAGTACAGTGAAACTTTTTCAATTAAATTAAAAAGCTAAAAGTAATTTATGAACATTCGTAACTCACCGCCAAACCTCGCACTTGAACGCATGTGACTATATCGGCATGTAACGACGCACTGTTTGAAACCTCATACAACTGACCAATATTGCGGCAATTCAAGCCACACCATCAATCAAACAAACAAACAAACAAAAACGTCCTCACCTCATCCGTGACGTATTCGACTACTCTATAAATTGCCCCTAATCACGTACGTATCGCGTTATATACTTGAACCCAAATATGTTTTGCTTTCTGCTCAATTTCCATTGAATGAGTTTCCAATAACAACTTACGCATTTTCTTTTTACTGAGATTTTTGTCCACGTTTCAGTGCACTTACGGTAAACTTCGCATGAGCTCACTAATTATAATGAAATGAAAATCCACAGCCTGCTTCCAGTCTCCGACTGGGTCAGGAATGGAATGAATGAAGCCCCCATCTAGCGGCGAGGATATGGACTGTGCCGGCTGCCGAGGCCTGACGCACTCCTCTGGGGCAATGAGTAAATGAATGACAGATTAAATGAAATGACAGTGGAGAGTGTATCTGGAATGAAATTTTGACAGGGAAAACCGGAGTACCCGGAGAAGAACCTGTCTGCCTCCGTTTTGTCCAGCACAGATCTCACATGGAGTGACCGGGATCTGAACCATGGACCCAGCGGTGAGAGGCCGGCGTGCTGCCGCCTAAGCCACGGAGGCTTACACTAATTATAATAATAATAATAATTATTATTATTATTATTATTATTATTCTCTATCATCACCTTTCAGAATATAACGTGTTCTCTGCACACGTAGTAGATATGAATGGCGCTGTACCTAATTACAAAGCTCCTGAATAAGAGACGGTACTTTATCACAGTGGCGACGGAAATTGCGACAGAAGCGTATGTCGTAAGTGAGCGCTCACACGACATTATCAGTGATATGAATCATTGCGACTTTCCCTTCAAGCCTAGCTTCTATGTGAGGTCGGTTAGCGAGACTCGCGTAGAGACTAATGGCACAGTTAATATGCGGGCCTAATCGTCTAAGAGAGACCTAAAACTTCCTGTCTCAAATAATCTTCGCACTCATTGAATTCTGATGTATCATCGACGGGGCAGCACAGCGTATAACGCGCACGATCATTGGGCCAGGCTATCTCTGGACTTGGAGAACAAATTGATTAAAATCCCACCCACACTTTGAATAGTTATCCATTGTTTCCCAATGTCAATTCCAGGCAAATGCTGAGAAATTGGCTTCTAATACGTTCGGCTGCTTCCTCCCAACCCCCTGCCAAATTTCAATCTTCATTCATTTAATATGTGCTAACTCCAACTGGCTGCGTGGCGCAGTGGCAATATTCTCGCCTGCTGTTCCCAAGGTTGCAGGATCTAATTCTGGTGTGGTAAGTTGCCAGTTTAGGGTTCTCAAATGTGAGTCCACTTCCTGGTGTAGCGGCTAGCGTTCTTGGCTGTCACCCCGGAGGTCCGGGTTTGATTCCCGGCTCGGTGAAGAAATTTAATTCTGGTCTGAGGGCTGAAACGGGGTCTACTCAACCTCGTGAGGCAAAACTAAGGTGGGTTTGATTTCCACCTCAGCCATTATGGAAGTAGTTTTCCGTAGTTTCCCACTTTTACTCCAGGTAGGATCCTGACTTAAGGTCACGGCCGCCTTCTTCCTAATCCTCACCTTAAGTACATATACACACGTTTATACAGCCATTACAATAACGCAGGTTACCAGAGAAAATTTCACACTTGCCCAAGTACATGGGGCTAAATGGCCACGATATCCAAGCCCTTCAAATGAAACAACAACCTCAATGCGAGGGGCTGTGTCTGTAGATTAATTCGCGCGTTAGAAATCTCGTTCGGGGCAAAATTCCGGCACCCTCGGAGTGTCTGAAAGCCGCAGACGTTAAAAGGAACGTAAAACCAATAACATTACTATCCTCTGATTAGATTGACGTCAGGGAAGGCATCAAATCAATTCGCCATCACATCCCCAGGGTCGACTTGTTCTGAGAATTCAGGAAGACAGTTGTTTGTAGTGTTACTCCACAGACAAGGTATATTGGTATTGCGTTGCCAAAGTACAACCTCGACTAATATAGTTAACTTCAACTTTACTCATTAAACTGAGGTAGAACTTCCAGCAGCCGAGCGCTCATAGAAAGGGGAACAACGGATAGAAATGCAATGAAATCTGATACATCAGTACCATAATGTAAACACTCCACTATATAATATGGACAGAAAGTGTAATTTAACGCACAACGCTAATTTATATACACACCTCAATGAAGTTTGTCCGCTTCGTTGCACAGTGGTTAGCATTATCGGCTGTCACTCCTTATGTCCGAGTTCAATTCCCGGCCCTGCCAATAAATTTTATTCTTCTCGGAGGGCTGGAACGGGGTACCTCAACCTCGTGTATCAAAACATGAGAAGAGGTGGGTTAGATTCCCACCCCAGCCATCCTAGAAGTAAGAGCAAATTCTACCCTTTTTCAAAGTGTACACGAATATACTTGAAATTTTAATACGATAGTTCTACAATTTCTGTTGCTGCATTCTACCTAGGTATATACCATTGTCTCATTAAACGACAAAGGAAAGCGCTTTGTCCATCATGTTTTACTGGTGGGCGTCTCAAGTCACGTGGATCTAGTTTGAGTGCCTATGGTCCGCTGCGTCATCGAGCTATAATGCCTGATTGAACACTGGCCTGAGATTCGATAACAGTGCTCTACGTTCCGCAGTTGCGGCCCCATGCTTGCAGCGAGCAGTTGCGTTGCACACTGTGTTTTCTGGCGAACAATATGAACGTAGCTAATCGCTATATTCTATAATTTCATTTATTTTATATTTTCTTTCGTGGCTAAAGAGCCAGTTCTAACTTGGACATATTTTTAATTATTTTTGTGTGAATTCATTTAAAAAGGGCATACAGAAAAAAAAATACAGTTAGGATCCGCACAGACACCCATGCCCTAGGCCAGGCTCGAGCTGGCAGAAGCGCATCGTTCAATTTTAGAGCCACACTTACTGGCCCTGAGTTACATCTGCCGGTTGTCACTAGATGTTCTGTGAGTCACCGATAGATTTCTTTCTACAATCCGGGCGAGATAAATTGACTCCCCAGGTCAGGAATGTACGTAAATTGCCTCTTTTGATTCAGAACGGTGTACGTAAACTGCCTACCGTGATTTGGAACAGTGTACGTAAATTGGCTCCCGGGATTCAGAACGGTGGGCGTAAACAGCCTCCTGGGATTCAGAACAGTGTACGTAAACTGCCTCCGGAGATTCAGAGCGGTGTACGTAAACTGCCTTCTAGGATTCAGAGTGATGTACATCAACTCCTCCCGAGATTCAGAGCGGTGTACGTAAACTGTCTCCCGAGATTCAGAGTGGTGTACGTAAACGGTCTCCCGAGATTCAGAGCGGTATACGTAAACTGTCTCCCGAGATTCAGAGTGGTGTACGTAAACTGTCTCCCGAGATTCAGAGTGGTGTACTTCAACTGCTTCCCGAGATTCAGAGTGGTGTACGTAAACTGCCTCCCAAGATTCAGAACGGTGTACGTACACTGCCTACCGAGATTCAGAACAGTATACCACTCCGTGCTGAAGGTATTCACAGTTGTCAATTTTAATGTTCTAACAGTTCGCACAGCCACCATCTTGAATGTATGGAGTGTCTGTTCTTTTAATTTGGCCATACAAGGCCGCATATACGGTCCTATCGTGTCACTTACAGAATTTTAAGCCTATTTTCATTTTTGAAAAAATTAGGCTTATGCAATCACCTTTAGCCTGTGTGTGAGTGTGTACGTATACGTGTGTGTGTCCCCCCTAATAAATTAAAAACGGCTGAAGCGATTTCAATGCAACTCGGTAAGTGCATACTACTACCTCGTCCGACCTCTATCGTGTCTTTCACATTTTCATACGTTTCACTAATGCAACATGGTTGCCGCGCGAAATATTTCATTGGCATTCTATATCTCCGCAACAGTTACCGATATCACCGTGAAATTTTGCACGGTGATAAAGGGCACTACCACAAGTTCAACTATTTGACTTTCAACAACCTGTAAGTACAAAAACAAAATGGCGGCTATGCGAAGTTGAAACATTAATATTTTCTCGTGATTTAACCATCTGAACGAAGTGAAACCTGGCACGGTAAATGTTTATACAAATTTTAATCCACTGAAATGTATTATAATACAATTATTTTCTTAAGCTCGAGATGGCGGCTGTGCAAAAAGTTTTAATTATTTTTTATTACTTGTGTCCTATTCATGCGATGGAAGTCAACGTTTGAATAATGAACTTACGCTATAACGATTATCCAATGGTACATGACACTATGGCCTACATATACATTATAACAATCCAATATGATGGGCATCCGAAATATTTAGACGGTTCTCAATATCTACGAATCTGTTACAGCAATCAAACTGAAATTTTGTATGTTTATAAAAGCTTTTAACATACGTTCACCTATGGGACTTTCAATAACCTGATGAGCACAAAACTAACATGGCAGCAACGCGAAATTTAAATATTTAAATGGACTCTCCTCCAGACATTTCATCTGAACACTTTCAAACTTTGCACGGTATATCTTCATACAACCCTCAATATATTGCCGTCTAATTAATTTGAAGTTTTAGAACGTAAAACTGGCGGCTAAACAAATTCCTTAAAATATCGTTTTTATTTCTCGGGTCCTTGAAATTGAAATGTAGCTTGGCATAATGAACAATAATTAGATTATTCATTTGCTAGCAAATAGTTCTATAGCCTATGTACGAAACACTCCAACATGGCGTCCATACAGTATATTTTACCTGTGCACAATATCTCCGAAACTATATAAGCAATCATACTGAATTTTTATGGTGATAAAGGAATATAAAATAAGCAGGCCTACATACTGTATTTGTGACTTCATTATGAGCTTAGTACGTACAAAGACATATCATGTTTAATTATTTTCAAAAATTCAAGATGACATCAGTTCGAAATTTTAAAACCTTGCTTTTTATTATAGGCCTACGTGCCCTATTCAAACGATTGAAAAGGAGATTCGTATGATAGGTTATTATAATAATCATAATCTAATGGCACAATATTCTGTACCTTAATTTTCGTACATCAGAGAAGCCGTGCATTTGATATTACTTAAATTTAACTCCCGTGACGCGTTACAGAAAGATGCCATCTCGCGGGAGGATCTTATCTACCGATACTGAAAATTATATATTCCAGCACATACATTCTCAATTTAATGGTGTTGGTGGTTACATAAATCGTATATCAAAAGCTACCTACAGTAGTATAAAGTGCCCGTTTATACCTAAGTCTGGACGCGCACATATGCATTTTCAACAAAAATCAGTCAGAACGAGAATCATAACATCCCAGGGCGCCATATGGGTTAAAGTGAGTACAATAACACAAAAACAATTGCTTTAATGATTTTCGGCTCGATGCAACAATAAGGATAGAAGGAGATTTTCTGAAAATAACAATCCGTAAAATTATCTCATTTTATTTAAAATGTTAAAACGTTAACGAAGAAATGATAAAAAATAGCATAATGGATGCATGACGAATCATACATTATATACACAAATTTACAATTTCACCAACACATGAACACTAGGCATTTGAAACGAAAGTCAAATTAATAGTCCTGTTGACTTCGCTCAAAAGAATTATTTACTATCGTAAGGTTTGTCAGTGCAAATTTAATTATCCATCCTGATTCCTAACTTTAAGTATTCAAACGTTGAAATGAAATATTATCAATCAATGAAAAAATATCATTGTTTTTGTTTGTCTTTCAAATAATAGCAGAAAATTAACTAACACTTTGTCCAGGAATCAGTATCTCAAAATTGGTTCAGAAATAAAGTTACAACGATGAAAATAACACAATATTAATTACATGGACATTCGAGCATGGATTCGAAGGACTTCGATAAACAGAAAAAATATTTATTGTATCATCTGTTCTCGATCCAACAGTAATATTCTGAGTGCTTGACTCAATTAGCAATATTATGGTCAAAAATGTATTATTAACAAACTATCAACTCCTGTAAATCTGGATTTAAACATTCAAATATTTAAATATCAATTGGAAATATTATTTAGAAAAATTATCACAAAAATAATATTAGTTGATGCTATTATCAAAGTTACAATTCTTTTGACAGAATGTCAAAAATGTTAATCATCAAATTAATTTGCAGAATGTTTATGTTCTTAACAGGATCACAAATATCCTCTAAATTGTAGTGGTTGGATAGGAAATAACAGTTTTAATTTATTTACACCATCGGCCCATTTGATTTAAATGTGTCAAAAATCACATTATAATAATTAGCATCTAGACAACGGTAAAGTCTTCTCATAATGAAATAACAAAATTCCAGTCTAACAATTACTAGAAAATATTTATAGAACACGTGGGCAAACTGTGGATTGACATGATGGTTCCATAATATAACCCACGGTTATCAATTCGACGAAAGTGTTGCTTACAAAAATATTTCAACTCCCATCATTATTTCAAAGTCATCCAACCTACAATATGGTTGATGCTCCATTATAACAACCTCATTCCGGCGACTTAAAATGCACAATCAGAATGGCATATTCAACTATTTCCACACACACAAAATTTCTTCCCAAATTATACATAATAATCAAGCCTTTGCTTGTTACTCCAACTGGGAGATTCGTAAGGTAGTAAGCTCCTAAATGAGTTTATGGTAATTTTACCATCAGTTTAAACATTAATTATTCCACAACGTGTCTATTTCTAGCCAAACTTTCTATCACAAGACGTTGCTCAAAATGATATTATATTGATACAAACTCTAGTAAACCCCTAATTTATTCATGCTATATGCTTCCCGTATCATTACTTTCCGTGTCTTTCAAAAGATTTAATTGCATAATGCAAGTGTAAAATGTTCCCATAGGATTATTCTGTTAGTTGAATGTGGGCATGCGTTAACAACTAGCCTTTGGGAAAACAAGCCTCCGATCTAGCAAACTATTTTAAATATCAACTTTATAAATCACACTACATGATATGATTATTAGAAATATAAATCATAACTATTATTATCATCTCTTGAAAAATATTGAAAATGAGTATTATTAAATCAGCATTATTATTATTATTATTATTATTCCACAAATGGAATTTACGTTGCTAAACTGATCAGGAAAAATCATCCTCGACTTCTTAAATATGGATAAAAATCCATTCCTCAAATTAAATTTATTATTAAATTTACAGTTACGACGGCTGATGACCGCGATTGGAAAAAATAATTTCAAAATCAAATAAATGCTCGTTTTGCTCGTCCATTAATTCAAATCATTAACTTCTCATGTCTGAGTTCAAAAACGGTTCAGATCAAGGCTTCCAAATGCCTTGAAAAAATATTTGCAACAGCAAAATATGGCAGAAAATATAAATGTGTGTTGGCAAGACTGTAGAAAAATGAGAAATTCCAGCTAACTACGCATAAGAATAATGCAAAATGTAGCTTACATTATTTTAGATCTTATGTGGATAATCTGGTCTGAACCCGATTATTTCAGTCTTCTGTCCCCATTTGGAAACGTACGTAAAATCCCGTATCGGCCTCCATTACATACCCGCAAAAATGTCTAACCAGGCATAGCGGTATTCATACTCGTTGCCTGAATATCTTGATGAAAACTGTCTATAATATTAGCTGCTTCAACAGCTAAAGTAATCTTCTTGATAGGGGTAAGATCGAAATGATCCACGATGCAAAATTACCAGTAATAACTTGACCCAACTGTGATGAATTCAGTACTATCAATACTCTGACAATCTTATTCAGCACCGGTCCAAGTTCTGATGTTCAATTCCCTGGGCAGAGTTTCTCACTCTCCAGACAATGCTAAGCATGCTGGTTTCCCTATGTCGGCTAAATGAACTGGACGTGCAAGACTGGTATGTGAACAGTACTGACTTATCTTGTTTGGTCAAGTGTTATCAAGACAAAAGCTTGTTCTGGTCATTGGATGAAAATATTCCAAGTTTAAATCTTAGTGGACAGTGGAAAGAAAAATATAGACTAAGTCTATCATATGTCCGTGTAGCAGTAATAGTTACCAATGTTCTGCCACAAAGTCAATCACCTCAGTGATAACTTACGATGAATTTCACTAAAACTTCCAAAAGTTTTCGAAGTACAGTAGCCATGTACTGTCGTAGAATTTCACTACGTCCTAGCGACTGCGTGCAAGTAAAAACGTAGAGTATTGCAACCATGTGCGCGATGATAATCTGAAGTATAACGATGTTCGGAGCGACGTGATATGTCTAGCGACAGGGCGCTTACGAAGAAGTGACATCCATAGTGACGGAGCGCCTATGGAGAAGTGAACATATTTGAGTGGTGGCTGCCAGCTCTTATATACCCAGCGGACGGACTTCTCTACGTCACAGTGTGACCTCGGCTAAAATTAAAACATCTCATATCTCAGCTTCCGCTCGACAAATTTTTTGAAATATAGCACGTTTTTCTTCCTTTGTCCGTGCCAGTAATTTGTTGTTAGTCTCATGTTTCTGCTCCACAGGAAAATATTTTACACAAATATAGCCTCGACTCTGATAACCTTGCTACGTCACTCAGCTATGTCTTGGCTGCATAACGCTTCTAAATGCTTCTTAGAAGGATTGGCGCGCGCTATTCAAAACCTCAGATCTGGACTTAGCATCTGGGCCTGTGCTCTCAAATCTGGGCAACTGGATTTGGGCACATCCACCCTACACATAGCCAAAAAAAAATTGATTTATTTTTATTTTTCCTATTCACACTTCAAGCTACCTGGTTCTTGAATAGTAAACTTTCAAATTCGATGAGGTGTAAGTTCCCGCGATGTTACCAGTTCGTGTGTCGGCTACCGTATAAAATCGGGTGGTGACCTTCGTCATCCAAAATATGTCCCAAAAGTTTAAATTCCATTCGACAGAATTGACATTTCCCTCGGTGTTTTTCTCTTCATTTCCCTCGAAGTTTATTTCTTCGGTATGCTGAAATCGTATTGTCACATTGCTTATGTCAATGACAGCTTGATATATCTGTATGAAATCTGCTACCAGGATCATATCAAATGCAATATCCTTCATCACGACAAACACATGTCGAAAATCATGTCCTCAAATCGTAACACATAAATATAACTGAGTTTAGCATAGGGATGTCATGTTTGGGATTATTCCTTGAATCTTAATTCCGGACTCAGGAATTTCTTCTAACTTCTCAGTGAGTTTCCAAAGTACATACAATTTCTCACTTATAAGACATAGCATTGCACCAGTATCAATTAAAGTATCGACTGGCTTGCCGAATACTTCGCATGATATAATTGGCAATCTAATCCTCGTTCCCATTTCTTTACGCTCATGATTATTTTGTATCAGGTCATCATCCTCTGCTTGCCACTTGATGATTCTGGAAGTGAAAGTTGTAATTCTCCTATCTGCTATTTGATATTTGACGTTTTTGTTTTCTTTGCTCTTGGATTTCTGTAACCCTGATGTACCAAGTTCACTCTGTTTCAGCTGTTCCATGAACTGTTTATTCTCTCGGTGTCTCTCCCCCAAGTTTTTCCTCGTTTCCTGTTTGAACTCCTCATTGGATTGTCTTGGATTTTCGTTTCTTGGGTAGAAGCCATTATTACTTCCAAAGTACCTTCTCTCTTGGTATCTTCCTTGGTTTCCTCTTGGTCTTCGCCAACGACCTCTATAATTGTTCGTACCATCGGGTCTCGTATATGGTTTGTTCTCATATGACCTATAGTTGTTTTGGTTCCATCTTCTTCTCTCTGGATCCTCCCTAGGAGTTTTCTCTTCTTGATGATCTCGAGGTGTCTGAGAATATCTGTCAGCCATAACTGCAAATACCGTGTTGTCATTCTTGCTACCCTTCTGATGGAAGAATTGTGCTTTCGTGTGATACAGCTTTTGTAGAACTTCATCAAATTGTTCCATGTTATAGATGTCCGCAGCTATAAGCGTTCTTTGGACATCCGCAGAAAATTGTCTGATCAAAGCAGTAATTAATTCGTTATCTGGCATAGGCGGATCTAAATGTTGCAGTTTAGATAATTGCCCTGCAAAATATGCTGAATAACGAGTAGGTTGAGAAGTAGAGTATATTTGGAGTAAAGCTCCGCTCTCACCTGTTGTTGAGTTTCTGGAGACCAGAATTTCTTCAACAGTCCTCTAGCAAAAGCCTCATAATTTTTCAGAGTGGATCTAAAGGCCCTAAACCACGTAAATGCGGGACCATACAAAAATTTCCCTATTACTCTTATTTCCCTTTCTTTGGAAATTTTAGAATCCTTGAGGTAATCTCCTACTTCCCTCAGGAATTCTACTGGTGTGACAATCCCAGTTCCTGAGAATTTTGAAGGTTTATCTTCAATGTTCTTGTAAAAGGTTATAGCAGTGGATTGCATAAACGTTCTAGTCTCTTCCTGTTTATGGGGATTATCTACTTTGCTTACTCCCCCAATATTCATACTAGTAATGGTAGGTTTGCTTTGAGTTTTGGCAACATTCTTTGCTTCCTGCTGGTATTCGAAGAATGTGTCACTAAGCTTCATGATGGTGTCTTTGAGTTCAGCATTTTCTTCACCTACTAATTTCTTAAACTCTTCTGTATTATTTTTACTGTGTGAACAATCACCCTGTTTCTGATCTTTAACCTGATTTTTAATATCCGCGATTTCTTTTTGGTTCTCCTCAGATCTTTTCATGATTTCTTCAGTATCTCTCTTAATTCCTTCTGTCTCTTTAAAATTCTCTTTCACATCTGTAGATATCTTGTTCATAATCTCTTCGTGATTCTTTAACGAACTTGTCATATCCACAATGTCTTTCTGAGCTGTCTGGATATCCTTGGTAATAACTTGAACATGTGACGTCAAAGTTTCTCTGATCTCTTTGATTCCGTCTTGAGTCTCTAGTTTAAGTGCGTCTTTGACTTCACTGATGACCGTCGTCTTTATCTCAGTTTTCAACTCTTAGACTACACCTTCCTGAATTTCTCCAACAACAAGTTCCTGAAATTGCTCGGTCAAACGTTGTATGACGTTATTTGCCATATCACTATTCTCTTTGTGGACACGAATTTCTAGATTTATCATATCCTCTCCTACTTTTCTGAGACCTCGCTCGATCCTATCAGCTAATGACTGAGATTTTTGGTCGGCATCGCGAAATTTATCCTCCATCTTACTCGTGTTCAAAGCTAATGAATTTTCGAGTTCATGAGTTTTCTCAATTAGTTTAGATAGTTTACCTTTTAAAGACATTTTAATACATCAGAATTTTCTTTCGTTTTACTTTCTAATGAAACAGAATTTTCTTTGATTTTATTCTCTAACGAAGTAGAATTTTCTTTGAGTTTATTCTCTAACGAAGCTCCTAATGAATCTGAATTCTCTCTCATCTTAGCTTTTAAGTTTACTGTATTTTCCTCTAATTTAGTTTCAAAAGATTCGGTTAATCTAGCTTCCAAAGAATTGGATAATCTAATCTCCATAGAATCAGAATTTTCTTTTAACTTATTTTCCACAAAAGTTTTTAACGAATCAGAGTTTTCTTTTAATTTGTTTTCTAAAGAAGTTCATTTAGTCTCCAAAGAATTAGAATTTTCCTTAAATTTATTTTCCATTGAGTTTTCAAGATTTACTTTTAAAGAAGTGGTCAATCTATTTTCTAGGGCATCTGAGTTTTCTATTAATTTTTCCCTAAAAGTTTCAGAATTTTCTATAAGTTTAACCTCCATTTTGTTACTTTTCTCTATAATTTCTGCCATTTGCAGTTCTGCACATTTCGAGCTCTCCTCCATATGATTTAAGATCCTCATGACCTCATCCATAATTATCACAATATAATTCAAAGTTGGGGGTATAAATGTAGGCAGACACAAAGACTAAGAACGAGAACATAAATTATGCGTATCTACTTGAAATTCTCGGAATAAAATGAGATACGCCCTAATGTCGACGTGATGGAAAAAAATATCTACTATTTAATTAAATTTAAACAACAATATCAAAAAATCTGCAACTTCACAATGTCCTGCATCTCGATTCTAATAAATTGTGTATTTCCAGACTATCGAATGTATACTACAAATTTTACTTGACACCCTAATGGATAAGCCATTATACAGCAATCAAAAAACCATAATAACTATTTCAAAATTTACTTGAGTTAGGTTTCGCACAAATCGGCTTTTCCTATGAATTTATTTATCCATACCAGACATTATCCCATTCCCAAACTATCTATTGAAAAATCACAACTAAATCGGTAAACAATCGACCGAATCGACTCTAAATCTGTCCCCACGTTCGATGCCATCTCTCTCTTCTATCTTATTTTATGTGCCCGTTTAGACCTAAGTCTGGACGACCACATATGCAATTTCACCAAAAATCAGTCAGCTTGAGAATCAAAACATCCCAGGGCGCCATATGGGATAAAGTGAGTACAATAACACAAAAACAATTGCTTTAATGATTTTCGGCTCGATGGAACAATAAGGATAGAAGGAGATTTTCTGAAAATAACACAATCCGTAAAATTATCTCATTTTATTTAAAATGTTAAAACGTTAACGAAGAAATGATAAAAAATAGCATAATGGATGCATGACGAATCATACATTATATACACAAATTTACAATTTCACCAACACATGAACACTAGGCATTTGAAACGAAAGTCAAATTAATAGTCCTGTTGACTTCGCTCAAAAGAATTATTTAAAATCGTAAGGTTTGCCATTGCAAATATATTTATCCATCCTGATTCCTAACTTAAAGTATTCACACGTTGAAATGAAATATTATCACTCGATGAAAAGTATATCACTGTTTTTGTTTGTCTTTCAAATAATAGCAGAAAATTAACTAACACTTTGTCCAGGAATCAGTATCTAAAAATTGGTTCAGAAATAAAGTTACAGCAATGAAAATAACACAATATTAATTACATGGACATTCGAGCATGGATTCGAAGGACTTCGATAAACAGAAAAAATATTTATTGTATCATCTGTTCTCGAGCCAACATTAATATTCTGAGTTCTTGATTCAATTAGCAATATTATGGTCAAAATTTATTA
The DNA here is from genome assembly GCA_946902985.2 of Meconema thalassinum. Lineage (NCBI taxonomy): Eukaryota > Metazoa > Arthropoda > Insecta > Orthoptera > Tettigoniidae > Meconema > Meconema thalassinum. Next base: position 1,239,454,724 of record OX336389.2, on the reverse strand, counting down.
TTAACAAAATATCAACTCCTTTAAATCTGGATTTAAACATTCAAATATTTAAATATCAATTGGAAATATTATTTAGAAAAATTATCACAAAAATAATATTAGTTGATGCTATTATCAAAATTACAATTCTTTTGACAGAATGTCAAAAATGTTAATCATCAAATTAATTTGCAGAATATTTATGTTCTTAACAGGATCACAAATATCCTCTAAATTGTACTGGTTGGATAGGAAATAACAGTTTTAATTTATTTACACCATCGGCCCATTCGATTTAAATGTGTCAAAAATCACATTATAATAATTAGCATCTGGACAACGGTAAAGTCTTCTCATAATGAAATAACAAAATTCCTGGCTAACAATTACTAGGAAATATTTATAGAACACGTGGGCAAACTGTGGATTGACATGATGGTTCCATAATATAACCATCGGTTATCAATTCGACGAAAGTGTTGCTTACAAAAATATTTCAACTCCCAACATTATTTCAAAGTCATCCAACCTACAATATGGTTGATGCTCCATTATAACAACCTCATTCCTGCGACTTAAAATGCACAATCAGAATGGCATATTTAACTATTTCCACACACGCAAAATTTCTTCCCAAATTATACATAATAATCAAGCCTTTGCTTGTTACTCAAACTGGAAGATTCGTAAGCTAGTAAGCTCCTAAATGAGTTTACAGTAATTTCACCATTAATTTAAACATTAATTATTCCACACCGTGTCTATTTCTAGCCAAACGTTCTATCACAAAACGTTGCTCAAAATGATATTATATTTATACAATCTCTAGTAAAACCCTAATTTACACAAGCTATATGCTTCCCGTCTCATTACTTTCCGTGTCTTTCGAAAGATTTAACTGCATAATGCAAGTGTAAAATGTTGCAATAGGATTATTCTGTTAGTTGAAAGTGGGCATGCGTTAACAACTAGCCTTCGGAAAAATATGTCTCCGATCTAGCAAACTGTTTTAAATATCAACTTTATAAATCACACTACATGATATGATTAATAGAAATATAAATCATAATTATTATTATCATCTCCTGAAAAATTTTGAAAATGATTATTATTAAATCAGCATTATTATTATTATTATTATTATTCTACAAATGGAATTTACGTTGCTAAGTTGATCGGGAAAATCATCCTCGACTTCTTAAATATTTATAAAAATCCATTCCTCAACTTAAATTTATTATTAAATTTACAGTTACGACGGCTGATGACCGCGATTAGAAAAAATAATTTCAAAATCAAATAAATGCTCGTTTTGCTCGTCCATTAATTCAAATCATTGACTTCTCATGTCTGAGTGCAAAAACTGCTCAGATCAAGGCTTCCATATGCCTGGAAAATATATTTGCACCAGCAAAATATCGAAGAAAAAAAGTGTGTTGGCAAGACTGTAGAAAAATGAGAAATTCCAGCTAACTACGCATAAGAATAATGCAAAATGTAGCTTAAATTCTTGTAGATCTTGATGTTGATAATCTGGTCTGAACCAGATTATTTCAGTCATCTGTCCCCATTTGGACACGTACGTATAATCTCGTATCGGCCTCCATTATATACCCGCAAAATGTCTAACCAGACATGGCGGTATTCATACTCGTTGCCTGAATATCTTGATGAAAACTGTCTATAATATTAGCTGCTTCAACAGCTAAAGTAATCTTCTTGATAGGGGTAAGATCGAAATGATCCATGATGCAAAATTACCAGAAATGACCTGACCCTACTGTGATGCATTCAGTACTATCAATACTCTGACAATCTTATTCAGCACCGGTCCAAGTTCTGATGTTCAATTCCCTGGGCAGAGTTTCTCACTCTCCAGACAATGCTAAGCATGCTGGTTTCCCTGTGTCGGCTAAATGAACTGGACGTGCAAGACTGGTATGTGAACAGTACTGACTTATCTTGGTTGGTCAAAGTATTATCTAGACGAAAGCTTGTTCTGGACATTGGATGAAAATATTCCAAGTTTAAATCTTAGTGGACAGTGGAAAGAAAAAATATAGACTAAGTGTATCATATGTCCGAGTAGCAGTAATAGTTACCAATGTTCTGCCACAAAGTCTATCACCTCAGTGATAACCTTCGGTGAATTTCACTAAAACTTCCAACACTTTTCGACGTACAATAACCATGTACTGTCGTAGAATTTCACTAAGTCCTAGCAACTGCGTGCTAGTAAAAACGTAGAGTATTGCAACCATGTGCACGAAGATAATCTGAAGTATAACGATGTTCGGAGCGACGTGATATGTCTAGCGGCAGGGCGCTTACGATGAAGTGACATCCATAGTGACGGAGCGTCTATGGAGAAGTGAACATATTTGAGTGGTGGCTGCCAGCTCTTATATACCCAGCGGACGGACTTCTCTACGTCACAGTCTGACCTCGGCTAAAACTAAAACATATCATATCTCAGCTTCCGCTCGATCAATATTCTTGAAATATAGCACGTTCTTCTTCCCTTGTCCGTGGCAGTAATTTGGTGTTAGTCTCATATTTTACACAAATATAGCCTGGACTCTGATAACCTTGCTACGTCACTTAGCGATCTCTTGGCTGCATAAAGCTTCTAAATGCTTCTTAGAAGGATTGGCGCGCCCTATTGCACACCTCAGCGATGGACTTAGCATCTGGGCCTGTGCTCTCAAATCTGGACAACTGGATTTGGGCACAATACATCAAATGGAAAATCTTTTTAAACGTCTGGTGAGTATTTAATTGTAAATTCCATAAGGATATACAAAAATAGGCCCTACAGTTCTTCAGGGAACTATGTGTTGTTACTGTGGCTCGTAATTGTTGACATTTATCTGTACTTAGTATAAAACTAAGTCCCCGATTCTTGGATGTCATGAGTAATCTCGAGAACCCCGGGATGAATTTTAATGCGGTTTTCACCATTCTGTAAAGGATATCTCGAGGATGATTTTTGTAGAAAATAATTTATTTATGATCAAAGGAAGCCGAGCAAAAACGATTTCAGTGAAAACGTCGATAAAAAAACCTGGCGTCCGACTTTTTGTAAGCTTACGCTGGGCAAACCGTTAAAAATATCTAAATACTATGAGTGTAGGAATTGTTCAGCATGAAATGTTCTACAAAAAAGTCCCTGATAGCATATCTTTATCTTAAAAACATTGCCCACTATACGTGTTTTTACGTTTTCATTTCTTCCAAACGTGTCCATTCAAATACTGAGGCGACAGTTGACGAGCTAGCTAAGGGTGAGTCTATCACCCCTGTTACAGCCTCATTAGCGGGCGAACCTATTACCCCAGATACAGCCAGCAGCAAACCGTCGACCATCAGAGAAGGGTGGTTGTGTTAGGAGTTTCCCTCGAAGTGCAACTCGGCTTTTCTTCATTTCGGCTGTAAACTTTACGTTCCGCAAAATACAAGGTCAATTTAAGATTGGACGGAAGGGGGATTTGTGTTTCGTGCACCTCGCCATTCTTAAATTACGTCTGACAAGAATTCGTTATAATTAATAGTCCAGTCAGTGATTTTATGCCATCATGCCGAGATGAAAAACGGATATAGGTCATAGTTCATTGTCATTATCACGTAAGAATGAAACAGAGCAACAAATAATTTCTCTATTCTCACAAGAGAAAGAAAGACTTCGTCCTCGGGTCCTTCAAACCGTTGCTCAAGAAGAACACCGTCTGAACCACGATCAGAAACAAGCTTATGACACCATCATATCTAGCATCACTAAGAAGGAACGTAAGATATTTTTCTCGATGCCCCTGGAGGCACAGGCAAAACGTTTTTGATTCATTTCTTACTCACCAAAGTGTGGTCTGGTGGTAATATTGCTCTTGCCGTCGCATTATCTGGAATTGCAGCCACTCTTTTGGAAGGGGGAAGAATAGCACATGCAACATTTTAACTTCCTTTGAAAGTAAGTAGCAATGATGGAGCGTATGTAATATTTCAAAACAAAGAAACACTGCCAGTTGAATCCAAAATTGTTCTATAGTTGTATGGGATGAGGCTACAATGTCGTACAAAACTTCCGTTGAAGCTGTAGACAGGACCTTGCGTGATGTAAGGAATCGGAACACACCTATGGGTGGCTGTACAGTTTTGTTCGCCGGAGATTTTCGTCAAATCTTACCAGTTGTTACCAGAGGAACGAGAGCCGACGAAGTGAACGCTTCATTAAAAGGACCGTATACATCTGGCCGGATATACCAAAATTGGCACTCAAAACTAACATGAGAATACTCTTATCTTCAGAAGATAATAGTCTGTTTTCTGTTGTTACTTAGAGTCGGAAATGGAGATTTGCCGGTCATTGACGGGAAAATTACTCTCAATCACGATTTCTGGGTTTTAGTAAGCAGCATTCAAGAATTGATTGATAGCATTTATCCTCAAATCCATGAACTATCTAACAAGTCTCATTCATGGTTTAAAGAAAGAGCAATATTATCGCCGACAAACGAGCAAGTTGTGAAAATTAATGACTTGGTGTTCTCCAAATTCATTGCCCAGGCTCAAGTATATTACTCAGTAGACGCAATAGTCGGTAGTGAAGAAGCTGTTCTTTACCCTACAGAATTCCTAAATTCTTTACTTCCTTCTGGCTTGCCACCACATAAGCTTATTTTAAAAGTGGAAGTGCCTATTATATTGCTCCGTAATTTACACTCACCAATGTTATGCAATGGGACGCGACTGGCAGTGAAAACTTTGAAAAACTGTTTCATTGAAGAAACTATCTTAACTAGCTGTGGTACAGGAGAAACGGTCATAGTACCCAGAATCTCTATGATTCCTTCAGATTTGCCTTATCATTTCAAACGAGTACAATTCCCAATAAGAGTCTGCTTTGGCATGACTATGACCAAACACAGGGTCAGACACTTAGCGTGACTGGAGTTGATCTCAGTGGAGAATGTTTTTCTCAGTGACAGCTTTACGTGGCTCTATCGCGTGTTACATCAAACCGAAATCTTTTCACTGCTGGTGGGAAAACGACTAATATCGTATACAAGGAAATCATATAAATCCTCGGTTAAAAGTAGCCTATCACCTTGCATTCATAACTGTTCCCGGGCGAAGCCGGGGTAGGATGATAGTTATTTTTATATTTTAAGATTAAAAATAGCGGCTTCGCGTAACATTCAGTCACGTGTAGTTTTTACTTATTCAACAGATGGTCCTTACACAAAACTATCTGAATGCCAAATATTGTGAATATTGATTCATTGGATAATAAGTTTTTTTTTCACGTTCGCATGATTCGCACGGTCACCATCTTGACATTTTTGGGTGTATGGGCTTGTAATTTGAGAGCAAAATGCTTCTGTAATAAAAGTATTTTCTTCCATTATATGGTAGAGATCCGATTATTAGTTTTGTCGTAAATTGATTTAAGCTTTCAATATTTGGATGGCCAATATTTTGTTTTGGTTATGATGGTGGCGTTATATTGAATACCCATATGGTGCCCTTTGCAAGCACTACCTCAGTACCAAATTTGATTCAATTCGGTTTCGTCATGTTTAATTTGATAGGGTCTGATTTACACACTTACACACGTACACAGACATATAAACGGGCATTTATTTTCATTTTTTGCAAAAATCGTAAGTAGGCTTAAACCCCCAACCACCATCATGAATGTATGGGTGTTGGGGGAGTTGCTTTTTGACTTGCTCATTAGAAGTAACATATAAGGTTCTAGATTACTATTAACATTCGATGTTCTAGCTTCAAAATTAATTAAAAAAGGTAATTCGTTATCATACTGCATTTCCAAGATTGCCACCACACGGGTTATTCTTGTGATCCCATGGTTTATTTCAGCAAAGTCCTTTATATGGTAGGCTACTCCTTTCTTACTAAGTTTTGTTTTAATTGCCCAATTACATTCGGAATGGTTCATTATTACGTTTTAAAGTACGCCCAGCTGCCATTTGGAAGTTTGGAATCGCTGTCATTTTGCTTCGGTAATGCAATTCAACAAACTAGTCTCTACTAAGTATAAAACAAAGTCCTCGATTCTTGGGTGTCACGGGTAATCTCGAGAACCTCTGGACGGATTTTGATGCGGTTTTCACCATTCTGTAAAGGATATCTCGAGGATGATTTCTGTAGAAAATAATTTATTTATGATCAAAGGATGCCGAGCTGTAACGATTTCAGTGAAAAAGTCGAAAAAAAACCTGGCGTCCGAGCGTTTTGTAGGGTTACGCTGGACAAACCGTTAAAAATATCTAATTACCACGAGTGTAAGAATTGTTCAGCATGAACAGTTCTACAAAAACGTCTGCGAGAGCATATCTCTATCTTCAATACATCGCTCACTGTAAGTGTTTTTAATTTTTCATTTCTTCCAACAATGTCCATTAAAATACTGAGGCGACAGTTTACGAGCTAGCTAAGGGCGAGTCTATCACCCCTGGTACAGCCTAACAAGCGGGCGAACCTATTAACGCAGATACGGCCAGCAGCAAACCGTCGAGTCGTGTTGAGTTAAGACTTCAGAGAAGGGTGGTTGTATTTGGAGTTTCCCTGGAAGTTGAACTTGGCTTTTCTTCATTTCGACTGTGAACTTTCCGTTCCGCAAAATACACAGTCAAGTTAAGATTGGACGGAAGGGGGATTTGTGTTTCGTGCACCTCGCCATTCCCTGGAAGTGCAACTCGGGTTTTCTTCATTTCGCCTGTGAACTTTTCGTTCCGAAAAATACAGTCAATTTCAGATTGGACTGAATGGAGATTTGTTAACATTCACCTCGCCATTCCCTGGAAGTGCAACTCTTCTTTTCGCTTGTGATTTTTTCGTTCCGCAAAATACACAGTCAATTTAAGATTGGACGGAAGGGGGATTTGTGTTTCATGCACCTCGTCATTCTTAAATTACATCTGACAAGGCTTCGCTTTATTAATAATCCAGTCAGTGATATCAATCCATCATTCCGAGATGTAAAACAGATATAGGTCAAATTTCATTGACATCGAAAAAAAAAAGCGCTTATCACGTAACAATGAAACAGAGCAACCAATAATTTCTCGATTGTCACAAGAGAAAGAAAGACTTCGTCCTCGGCCCCTCAAACCGTTGCTCAAGAAGAACACCGTCTGAACCACGATCAGAAACAAGCTTATGACACCATCATATCTAGCATCACTAAGAAGGAAGATAAGATATTTTTTCTCGATGCCCCTGGAGGCACAGGCAAGACGTTCTTGATTAATTTGTTGCTCGCCAAAGTGAGGTCAGGTGGTAATATTGCTCTTGCCATCGCATCATCTGGAATTACAGCCACTCTTTTGGAAGGGGGAAGAACAGCACTTGCAACATTTTAACTTCCTTTGAAAGTCAGTAGTAATGATGGAAGTGTATGTAATATTTCAAAACAAAGTAACACAGCCAGTATAATCCAAAATTGTTCTATAGTTGTACGGGATGAGGCTACAATGTCGCACAAAACTTCCGTTGAAGCTGTAGACAGGACCTTGCGTGATCTAAGGAATCTGAACACACCTATGGGTGGCTGCACATATTTGTTCGTCGGAGATATTCGTCAAATCTTACCAGTTGTTACCAGAGGAACGAGAGCCGACGAAGTGAACGCTTCATTAAAAGGACCGTATACATCTGGCCGGATATAACAAAATTGGCACTCAAAACTAACATGAGTATACTCTTATCTTCAGAAGATAATAGTCTGTTTTCTGTTGTTACTTAGAGTCGGAAATGGAGATTTGCCGGTCATTGACGGGAAAATTACTCTCAATCACGATTTCTGGGTTTTAGTAAGCAGCATTCAAGAATTGATTGATAGCATTTATCCTCAAATCCATGAACTATCTAACAAGTCTCATTCATGGTTTAAAGAAAGAGCAATATTATCACCGACAAACGACCAAGTTGTGAAAATTAATGACTTGGTGTTCTCCAAATTCACTACCCAGACTCAAGTATATTACTCACTAGACGCAGGAGTCGATAGTGAAGAAGGTGTTCATTACCCTACAGAATTCCTAAATTCTTTACTTCCTTCTGGCTTGCCACAACATAAGCTTATTTTAAAAGTGGGAATTCCTATTATATTGCTACGTAATTTACACCCACCAGAGTTATACAATGGGACCAGATTGGTATTGAAAACTTTGAAAAACTGTTTCATTGAAGCAACTATCTTAACTAGCTGTGGTACAGGAGACACGGTCTTAGTACCCAGAATCCCTATGATTCCTTCAGATTTGCCTTATCATTTCAAACGAGTAAAATTACCAGTAAGAGTCTGCTTTGGCGTGACTATAAAAAAGCACAGGGTCAGACACTTGGCGTGACAGGAGTTGATCTCAGTGGAGAATGTTTTTCTCATGGACAGCTTTACGTGGCTCTATTGCGTGTTAATAACATTTATTAAAAGTGTAGGCACAATAGGCCTACATTTGTTTATAATAAAACTTCTTAGATACAAGATACCAAACCGAAATCTTTTCGTGTTCACTGCTGGAGGGAAAACGACTAATGTCGTATACAAGGAAATCTTATAAGACCTCGGTTAAACGTAGCCTATCACCTTGCATTCATACCTGTTCCCGGGCGAAGCCGGGGCGGGTTGCTAGTTCCTATATATTTCTCGATATTTAATCAACTGAGTGCAGTGAACCATGGTACGATAAATGTTTATACAAGATTGAATCTGAAGGCATGTAATTTAATTCAATCGATTTCCTAATCATAAGATGGTGGCTGTGCAAAAGTTTAAAATTAAGTTAATTTGCGTCCTAATCATGCGATCGCAGTGAACGTTTGAATGATAAACCTAAGCGATAATTTTCATCTAATGGTACCTATATCTCTATGGCATATATATATATAAACCGATCAGGTGAGCTTGAAAAGATGGTTTCATTGCAAAATAATTGTGATGTACAAAACAGACCAGACAATCTTATTCTGGAAGGAGTTGAGCAAGACCGTTGTCTAACGGGGATTCCTGCCTGCATATAATATCGCGTAAAATAAACATGCAGCACAGCGATAAACGCGAAGAGTCCAGAGACTCGGGATTCACTCGTACGATGGGAAGAAAGGAGTGGGCGCAACTTATAAACCGAAATACCACGTGGCACACAAGCCTTTACCTAGTAACAGCCAAAATAAAACTCGCATAGGGAAGAGAGAAAGCAAGTCGTCAATCTAAATTAACATTATTAATGTATAGCTAATTAATTGGATTAATAATTAACGATCCAATTAAGTACGCAGAAACAAGGCCAATGTAAGTTATACACATTCACGAGCCGACAGCTGACACCAATATCCAGTAGGAAAATCACTTCTCTATGTGGCCATCGAAAGTTACGCTTACTGAATAACGTGAAATTTTACGATCGGATTTCGAATCTATTTCCATAATTGGAATCTGTGAACAATCAGCTTTTAGAAAATGATGGTCCCAAATTTTTTATCCCATTTCCATAGAATTTGAGATCACGTGACCTCCGCTCAGTCCAGGGCTGGACTCAAAATACTTAACCTTCAAGTACACGCTCTGGTGTAGAAAGTACACCACCCGTACTAAAGATGTTAAATTTATGGTTGTAAATTTTCCACATTCTTTTACGCACCATCTAACCTATCCTTAAAATGTTCGCAAACGACTACAAGCAGTGCCATTGTTGTCAGGTTTGTTTGTGCTTATTCACAGGAATAAACATTGAACTGTTGTGCATGGTGAACAATATACAATATTGATTCAGTTATTTAACTCAGTCTTATTTTTTAAATCGTATTTTAGAATTAGAAACTACCTTCGTGTCACGTACGGTTCTGTATTCAAGCTAAAAATCCGAAGCGACTTACTCAAGAGGAAGTCTATTACACTATAGCGCAAGAAGAATCAGATGAAGAAGTTGGAGGAGACGCAGATACTTCCGAGGACGAATTTATAGAGGAAAATAATCACGAAACAGAATCAAGTATGGTTAGCCTTAACTATTCTGCTTGTAGAGCAGTTGATTTAATGTGATTAATAAGATAAAATGTTTAGGCTACGTGATTTTGTGGCATTATTCTCTTGTACCACGCGTGTACTTATTATAGATTAATAGGTGCGTGTAGTCAAAGGTTAAATACCAGGACCACAGACGGTCTCGACACACTTGAAGAAAGTCTTTAAAGGCGGGAGCCCGTGTCGGTCGACTCCAGGTTTTGGGCGATAAAGATCTTAACAAAAACAAGTACAATCAAGAAGAAATTGATCTGAATAGTAGTAGAAATTAACGACCACAGTAAAAGAACGTCTTTAAAGGTGGGAGCCCGTGTCAGTCGACCCCAGGTTTGGGGAGAAAAAATACTTAACTAAAGCAAGTCCGTACAATAATGGTGCCTCAATTAAGCTTAGGCGCATAATATATATATAGGTCTGTGATCCCGCGAAATTATCCCGAATCGAGTAGGGGTAAAACCGAGGCAAACTACAAAGTCTCACAGAAAATTCAATACTTCGATCAGCGGAGCGAGATATCGAACGTCACTGGTAGCTACTAGCCAAGCTATATAAACGACTGTATGCGAGTGAATAAAGCAGCTTGCTATAAACCATTGGTATTCTTCGCAACCTAAGAGTCCGCGAAAAATATGCATCTGAAAAAGGGGCCCAAGTTACATTGTACTTGATAGAGAAGTACAGAGTACCAACACACTACAGTGCCACGTACGCGATGTACAAAATGTACATCTGCACAAAACCGCAGAGATGGTTGGGTGCGAAGATCTACACTGATATATAGAATTCACGTTCAAAATGTGAGTACCACGATGTATTACTATTACCAATCCTACCACTAGGACCGAGGGAAATTGTCATATTTCATTTAATTATGTATGTCAATTTCATGTTTTAAAAACGAAGCCTGTGACTGGGCGAATACTAGTTATGAGGAGAACGATTTGTCGATAAGATGCACTAATTCGGATATGCCTTTTATAATTGAAAGACGGGTTATGTGAATAATAGATTGATTGGGGTATTATTTCTCAGTCGCAGAAAAATAATCACTCAAAATTTGAGAATTAATGATGATAATAATAATCATAATAATAATAATAATAATAATATTTTTACAATAATAATAATAATAAGTATAATAAGAATGTCACTTATCGATAAATGCCATGGATAACAGGAGGATAATATTAATGATGTTCCGGTAACTAAAGCTGGTCAATTTTGTAGGACCTGTAATAGGCTATTGAAATTTTCAGTAAATTGAAGCAGTTGGTAATTCTCAACGCAGGGTGTTTATAAGTGAATATTTTGTGAATGATAGTAGAACACATTCAGATGATTATTGTGGTGATTTAAATAATCTGGTAGTCGAGAGCAGCAGAAACGTGCTTTTGGTAAGCAAGTGTGTTAATGGGTGCAATATCAGCGTATAAAGGAGGCAAAGGTTAAGTCCTCGAAAGGATAGAAGACAGTCAGCGATTATTGATATGGTTCTATGCAGACATAGAGTGCCCTTGCGTAAAACAGTGTTTTTATACAAGATTCTGTCTTCGGGGTGCGTTCAGTCCTGGTAGGCTTTTACTAGAGCTCAAACACCAAACGACTGCTTTACTACTAAAAGGTTCATAAGCAAAACTATAAACTAATAAATGAGTGGAAAAAAACAGATAAAATAATCACCATTTAATAACTGAATAAAACAAGAAATAACAAAACACTAAAATAAACACAGTCCTCCCAGAACTTGACTCCACTGAACATAAAATTCAAGGACATGAGTGGCTTAGGAAAGTCCACTCCTGAAAAATAAAATGTGGATTAGAATTTCCACTTGTCTGATTAATGTGTATGCACGCGTATAACTATGCTACAAAGAGAATAGGTACAATGATAAAGATTTGCTCTCAACTGGAATAGACAAGAAGCTCGCAAATCCTCATACTGCAAACCATTTTCTTGGCTTTATGGGATATGCACTTAGAATGGTTGTACAAGAATAATAATCTACTGACACACGTAACCATTTAAAAATTACATAATTAACAGATCTCCAACGAGATCGCAAGTGAGTCAGAACACTCCAAACAAAACAAGAGCTTGCCCTCGGGCTCAAATGCTCAAACACAAACATGAAAACAACTTGACGGAACATCAAGACAATCCTAGGTCAATGAACATGACAGTAACAGACCAAGAAAAATAACATGCCTAAACAGGCTGATATTTACATGAAATAAAAGCAGGGATAAGTTAACACACTGGGAATCAATCAATCAAAGCGCGAACAGCTCCCATTTACCCATTGAAATACTTTTATCATTATTCAGGCTTTCATTTAAAATAAAACAAACATTTACGAAGAACGGAAACCAAGCCCATCTTACTAATGAGCACTGCTTGCACTTATCTTATCCGCCTGGTAAACATTCCACCTTATCACTCATCAACATATGGGTTCAACCAGCCCCTCTTACCGGCTTTGTGTCATGCTATTAATAACAGGTGACCTGCACGGCCCCGTTAACTCCAATCCTGCAATCGCGACATATTGTGCCCGTCCGAGGAGCTGTCAGGGTTGCCAACAACCGAAATGACATCCCTAACACCTAACCTGTCGGACCCATGTGCCATGAGGATCAGGTGACTTTCTTATAGGCCATAGCGGCACGAGATTCCATGATCCAGGGGATCCGTGGTAACATGGTTGCTAAAAAGGTCATAGACAGCCTAAGAAAATAACCTCCTAAAGCTAGACTGAGAAATAAACTTCCAGGCTTAAGTAAAACTTGTAGAAATATTTATTCAAAATATTCAGACACCTAGCCTAGTTCGGAGGGTTTCTTTCGGCTAATCCGCAAACTAATAAATAAACAAAAATAAAAGATCAGGACCCTACCTGTAAACTACTATAAACCCTCGCGAAAGACATATTTGACAAAGTAAAGCAACAACAGCAACGCTAGGAAAATGGTACGGCAATAATCTCTAAGTCAAGTTACAAAATAAGCTAATAGCGGAATTTACATTTAACAGGGTAGCAATAGCAAATCTAAGTTAGGATGGTACCATTTCCTCATTTACATTTAGTGTTAAATAATCAAGCTAATTCCTAACAATTAATACAAAATTGACGGCGATGACGTCCGTAAAGCAAAACAATTAATACAAATCTACATGACAAGCCGACAAAAAAAAACATTAAATGCCCTCTTACAAGCTAAGAAAGGTAAACATGGGGTTATCATACACTTAAATAAATAACAACAAGATCACAATCAATATTATTCCTGCCTTCGCCCTGGGCTACTCTTTGTAAACAAGTGTCATCTACGTGCATGTCATTTACGGTGGCAAATGCGTAGTAAAAACTACGTCTAACATTGCATGAGGCTCACGCTCCACCAGATACTGACTAAAGGTTGAACAAGCATTCCGTCGATAAAAATTAGTGTCATCTGTCCTAGATTACTTCCACAAAAGAAGTGTGCACAAAGCAAGTGTCAGCCAGCAGGCCCAAAATGCAAGAAAATCAAGGTTAAATGCTATAAACAATTAGTTATCATCAGTTTATAATAATGACGTGTTTGATTATTAGAATGTCGGTTTAGATTATCGTTGGTTTATGGCGAATAGGCTGAAAATCCTGAATACCTTGGGATCAGCAGTAGCAGTCTCGTGCGAGATCAATCTCTGCTATATAATACCATCAACGAGCTCCCCTGCTCGGAAATAACAATAACACAGGTTATTAGTGGCTCTCGGCTCACTTAATTTACCTCTGGGTCGGTCTGGAATGAACATCAGTTACCTCCCTAGAATAACACAGTCAACAGAATCGAAGTCTGGACACACATAAATATAGTATCAACACAGGTTCCTCATCTAGCCTCTCGATCTCAACAAATAAACCTTAACATAACGTGTAATCATCCTCAAATGGAGAAGAAAAGTAGTCGCTTCAATAGCGATGTAAACACATGGCTCTTGCCAGTCAGATCAAAGTAGCAAAACATCTGATTATTACAAAATGGTGGCCTGGACATTGACCTACATATGAGACACAACAACAAATGGTTAGTAATGCTATAAGCATTGTCAAAAAGTCTGAGAAAGTATGTCTCACTGAATGAGTGGTGCTCTAGTACATTGCATGCTGGGAACTGTTACCACCTGTCCATGACTTGAGCTAGGCTCGCTACTCACAGTCATCTACATAGACAGTTTAAAATGAAAGAACACTGAAGGCAGGCAGCTTTCTCGCAGAAAGTCTATATGTAAATTGGTCTTGTTATCTGGTCCCAAATATAATATAAAGTAGCATAAGCATCAAGCTTAAAATCACGCCTCGAAACTATACACAAATACGTGGCATGTTCATAAAAGTCAAATAAAAGAAAAATACAGATATACCACTTGTTCTGAACTTCTTTGAAATCTGCAGATATGTCACTCCATAACTGCTTTGTCTAACTATAACCAAAATAATAATAGTGTCGAAACACCTGACACAAAATAAAATCATAAAAGCGCAAATATTACAATTGCTAAGTTTACCAATGATACGGCATTCATTACAGGGTTCGATGCTAAATTGCATACAAAATGTAACACCCTGAATGTGTTCACAACTTGAACTGGATGGCTTCATAGCACATCAAAAATGAAAATGCCATTGAATTACAAAACTGGTAGTTTCAGTCGACTACCTACTGATTCGAACTGATCTAACTAACTCAGTGGCGTGACAACATTTACAAGAAAGGGGGTGTTATAAAAATAACACTGGCCATGACGTCTGATCGTCATCCCAAATAACTATACACAAAATCACCCACCTAGGGTTGGACAAAACGTAGTGACAAAGACTACAGTCACGCTTAGCAGGTGTAGAACTAACATCTTAGCGATGTCCATCAGAATGCACCGTGATCGAAAGAGATTCAATCACAACGGGTGACTAACAAATCACTGGAAGTGAACTACAAGGATTAATTCTAACAGTACAAAACCTTCCTATGGCTTGTCAAGGAGTTCGGCTGGTTCTACAATAAACTACAATAAACTACAGTAAGCTACTCCACAAATGAACCTCAGAAGGAATAGATTATACGGACTCACAAGAAAGGATGTCTACATCTCAGTCGTTCCAACGACCTGAGGGATAAAATAAGGCTTTGGTCTCCGGACAAGGGTTGTCCAATATGGGCCTCCACATTTCCATGGCCCTCATTCGTCCTCGTCGTTGTCGTGATGATATGACCAGACTCCTCTCCAAAGTCGTCATGTTCCATGGCTTAGCGGATGCTAAAGTCATGGTTCTCCTGTCATCGGCTGTAGTTCTCCGGTCCTCTCCTTCACATCATGAAGTTTAGTAGTTCATCTCCACAGATGATGCGTAATAAAGATCGTCGTACACGTGGTTATCAGGAAGTGACATGTTTAAATATGAAGTAACCACTTGAAAATACGGAAAATGAGCGTAGCACAGTTGCACTGAAGCTAGCTTTAATATGGTAACAACTTCACTGCTTTTACACGGCGCAGATTATTTATAAATTGGCCATGCACTGTTATCTGCTTCACTATCACAGATTTTAATAGCCCACGTATCACGTGGCATCGAAGTTGTAGGTTACAGAAATTAATCGCTCTTGCGATGATAGCAATATTCGTAGTAATGAGTGTTAGAATAAGTCACTGGATTAATTATAAATTCACAATAATTTACATATTTTCTCGTCACTTGACGAGGTACAAATTTCCACAACACGTGGTTGAAAACATGGTGTTCCACGTTGCACGATTTTATAATCACTTTTCAAAAATTCACAATAATCGTGGCACAAGCCTTCTCTGGCTGTAATATTCACTCGAATGATGTACAGTTCGTGCGATGCACAACGATTACTTTCCTCGCCTTCCAGGCGGACTATTTCCTCGTCTTTAAGACGGACTTCACAAACACATCCAATCTGGATGGAAAACCAAACACATGTGCTAGGAGCTCTGCCCTGCGCTGCGAGAACTTGTGAATTCACTAGTCGTGCAGCGACTGGTTGGTTCCGGGTCGCGTATCTGCGATGTTAATACCTTACCAAATGTAGAAATAACATTCTGAAGAATGTTTCAATGATAAAGAATTACAACATGAGAATATCTGAGCTTCGTAAAAAATAGAAGTGTGATAATTAAGCCTCAGATTATATAAAAATGGTTTTCTGCATAGTCAAAAGATCAACCATTTATAACTCCAAAGAATGTTAGCATGCGGCGACAGCATGGCTGGTCAGTGGGTACGTTCTAAGGTGATGCATCAAAATGCATTGCAATGAAAAATATCTCATGAACCAGTGCTTAGCAGGTTCAATATAAATTCATACAAGATCTTGTCAATTCCATTGAATTGCAAGAACATCACGTAGGGTTCCCAACATTTGCCTCGCAAAGTTATACTGAGGAATGAGAGAAAGCGGCAGACAGAATATTGACATTCCCGCGAGCTAATATTCCTTAAAACTCTTTTGAAGACACAACAAATATTTGGGCTGAACAAACACTGGTCTACCACAGGCCGATACTAGATTCAGATATCCCTAGTTTCGTGTCCTGGGACACTCCAAGAATGTAATTCAAAATCGTTACTTTGAGTGGGCAGACGGCCCTTCACATAATAATTGCAACAAATGGAATAAACAACACTAGCCTGAATAGCAATAAAAACGAGGCACAACAATGATTTACCACCAATACTACTATTTATTCTAATTAATTCAGTTTCGCTTCTGCTATAATACTGATTCCCAAATCGTGCCACTTAGCCGCAAATTTACGGTAGCAAACACGCACTTGGACGTGGCCCCGTATACTTGAACATCATCAAAAATATATTCACAATAATACAATACTACTTGTCAGGCTGCTATATGCATTAACTATAGCTTGCCAGTAACAAACAAAGATTCTATATTTAAAACACACAAACAAAATATTTACACAAATATTAGTCCCATAAAAACCATAACCAGTTTGACAAATAAAATGTATTATTTTGTACTTATTCCTTTCTGCAACTGCCTCATTTTACATTGCCAGGCATCCTCCCATCAGAGCGCTTAGCTCATGTCAGCCCTCATGAGGCCAAAGAAGCGCTGATTCGAAGTCTTCTCCTGGATCTGGAGTTCCATCTTGATGCTGAATAAAAGTGTTAATTATAGTTACACGTTAATATCTCTAGCTAAATTTTGCCAAAGGCTACTACTTTCACCAATTGTCTTGTGCAAAATTATTCGAAGAACTTGTCCCTATTATTTGTAGTCATGGTAAACTACCTAAATTTCACTGACTCTACAACTTTCCACACTAAGCTGTACGTATACAACTTCATTTCAATGTTTTCATTAATAATCAGTAGAATGAATGCCTCTAATAGAATAACGCAGAATAACCTCTTGGTATCAAACAGAATGCCAATCGAATAACCGAATGCAATGCCATGCAGAAAGAATGGCAATCGAATAACCGAATGCAATGCCATGCAGGATGAATGCCTCGTCGTCAACTCAAACGACAGTATTTATAAGGTTCTGGTGAAAAATCGAAGGGAAGGGGAAATCCAGCACTAACTTCTGTAGTTTGGCGACTATTGGCATGCAACAGATATCAATCAACTCGTAATTAATCACAGGTCACAATTGAGCCGTCGTGCTCAAAAATCGATCATGGGGTTCTTCAATCCACGATTCCCGCTTTTTATCACCAGGTTGGCGTCTGATGCACCTTTTGGCGCTACAAGTGGCGTCCCTCTCTGATTGGTTGTTCATAATGTCAAACTCTCATGTTTAAACAGAAGCCTCTGCCATATGATTGGTTAAAAGTTCCTCTCATCTCTTTCTCTCAGCAACTATCTTTCTCCGGACGCTAGGGTTACAGAGAAAGTACGGTTGAAATGAGTCAACTCTCAAAGCACCTTTGTCTTACACTTTCACCTGCCAATACATTCCGATCTCTCGTCATGCTTTGTTTCATGGCTGGTCATGTCCACTCGAACTGTCTCCATTATAAGCTCCTCATTTCGCAATCCTGTCTGGCCTTCTGAGTGATTCAGGCAGTAACATCATAGTATAATGAAAGAAATAATTTATATCCGTAGCATATAATGGGTTCAATAGATGATAACGCGACATTCATAAGCCCCGTCCTGCGAGGATATAGGATTAGGCAGGCATTAAGTCCTACTATAGTGAGATAGAAAATAGATAGCGAATTTAATAAGTACACCATAACACACCATTTTTAAGTACTATGCAGATGAAGAGTGAAGAAACTACCGTGCTAAGTGCCACAATTTCCGGTACATAAATGTTCAGTGAATGATTTTCCCAGTAAGTAGATAGACACATTTTGATGGTAGTCAGGCGTGATCCATGCAGCATCACTGCGTGACATAAGTACAGGAATAACTGCAAGTTATTTTGAGCAAGAGGCATTAGCCCTGAGTAAAGAAATAGTTATTATTTAATGCATGTGATTTGTACGGCGAATTCCCGACCTATGTGTGAAATTAGAATTGTGTTTGGGTGTTTTTTATAACATGCCATAGGGAAGAATAAAGAAATTTTGTCTATATTGGAAATTAATTTATTGATAGGGCACGATGAATCGTTGCTCCAGTTTAGAATTAATATGTAGTCACTAAAGAGTCTTCCGAACTCGCGCCATACTAAAGCCTTTTGAGCGATTGCCTTTCTGGGCATAGTTTCTGTTTGTCTTTTGTAAAATTGAGGGCCCCAGTCACAACTGTAATTTATTCCCTCGTTCTTAGTTTGTTATAAGTTGTAAATACTCGCACTTAGTGACCTTGTGTCATGTATTGAACAGTTATATAGATTTCCATTCACCATGATAATCAATTAGATCTTTTTCTTCCACTTCAGAGTGCATTGAGCAGTGCACAAGTAAGTTCTAAAATTAATAGTTTTCTTTTGAATTTTGCATAAGTCCGTAACGTAGTATAAAGTGCAATTTAATGTTTTGATCATGTAATGTTTAATTTAATGTTTTTATGTGTATGCAAGCAATGTAATAAACCACCAGGCGAGATTTAGACTGCCCAAAATATTGTCAGATTTTTACGTAATTTTACGACGATATTGGGAAATTTTATTAGGAACATTGTATAGCATGTAAAAGCTATCTGAATTAAGGACTTTTGTGAATTTTGATTTTTTTTGTACTTGAAGAAGATAAGTATTGAAGATGTGTGTTGACAAATGCAGTTTTTTCCATTAAGGGTTAATTGTGAGGGATGTTATTCCTTTATTAACGTAATTATTTATTTTTATTTGGGATTGTAGAATTTTTTGATTCTTTTCAAAATTTATAAATGCAAATTAGCAAAGGATATGTGTTAATTATTTCACTACGCTTGAGAACCTGAATAGAGACCTTATAATGTGCGTTAGTGTTTCTAACTTGAAAGTACCTGGTATGCCCCCGAGGTCCGGCTGATGTTATTTTACTATTGGTCTACATGAATGAGAAACGGTTACAATATAGAACAATCCAAAATGGCGTTCATCCGAAATATTTCGATGGTTCTCAATTTCTGCGAATCTATTACAACAATCAAACTGAAATTTTGTATGTTGATAGAGACTATTAACATAAGTGCACCTATGGGCCATTCAATAATCTGATGAACACAATTTCAACATGGCAGCGACCCAAAATGTACGTTTCTATACGGATTTTTCTCGTGACTTAATTTTTTGAGAGCAGTAAAACTTAGGATGGTAAATCATAATACAAGGCTTAATATATAGGCACATGTTTTAATTCAATTGATATGAGAATTTGAAAATGGCAACTGTGCTGAATTTTCTAAATTACGTTTATAATTCTCTTGTCCTAAACAAGCGATAGTAATGTACAGTATGTTGGTATAATAAGCCACAATTACAAAATTCATCCGATGGCAGATAATTCTATAGCATATATACCTAGGTATATAAAAATCCAACATGGCATCCATATGATACATTTAACCTCTTTTAAATATCTCCAAAACTATTTAAACAATCAAACTCAAATTTTGTGTGGTGTTAGAGAACTATTAAGCAAGGACAAAATGGTACTCCCTAATCCTGAAAAACACAAAACATCATGGCGGCAAAGTGAACTTTATATATTGCAAATAACTTTTCTGGCGATCTAATCACTCAAGTGCAATGAAACTCGGTAGAGTACTGTAAATCTTTATTCAGTGCGTAGTTATCTAATGATGTTAATTTTCAAAAAATAAAGATGCATCAGTTCGAAATTTTGAAGCCTTTTATTTATTAATTCTTGTATCTTACTCAGGCGTTTGTAAAGATAATTTGTGTGGGCTATGGTAACAATCATTATCTAATGGCACTATATCCTGTAGCTTACTTTTCGTAAGTCATAGAAGCCGTGCATTTGACATTTCTAAAAACTAATTCGTTACAGAAAGATGCCATCCCACAGGAGGAGTCTTAGTCACCGATACTGAAAGGTATACATTGTATCACATAACTTCTCATTGTAATGGTATTGGTGGAGACATAGGTGGTGAACCAAAAGCTATTTAGTATATCGCATGGAAAATCCTTGTAATAGGCAGGAGAAATTTCATGGGGGGAAAAACAGTGAGATATATGAAAATAGCCTCATTAGTTGTTCACGGAAATACTTTTTGTTAGTGGGATAGCATTGTATTTTATTGGCAGTAGACATTTATTGAATTTGCTCCACGTAAATAAAATAAGGTTTTTCATTTACACACCATTTAAATAATAGTGGAATTTAACAAATATTATGTATGGAAATGCCTATTTTATGCATCTATGACGCTTGAAATGTGTTATTATATGCTAAATGAATATAATAGTGCATGATTAAAAGGTTATTATTACATGTAGTGCATATATAAGTCCCTATTTTGAACATTTATAATGCATATTTGCCTGCCTATTTTATGTTTTAAGCACCTATTGCGCCGAGCTCTACAAAATAATCAGCTTTATTTAGCACTTATTTGCAGTCCCAGCACAATCGTGAATATCTAGCGATTGTACTCCCTCGGCTTTGAAATATCATCCAAACACTTTGGATTCCTATTATGGCACGTAACTTCGTCGACTTGATACCTGTTATATTCCACCATAGCCCGTTTTCTTTTGCCTTCTTTTTCCGGCGAGTTTATAGTCCATTCTCCAACCCAGAGCATCGAGCTCCTTTATTGACGAGTTCGAACTTTTCAGTTTCCATAAACCCTGCCTAGCTGTATACTCAGTTCCAAGTCTACTAGACATTGTCGTAATTTCTACATTTTCCTTGCATAGTGTGCTCCAAGAACGTAAGTAGCAAAGGTTTTATCTCATTTTCTCATATCATTTTGAATTACGACTGCAAAATCTCAGATTCTGTAGCTACCAGGAAGCAGGTACCTCAAGTTCAGCAGCAGTGAAACTAATTAACTCATGAATATTTAAATGGAAACTGCTGCAAATTATCAAAGACATCACCAGATGTGATGACGCTCTAAAGTGATTTATAACTTAATGTTTAATTTAGAATATTCCCAATTGAATGTAGCCTATAAGTGTTATGACGTACAGTATGGGATGGCCAGCACTCCTGACAAATCATTTCTGATAGCCTTTGTCTAGTGCGTGGCACTCTATGGAAGTGAAACTTGGACTATTGGTGCAGCAGAAAAGAGGAGAATTGAAGCGTTTGATATGTGGAGTTACAGGAGAATGATGAAGATCAGATGGGTAGATAGGGTTACAAACGAAGAGGTATTAAGACGAGTTGGAGAGGAGAGATGTTTCTGGCGACAGCTAACGAAGAGAAGAGATAGGTTGGTAGGACACATACTAAGACACCTAGGAATAGCAAGGTTAGTTATGGAAGGAAGGGTCGAGGACAAGAATTGTAGGGGTAGACCAAGGTTAGGATATGTTAAACAGATTGCCTCAGATGTAGAGATGAAACGATTAGCTCAGGACGGGGAGGCGTGGAGCGCTGCATCAAACCAGTCATAACGCTGGAGACTCAAACAACAACAGTAGCATCCAATACACTAATGGGCCCAAATTGCCAACGGCGATAGACCAGGCTGTTTGACGTGAAGGTATCCATCGAATTCTTACTGCGTATTGTGGGTTTAGAGTTCAACAACTGCATCTTAAATATATAAGAATTTAGCTACATTATAACTCCGCTCAGGAGTTGTAAAAATTATTTTAGATATGTTTGACAGAATGAAAACAAATACTCGATTCATGACCTTATTGAGACATATCAACAATTTGAGAGGCTGTGGAATTAAAATTCGCATTCGGATTACCGTATGTTAATGTTTTGAAATGTCATAGTGCGTATTGCTTAACTTGTTAGAAAGGACAGTAAATGATTTTATCTTCAAGGAGTTGTTGTCAACATAACGAACCACTGTTTCCCTTTTTGAAGCCCTGACAGAGCCATACGTACTGAATTACCCAAATCATGTCTTAATGTATGTTTTATAATCAATGTGATAACGTTCATTGCTGCCTGCATTTCATACTGGTTTGCCTACATTTCACATTTTGCAAAAATGATGAAAAAGTTACTTCTAAGATCACCCGACCACTGAGCAGATATGGGTGTGTGTCTGTCTGTCCGTCTGCCCCGCTGATGTTCTGTCTGTTTGTGTTGTGTGTCCTTCTGTCTGTGTGAGTGTCGCCTCCTATAAACTCCTCAATAGCTGCAGGTATCGAAACCAAATTTGGCATGAGCAATGATCTAAACCAGGAGATATCGCAGCCATATTTGAAAATGACGTCAGCGCTACTAACTGCGAGAAACTCAGTTCAAATGTGAACTCAATGTTCGATATCTCAGAAGGTTTGCAAGGGAACTGCTCAGAAATTGGCACAAAATAGATAATACTATAGAAGTGTCAGATTAATTTTAGTAGCACATATATGACAGTTTTGCCAACATAATTCTACGTCTGCTAATAGGTCCAGTTTTAATATGCATGTAACATCCATGCTATTAATTGGACTGTAACCAAACTTCGTATGTGAATTGTGTACCGTAACAGATATGACTATGCGCATTTCTTCCCCAGGGCTGCCAATTGTTGATAAATGCACTCTATTATTTTATCCTAATCTCAATACTGTATATCAGAAAGTATGCAGGCCAAAATTCCAAATGTTTCACTCCTATAGTACTGAACTCGAATTCCGTTTGACTCAAGGCATTGTTGGAGCCGAGGATCTAACCGACTTGCACACTAAATTAATGCAAGAAATAGAAATTAGGAATGGAACAACATTTTATTCACATAACTATTTTATGAGGTGAATGGAATATATTGATGAGTTTTTGGAAAAATTTGCAATATTTTTAGAAATTAAATTTGGAAATATTTCAGTGAATATTATTTTAACCAAGGGAGAGTCCAATCTTCAGACACTGGAATATGTCCAAAGCTTCAAGTTAGCAAGTCAAGGACCGGTTTTGTTCGCCGAGTCGACAATAAGAAAGTCGTGCACACGACACTTTGATAAGAGGCTATAACAATGAGTTTTTCTTGATAACTCAGGAGCCAATCAGAAAGAACCACAAAAATATTGCGGGAACCGCTATCATATTTAATTTTGATATATAAAGCGATATAAGCACTTCTATAGTTAGATAAGACGAAATGATATTTTCTTATCAAAACAGAATTAAACATTTATGAATAGAATGAAAGATATGAGCGAATTACAGTAATAAGGACTGTGTTTGAGACTAGTCTGCCATTTCAGACAGTAACAAGCGCGGCACTGGAGAGCGCAGAGATTCATTCCTTCACAGCAACAAGTACAGTGTAGACCTGTGTTACTGATCGTCCGAGAAGAGCTGATATGCATAAGCGAGGTACGGCAATGAGATAGACACTTGACCGAAGGAGACGCCACACTTGCCGAGGAACAGTAGGAGATGCCGGCAATGAAATAAAGCAGTAGTTTGAAACTGGAAACGACAGATTACAATTCGCCGCTCACAAAAAGAAGTTTACATTATTGAACTAAAAATACTACCACAAGATTGAGAGTAGCCCATTACTCATTGACTGCTACACTGAAGAATCCATAATAAAGAATATTTACCAGTCTACTATGATGATAAAGAATTCAGGTCAGGGGGGAAGTTCCCAATCTGAAAAAATTATGAAGATAGAGATGCAACACTAAATCCATAGAGGGAAGTTAATCTACATTCACGGAGTGGAATTCAGAGTGGACCAGACAACAACGATTTCATTATTCTACAACTGCAATACTAACAAGCAGTAATCTGAATTTACCAACAATGATACTACAAATATTTCCATTACCAACTTGGGAGATTTCAACAATAGACATTCAATCTACGGTGATGAAGAAATGCGACAAGAGACCAGCAGTCCGAAGAGTCCGTTCGACTGGGGTACGAGTTTCCAGATTGTTAATCGAGAAGCATGAAGACCCGAGGCCACGCAGCCAGGTGCTCACGGAGAGGAGCGAGCCGCCCAGCTGATTTCTTGCAGACAAGGGGGAACCCGTTATCCAGCATACGTCCGGCGCGTGTAGTGCCAGGAAAGAAACATCTTACATATCCGGCCTGGTATCGCAAGAGCTGACCATCATGACGGTAGACGAAAGATTGTACTATTATCTTAGTAGTTTGTTGTATTTTGGGGGTATTTCAGATGTGACCAACTTATGTAGATTTTTCTTTACTCATAACTCATGTTATTATGTTGTCAATTTTAAAAATGTAATTGTAAATTTTATTCTACGTCAGCGTGTGTCGTTTTTGACGTATTTTTTACTATTATTTGGATTTTAAATGTTTCATATTTGAATTTACAGATACGTTTTTAATTATACTCACTTTAAAACGAAACTGTTTTATACATATGGAATGTTTCGATAGAATGCGTAACTACCTATAGTATGCGTCAATTTGCTAGATCGCATCGTTTAATAAAGAAAGCATTAGTGAAATATGCTGAAGTATTTGTTAAAAGCAATTTAATATGTCATAAAACAAGTGTAATATTTATAAAATACTTTATGAAATATAACAATTCCAATATCGGAATATTATTGAAACATGACATTGTTATAGTCATTGGTTACTAACATAACGGAGAAATGAATGAAAATAGGATCATAACGTTGACTGATAGTGTCAAGATGATGCCTAAAGTTATAAATAATTTTATTGAATTAATTGTTTATTACGAAAACGTAGACCAGGCGATTTGTAGATCAACCTGAGGTTTATTTGAAAACGAAGCACATATGTAAATGAATAATTAATTCATTAAGAAATACTAGGGAGGAAGGAAATGTTTAGTTTTTATTAAGTGCGAAGACGAGCGGACTAAAGTCTATTAATGTTGATATTTTATTGTAACGTGGATAATATTGTATTATGAAAGTTATTATCGGAATTTTGTAAATTGAAGCAATGTGGAATATACTACAACAATATAATGATGTGAACAGTAATGTTATTGAAGTTTATAGAGCATGAAGTTAATGAGTTTGTTTAGGAGATGTGTTACAGTGCACCATGGAAGGTATTTCACTGGTTAGTGATTATCTAGTAGGGTCACTGATTCTTATACATGTTTGGAATGTATCAAGATGGGTTTTTATTAGAAGAATACCGTGCATTATTATCGTCAGAATGTGTTGAGAAATGTATGTGTGTTGTTAACGCTCTATTGAGAAGTTGTTCACCAAATAGGAAGGTTTATAAGTATATTGCTGGTGAGAGCAAATTGTTTGATACAGTATGTCGAAGAAGTTAACTGACATTTGAGTATTTATTTGTGTTGTACATGTCAGTGAAGTGTAATTCCGAGATCCACGAAATTTATTAAGGTAACAGATTAGTCCCGCATCGTTCTTCAGGTATATCGAAAATATTTATTGATAATGACATTACAGAACCGTAATTAGCTTTATTGTTTGTTACGAAGGTTCTATTGATTATGACAAAAACCATTAGATACAGGTGAAACATTGGTTGTGAACTGTATTAGAAGAAATGTTTTAGAGGAAGGAAACACAGCGAGATTGCTAGATCACGCTTGATCTTGTAAATGTTTTGTTAGAATATCGTGCTAGACATGATAATTCAACTTATGTAAATACTTAAATAATTCAATAATTTTTATTAATAATGTTGACATATTTTAGAAACGATAAATGTATAATATAGGGTATCATTTGTAATTAATTACAATTTTATATGATGACAGCTGATCATATCAGATTGTTTGTTGCAACCGAGTCACATGGTGACCATTGAAAGAAACTTTCAGTACTTATTATTTGCGAACAATTTTGTGTATCGAATTATTTCGCTTGGAAAGTGAATACAGATAGATGGACTATCTACATTTGTTAACATATTTTATTTTTAATCTTTAAATATTTTTATTTGTGTCAGGGATTTTTTATAGCATGTAAATTTGTATTTAATAAACTTGCAAGTACTCTTTAGTTTGCTTGTCCTTTTTATAGAAACTGATCATCTTTTCATTTCGCAATCGACATGCGGTAATGCTACTGGTTAGATACTAGAACTCACTTAGTCTCAACTTCACCGTTCACGCTCGAGATCCGAGATTCTCGTCTTACCTTTTATGTTTTAGTTTTTTTTGTTTTTTGTTTGTTTTTGTTTTGTTTTTTCGTGTGGTCTCCTGAGAGGCCGAGTGCAGGTCTTTCTAGTCGACGCCCGTGGGCGACCTGCGCGTCGGGATGAGAGAGGGAATGGATGAAGATGAATTAAATTAGGCAAGGATGTGGAAGAAAGCGGCCGTGGCCTATCAGAAAGCACCGTCCCAGCATTTGCCTGGTGTTGAAAATGGGAAACCACGGAAAACTATTTCAAGGACAGCCGACGGTGGGGCTCGAACCCACGCGTCTACCGAGTCAGTGCAGAGCTTGACCCCATGACCTAATGCTGCACTTTAGCCAGCGTAGCCACTGCTGTCGGTATGTTTTAGATGATTGTTTGCTAGTAAATGTGTAACTAGTTAGAAGTGCTATTGCGTGACCGATATGCGCCGAGGATTTCCTAGCTATTCACCTAGTAGGGAAGTGTTGGTTTATCTGGCTGGGTATCAACGTCCTTACAATCCTTTCCATCTCAGCGGATATAGGTGGTGGCTATGCGAGTTTCGGGCACAGTACGGTACCTGCAATTGTAGATAAATTTTGAGTGACCGATATACGACTGTTCTGCCAACATGATTCTACGCGTGCTGATAAGTTCAAAGTTGAACCGCATGAAACTTCCATACTGACAAATAGATTTCTTCCGAAATTGGCACACATATACCGGGTGGTCCGCCAACCCCTTGTGATCCAGTTTAATGCATCCCGTCACATGCACTACAACTCTGAAAGGCATCGGTCCTTCTCCCTAAACCGGGGTAATATGACGAGATGTGTGTTTACGGGCTAAATGACAGGAGGAACTGCCACCCCGGATTTCCGCGGTTCGATTCCTGGCTCTACCACGAAATTTGAAAAGTGGTATGAGGACTGGAATTGGGTCAACTCAGCCTCGGGTGGTCCAAATGAGTAGAGGGTGTTCGATTCCCACCTCAGCCATCCTCGAAGTGGTTTTCCGTGGTTTCCCACTTCGTCTTCGGGCAAATGCCATTATTATGCACCATATTCTCATGTCCGGAATTCGAAGTACTTCAGCGCGGTATTTCATTTTGAAGAAAGCGAGTCAGCCAGCCACATGTGATGTACCTCACAGCTGACTGCTTCATGTAGCGGTTCTTCCGAAGCTCCCCGAGTTTCCTGGAGGGCAGACTCACGTGGTGTGACGACACAAGCGGTCGATAAATGTTGATTCATTATATCGAGCCGTCCACCAGAGAATCATTTATATATAACGAGAAGAAATAAGAACTTTATATGCACTTTGCAGTGTATTAGAAGGTAACAAGATATAGCATGGAGTGAATGATAATGTGTTTTAATGTTTATGATCACTGTAGAATACCTGGGTTGTATCATACTCCAAGTATATCAATATCGATATATACAGCGCTGGAGTGGGGGGAGCCTAGCTCACTTGCGACCCACCGCTAGCCAGGAGCAACCAGATCATGTTTCGTCTCTTTTGAATATACTTCAAATTATCGGGAGTGTTCAGTTCGGTCGTGTCAGGTGCTAACACATATAAACTACGTACAAATTCCCAGTGACGAACGGAACTCTGAAAATATCACACATGTTAGGGGATATTTCCATAGCACACAGGGCCGGAACTTATAATTTCTCAAGTCAATTATACGATATGTTCACACATAGTAACATATACTCTGAGACAGTAACCACGTGGAGTGATATATATAGTAGCCATACATTGACATGCTACAACTCACACAACTAGTTACCATATATTTCAAGAGAGCTATTTGTATTTGTGTATGCATTCGGTAACACGGTTACGTTATATGAACTCTGACTATAATTTCCTCAATTATTCACGACACGTTCTATAACGGGACGTAAGGAGGAAGGATTGCTATGAGTTTTATATGTATCACCATGGCAGGTTAAACATAGCACCGAACATTCCATGGGGAACCGACATTGCTGTACGCATATTCGAGTGACGTATCGCACAGCTGATACCGTGTCAACCATGACATTCCGCTGTAGTGCAATCGCGATGGAAATGAACTTACGTTATGGTTTCACTCGAGTGTCGGGGCGCTACTATGAGACTAGTGACATCTTTCGAACGAGTTGGAGCATACGTGGGAATGGAGGAGACCATGCATGCAGTATTGGAGCCGTCCATATGACATTTCTGAACCAGGGGAACGAGGAGTGGTGTTCCAGGTTTCGATTCTCGGAGACCAGGAGAATTCATACTATTTCCCAGTATGTAAGGAAATGTGATATCAGGGCATGTCATTGCTCTATATTCCGGCTACAAGAGTCATCTAAGGTACAGAGAAGCCAGTCTTATCATATGTAGTGAAGCGTAGACATTCTAACGTTACTATTGCTGCCACTTTACGTTTTCAGTAGTATGATCGAGAGGTGGAGTTTAGACATGTTGTCTTATTCGTGACTGATCCCATTCTCGATCGGATTTAGGCTCTAATAAAGAGTGCATCCATTCTTAGCTTGTATTGTTGTTTGATTTAAAGTTAATATTGGTAATTTTAATTTAATTAATTAGAAAAAAAATTAATGTAGAGAAGAGGACCATTTAAGGAAAGAATTATATTCCACGTATTTTTGATAGTTTGATGAACAGTTATCGATGTCAATTTATGACATTATCTGCATTTTTGGATTTTGACACGAGCTTCGTTTGTAATTGAGCTTCGCTCTAGTTTCATGCTTGAGAATTGCATTTTTGGACAGTGTTAATGTTTTTTATAGCAAGATTTCATCGTATTGAATGTATATTTATGGTGAAGAAGTTTGATACTTCGCTTTTAGTAGGGAACATTCTTCACTCTCGTGGAAGATAGATGCTAGTATTGTTTCCTAATGGGCCAATCGCGTGCTAACTTTTACTGTTACCTAGGTCCGTGGTATAGGGACATTACTGACTTTCTTGAAGCCATTTGAGGGGAGATATACCTAATTTTAGCTTGATTAATTTTGCTACTTCGATGTACTTCATGTTCTTGATACATGAAAGTCATGTTTGTTCGAGTCTTGATTTAAATCCACACTCGTTGGATAGTTTTTTCATACAATTTAATGCATAGTTTGTTGACTTAAGCACATTTTGAAAGAACATTTACTATTTTTCCAACGTTAATCCCAGGTACAATTAATGTGGAGGCACATCTTTTTATAAGATTTGTGACTGATAATGCCTACATATAGCAGGGTTATTTAAATCCAGTGAATATACTGTATATATATATATACGAAACCATATTTAATAATTTGAAATGAAATGTAACGGAATTGTATAATTTAAACGACACAATTCTATGTGCGGAAATTAGTTGTAATTAATATGAGTAATAGAATTTATTGATCACCAGTGAGGGTGATAGCTGAATACAATCATCTGTGGTAATGAAAGTGTAATAATGAATTAAGTGATCAGTGGAGTATACGTGTATTTTGTGATGCCGTATAGAGGCAAATATATTATAGAAAGTATTCAAAGGAATATCCTGTGGAAAGTTATAGGTATAATCCATTAGTATATGGGAGCGTCGAAGTCATGTTTGACTTAAGTTGTTTACAGCATATTTCAGCGAAATTCCACATAACTATTATGTTGATTTAGAAGGATGAATTTCAAAGCAAAATTGGATAATTATTTGTTGGAGGATTTTTATAATTCCAATTCAGGAATGTTGATGGCCATGCTGACCGAGTTTTATAGTCATCCCAAATTACTGTTCTGGTGATGATTGTTGAAATAGAACATTTTAATTCTTCTAAGCTTTATTGCTCGGTCGAATATACCAGGATTTGACCAACAATTCTATATAAAATAAATTACGAATGGAGCACCAATGGAAAATGCCAGATTATGAAACTCCTTTGCAAAAGCACTTAAGAGTGCAATGATACTGTTGTAAATTTTGTATATATGTACATAAGGGTAATTATGAATTTTTCAGCGTGAACTATGAATGTGGAATCTCCTCATATATGATCCCATAGGATTTTCTTGTTTTTGTTAAGTGGATCATTATAGTATACATGTAAATTTGGTGGCTTAGGCGGCAGCACGCCAGCCTCTCACCGCTGGGTACGTGGTTCAAATCCCGGTCACTCCATGTGAGATCTGTGCTGGACAAAACGGAGGCAGACAGGTTTTTCTCCGGGTACTCCAGTTTTCCCTGTCAAAATTTCATTCCAGCAACACTCTCCACTACTATTTCATTTCATCTGTCATTCATTTAATCATTGCCCCAGAGGAGTGCGTCAGGCCTCGGCAGCCGGCACAGTTCATATCGTCGCCGCTAGATGGGGGCTTCATTCATTCCATTCCTGACCCGGTCGGAGACTGGAAGCAGGCTGTGGATTTTCATTTCATAATGCAGTCTAATCCATGGGGACTGTTCTCTGCATTTGTGGCATTTTATGATGCGGATTTAAGTGAGGATTATTTTCTTTTCTTCGTTGTTGTTTCATAGACATTGCATTTGCTGTCATGACATTTGGTGAATAAATTTTGTCAGTTTATTTTAAATCATTGAGTGTGATGCTTTATAGAAGTGATATGAGGTCACGTTAAGAAGGCCATTGCTGGGTATTTCTGGAGTATTCCACATTCCTGAGGTTACGTTCTACGTGATCCCCGTGTTCTCTGAGCTTATTTTCATCGTTTGCCATGGTTTTTCTTAATGCCACCTCAGTTTGGTATGACTTGTGCCCTATTATCCTCTTCACTTATTGGTAAGATCTGGGGGTTCCTAGCCGGGATTTTTCATGTTCTACGATCCAGTTGTCATCGTGGGATTTCAACAAGCTGATGGTAGGTAATTCGGGTACAATACCAACCGTAAAGGCCACTTCCTCGCCTAACCCTCCCACACTTCCCGTCCCTTCATCAGGCCCTTGTTCGCTTCGCAGGTAAGGCCGCCTGGGCGTAGTGCTGGTCACACACCCTAGTTGTATCCCCGATTCAGAGTCTGAAGCTCCAGGACACTGCCCTCAGTGGCGGTAGAGGTGATATCCCTCGCTTAGTCCGTGGGAAAAGCCAACCCTGGAAGATAAATCGATAGTGAGCGAAGACTGCTGGTATCGTGAGCGCCACCATTAATTCAGTATGGGTACCCCTCGAATGAACCCGCATAACAAGCACAGATACGCAGAAAAAGTACTTTTAAACAGGACGTGAACGAGTTAAGTTTGTCGCTTAACAAGTTCGTGGCTAAATTGTTATGTTGTTAAGCTAGGTCCTCTCAGGTTCTCCACGAGTCTGAGTGATGTCTATTTCAAATGAAGCGAAGATTTCATGTAGGTTATATATTAGTCGACTAGTTATCAATACATTTGAAGTTATTTACAAGTTTCGAGGCATGACGCCTAACAGCCAACTAAATCAGTTTATTTTGCTCTGTAAAAGACCATGTCACCACGGAGGCCCGGGTTCGATTCTCGGTTCTGCCACAAAATTTAATTCTGGTCAGAGGGTTGGAATGGGGTTCACTCAGCCTCGTGGGGCACACACACTGAATAGAGACAGGTTCACTTCCTGCCTCAGCCATCCTGGAAGTGGTTTTCTGTGGTTTCCCAATTCTCCTCACGGCGATTGCTTGGATGGTTCCTTTCGACAAGTCCACGTCAATCTTTCTTCCCACTCCATTTGCTGCCCTTTTCTTCATTAGACCCAAGTTCGTATCTGCTGACACGAAGTGTTCAGCTTCGAGACACCGTCCTGGAATGCGACGATAGAGGACTGATCCCTCGCAGAGTCCGAGGGTGAAGCAAGTGATCAAAAGAGAGAAAGAGAAAAATAACACGTATGTATCGTTGCATACGTTATGGTGCTGGGATGGACGAGGATGAGGAGGTGATGGTCTGTGGCTAGGGCACAGGCAACCAGTTAACTACGTCGTACATGTTCCAAGCTTCGTAGACCACAGGTAGGGCAAAGTGTGCCCCATTGGAACGATAACAATATGCGATGGCTAGACAGTATGTAGCTGTGCGAACTCCCCGCCTTCGACGCAATTCAAAACACAAAGCTTATTCACTGCCTCGAGATGTTTTCCATCGACGAGTATGTGGATATGTTAAATATCTATGGAGAAGCTCGACATAATGCATAACAGGCACAACGCCTGTACTAAGAACGCTATCCGGATAGACGACAACCGACAGGCATGGTATTTCGGAGAGTGAAAAGACGCCTGCTGGATACTGCATTCCTGGAAAAGGCACGGCCTGTTCGAGATCATCACGTGACGTCTGCTCACAATGAAGAGGTTGTGTTTGACGCTATCCGGCGTAACCCTCATACTAGCACAAGGGCCATTGAACAGTAGACGAACATCAGTCTAGCGTCTGTTATGCGGATATTGCATACCCAACGGTTTCACTCGAACCATCTGCACTTACGTGAGGAGCTACGTTGTCATGATTTCGATGCCCGGGTGGCGTTCTGTCAATGGATCCTACAGCATGTGGACACAGATCCTGCTTTTTAGTGACTATCTTATTTACTGACGAAGCACGATTCCATAACAATGGAACCGTTAATCACCATAATATGAATTACTGGAGTGTGGATAACCCCCATTGGGAGCGACAGACAGCTTTTCATGTACAGTGGGGCGTAAATGTATGGAGTGGCATCGTGGGTGATCACCTCATGGGTCCCCATTTCCTTGAAAGCCATCTGACGAGACAACGCAATTTGCGGTTTCTTCAAGATGAACTACCACCGTTTTTTGATTATGTGCCATTCCCTGACCTCTGCAGGATGTGGTTTTAACATGCCGGAGATCCACCGCACGCGGCGGTGGTCGTCCGGAACCATCTCCATGCGACGTATCCTGATAAGATGATAAGACGGGGAGGACCTGTCTGCTGGCCCGCCAGGTCGTCTGATCTTACGCCCCTGTTTTTTTTCTGTGGGGCCATGTAAAACAGCTGGTGTATGCACAGGAGCCGGCCGGTCCTGGTCACCTTAGACAGCTCATCACCGAGGCTTGCTGATAATTTTCGCCAGAGATGTTGCAACGAACCAGATGGTCCTTTCAACATCGCGCGCAGCTTTGTATCGACCACGGAGGTCGTCACTTCGAGCAGGTGCTGCGTTAACCGCCGTGGATAACTGAAATCCTGTCACATGTTTCCTATCCTCTATCAACCCAGCTCCAAACCAACGGCCCTTTTCAAGACCAAGTAAACAAATCAGTCTGTGAAAATCTATTAAGTATCCAACCTTGCCACGTCCCAGGCAACTGCATTTTAAAGAAATGCATGGGACTTGAACCTTTGAATTCTCGAGCACTGTTAACTATCGCACATCCTATCAATCAGTAGCAGTCGTTTCATCCCACTACAGGATGATTGCCCTGCGGTGTCGGGCCCGCTCAGACGGTTTCGCCGTCTCTTCGGGCTCAGACGGTTTTGCCGTCTCTTCGGGCCAGGGATGAGCACATCCTACTGTGCTTACCATGTGAGCTACTGCGAGACTTGACCTGTAGCGCACACTTCCCAGTCCATACAATACCTGCTCTCGGTCTGTACTTGCACCTCCTCATTTAAAGTACGTGTTCTGTGTATCTGTGCTCGTTTTACGGGTTCATTCGAGTTACCCATACTGAATTAATAGTGGCGCTCACGACCCCTGCTGTTTTCTAGCCCGTATACACACATCTCGTCATATTACCCCAGTTTAGGGAGAGGGACCGATGTCGTTCAGAATTTAATACATGTGACGGGATGAATAAAACTGGCACGCATGGGATTGGCGGACCACCTGGTAGATAATATTCCGGATTAATTTTAGCAACCCATACATGGAAGTTCTACCAACGTACTTTTACAGTAGGGGATGGGGGGGGGGGGGAGACAAGAATCCTAACCAGTGTCATGGCCGCCACGCGAAACCACACTGTTTAATGGCGGGCTTTTCAAATGATGATTTATTGGTTATTGACTTTTCATCTAACAAGATGGTGGCTGTAGTTTAACCTAACCTAACCTACCCTTACCCACGAGGGGTTTATCAAATAGTACCAATGGTCTTGGGTTGACGGTCCCTTTTGACTGACCCCTTTGGACTGGCCCATTAATTTACCCAAATTGTGCCACAGGGCCT
The DNA here is from genome assembly GCA_946902985.2 of Meconema thalassinum. Classification (NCBI taxonomy): domain Eukaryota; kingdom Metazoa; phylum Arthropoda; class Insecta; order Orthoptera; family Tettigoniidae; genus Meconema; species Meconema thalassinum. The sequence continues at coordinate 1,239,419,845 of OX336389.2, read as the reverse complement.
AACTACACATTTTGAAAATTTTGGTTTTATCCCTTTTTAAACGATTATTTATTGGTTATTGACTTAACCTAGCCTAACCTAACAAGATGGCGGTTGTAGTTTAACCTAACTTAACCTAACCTACCCTTCCCCACGAGGGGTGATCAAACATTATCCACGCGACGCTTGTCGATAGGCAAACCAATAATCGAAGAGGGACACGTTGGGTCTAGAGGCGATGTCCCCTTTGGACTGGACCATTAATTTACCCGAAATTGTGCCAAAGGGCCTAACTACACATTTTGAAAATTTCGGTTTTACCCCTTTTTAAAAGATTATTTATTGGTTATTGACTTAACCTAGCCTAACCTAACAAGATGGCGGCTGTAGTTTAACCAAACCGAAGTCCACCCACGAGGCGTGATCATAAACTACCCACGCGGCGAATGGCGATATCGTATTTAGACTTTAGAGGTGTCCAATGAATTTGGGTAATTCCCCCCTCCCCTAATTTAACCTAAGAACCCAAAACTAAAAGGTCACTGGCTTTTTAATATCTCGCTAACCAATGAAATTATCAGATTTGGACATATGATGTGTCCTAGAACTCGGAGTAATGCCCTCTCTTTTCCTATAGCTCCCCTAATTTAACCAAAGAACCCAAAACTAAAAGGTCATCGTTTTTTTAATATCTCGCTAACCAATGATCGGATTTGGACATCTAGCCCCCCTAATTTAACCAAAGAATCCAAACCTAAAAGGTCATTGGCTTTTTAGTATCTCGCTAACCAATGATCTGATTTTGAACACGCGAGGTGACAAATTACTTGGCATGACCCCTTTCTATTTCTATGGTTCATTCATTTACCAAAATGTTCAAAACTAAAAGGTCATCTACTTTTTAATATATCGCTAACCAATGATCAGATTTGAACACACAAGGTGGCAAATGACTCGGCGCGAATTTCCCTTTCTCGTGGCCCATGGATTTACACAAAATACCTGAAACTGTAAGGTTATCGACCTAAGATTTTATAACCAATTATCAGATTTGGACACGTGAGGTGTCATATTGCTTTGCGAACCCAAGATTCGTTGAATTCATAATTGTAAAAACCTGATTTAGGATTTAAATTAATGCATGTAAGATCTTTAGATTTTAGATTTTAGATTTTAATTTTTGATTTCTTAATTTTTTGATTTTAGATTTTTTGATTTGTTGATTTTTTGATTTTTAGATTTTTGGATTTTTAGATTTTCGATTTTTGAGTTTTGAGTTTTGAGTTTTGATTTTTGATTTTTGATTTTTGATTTTTGATTTTTGATTTTTGATTTTTGACTTTTGATTTTTGATTTGCGATTTGCAATTTGTGATTTGCGATTTTCGATTTTTTAATTTTGATTTTTGGTTTTTGATTTTAGATTTTAAATTTTAGATTTTTGATTTTCGATATTTGATATTTGTTTGTAGATTTTAGATTTAAGATTTAAAATTTTTGATTTTTGATTTTATATTTTAGATTTTATTAAAAGACCAAAGCAACCGACAGTAGTGGCTACGCTGGCTAAAGCGCAGCATTAGGTCATGGGACCAAGCTCTCTGCTGACTCGGTAGACGCGTGGGTTCGAGCCCCACCGTCGGCCGTCCTTGAAATGGTTTCCCATTTTCAACACCAGGCAAATGCCGGGACGGTACCTTCTGACAGGCCACGGCCGCTTCCTTCCACTTCCTTGCCCAGTTTCATTCACCATCATTCATTTCATCTCTCATTAACTCCTCTCATGAGGTTGACGTCAGGAAGGGCATCCGGCCGTAAAAACCATCGCCACAAAGTCTTCCATCGCATCTCATCCCCGACCCCGTTGGAAAAAAGGGAATAATAAGGGGTAGACATACATTAAAAGACCAAAGCAAGATTTTGCAAAAAGACCAAACCATAATGTCATGACTTGAAATTTCCGGAAAAGAATTATTAATGAAAGACATATTGTACCCAATCAGAGATGGTACAAGATCGAACATAGGATTATGATGAACGGAAGTGAGCTGTACTGAATGAAGAAAGGATTTTTACTAAGAGTTAGTATGGAGACAGGGCATGAGAAAAAGCAGATGCTAAATTAAAAGCTCCCAGAAAGAAAGAAATACCATTAACTCTGACAGTTTTTAATATTGTATAAACCGATGAAGCTATTACGACGTGCTCCAGAAGTAAGATTTTGTTGAGGTAAGAGGCAATTGACATTCCACGGACGAAGCAGGAATAGAAGGGTTTATGAGCATATAAACGTCGAGTCAAGAGAGGATTACTTTTAAAATTTATGATAATTACGCCTGAGAGGGTGGCCCCACATAACGCAATTCAGCATTAAAATATGAATCGAGAACGGGGAATCACTCGTGTTACAATCAAAGATTGGCAGAGAACATTTTGTACAGCTAGAAACGTGAAATTATAATTGCGGATCCATGAGTTTCTAAAGAAAGGAGTTTTTTCAGAGTGCTCAAAATCTACAATATATGCCTAGATAAAAAGCGCTGATACAGATTACGTCACTTTGAAGTGCGCGGATAGCTACGTGGAAGGATGCAGTGATTGAACCCGGCCCCGGAACGAGAATAAAAACGTTTTTAATTAATTAAAATAATCAGACGAACGAATTTAAATCCACTAAGGATGGATCAAACATTTATGATGTTCCTCACTTATAGATAAATTTAGAAGGGGATCGGTGCAGAGAAAAGGATTTGAGCTCCCGAAGAAATTAGGGGACTACATTTTGTACCGAACCAGATATAAGAGCTTCCGAGCCGAACTAAGTTCAGTTATTCTCAGTCTTCTCATACATCTCGGGGGGAGGCACGTTATAAGTTCAGTCATCTGGGAGGCTCCAGTGAACAGCCACGTTACGCTATACAGTATTCTCAGTATTCTCATACGCCTCGGTGCAGGCACGTTACAAGTTAGAGTCGATTTTGGACCCCGGAAGAGGGCACATTAGACAATCATCTATAATCATCTAGTACACCCAGTGGTGTGCGTTACACAAAGTAATACAGTCATCAATGGACCTCAGTGGAGGCAAAGTACGTTACAAGTTAGTTATCAGTGAACTCCAAAGTGGAGACACATAGGTTCGAGACCACGTTAATACAGTCAGCTAAAGAACTATAGTGAAAAGCTGCGTTAGGAAAACTGAGACAATCATCGAAAAATTGATCCCAGAGGGGAGCCGAATACAAGTTATTGCGTCAATTCAGACAAAGTTACACCAGGTTAGAACGCTGAAGAGCATTGGTTCAAAAGTAAAGTGAAATACTCAGAATAGTATACGTTAAGAAAACCAAGCACTAGAAATATAAGGACATTAAAGGAGGTCTAGCTTGTGGAAACGATTCGCGATAAAAGTTCGATAAAAGACAGAATTACGGCGAAAGTTAATAGACAATTTAACGCGGAAAGTAATAAAGGAGTGATAGGAGCTCCGTACAAATAAACAATAGGATAGAGACGAAAGGAACTGTAAGGGAAAGTAGGACACACACTGGAAAGAGAGGACACACGTTCGACGCCAGGAGGAGACAGTAGGTGAGAAAGACACTTGCAGTAGGAGCGTCAGATGGGAATCGCCAACGGTTGGGGGAAACTTTCACCTGCAACTGAGATGCGATGCGTGGGATTGTGTAAATTTAATAATAAGTTTTCATCCCAAGTGTTATTCGGGATATTTATATGTGTTTAACAAATAAAGTGTTTGTATCAAGAAAAGTGTGTAATGTTAAAGTAAGTGTTATGAAAATAGAAAGTGTAAGTGAATGCGCTAATATGTGTTGCTAGAAGAAATGCAAGATGGGCGAAACCGTCCGTAAATATGGTCATCGGCCCAAACTACAACTGGGGTAAGTAATGAAACTTTCATTACATTATATCATGTCAAGCACTAATTAAATAAGTAATTAATAAATGGAACTGAATACCATGAAGAGAATATTATTGATTGTGAAAGTGATAAATGTGTTGTATGAAACGTAGAAACAAAGGAAACACGAAATGATAAACGAGACCTAATTAACGATATCTTAGAGAAGAAATCGAATCTATATAATTGCACCTATGACAGGTGGATATGTCATGTAAAGTATTAAAAGTAGCGGTGGATAAGAGCACCTGAATTTACGCATTAATAATAATAGAGAGGATTAAAATAATAATGGTTCTGTATACCTTAATAATTGAAAGGATTAAATAATAATGGTTTTGTATGCCGTAATAATTGAAAGGATTCAATAGTAACGGTTTTGTATACCTTAATCATTGAAAGGATTAAAATGATAATGGTTCTGCATACCGTTTCAATTGAAAGGATTGAATATTAATGGTTTTGTATACCTTAAAAATTGAAGGGATTGGATAAATGGTGGTTTTTAGACACCTTAATAAAGTAATTGTAAAAGTAATAGGCTGTTATGCCATGATGAAGGGAAAATGACGATAGGAAGACCATTTAACAAACTGATATATAAGTGACGATAACGTCTGGGAATAAATACATGTGTGATGGGAATCCAAGCTGATATAATGTTGCCATAAAAAAGGCGAAATAATGATAATATAATGAATGTAGTGTCAAGATAATGATAAATATACGTGTCCTATAACCTGCATTATTCGGGAGATATGAGTTACTAAGTCAGATCGTCGAATTGTGTTGCGTTTGGTTGCGACCATTGGGAGACAGGGGTTCTCGCCAAAATAGCATTGTATTGAATTGTTGTTGCATTGTGAGACTGAGCGGGTATGATGAGGACCTCCGACTCAGCATTGCCATATGTTGTCATGTAAGTCTGGGAGAAGTAAAGTGGTGTCTTCGGTACCGACAACAGGGGAGACAGTAAAAGTACTGGGTCCGAGCCAAGTCGTGTATGACCACGTCCAAAAGAGCCAGCATTGCTTATCTCCGACAAATAAAATGGGTTATATTATTGCATTATGAGTCTGACTGGGTATGAATGAGATCTCCAGGTCAGCCGTGCCATGTGTTGTGTGTGTTGTTAAAATCTCCGAATTGAATGCATTGTTATAAGGAGACACGGGTTAAAGTGATGAAGAGTAAGGAAGTAGTGTACTTTGCAGTAGATAAAGCGGGTGTTATGACTTGGATTTCCATAGAGGAAATGAGAGTTAAATAGTAGCAGTTGTGAGGGGATGAGAAGTGAAGAGTCTAGGCTGGAGTGTTTGCTAAGGTCGTAAATTTTAACTTGACAGGATGAATGGTAAGGCGAATAACCGGCCTTGGCCCACTCAGAGCAAGCTAGAGGAGCCGCACAATGAGCTCGTTGTAAAACAGAACCAGACTTTAGAGAGGGTCGAGCATATATTGGCAATTATAATTTGCAGAGTAAAATATTAAGTGGTAAATGTTACAGTAAATAAAACTAGATATTTGTGTTGCTGGGGTTAAGACAAACGTCACCAGCTAAAATTTGAATAAATTCTATGAGATTTGACGGAATGGTCAAAATAATAACGTTGATGAAATAATCGATTTATTCCTCTTAAGAACGTCTCTAACTGGTAAATAAAATGTGTTGAATTGGAACTCAGGTGAAATATGCCACTGAGAATGGTAAATAAATAGGGCATGACATGATATAAACAATTTCATGGCATGAGAGAATAACAGGTGTGATGTAAGAACTGGGTTCGATCCCAGACATGTGAAGTGTATATATTGTATTGCAAAGACTAGAGACCTAAGGCTTGATGGTAGTGAGAGTTAATAAGCTGAAATACGCTGAGATTAAATGTTAATAAAGAAATGTAAATGAAGTTAAAGCCCAAACGGGAAGATAATAAATTCCCCACAAGCCTTAGATGAATATTTTAGATGTGTGATAGGCACGCTCTAAGGGTTAATAATTAATAATTCCCAGTTAAATATATTTGTTGAAGAGAATAATAAGGGAACTAAGCAAGATGAAATGTATAGTGAATTTGACATGTTGTCAGAATATTTTTGAATGTTTTTGAGAGATTTGTATTGTTTTTGAGTGATTAATTGGATTATTCCAAATGTATTTGTTCATGTAAGATTATAATTGTTTTCTGGGTGCTTCCCTAAGGTAAAATAAATATTGTTTAGGGGAATATGTGAGTTTTTGTAGTAGTCTTGTTGACCTAAAAGTGTATCATTATCTGAATGTACGGTCATACGGTGGGATGGACGTAACAACCCCGAATGCTGTGAGTTGGTCTGGGATATGCCCAAGCATTCTCCGTAGTTATATACGGGCACAATATACGGATTTGTATTATTTGGAATTAGATTCCCTTTAAATTTTTAAATTTTAGAATTTAGATTTTAGAATTTAGATTTTAGATTATTTTTTTAGATTTTAAATTTTTGATTTTAGATGTTTAATTTTAGATTTGAGTTTTTAATTTTTTGATATTCGACTTTTTGATTTTTGATTTTTCTTTAGGATTTTATATTTGGGATTTTGGATTTTAGATTTTAGATTTTAGATTTTAGATTTTAGATTTTAGATTTTAGATTTTCAATTTTGGATTTTGTGAAAAGATCAAACCCAGATTTTGCAAAAAGACCAAACCAAAATAGCATGATTTGAAATTATCGGTAACCAATTATTAATGAAAGACATATAAGGAGTTGTATTACTTGGAATTACATTCCCTTTAGTATGAATTTTTAAATTTAGTTTTTAGATTTTAGAAATTAGATTTTATATTTTAGATTTCACATTTAACCAAAATACCAAACATGAAATTTTAGATAACTAATTATTAAAGAAAAATATATAAGGAATTATATTACTTGGAATTATATTCTCTTTACTATGAATTATTTATTTTTAGATTTTAGTTTTTGATTTTAGATTTTAGATTTAAGAGTTTATATTTTATATTTTAGAATTCAGATTTTAGATTTTAGATTTTCATTTTAGATTATAGATTTTGGAAAAAAAAGACCAAACTATTATTGACTATTCATTACACACGGCTATGTAGGTAGAAAGATGATTAAACTATACGTTAAGACTAATATTTTTAGGCCTTGAGTGGCCTTGCGATAAGAATTTTATGACCAGATACGAGTTAGCTGTAAGCTAACGCGTTGGTAACTATGCTTGCTTTACCAGTGGATGACTTGAAATGTCAGATAACTAATTATTAAAGAAAAACCTTTAAGGAATTATATTACGAGTACTTGGAATTATATTCCCTGTACTAAGAATTATTTATTTTTAGATTTTAGATTTGATAATTTAGATTTTTGATTTCAGATTTAAATTTTTATTTTAGATTTTAGAATTTGGAAAAAGACCAAACTAATATTGACTATTTATTACACACGGCTATGTAGGTAGAAAGGTGATTGATTACACTATACGTTAAGACTAATATTTTTAGGCCTTGAGTGACCTTGCGATTAAAATTTTATGATCAGACACGAGTTAGCTGTAAGCTAACACGTTGGCAAATATACTTGTTTTGACTAGTGGATACGGTTCTAGAGAGCAGTCCGCCATTTTTGTTTATATACATCAGATGCTTAGGCCTATTTAGAAACTAAGTGACCATGTTGGTCTCTTACAAAAAACAAGACATTATACTCGAGACGATTAGGATAGCCATGTAGAGCCTACATTTAAAACAAGAGATGAAGAGAAATGCGTTTTTATCCAATCTAATTACCATAGACCGGTGAGAGGAAAGTGATGAACCTCTTCAAGAACATCAGCGCTGGTCACCAACGTGTCCCTACCGCCATAGAATGAATGTAGGTAATATATCTTGCAATTCACTTTTGGAAACGGGAACAATAAGGGGTAGGCATACACGCATGATTTAGAACTAATAACTGTGCTTATTATACAAGCCACCAAGGGCTACAACTGTGTATTGATGATCCAAAGACTTTTGAATTCAAGAGTCAATATCTCGGAATAAGTGTATGGTAAAAGATTCAAACTTAGTTCAGTGTTACCAAAATTATTCTACGTTTGTTTACGTGTTCCATGTTAGTTAGTTAGTTAGTAAGTTATTGTTGTTGTAAGGGGCGGAACTACGAGGTCATCTGCCCCTAGTGTGTTCCATGTTGAACGGCATGTAACTTCCATTACATTCATTGGACTTCCAATAGATAGAATGGACGTTACATGCAGTTAATCATTAATCTTATCAGCCCGCGTAGAATCATGTTGGCAACAGTGTCATGTAAGATTTTCTCAAAATGTATCTGAAATACTATGGTATATAAGTGTGCGAATTTTGGATTAAATCTATTCCTTAGTACGGGCGTTACATGTAGTTAAACATTGAACCATTATCCGAACGCGTAGAATCATGTTGGCAGCACTGTCATACGTGGGCTACTCGGAATAAATGTAATTTTGTATGTTCTATACGTGTGCAATGTTTAGAACTGTGGGACTGCATACGTTCTGCTATATTGAGACTAGGGTTTTAAATAGAGAACATTTATCAACAGTTGGCAGCCCTGGTGACTATAAATATAAACCTAAGTTTCACTCTTCAGATACACAGAGCAGGTTCAAAATTTAACTGAAGTCCCAAATTGGTATGGACATGGCATGCAGTTAAACATTTAACCTATCAGCAAGCGTAGAATTGTGTTGGCAACACTGTCGTGGGTTGCTCAAAATTGATTTTAAATGTTATGATCCATATATGTGCCTATTTTAGAATGAATAGTGTGAATAATATGATAGTATGGAAGTAACATGCAGTTAAACATTTAACCCATCAGGACGCAGAGAACCCATTTGCTAGGACCATTGTGTACGAGCACCTGAATATTAATTTAAAATATTATGTTCTAGTAGTTTGTGTGCCAATTTAGGTATAGTTCCCATGCATACTTTCTGAGATATCCAACCTAGAGTTCAAATTTATTATTTTTCAGCAGTTGGTAGTACTGACGTCATTTTCAAATCTGGCCTTATGGATCTTGACTCACAGCGAGTTTGATTTTGATAGCTGCAGCCTTTTAGGAATTGATAGGGATTAGGGAAAAGGGAGGGGGTGGATGGCACACAGACAGGACAGACATACACACACATCTGTTTGGGTGATATCGTAATTCTACTTTTTCGTCATTGTTGCAAAATGTGAAAAGTAGGATAATAAAAGAAGGAAGCAATCTATATATATAAAAATCAATCTTACGTGATAGTTTGTCTGTGGGTGTGTATGTCTCCTATGCATTCATATACCACTCAACCGATTGCGATGAAACTTGGGTGAGATGTTGAGTACACTCTAAGGAAGGTTTCTGACTTAGAAAATCCATTTTACAATAGGTAGTGCACGCGTAGATTCAACAAATGAGTGACGATGCGCGAAGCGTTTCAAACAAGTCCCGTATGTGTTCATATACCATTCGTCCGATAGCGATGAAACTTGGGTGAGATGTTGTATACACTTACGTGAAGGTTTCCAAATTAGTGAGTACATTTCACAGTAGATAGCGCACGAGTAGATTCAACAAATGAGCGACGACACGCAAAGTGTTTCAAAAATGTCCCGTATGCATTCATATACCATTCGTCCGATAGCTATGAAACTTGCGTAAAATGTTGTGTACACTTCAGGGAAATTTTCTGGCTTAGTAAATCCACTTTACAATAGGCAGCGCACGAGTAGATTCAACAAATGAGCTACGACGCGCGAAGCATTTCAACAAAGTCAGTTTCAAAAAAGTCCCGTATGCATTCATATACCATTCGTCCGATAGCTATGAAACTTGCGTAAAATGTTGTGTACACTTCTGGGAAATTTTCTGGCTTATTAAATCCACTTTACAATAGGCAGCGCACGAGTAGATTCAACAAATGAGCTACGACGCGTGAAGCATTTCAACAAAGTCACGTATGCGTTCATATACCATTCGTCCGATAGCGATGAAACTAGACTGAGATGTGTGCACTCCAGGGAAGGTTTCTGGCTTAGTAAATCCCTTTAAAAATAGGAAGAGCAGGAGCAGAATCAACAAATGAGCGACGACGCGCGAAGTTTTTCATCAAAGTCCCATATAAGGTCATATACCATTCATCCGATAGCGATGAAACTTGGGTGAGCTGTTGTGTACACTCCAGGGAAGGTTTCTGGCTTAGTATATCCATTTTACAATAGGTAGCGCAGCAGTAGATTCAACAAATGAGCGATGACACGCGAAGCGTTTCAACAAAGTCCCGTATAAGGTCATATACTATTCGTCTGACAGTGATAAATGTTTGGTGAATTGTTGTGTACACTACAGGAAAGGTTTCTGGCTTAGTTAATCCATTTTACAATACGAAGCGCACGTTTAGATTCAACAAATGAGTGACTACGCGCGAAGCGTTTCGACAACGTCCCGTATACGTTCACATACCATTCATCCGATTGCGATGAAACTTGGGTGAGATGTTGTGTACACTCCAGGGAAGGTTTCTGGCTGAGTACATCCATATTACAATAAGTAGCGCAAGTAGAATCAACAAATGAGCGACGACACGCGAAGCGTTTCAACCATGTCCCGTCTGCATTCATATACCATTCGTCCGATAGCTATGAAACTTGGGTGAGATGTTGTGTACACTTATGGAAGGTTTCTGGCTTAGTAAATCCACTATACAACAGGCAGCGCACAAGTAGATTCAACAAATGAGGGACGACGTGCGAAGCGTTTCAACAAAGTCCCGTATAAGGTCATATACCATTCTGCCGTTAGCCGTGAAACTTGGGTGAAATATGGTGGACACTCCAAGGAAGGTTTCTGGCTTAGTAAATATATTTCACAGTAGGTAGCACACGAGTAGATTCGACAAATGAACGACGACACGCGGAGCGTTTCAATACACTCCCCTATGTCTTCATATCCCATTAGTCCGATAGCGATGAAACTTGGGTGAGATGTTGTGGACACTTACGTGACGGTTTCTAACTTGGTAAATACATTTTACAGCAGGTAGCGCACGAGTAGATTCAACACATGAGTGACGGAGCGTGAATCGTTTAAACAAAATCCGGTATGCGTTCATATACTATTCATCCGATTGCGATGAAACATTGATCAGTTATTGTGTACACGCCAGGGAAGGGTTTCGACTTAGTAAATCCATTTCACAATAAGTAGCGCAAGAGTAGATGCAACAAATGGGTGCCGACGCGCGAAGCGTTTCAACAAAATCCCATATTGGGTTCATATAACCTTCTTCGATTGTGATGAAACCTTGATGAGTTATTGTGTACACGCCAGGGTAGGGTTTCGACTTAGCAAATTCATTTCTCAATAGGTAGCGTACGAGTAGAATCAACAAATGAGTGACAGCGCACGAATCGTTCAAACAAAATCCCGTATACGTTCATATACCATTCATCCGATTGCGATGAAACTTTTGAAAGTTGTTGTGCACGCTCCCACGATTGATTCTAAATTAGAAAATCCATTTTACGATAGCATAGGGGCAGTTAACGGAAATTGAAAAACATGTTGTGTATCCAAAAGCACTTCAAAAAACAGAATTTCAACGCCAACACTTTCTTTGATTGGCATTGCAACGCATGCCGGGTACAGCTTGTATAAAATATAAATGGCTGAATTTCTGGTGTTAAGGTACAAGTTAATTCACTTCACTGATTACCTGACGAGAGGTTAGATTTATATGGAAGAAATGGAAGTTAGTTTTTTCTGATTGGAAGGCACATGCAAGACCGGTATTTGAGCAATATTTGAAGAACCACTGCAGCCTACAGAAGGGATGAAAATGATAATTTGTCGAAGAATTATTGTCCTCTGTGTGCAATCTCACCAAGAGGTTGCTTTGGATAGGTTTGGTCGATTAACATGACGACACAGGCGCGTCCCCACCCGACTGGACTTTTATCTGCCTGCACCCGTCCGAGTCGTGCAGACATGCGATTCAGGCAGAACCTCGCTCTGGAACCAGTTATGGTGTGAGACTGCAATTATACTGCTGTGTAAAACGATATCCCTGACTTCCTAGCTAAGAGGAGAACTCTAGACGGCTGCAAGCAATGATGGTGTGTGCAGTTTAACTTTTGTGTAAAGTGATATCCCTGACCTTTCAACGAGTAGTCGCTAACCAGTACAGTGCATATCGTATAAGTTACAACAAACAATAACGCAAAGAATGTATTTCATCAAATACTGTGTAGTCTTGCAAGGCAAATCTTGAGAAGCGGCTATGATTCCCATACAAATATTAGAAGTAAAGTAGTTTACCGTGGTTTTCAACTTCTACTTAAGGTCACAGATACCTTCTTCTCCATCCCAGCCTCAAATAAAAACAAGTAGTTCCATGAAGATCTATACAGCCTATTTTCATATATCCTACTTATGTATATTGCATCTATCAACATACAAAATTTCAGATTGATCGATGTAATGGATTCGTAGATATTGAGAACCGTCTAAATATTTCGGATGATCGCCATGTTGGATCTTTATATATGTAGGTCTTATAGTTATGTACTATTACTGAAGATTATTGTGTAGTATTCAAATTTCAATCGCATGATTAGGACACAAGAAACAAAACCGAGATTTTAAAATTCCGCACGGCTGTCATCTTGCATCTTGTGGTTATGAAAATAATTGAAATAAATTACATGCCAGTGGATTAAAATTTGTATAAGCATTTATCGTACCACGTTTCACTGCACTCGGATGGTTAAATCGCGAGAAACGTCCATTTAAATATTTATATTTCGCGTCGCCGCCATGTAGGGTTTGTGCCCACCAGGTTATTAAAGTCCCATAGGTGAACTTATGTTCTTAGCCTCTATAAACGTTCAAAAAGCAGTTTGTTTGCTGTAATATAATCGTAGATATTGAGAACCATCTAAATATTTCGGATGGTCGCCATGTTGGATTGTTGTATGTATAGGCCATTGAGTTATGTACCATTATAGGAAAATTACTGCGTATCTTCATTATTCAAACTTTTACTTCAATCGCATGATTACGACAAAAGAAATAGAAACTTAATTTTAAAATTTCGCACAACCACAATCTTGAGGTTATGTAAACAATTGAACTAAATTAGATGCCAGTGCATTTCAATATATTATATACAAATATTTACTTTACCATATTTCACTGCACTCTGATGGTTAAATCGCGAGAAAAGTCTATTAGAATGTGTCGAGGTCGCATGGCCGCGATGTTCGTTTTGTAATTAACAGGTTTTTGAGAGTTATATAGATAAACTTGTAGTTGTGCCCTTTACCCCCGTACTAAATTTCAGGATGATATCTGTAGTAGTTTCGGAGATTTAGAATGCCGGTGAAATATTTTGCACAGACGCCATCTTGAGATTATGTAAACAATTGAACAAAGTTAGATGCCAGTGCATTACAATGTGTACAAACATTTTCTGTACCAAGTTTGGATGGTTAAATCGCGAGAAATGTCTATTTGAAAGTCTCAATTTCGCTCGGCCACGTCGTTTTGTAGATAACAGGTTTTTGAAAGTCTCATAAGTGAATTTCTAGTAGTGCCTTTTATCACCGTACAACATTTCAGCGTGATATCGGTAATAGTTTCGGAGATATATAATGCCGGTGAAATATTTCGCACAGCCGCCATGTTGGTTTGGTGAGGCGTAGTAAAATTTCAAGTGCACGGTTGCGGTTGACCAAAATGGTACTTTGGCCTTACAGAGTTTCATTAAAACCGATCCAGCCTTTTAGAAGTTATTAGAGGGGGACACACACACAAACACACACACATACATACGCACACACATACACACACACACGGACAAAAGGTGATCTCATAAGCCTATTTTTCATGATTGAAAATATGCTAAAAATACACACATCACTGCAGACATTAAAATAACACTGGTAAAAAAATAACTTTATTTATTTATTTATTCATTGTATTGGGCTTCTAAAACGAATATACCTATTAATATGAAACAGATGTACATTTTGTTACACATAAATCTATAAAATAATGGAATAATCGACAGGCATAAGTTTTAGTTTGTAATCCAAATTAATTCTAACAACTAAATAATAATATTGAAATAATTCTGCGTAGGAAATTGGTGGGTAGAATGCAAGTGATCTGACAGCAGACAGAATGAAAAGAACTTGATGTATTACTGATTACACATACCCAAGTGCATGGGGATGTTTACTGCGATGTACAAGCTCCTGAATTAACCAACAACAATACATTTTGAAAGAAAGAAAGAAAGAAAGAAAGAAAGAAAGAAAGAAAGAATGAAAGAAAGACATTATAATGGAAAACAATATAAGCAACTTCAATTGCTCATCACTCGAAAGGCAGTCGTAGAATAAGAGCAAGTAGTTCCGTGACGAACTAAAGAGCCTACTTTCCTTAAAATGTAAGATGCATACCTATGATTGATCTAGCTAGAATAATAAATTAAGATAACTTTATTTATTTATTTATTTATTCATTGTATTGGGCTTCTAAAACGAATATACCTATTAATATGAAACAGATGTACATTTTGATACACATAAATCTATAAAATAATGGAATAATCGACAGGCATAAGTTTTAGTTTGTAATCCAAATTAATTCTAACAACTAAATACTAATATTGAAATAATTCTGCGTAGGAAATTGGAGGGTAGAATGCAAGTGATCTGACAGCAGACAGAATGAAAAGAACTTGATGTATTACTGATTACACATACCCAAGTGCATGGGGATGTTTACTGCGATGTACAAGCTCCTGAATTAACCAACAACAATACATTTTGAAAGAAAGAAAGAAAGAAAGAAAGAAAGAAAGAAAGAAAGAAAGACATTATAATGGAAAACAATATAAGCAACTTCAATTGCTCATCACTCGAAAGGCAGTCGTAGAATAAGAGCAAGTAGTTCCGTGACGAACTAAAGAGCCTACTTTCCTTAAAATGTAAGATGCATACCTATGATAGGTCTAGCTAGAATAATAAATTAAGTTAAGATGAGTATGGGGATGAGGCCGATTCTAAATAGTGACACGAGCCACTCGGCTACGCTGAACTATCATGTATATTTCATGAAACCATGGGCATGTGACATATCGTTGGACTCGGGCTGACGTCCTCTTTTCTATGGACCATGTACTATATTTTTCAAAAAATTTTGAAATATTTCGTTTTCGAAAATAGGCAATAGTTTCAAAACCAAACACGATAGAACGTTGTGCCATGGCTCAAACAAATGGTCTTTATGACCTTTATTTTTTGTAATAAAACTTTTTCATTTTTTATGTTTTTTTTTGAAAAAACTCAAATTTTGAAAATCTTATATTTTGGAAACTAGGAATTATACAAAACAAATTGCTTGACATAAATGAAAGGTCCCTATTCCCCGTACCCCCAAAATAAATTTCAAGTCTCTAGAGCAAAAATTTGTGTTTTGTAAGTAATGGGATACTTTTTATTGAGCCACCCTCGTATTTGCCCCGAACCTGATATCTCGCTAACCAATGGTCGGATTTGAACATACTCGTAGTGATGCCCCCTACTTTCCTATAGGCTCTTTATTTAATTAAAAGACCAAAACTAAAAGGTCATACGCTTTTAATATCTCGCGAACCAATCATGATAGAGGCGTGTACGAGGGGTCCAAGGACTCGGGGTGACGTCCTCTTTGCTATGGACCACTCGTTATATTTTTTAAAAATTTGGGAACTCGATTTTGGGGTAAACAAGTGTTTTTTCTGATTTTTGCTGATAACTCACGAACCAATAAGCCTAGAGACGAGTGCGAGGTGTCATTTTTTTCATTGCGTTGCCCTCTTGCCGAGGATGTTCGTGTTGAGCAGGAATGAAAAACCATGTTGAGGTAAAACCATGATTTTAGACGTTTTGCTTTATCTCGTAAACCCATAACGCTAGAGACGTGTACGAGGGGTCCTAGGACTCGGGCTAACGCCCCCTGTTTGAAACTATGTTTGAAATTTTGACAATGGGCCTAACGGCATACATGTTGAAAAAACTTTTTTTTCTTTATCTGTTTATAATGTTCATGAAGCGTGGTGGTTGAGAGAGACGATATGGCTGGGTGTGTGTGTTTCAACGAACCTGTCGCTGACCACGGTGGCTATGCTCAATAGAACAATCGCTATTTCGACGGGTCGGTTTATGACCGAGTTAGGCTGCGTTTTTTCTTATGCTTTACCCCCGAAGATGATCTTTGATGTGTAAACGGTGATGAGAACTTGGTTCTATGTTGGTCGAAGCGAGTAGAGAAAACAAACTTGCCAAAGAGCAGACGAGCAGGAGGTTAATGTCATTTGAGCTTATTGGAAGGCGCTGATCTGACTTGACAACAGGTGCAATGGAAATGACAAAGACGCTTGAAGGTGAAATAATCTGACCACCGTGGTGGCAGGGAAGAGCGAAATGCATGCATACACGTGTGAGATGACATGTACGCTAAACAAGTTATATCCTGTTTGCTTTGTACGTGACAAAATGCAAGTTCATGTGAAATTTGACCTAGCACAGGTGTTCACCTCGGACGTTATCTGTCCACGTGCATGACAACAGAATGTTCAAAGCGTGGGAAAAAATGATTATACATGCAACGTAGCATATATAGAGACATGTCGTTATCATTTTCACTCTCACTTGGGTGACTACCTTTGAACACATTGCGTTGCGTGAAACCCCTGGTCTTGTTTAACAGTTTTGGTGTTGGTGGAAAATACTTAACCTTGTTGTGGGGTAGGTATTTATTTATATATTTATTCATTTATACATTTATTGATTTATATATATATTTACAAGCAATTATTTATTGATTAGGTAATTAATGATTGTATTTATTTCTTTGCAGATAACCGGTATACCTTACATGTCAGAGAGAGAAGAAACCATTCCACTTTTGAGCCCACTAGAAGGAAACAGCAACAAGCCACTGCAAGTAAAGGTAAAATGATTTTTTTAAATTAACTTGTTTCATTTTTTTGTTTTATGTTTTATTTTATGAAATGCATGTATTAACCTGAATTTAGGTATTTAGAGCGGTTTATTTTATTTATTTTTAGAAACTTGGAAAGAAAAGCCTTACCGCCGTAGCAGTTGCTGAAAAAAACCGAAACGCACTAAAGCGAAACCACTGCCAAAGAGTGAACTGTTTAAAACTCAGGTAAGTCTAACTTAAAAATGCTATTCCATTTTACCACTACTGAAAACTCGTAGACAAAAAAATTCATTACCTGTACGTGACTGGAACAATGATTGCTTTCTTGATTAATGGCTATGTTTTGTTGTTGACTGGGAAAAGTACAAGGCCATGTTGGATTTTCTAAAAATAAAAATAATAAATTTAATTTATGGGTGGTTCCCTATGGACTCAACGAATATCCACAAGTTTGAACACGATAATGTGAACAAAATGACATGACATTCATTTTTGTTTATATATTGGTTAAGGGGGGGGGGATGTAAATGACTGTAGCTTTATAAAAAGAAAATAAGTACATGGGTTACTGTTAGTGCCAACATACAGTTTATTTTTAATGGTGTTTTGATATGTTAATGCCAATTAACGTTTACGTTTTATTTACAAGTATTGATTGATTGATTGATTGATTGATTGAGTGATGGGTTATTTTGTTTGCTTTTAGGTGTCGTCATGTGCCATTAACGTAATGAACAGACAGTGAACAAGCATGCATTATGCTTTAAAGTACTCTGTGCTTTTGTGCAACGTTAATAACTTACAATAAGAAAAAGTTTTATTATAACACATGGCGTTAGTACCAAATACAACAAATGAGCAAGTTGGTTTACCACGTGGGTTAAATTTAAAATCAGAACATGATCGATGGTTAACATTTGAATCCTGGCCTAGGCTTTTTGTCGACACATAAACTTGCGAAAGCCGTTTTTTTACTTGAACTGAGAAGATGTGGTGCGCTGTGTGTTTTGTCGTATTGAACTTTCACACTGGGAAGAAGGGGATGATCCCTTTAGAGACCATTTGCGATGGTCTCCACATTGTTCTTACATGCTTGGAAAGCAAGTGGGTAACCTACCCGTGCATTCATTTTACCGAACCACAAGGCCTTTGGCCGCTACTTACGTTGCTGAATCACAAATAAATAATAATTATGATGTATTACCAGCCAACGGTAGTGTCGATATATGTGGTCCATATGCCATAGACAGTGTTGAATTGGCATGTGCTTTTGAAAAATTGGGAGTTTGCAAGATTAAAGCACTAGCACACCCAGAGTACAGCTCTTTTGAAAAACGTTTAGAATCTTATAAAAATGTTTGGCCATTAATATTAAAACACCTTACCAAATAGCTAAGTGAAGCTGTTTTTTTTTTATACTGGTGAAGGGGATAAATAATATGTTTTTATTGTGGATTTGCTTTAAAGGATTGGCAAATGACTGATGACCCTTTAGTGCAACACGCTCGTTGGTTACCAAACTGTAAATACATGGAGTTGCTTAAAGGTCAGGAATTTGTGAACACTATTCGTAAAGAAAACGTGATTGCAGCGCAAGACATAAAAGTGCCTTTAGAGTTAGAACACGCGGAGCAAATACATAAGGCTGAAAGAAAAGACTTGTCTTACGAACAGATACAAAAGTGTGACCAACAATTATGTAAAATTTGTTATCAAGATGAACTAGGTGTTGTATTTTTGCCTTGTGGTCACATGATAGTATGTGTCAAGTGAGCATTAGAATTTAACAATTGTGCTATATGCAGAAAAGTAGTATCTGCTACAGTTAGGGCATTTATTGCATAACTAGTATAATTTATTCGTCATGCATAGTGCAAAATCCCTAATTGCACAATATTATTAAAGCTGTTTTAGAGGTTAATAGATATGTTCTTTTTTTGTTTATAGACTACTACAATGAATGTTTTGAATGCTGTGGGACAATCATGTGGCTTAGAGACAAAGAAGCTCAGCGAATTGCCAACGCATATTCCATTCCGCATTATCAAGATTCGGAAATTGAAAACAGCATATGGTGATCGTGTACTTTGTGTATGTGAAAACTTTGAGACATTTCTGCCTATACGGTTTAATGATATGTTGGAGAGTGTTTTTGATGAAGTTAATAATGCTGTGCAACCTGTACACTTAATTTATGAAGGTTTTAAAAATAATAGGTGCATGGTTCGTTTTAATTAAATAAATAAAAAATGTGAAATAATAATGGAAAATATAAGTAATGACAATATACTGAAAAAGAAAGAAAATATGTGTATAGAATAGTAATGTTTTAGTGTTTAGTGTTGTCTTTAAAAATATTATGATGAAACCAAAAAAAAAACAAGAAATGTATATAAAGTTGGTAAATAAATGCAAAATGATGTTTCAATGTTGTTTTATTTTATACAAAGTCAGTATATTTAACATTGCAGAGTATACATGATTATGACAATAACTGCACACTGAATACAAGCCTTTCTCACTTTACAATAGTCTGTTATAATTTTAAACACAAGGCTTGATGTAGATCATTTTATAGCAATGCCCATTCAATGTTGTTTTCGAAAAGTGGGGAGGCCGCAATGGTTGTATAGGCATAAAAACCTTATTGTTATTGCTATTTAGTCACTTTGATCCCCTTGCATATCAAGAGCAGATGACCTAGTTGTTCCACTCTTTAAAACGACGACAACAACAACACTACCTCTTGCATAGTTTGTGATGTTGATGGCTCTTGCGACGTGGAAGATGGATTAAAAATAACTTTTAGAACAGGGGTTAAACGTTGCTCATTAAACAATGCACTATTTTGAGTAGCAATATGGTTTTCTTGATTTTTTGTCGACGGCAACTGTGTTTCATGCAGTACACTACATTGATGATCACTGACACTTAAAACCTCACTATTTGTACTTTTTAGATCACTACGACAATGTTTGGAACGTTGCTTTGAACAACGCCAAATAACAGTTCCATTTTTATTGGTTCGTTTCACAATATATGAATATCCTTTATAGTATGCGTAAGGCTTACCATACCTAGTCACTGATACTTCCATATCAACTGTCAAGCATAGACTAAGCTCTAGTCAAGTCAACTTGGTAATAAGAATAATAGTTTAATGTGAGAGCAAATATGGATCCAAAGAGTTCAGGTAAAAGTGGAAGCAAATAAGCAAATATTAGAAACAAGAGTGGGGGTAAAAGTGGTCGCAAAGTGGTAAACCCATTACACAATAATTTCAGCACGACGAAGCTCTTGTTCAATTTCTTTGATTTCCCAATCGTGACCGGTATGCCCAGCTTGTTGTAAAGCATGCAATTGTCGAAGCCGTTGAATTAGCTTACTGGGTTTGTTCCAGTATACAAATTTAACAAATGGATTTTTAGGTGTAAACAAAGCATTACCATTATCATGATCATTATCATCATCATCATCATCATTATCATCATCATGATCACCATTATCATCATGACCATCATCACTGTTACTATATAGTCCTTTTTGATCCTCTTGCAATACCACTTCATTTATAGTCTGAGTTGATTTTGATAATGTTGAAGGTTTCTTGGACGTTGACAACTGTCCTAACATGACGTTTTGAGGACATGATAAATCCTTTTGAACAAACACTGCACTATCTTTAGCCGCAATATCGTTTTCTTGAACTTGCTTTTTAGCATTTTGATAATTGTTTGTAAACAGCAAGAGTGGTTCGTTTAGAGCACTACATTGATGAACACTCACACTTAAAACCTTTCCATTTTTACTTTTCAGATTGCCTCGACATTTTGTTGACCTCTCTTTTGAGCATCGCCAGAATATTATTCCATTCACATTCTGGCGATTATAGTTATAAGAGTAGCCTTGATAGAGTGCACGTAGCCTACCTTTGCTGGTTGTAATAAGTTCCATAGTAGTAACTGACCTGTCAGTACGATGTTCACACTACAAAGGTTACAACTGTTTTGCTGATGGAGTGACCTACCATAAGCTTATATATTGGCTTATGTGTTGGCTTTTTGTGTTGGCTTTTTGTGTTGGCTTTTGTGTTGGCTTTTGTGTTGGCTTTTTGTGTTGGCTTTTCGTGTTGTCTTTTTGTGTTGGCTTTTGTGTTGGCTTTTAGTGTTGGCTTTTCGTGTAGGCTTTTTGCGTTGGCTTTTGTGTTGGCTTTTTGTGTTGGCTTTTTGTGTTGGCTTTTGTGTTGGCTTTTTGTGTTGGCTTTTTGTGTTGGCTTTTTGTGTTGGCTTTAGTATTGGATTTTGTATTGGCTTATTTGACAAGTTATTAGTGTCAATGTATTTAGTGGACTTTTTTCTTGGTGTTGGAAAGTAGTTGAAAGAGAGGGAATATTTAAAGACTTAACCTCAGATCACTAACCTAACCTAACCTAACCTAACTTTACCTAACCTAACCTACCCCACAACAAGGTTAAGTATTTTCCACCAACACCAAAACTGTTAAACAAGACCAGGGGTTTCACGCAACGCAATGTGTTCAAAGGTAGTCACCCAAGTGAGAGTGAAAATGATAACGACATGTCTCTATATATGCTAGGTTGCATGTATAATCATTTTTTCCCACGCTTTGAACATTCTGTTATCATGCACGTGGACAGATAACGTCCAAGGTGAACACCTGTGCTAGGTCAAATTTCACATGAACTTGCATTTTGTCACGTACAAAGCAAACAGGATGTAACTTGTTTAGCGTACATGTCATCTCACACGTGTATGCATGCATTTCGCTCTTCCCTGCCACCACGGTGGTCAGATTATTTCACCTTCAACGTCTTTGTCATTTTCCATTGTACCTGTTGTCAAGTCAGATCAGCGCCTTCCAATAAGCTCAAATGACATTAACCTCCTGCTCGTCTGCTCTTTGGCAAGTTTGTTTTCTCTACTCGCTTCGACCAACATAGAACCAAGTTCTCATCACCGTTTACACATCAAAGATCATTCGGGGGTAAAGTATAAGGAAAAACGCAGCCTCGCTCTGTCATAAACCGACCCGTCGAAATAGCGATTGTTCTATTGAACATAGCCACCGTGGTCAGCGACAGGTTCGTTGAAACACACACACCCAGCCGTATCGTCTCTCTCAACCACCACGCTTCATGAAAATTATAAACAGGTAAAGAAAAAAAAAGTTTTTTCAACATGTAGGCCGTTTGGCCCATTGTCAAAATTTCAAACATAGTTTCAAACAGGGGGCGTTAGCCCGAGTCCTAGGACCCCTCGTACACGTCTCTAGCGTT
Source organism: Meconema thalassinum (assembly GCA_946902985.2). Lineage (NCBI taxonomy): Eukaryota > Metazoa > Arthropoda > Insecta > Orthoptera > Tettigoniidae > Meconema > Meconema thalassinum. The sequence continues at coordinate 1,239,397,620 of OX336389.2, read as the reverse complement.
ATGGGTTTGCGAGATAAAGCAAAACGTCTAAAATTATGGTTTTACCTCAACATGGTTTTTCATTCCTGCTCAACACGAACATCCTCGGCAAGAGGGCAACGCAAAAAAAAAAATGACACCTCGCACTCGTCTCTAGGCTTATTGGTTCGTGAGTTATCAGCAAAAATCACAAAAAACACTTGTTTACCCCAAAATCAAGTTTCCAAATTAAAAAAAAATATAAGGAGTGGTCCATAGCAAAGAGGACGTCACCCCGAGTCCTTGGACCCCTCGTACACGCCTCTATCATGATTGGTTCGTGAGATATTAAAAGCGTATGACCTTTTAATTTTGGTCTTTTAATTAAATAAAGAGCCTATAGGAAAGTAGGGGGCATCACTACGAGTGCTAGGACACCCTGTATGTTCAAATCCGACCATTGGTTAGCGAGATATCAGTTTCGGGGCAAATACGAGGGTGGCTCCATAAAAAGTAGAGCAGCTCCCCCCTCATCCCATTACTTTTTGCTCTAGAGACTTAAAATTTATTTTAGGGGTAGGGGGCATAGGGACCTTTCATTTATGTCAAACAATTTTGTTTGTATAATTCCTAGTTTCCAGAATATAGGATTTTCAAAATTCGAGTTTTTTCAAAAAAAAAGTTTTATTTCAAAAAATAAAGGTCATAAAGACCATTCGTTTGAGCCATGGCACAACGTTCTGTCATGTTTGGTTTTCAAACTATTGCCTATTTTCGAAAACGAAAAATTTCAAAACTTTTTTGAAAAATATAGTACACTAGCAGTAGTACCCGGCTTCGCCCGGTGGAATGATGATAATGTTTTAAGGTCTCCTTAGAAATATAATGGACTTAAAATCTAAGTCATTTGCTCCCAAAGACAATGAGGGAGTAATATGTAGGTCATTTGTCCTTTTGATAAGGATGATAATAAAAACTACTGTTGAATTGACACGTCAAACTTACAAACTACCGTAATAGAAATACATATTTCAAAATTCACAGGCGAGGTAGACTTATTGTGTGTGGTGATTAATGGTGTAATGGGCGTAACATCTACTGTAGGTCATTTTCTCTTATGATGAGGATGATAAGGGAAACTACTACCGGTATTGAATTGACACTTCAAAGTATAATGTACACAATGTACTGTAATAAAAATAACTATATGGCGGCTTCGGTGGCGTATTTGGTAGCATGCTGAGCTTCTATGCCCAAGATAGCGGGTTCAAATCCGGCCAAAGCCGTCGGATATGTTAAGAGCGTTAAAAATCCGTCAGTATGCCTTTCTTCGGAGGGGAAGTAAAGCCGGCGGTCCCATGTCAGATTTATGGCATGTTATTGAACCTTCCACTAATTACACCTGTGTGAAGCTAAATTGGATAGGTAAACAACGCTCATAGGTGTCTACGTCCGTTGCCTAGAGCCGACTGCAGTGGCGTCTAGTAGCTAAGTTCCGAACTTGGCCTAGTAGTCGTTGACGGTGGCGCTTGGCGGCAAAAGTACGAACTATTTGAAGAATTCTAAGTTGCAGTTTGAACTTAAATTAAAAAACAGATAACACACACTAATACAGTCATCACAATTAACACCGGTTATCAGACAGATTCTACACACACCCAAAGTACACGGGGCTACATGACCGCGTTGTCGCAGCCCCTAAACTTAAGAACCAACCAAAAATAAATATTTTAAAAATCACAGTCGAGAAAGACTTTATGCGGCGGTGATTATTGGTATGATGCGCGTAACATCTAGGTCATTTGCACTTATGATGATAATAATAAGGTAATGAAAAAATGACTACTAAACGAACATGATGTTATTTTAAAACTGATATAGGTAATTCAGGTGTCTAGCTTCGATGTCTTCCAAAGTCTCAACCTTATTTTCTGGCTTAGGCCTGTACTGGATGCGTCTAGTGAAAGAGCGTACTGATCGACAAAGACAAAGAATATAGGTCCAAGCTGCACGAACCTGAGATGATCGCAGATGATGACGAGATATGATGACACACGTTCGGGGTTCCCCGTCCTATACAGATTGACCGGGAATCACTCACTGTTTCGCAACGGCCCTGTGCTGGCATCAGCATAGAGAGCAGGAGATAACACGGCGGGCTTTGGAAAGTACTCTCAAGTCACCTCACGATGAATCAGCAAGCTATTCTCACAATTGACCCCCCCACCCAACTTGTGGGACGTGGGTTAGCGACCACGGAACCCCAGCTGAGTCTGGCATCGCTTCTACTTCCTGGTGCCGGGCTCATTTCAGTTATCTTTCCTGTCGGCCTCCCTTGGTCAACTCTTGTTCTCTTCCAACCCAGACTGTATTAGGGTATCCGAGGGCTAGGGAGTCTTTCAATTTCCCGCCTTAATTGGCTTTGTCTCATCTTTCCTGATACCCTCATTCTTCGAGGGGTCTGCCTTCTTTTCCTTTTCATAATATCTCCTGTCTTCTGCTCAAGGCCCTCAAAGAGGCAGGGTGTGTGTAGACCCACCACTTCTGGTACACCCTCAAGGGCTCATGACTGGTGAGTTAGGAAGCTGGCAACCCCGAGGAATTCCTGAGCTACATGCAGGGAATGGAGTGGTATGTCAGAAATTTCAAGTGGACAGTGTTACGCATCGGGTTCCAAAGGGTAAGTATACACACTTTGTTTTCGATCGGTGAACGATGAAGATTTGTACCAAAGGGCCTTAATGCGGGAAATGGAGTGGTCTGTCCGAAATTTCGAGTGGACAGTGTTACTCGTCGAGTTCCAAACGGTAATTATGTAAAATCTGGTTGAGATCGGTGAAACGGTGTAGTTTTGTGTCAAGGGCCAAAATGCAGGGAATGGAGTGGCCTGTCCAAATTTTAAAGTGGACAGTGTTACTCATCGGGTTCCAAAGGGTAAGTATACACATTTTGTTTTCGATCGGTGAACGATGTAGATTTGTGCCAAAGGGCCTAAATGCGTGGAATGGAGTGGTCTGTCCGAAATTCCGAGTGGACAGTGTTACTCGTCGAGTTCCAAAGGGTAATTATGTAAAATCTGGTTGAGATCGGTGAAACGGTGTAGTGTTCTGCCAAAGGGCCAAAAAGCAGGGAATAGTGTGGTCTGTCCGAAATTTAAAGTGAACAGTGTTACTTGTCGGGTTCTACGGGTAAGTATATAAAATTGGGGTCAGATCGGTGAAACGGTGTAGATTTGTGCCAAACAGCCTAAATGCAAGGGATGGAGTGGCCTCGCCGCAATTTCAAGCAGACAGTGTTAGTCGCAGTGTTCCAAAGGGTAAATATACAAATTTTGGTTGAGATCGGTGGAACGGTGTAGATGTGGGCCAAAGGGCCTAAATGCAGGGAATGGAGTGGTCTGTCCGCAATTTCAAGCAGACAGTGTTACTCGCAGGGTTCCAAAGGGTAAGTATACACATTTTGGTTCAGATCGGTGAAACGGTGTAGATTTGTGCAAAAAGGGCCTAAATGCAGGGAATGGCGTGGTCTGTCCGAAATTTCAAGCAGACAGTGTTAGTCGCAGTGTTCCATAGGGTAAATATACAAATTTTGGTTGAGATCGGTGAAACGGTATAGATTTGGGCCAAAGGGCCTAAATGCAGGGAATGGAGTGGTCTGTCCGCAATTTCAAGCAGACAGTGTTACTCGCAGGGCACCAAAGGGTAAGAATACGAATTTTGGTTCTGATCGGTGAAACGGTGTAGATTTGGACCAAAGGGCCTAAATGCAGGGAATGGGGTGGTCTGTCCGAAATTTTAAGTGGTCAGTGGTACTCGCAGGGTTCCAAAGGGTAAATATACAAATTTTGGTTGAGATCGGTGAAACGGTGTGGATTTGGACCAAAGGGCCTAAATGCAGGGAATGGGGTGGTCTGTCCGAAATTTCAAGTGGACAGTGTTACTCGCAGGGTTCCAAAGGTTAAATATACAACTTTTGGTTCAGATCGGTGAAACGGTGTAGATTTGTGCAAAAGGGCCTAAATGCAGGGCATGGGGTGGTCTGTCCGAAATTTAATGTTGACGGGGTTACCCGCAGGGTTCCAAAGGGTAAGTATACAAATTTTGGTTCAGATCGGTGAAACGGTGTAGATTTGTATACATAACAGACAGACAGACAGACAGACAGACAGACAAACTTTGTGCTTTATATATATAGATGGTCCATAGAAAAGAGGACGTCAGCCCGAGTCCAACGATATGTCACATGCCCATGGTTTCATGAAATATACATGATAGTTCAGCGTATCCGAGTGGCTCGTGTCACTATTTAGAATCGGCCTCATCCCCCTACTAAGGTGCATACCTATGATTGATCTGTATAGGTCTAGCTAGAATAATAAATTAAGTTAAGGTTCAAAATTAAGTTAGTAAAGTTGGCATTTATGATTTTTTCGAAATATATCTCAAATATTGTTACCTAATAGAACACTACAGTTAGTGTTAAATAGTTTCCTTCCATGGATTCTTAGATACTGAGAGTCTACTGCCCAAATGCTCAAAGGGAGTTAGTAGGTGGTTGGTAGCTCTTCTGCCTCTGAAAATGCACACAATTATATCACTTACGGCATACACTTTATACATAAAATGTGTTAGTTATCCATTAAATATTATGGAAGTTACACGCAGTTAAATATTGAACCAATCAGAACGCGGACAATTATGTTGGTAACACTGTCACGTATGGGTTCCTCGAAGGGAATCTGCAAAATTATTGTATATATACTGTACATGTGCCAGATTTTGAACTGTTTGTCTGAATACTGTACATTGAGATTGGAGTTTATAATTATGGAGATCATTTATCAACAGCAAGTAGCCCTGAAGACTCGAAAAGGATGCCAAGTTATATCACTTGAGACATACATTACACATACGCAATTCAGTTGATATTCATTCGTTAGTATGAAAGTTACATGCAGTTAAACAGTGATCCTTAACGCTAGCATAGAATTATGTTGGTAGCACTATCATTGACGATTGCTAAATTTGAGGTGTAGTCCATACAAATTATCGAAGATATTTAATCCAGAGTACAATAGACTTGAGATTATCATACACACTTGGTAGCTCTGCTTACTCTTATAATATGAACATGTTATAGTATGTCCTGATGCATACATTGTACGTACAAAATAAGGATTAAAGACATTCGTTAGTTTTGTGCAGTTAAACATTCAACCTATCAGAACGCGTAGAATCATGTTGGCAAAACTGTCACGTCCGGGTTACTCAGAATTAATCTGGGAAATTATGTTCTAAATGTTTGCCAAATTTAGATCTGTTGGCCTGAATACTTTCTGATGTACTGAGACTATTGTTCAAAATTATAGGGAGTATTTATCAACAGTTGACAGACCTGGCGAATCTGAATATTGTATATATTTAGTTCCACCCCTAAACTACACAATGCACATGAAAATGTAGTTGACATCACATGCATTTAAACATTGAATCTATCAGCACGCGTAAAATCATGTAGGCTACACTGCCCTGTACGGATAACTCAAAATTAATCTGAAATATTATGATCCATATACTGTAAATATGCCAATTTGGAAGAAATCCATTTGCTAGTATGGTAGCTACATGCGGTTACAACATTTAACGTATCAGCAGGTGTAGAAACATGTTGGTTGCACTGTCCTTACTCAAAATTAACCTACAATGCCAGTAACTATACGCGTGCAAAGTTTAGAATTGTTGGTATGCATACTTTCTGATAAACTGAGATTAGGATACAATTATATAGATGATTTATCAACGGTTGCCAGCCTTGATGACTCTAGAGAATACGCAAAATCATATCTGTTACGGTATACAAAGCACATAGGAAATTTGATTGAAATCCAATGGATAGTATGGAAGTTACTTGCATATAAAACTTGGACTTATCGGCAGGCGTAGATTCATGTTGGCAATACCGTCATGTATGGGTTCCTGTAAATTAATTTGATATATTATTATCTGTGTATGCCCATTTTTAATGGTTCCCATGCATATCTTCTGAGATATTCAATATACAGCTCAAATTTCAATTGTGATTTTTCTGCAGTTGGTAGCACTGACGTCATTTTCAAATATGGCCGTGAGATGTCCTAGTATAGATCTTTACTCATACCATATTTGCTTTCGATTGTTGCAGCCATTTAGGAGTTAACAGAGGGGGATAGACAGACAGTAAGACAGAAGGACAGACACACACATATTTGCCCGGAGGATCTCATAAGTCTACTTTTTCATCATTTTTTTTTTGCAAAATGTGAAAAGTAGGCTAAAGAATCACCGGATGAAATAATTTCCATGTGTTGCTTTAATTTCGTACACTAATGTATTTGTCTGACACATACTTAATGGGCTTTCTTCAAATACCAAACATCCTCCAAATTTGCTGTGCCTGTTCATCGACTGAATTCCATTGTGTATTTCCAGCGTTCAACAGGTTTAACTCAACATGAATAACAACATCCTTGAGCAAGTATGCTGCCCTATTCAGATACAACATTTGTCCACTCATCATAGAACCTAAATTTTAAATCCTAAATAGTATTACAACCAGTTGATTGATAATAATGATAAAAATAATAATAATAATAATAATAATAATAATAATAATAATAATAATAATAATGCGACAGATCCACTCAGCTGACAAAGTACGGAGTCTCGCGGGCCACTCGTCCCTCTTGTTGGCTGCGAAGCTGTCCTCGCTTAACAAAGACCTCTATGAGCCAAGCAATATCGTTGACGCGCCGAGTATTGCTGGATTGTTCTATTTCTGGAACGGGCTGGACGTAAACGAGCCGCCGAACAGTTCGACAGACAGTGACATCATTTAATAGGTCTGAGGTAGCCGAGAAGTTACGAAAGGTCTCGTTAACCGGGATTCCATGACCGGCGAGTGGGGTTGCGGGTCGAGTCGAGTTCCAGCTGTGACTGACAGCTGTAAACTCCCGGTGACAAGTGAAAGTCCAGTACGGTTCTGAACAGTGTGTTCAGTGAGTGAAGAGTTGGGCCAGTACGCTTGTGTGAGTGAGTTCTTGTGCCAAAGGAGCGTTGTGTGATGGCAGAAGCGACGCAGGGCTCAAGGCCCTGGGTTCGGCGCGGTACGTGGACATACACAGGGACTACGAAGCCGGACTCTGGCGGAAACTTCATGATGGAGCACCACTGAACGGAGAAGAACTATGAACTATGGACTTGGCAGCCTGCTGCGTGAGAATTGTACAGCGTGTGTAAATTGTGTAAAGTGGCCGTAATATATTTAGTGATTAGTAACGCACGCTACCAGTCGTTTCGTGATTTAGTAGAGTGACCCAGTTTCCCGTTATAATAATAATATATTGAATATATGTTGTTGCAAATTACACAATATAATTAACACCTCATCACAGAATAGATATAAAATTATAATGAAACTAACTCAAATAAATAAAGGAAATAATTGGAATTTAATAATTATTAATTATAATTAATACATAGTTAGAATTTACTGTGTGGGTGATTTAAATGAATTATACCGCTGCGAGATTAGACTGCTGCCTATTACCCATTAAAACTGAATCGAAGTTAATACTTAAAATGAATAAAACGACGTTATATTAAACATTGCTGTGTGGGTTCATAATATGGTGTAAGAGATGTTGTTGTTTTATTATTTGAGAGGCATGGACAACGTGGTCATTTACCCCCGTGTACTTTAATAATAATAATAATAATAATGTTATTGGTTTTACGTCCCTTTTAACTACTCTGGCTTTTAGAGACACATGTATGCTTTATTCAATTCCAAGGCATAAATTGGGAGGTTCTGAAAATTATTTCAAACTCGTGCTGTTTAAAGCAAAGGCGACGGCTTTCTTTATAAAGAAGTCCTGAGATAGTCCACTATAGTGCATTCCATTATATTGATAAAGGGAGCAGTATTTTCGTGATAAAGTGACTCTTGGTAAAATCTAGTTTACATTCAAGATGTCTGGCAGATATTCTATTTACAATCAGCCAGCTTAACTTTGGTATCAACCAGTAGGACTTAGGACATCGTAGTCATCAGACCCGTTTGTGGAATACGTCTGTGTTACTATGAAGGCTATTATAGAGTAGGGAGTATACAGGGTCTTTCATATAAAGTAAGGATAGCAAGCGGCAGTGTTGTTATTCGCTGCTGCGGTGGCCTTGGCCGAGCTTGTGGCGCGCCACGGCCCCCTGCTTTAAGCGTGTGTACAATCCTGTATGAAATATTACCTTATAAAAGATGCTGGAAGTGTCGTCCTTCCTGGGTTATACAGGCGTTGTATCTGGTAACCACATTCTGGCTGATGCGAGAGTGTTCTGCCACTGTAATGTTTCTGATTTTTAATGTTATGCTTTTAATTGAGCACTGAGTAACTAGCGTCAAACTTATTTACAATTACGTTAATGTGTGCTAGTGAAGGTGGCACTTCATCGGAAAATTGCTGAACAAGTGCATCACGTACCCGCCGAGCCGACTCGTACATAAAATAAGTTTTACATACAAAAATACGATGTTGTAATGATAACTATCTCATGTTAACATCTGAGGCACAGACTGGCGACTGAACACCTGTACGTTTATTGCAAGGTCGAGTACAGTTTTAGGTACTTTGCGCTCGCTTTCAATACTACAGCAGGGGGCCGTAGCACGCCACAAGCTCGGCCAAGGCCACTGCAGCAGCGGATAACAAATCTGCGACTCACCGTTCTTACTTGATATGAAAGACCCTGTATGTACCTGGACTCAAAATTTGTTTTATTTATTTTTAAGCAGTATGCATGAGCGGAGGAACTCCTCTTTCAGAATGGATGCTGACAACATGGAATTCACAATTCTTACGCCGGATACCCAGCCTTAGACCACTCGGCTGTGCTGGAGAGTTCTTATTTATTATACCCCCGAAATACTCTAAATGAAGGTATTGCGTATGGAAAGTTTGTCTCAGACAAGCCAGAGAGTATAAAGTGGCCGAGCAGTGTTTAATATCAGCTCCCATTTGTTCACCTCACGGTACGAACAAATATTGCCTCACAAAATGCAGCCCAGCGATGATACGGGGGCAATAAAGCGCCAGGCGTGCTCTATGTGCTTTAGTGACGCTTGATTGCGAACGATAAATGACGTTGTAATGCAGCTCATGGTATGGCAATATGGAACGTATGAATGTGGACACACAGCTGAGCTCATGATTCATACACAAGTCACGCAGCAATCAATGCTCTCGAACACCAAATTCAGAGGATTCCCATTGCCATGCATTTATATCGTCCATAGCTTCAATAACACAGCATCATGCGGGGCAGATGATCTTGATCATCCCCGCATTTTAATAAGTTACTCACCACCACATTGTCAAGATTGATACAAAGATCAATTTTATTATTTTCGGGCCGATAACGTAGATGTTAGGCCCCTTAAAACAACAATTAACGTCATCATCAATTATTTTCATATGAATGACCAACCAAAAGCTGCAAAATACTGGTATTTCCATGTCCGGTCAAACTACGAATTTTTAAAAGTTGGCAGCTGAGATGCCATTGCACTTTGCTAGGAACATATCCTCCACTGTGCATGGATGGTCTAGTTGGGGGCAGATCAACAGGTGGCTCGAATCCTGAACACCACCGCATTTCCATAGGATGTCCGCATCGGCTAGCAGGAATCCCCACGTTTGCAGATTGGTCTTGCACCTTGGAACTCTCATCCTTGTGAGGTTGAGTGTCTCCACAATGGGAAGGGAAGCCATTTCTTCCTTCAGTGGGATGTCTGCGAGGTTCAATTCACTCCTCAATTTTGCGATGCGATTCCACCAGGCCCTATGTTCTCTAAAAGAATCTCTTCCTGAATTTAAGCCATTGCGCCACAGGATGATGGCCGACCAGGGGATGACGGGGATCTGGCTCTTGCATCGTCCTCTTTATAGGTGCTGTAACCTCTCCTTGGATGTGAATTATTTATTTACTGTTATTATTATTTTACCAAACATCGCACCAAAAGTATGGAAGACCAAGTGAAGGAAGGGCAAGGCCTAAATACATATGTTATGTTTCACTGGCATAAGTTGGAGTTATTCCGATGAGTGGGCACATTTTCCACTCTGGCGTTGTCTTATCACGATCCATGTGGTCGCACTGACAGGCACATAATATGTATAATGATATGTTCCACAACAATCAAGAAGGTCCAAATTTCATAAATGCACCAATGAGTATAGCTAAGCTATGATGGTGTCACGCCAACATTTATCTTTACGTTAATTTCTATCTAAACCTCATCTAACTTTAAAATATTAAATTAATTTTTTTAAAGTAAAAATTCTAAAAACAAGACTAATTGTCTGTGACATCTACTGACTAATAAAACAAATTACAAACATGTCACAGCTATTAACAACAAAATTAAACGCCCTCCTAAAGTTGTACAATTGTGCCCTTCCTACCCTGGCTAACACTGTGCGTCGCCATCATATGCCAGGGAGGTAATCTTACGCTGGTGGCTGCGATGACAGCATCGTCACTGATACTCCATGAATCGTATTGTTCCATCATAATGTTACGTAATGGGATCGTCCCAAAATCGGGAATAATAAGTCATTCTAGCCATAAATGGTAAAAAGATTGACGACATGGCTAACATTCATAGTATGTATGTCTACCCCTTATTATTCCCGTTTTTTACGGGGTCGATGGAAGTCTTTGTGGCGATGATTTCTACGGCCGGATGCCCTTCCTGACGCCAACCTCATGAGAGGAGTTAATGAGAGATGAAATGAATGATGGTGAATGAAACTGGGCAAGGATGTGGAAGGAAGCGGCCGTGGCCTGTTAGAAGGTACCGTCCCAGCATTTGCCTGGTGTTGAAAATGGGAAACCACGGAAAACCATTTCAAGGACGGCCGACGGTGGGGCTCGAACCCACGCGTCTACCGAGTCAGCAGAGAGCTTGGCCCCATGGCCTAATGCTGCGCTTTAGCCAGCGTAGCCACTACTGTCGGTGGCTAACATTCATAGTAGTTTAGAGTAAATTAAGTTTACGTTTGCAGATTTTATTTATTTAGGAGGATTCAAAGTTATTAAGTTCAATTTTAAGAAAATCCAGTATTCTCTGAATATTATGATCATGTTTAGGGTTTAATTTTATCGCTAGTCTATCCATTCTTAAGTTGGCTTTGATTATTATCACTCATCTGGTGTAGCAAATACTATAACAACACTTCACAAAAATATTCTGGCCTTAGCCAACCTCAACACACACATCTCCTTAATGGTGTGGAATACTTAATTATATGGCTCCGCTTACGGGCTAAAATTCATGGCCAATATGGTACCATTCCAATATCGCCTCTATAACATTACAACACATCAATTACGACCTCAGTTGTGTCTCAAAAGACCTCAAAACCTGCTACTATCAATGCATGGTCCCACCTACTAAAGATACAAAATGGTTTCTAACTCCATGATTTGTATCAAAGCTTTAATATGTAGCCTACTGTTCATTTCCCTGAAATAGTGTTTCAACTTAATTGAATCTGAATGCTCGTCCTACATTTACAATAAAGGTGTACTCTAATAGCAATTACATGTTCCTTAAATATCAAACACATGTCCCCTCAATTTCCACATAATAGCATTCTCTCTGTCGTCAAAGTCATTCGTATTTTACGTATTATTATCAGCGTTATTTCCAGTCTAACAATGCACTCAAGTGTTTCCACTCATAAAAAAGACCTGCTGGCTCAACCAGTTATCATTTGTAACCCACTGTCTTCCTGACCTACAGTGTACAAGCATGATGGCTTTCAGTTTGGCATTCTTAACATTACGAAATAATCATTATTGCTGCCTCAAAAATGGCTTCATCGCGTACAGTATAAAAATGGTACAATTCAAAAAAGACCTGGTACAATTAAAAAACTGCCTATTGATAACACTGATATCTGGTTCCATAACCTAATCTAAGCATACTCGTGGTTACAATAATGTCATGTGAAAGCGAATGGTAAAAACTCACCTAATGTAGCTTGTAGAAGACCGGGGTTCAATGTTTGGTAGGAAAGATTTTCCCGACTCCTTCTCAATTATTTGAAGCGTTTCACGTAACCGTCCTTCGCAAATCCAAAGGCTCCTCCATTTGGGTGAAATTAGCCTTCCATGCTCAATTCAAATACAAGTGCAGCATCTGCCATGTGGTTGAGTTGCAGTACCAGGATTGACTCCATGTTGCGGTGCACTGAATTTATTTTTATAACTTTTCTAAATAAAAGCTCACAGATTCTACATTTTTGGCAGGCTTAATTGCAAAACAGGCCGTATATGTCTCTGCCTTGATCAGGGAAGTTACTCAATGCATTTGCATTAAACAAGAAAATGATACAGCAACCCTGTGCTCGCAAGAAATCTCAATCTATCTACGCAATCGTCACAAGTTGTGCATGCAATTTTACAAAATTCACTATTGCTCGTTGCACAGAATTTACTAGTGCTATATCAGTTTTTACAGTTTTCACCTTATACAATGTTCACATAAATATTCACAGTTCTGTAGTATTCAGACCATGCGGTCACTGTTTTAGCTTACCAAAACTCAGGAAATAACCAATTTTCTCAATATCTTCCAAACAATCGTGGCACTGTTATTACGATGTTTTGTGCTGCTAATTTACTTACAATTCGGCACATATGGGTGCTATTAATCACTATAATTTGCCAGATAAATATTCTCAACTTGGAACTCGCTGAAGTCACGCCTGTCTGTATCGCCGACTCAACGAAGTGTAGTAGTGATCTTAATACACACATCAAAAAAAGTTTTGCATCACCTCGGTTCCCAGATCTCCGGCATATAGACGTTGACTGTGTATATTGTATCCAAGATACAGTCCCTTTGACTGTTCATAGATGTCACTAAAACTGCTCAAAGATGTAAACAACCATGCATGAGCAGGGCCTATTAGACGGAGGGGGTACGACAGCCGATCAGTTCCAGTCATTCCACCAGGACGAAGGTACGCTGCTCATGTTGTCTGTAGTTCTACCATGCCTAGAAGGTCAATACCGCAGTTCGATCGCGTCCGCATTGTTACTTTGTGTCAAGAAGGGCTCTCAACAAGGGAAGTTTCCAGGCGTCTCAGAGTGAACCAAAGCGATGTTGTTCGGACATGGAGGAGGTACAGAGATACAGGAACTGTCGATGACAGGCCTCGCTCAGGCCGCCCAAGGGCTACTACTGTAGTGGATGACCGCTACTTACGGATTGCCGCTCGGAGGAACCCTGACAGCAATGCCACCATGTTGAATAATGCGTTTCGTTCAGCCACAGGACGTCGTGTTTCAACTCAAACTGTGCGCAATAGGCTGCATGATGCGCAACTTCACTCCCGACGTCCATGGCGAGGTCCAGCTTTGCAACCCCGACACCATGCAGCGCGGTACAGATGGGCCCAACAACATGCTGAATGGACCCCACGGAATTGGCATCACGTTCTCTTCACCGATGAGTGTCGCATATGCCTTCAACCAGACAATCGTCGGAGACGTGTTTGGAGGCACCCTGGTCAGGCTGAACGTCTTAGACACACTGTCCAGCGAGTGCAGCAAGGTGGTGGTTCCCTGATGTTTTGGGGTGGCATTATGTGGGGCCGACGTACGCCACTGGTGGTCATGGAAGGCTCCGAAACGGCTTTACGATACCTGAATGACATCCTCCGACCCATAGTGCAACCATATCGGCAGAATATTGGAGAGGCATTTGTCTTCATGGACGACAATTCTCGACCTCATCGTGCACATCTTGTGAATGCGTTCCTTCAAGATAACGACATCGCTCGACTACTGTGGCCAGCATGTTCGCCAGACATGAACCCTATCGAACATGCCTGGGATATGTTGAAAAGGGCTGTTTATGGACGTCTTGACCCACCAACCACTCTGAGAGATTTACGCCGAATTGTCGTTGAGGAGTGGGACAATTTGGACCAACAGTGTCTTGATGAACTTGTGGATAGTATGCCACGGCGAATACAGGCATGCATCAATGCAAGAGGACGTGCTACTGGGTATTAGAGGTAGTGGTGTGTACTGCAATCTGGACCACAAATGCTGAAAGTCTAGCTGTATGATGGTACAACATGCAATGTGTGGGTCTCATGAGCAATAAAACGAGCTGAAATGTTGTTTGTGTTGATCTCTATTCCCTTTGTATTTAACGGTTCCGGAACTCTTGGAACCGAGGTGATGCAAAACTTTTTTTGATGTGTGTACAACTTCCGTCTTCGTAGTTTGAAGATCAAGTCAAAAGAAAATTATGATATTAGTTTTCTCCCTTCTGGAGTTTAAAAGAAAACTCTTCAGCTCTTATTTAATAAATATCGAATTTTAAAGTAGTCGTTTCCCAATTTTGACGTTTCTTTATACTTATTACTTTCATGAAAATCACGGCATCCGCGGATTTCTAAATGCGTTCTTAAACATACCCTCTTGGCTAAATAATTCAACTTGAGCTAGCATGTATATGAAGTTCTAGCGCCTCCTTGATGATATTGTATAATTTCCAACATCTTATTGTCAACATATTAAACATGATGATGAGACAGCGGTCTCATTATAGACTATCTTATCAAGGCTCATCGGCACAGCACTGAAAAACTCGTCAGTGCGGGATGGAGAGGTTCAAATGTGGGAGTCCTTTTTAATTTTTTGTTCTTTGTGTTTGTCAGGGGCTTGGGGGGATCAGAGAGAGGGTGAGTTTCATCAAGCTCGGGAGTTCTAAGTACTTAAGCAAATTGTTTTAGCCACAGTTGGACCATTCGACGCCTTACTCCAAAAACTAGATTCACTTCAGTGAGAAACAGGCATTAATTAATATTTTAAGAGTTTCAAGGTGCAATGCCAATCGATCGCATTTATTGAGAATTTTCCAAATCCTATTGGCGCAATATAACAGACAACCTACTTTTACACTTCCAAGAAATATTCACAGGTGATTAACAAATTATCACTTTAGCGGAATGAATAACAGTGTTAGTGTGTCAGATTAAATCACTAAAACCATGGTTATATTACCGTACAATGACAAATTAACACTGATTACAAGTTATTGGAAAACATTCTTGCCAGAAGCTTTACCTAATATCTTCAGTTTGGATCACTATAATGTATTGAAACATTCCATCATCATACATGGTATTTTAAATCAAAGTAACTTCGTGTCATTTCAACCCAACATAAAGGGGTGATTACCGGCTTTTGGGCAAAGCAGAGAGCGACAGACGCTGAATATGGCTGGAAAAATTAGCAGTACCTATACCGAGTCCCCAGATGGAATTTATACTGTATAACTGTTAGTATGAAGCCTCCGTGGCTTAGGCGGCAGCACGCCGGCCTCTCACCGCTGGGTCCGTGGTTCAAATCCCGGTCACCCCATGTGAGATCTGTGCTGGACAAAACGGAGGCAGACAGGTTTTTCTCCGGGTACTCCGGTTTTCCCTGTCAAAATTTCATTCCAGCAACACTCTCCACTATCATTTCATTTCATCTGTCATTCATTTAATCATTGCCCCAGAGGAGTGCGTCAGGCCTCGGCAGCCGGCACAGTTCATATCCTCGCCGCTAGATGGGGGCTTCATTCATTCCATTCCTGACCCGGTCGGAGACTGGAAGCAGGCTGTGGATTTTCAACTGTTAGTATGGATACGTTATGAGGGGCATTTTCATACTTTTGTCCGATTTCATCCCCCAAATTTAACAAGGTTGTCAAAATTTAAATTTTGTCGTATTGACTTGGAAGGGGGAATAAAATTTTTAAATATCCTTCTGCACATCAAAACTTTGATAGTCGGATAGCAAAATAAATGTTGAATGCTACTCGTATAATGCAGTAAAACGTAATAAAACTCATGAGTGACACAACAGTAACTTAATTATTTTTATTTTTCATCAGTTTAAAGCAATTTTTTCACTCAATCTCGTCTCTACTTAGTATAAAACAAAGTTCCGGATTCTTGGATGTTACGGGTAAACTCGAGAACCACGGGATGGATTTTGATGCGGTTTTCACCATTTACGAGGATGATTTCTGTAGAAAATAATTTATTTATGATCAAAGGAAGCCGAGCAATATCGATTTCAGTGGAAAAGTCGAAAAAAAAACTGGCGTCCGAGCGCTTTGTACGCTTACGCTCGGCAAACCGTTAAAAATATCTAAATACTATGAGTGTAAGAATTGTTCAGCATGAAAATTTCTACAAAAAAGTCCGCGAGAGCATATGTCAATCTTCAATACATCGCCCACTAGAAGTGTTTTTACGTTTTAATTTCTTCCAACCGTGTCCATTCAACTACTGCGGCGACAGTTTACGAGCTAGCTAAGGGCGAGTCTATCATCCCTGTTACAGCCTAGCTAGCGGGCGAACCTTTGCCCCAGATACAGCTTGCAGCAAACCGTTGATTCGTGTTGAGTTAAGACTTATGAGAAGGGTGGTTGTGTTTGGAGTTTCCCTGGAAGTGCAACTCAGGTTTTCTTCATTTCACCTGTGAAACACAGTCAAGTTAAGATTGGACGGGAGGGGGATTTGAGTTTCATTCACCTCACCATTCCCTGGAAGTGCAACCCTCATTTCGCCTGTGAATTTCTCGTTCCGCAAAATTAACAGTCAATTTAAGATTGGAGGGAAGGGGGATTATATTATATTAAATTATACTGATTGTCGTATAATCTCTACTTAGTATAAAACAAAGTCCCCGATTCTTGGATGTCACGGGTAATCTCGAGAACCACTGAATGGATTTTGATGCGGTTTTCACCATTCTGTAAAGGATATCGCGAGGAAGGTTTCTGTAGAAAATGATTTATTTATGACCAAAGGAAGTCAAGCACTAATGATTTCAGTGAAAAGGTCGAAAGAAAAACTGGCGTACGTTCGCTTTTTAAGCTTACGCTGGGCAAGCCGTTAAAAATATCCATATACTATGAGTGTAAGAATTGTTCAGCATGAAAAGTTCTACAAAGAAGCCCGGGAGAGCATATATCTATCTTCAATACATCGCCTACTATAAGTGTTTTTACGTTTTCATTTCTTCCGACAATCTCCATTCTGTTACTGAGGCGAGAGTTTACGAACTAGCTAGGGGCGAGTCTTATTACCCCAGGTACAGCTTAGCTAGCGGACGAGCTTATTGCCCCAGATACAGCCAGCAGCAAACTGTCGAGTCGTGTTGATTTAAAAACTTTAGAGAAGAGTGGTTGTGTTTGGAGTTTCCCTGGAAGTGCAACTCGGCTTTTTTTCATTTCGCCTGTGAACTTTTCGTTCCGCAAAATTCTCAGTCAAGTTAAGATTAGACGGAAGGGGGATTTGTGTTTCATGCACCTCGCCATTCTTAAATTACGTCTGACAAGAATTTGTTGCACATGCAACATAATATAATTAATGGTCCAGTCAGTGATTTTAACCCATCATGCCGAAACGTAAAAAAATATTTCCTGTTGTCTGTATATGTCTGTGACACTTGAATAAATCATTCCGTGATTTCATTTGTTGTTCATTCGAGTTATTATGAAAGTTAAAGGCAGTATCCCAGGAAGAACAGCTCAAGTTAAGATTGGACGGAAGGGAGATTTGAGTTTCATTCACCTCGCCATTCCCTGGAAGTGAAACTCTCATTTCGCCCGTGAACTTTTCGTCTTCTTTCATTGATATTGAAAAAAAAAGCGCTTATCACGTAATGCATTCATAACTGTTCCCGGGCGCAGCCGGGTCGGGTTGCTAGTTAATAATAAACTACTGCAACGTAAAACTTGAGTTTCAATGCTGCGCCACCAAATATATTTGATCCTATATTAGTTCTCAGGAGTGATATAGAATCTAATCGCATCGTCTTGTCTTTATTTTTGTAACTTCCTTATTGCGTACAACTAAAGTTATTAGCCTACTTTTACATTTTGCAAAAATGAAGAAAAAGTAGGCTTATGAGATCGGGCAAATGTATGTCTGTCCTTCTGTCTGTCTGTCTGTCTGTCTGTGTGTGTGTCCCCTATCAACTCCTAAACGGCTGCAGCAATCGAAACAAAATTTGGTGGGAGTAAGGATCTATACCTGAATATCTCACGGCCATATTTGGAAATGATATCAGTGATACCAACTGCTGAAAAATCGCAATTGAAATTTGAGCTCCATGTTGGATATCATGGAAGGTATGAATGGGAGCTATTTCAAAATTGGCACACGTATAGATAATAATATTGCAGTTTAATTTCCAGGAGGCCATACATGGCAGTGTTGCCAAAATGATTATAAGCCAGCTGATAGGTCCAAATTTTAAATGCATATAACTTCTACACTATCAATTGGATTTCAACCAAATTTCGTATGTGCTATGAGTACATAAACAGATATGACTGAGCGTATTATTAAGAGCCACAAGGGCTGCCAACTGTTAATAAATGCTCTCGATTTTTTATCCTAATACCCATATATCAGAAAGTATGCAAGCCGACAGCTTTAAACTATGCACACGTATAGTACCTCACATTCTATATTAATTAGGAGTAACTTATATACGTCAGTGCTACCAACATGATTTTAAGCCTGCTGAGAGGTCCAACTTTAAATACATGTAACTTCTATACTATCATTTGGATTTCAACCAAATTTCGTGTGTGCTATGTGTATCATAACAGATATGACTATGCCGGTACCTAAGAGTAACCATGGCTGCCAACTGTTAATATGTGCTGTCTCTATTTCTGTTACCATAATATATATATATCAGAAAGTAGGCAAGGCAATAGCTCTAAACTTTGCACACGTATAGTACCTGGCTTTCTAGATTAATTTGGAGTAACTAATATACGTCAGTGCTGCCAACATGATTCTAAGCCTGCTGATAGGTCCAATTTTAAAATACATGTAACTTCTATACTAACTAATGGATTTCATTCAAAATTGACACAACAATAGATCATATTATTTCAGATTATATCTGACCAATACATGTATGTCATTGTTGCCAACATGATTTTACGCGCGCTGTTAGATCCAATGTTTAACTGCATGTAACGTTCATGCTATTCATTGGACTTCAACCAAATTTTGTATTCTGTACTTTAAGAGATGGAACTAAGAATATATTCAGTCACCAGGGCTGCCAATTGTAGTTCTCTATTAGGCTATATTATGCCAGGTATACAGTATTTCGAACTAATTAGAAATTTCGATATTACCAACTTAATTTCGTCATTATTCTAGATAGATCCATGTAGATTAATCATTGGCAAGAATCTTAAATTTAAGAAAAGTAGGCTCTTTAGTTCGTCACGGAACTTCTTGTTTTTAATGTAGGATTTTGCTCATGCTTCACCACTTCCAAATATAGGCCCCTACCACTGGGTGTTGGTTTATAGCCTACTTTTCACATTTTGCAAAAATGAGGAAAAAGTAGTCTTATGAGATCGGGCAAATGTGTGTGGGTGTGTGTGTCAGTCTGTCTGTCCTTCTGTCTGTCTGTCTGTCTGTCTGGCTGTCCTTCTGTCTGTCTGGCTGGCTGGCTGGCTGTGTGTGTGTCTCCCCTATCAACTCCTAAACGGCTGCAGCAATCAAAACAAAATTTGGTAGGAGAAAAGATCTATACCTGAATATCTCACGGCCATATTTGGAAATGATGTCAGTGCTACCAACTGCTGAAAAATCGCAATTGAAATTTGAGCTCCATGTTGGATATCTTGGAAGGTATGATTGGGAGCAATTTCAAAATTGGCACACGTATAGATAATTATATTGCAGTTTAATTTCCAGGAGGCCATACATGGCAGTGCTGCCAAAATGATTATAAGCCTGCTGATCGGTCGGCATTTTAAATGCATATACCTTCTACACTATCAATTGGATTTAAACCAAATTTCGTATGTGCAGTGTGTACATGAACAGATATGACTGAGCGTATTCATATGAGCCAGCAGGGCTGCCAACTGTTAATACATGCTCTCATTTTTTTTTGTCCAAATACCCATATATCAGAAAGTATGCAAGCCGACAGTTTTAAACTATGCACACGTATAGTACCTGACATTCTACATTAATTTGGAGAAATTTATATACGTCAGTGCTACCAACATGATTCTAAGCCTGCTGAGAGGTTCAACTTTAAATACATGTACCTTCTATACTATCATTTGGATTTCAACCAAATTTCGCGTGTGCTATGTGTACAGTAACAGATATGACTATGCCAATTCTTAAGAGTAACCAGTGCTGCCAACTTTTAATAAATACTGTCTCTATTTTTGTTACCCTAATATCAATATATCAGAATGTATGCAGGCCAATAGCTCTAAACTTTGCACACGTATAGTACCTGGCATTCTAGATTAATTTGGAGTAACTAATATAGGCCTACGCCAGTGCTGCCAACATGATTCGAAGCCTGCTGACAGGTCCAATTTTCAAATGCATGTAACTTCTAGACTAACCAATGGATTTCATTCAAAATTGACACAACAATAGATCATATTAATTCAGATTATTTCTGACCAACACATGTATGTCATTGTTGCCAACATGATTTTACGCGTGCTGTAAGATCCAATGTTTAACTTCATGTAACGTCCATGCTATCCATTGGACTTCAACCAAATTTTGTAGTCAGTACCTTAAGAGATGGAACTAAGAATATATTCGATCACCAGGGCTGCCAACTGTAGTTCTCTATTAGGCTAAATTATGCCATTTATACAGTATTTCGAACCAATTAGAAATTTTGATATTACCAACTTAATTTCGTCATTATTCTAGATAGATCCATATAGATTAATCATTGGCATGAATCTTACATTTTACGAAAAGTAGGCTCTTTAGTTCGTCACGGAACTTCTTGTTAGATATAAGCTGTACAAAAAGAATTGCTTTTATAACAGTGTCACTCGTGTGGTTTTAGGTAGGGAGACAAAAATTGTATTTTTTCAAAACAATATTTTATTATTTTATGGAATTTTACACAAGTTAACATGGTTAATTTTATTATTGCATTCTCTACAAAAAATAAATTATTATTATTATTATTCTTAACTTAGGTTGTACAAAGGTAATTAGATGTCGATTCCACTTCATGCGTTACAAGTTGAACTGCTTTCCTACTGGGAGTCAGAAGGTCTGTCTGTCTGTCCTTATGTCTGTCCTTCTGTCTGTCTATCTGGCTGTGTGTGTGTGTCCCCCTCTCAACTCCTAAACGGCTGCAGCATTCGAAACAAAATTTGGTGGGAGTAAAGATCTATGCCGGAATATCTCACGGCCATATTTGAAAATTATGTCAGTGATACCAACTGCTGAAAAATCGCAATTGAAATTTGAGCTCCATGTTGGATATCTTGGAAGGTATGATTGGGAGCTATTTCAAAATTGGTACACGTATAGATACTAATATTGCAGTTTAATTTCCAGGAGGCCATACATGTCAGTGTTCCCAAAATGATTATAAGCCTGCTAATAGGTCCAAATTTTGAATGCATATAACTTCTACAATATCAATTGGATTTCAACCAAATTTCGTATGTACCATGTGTACATAAACAGCTATAACTGAGCGTATTCTTAAGGGCCACCAGGCCTGCCAAATGTTAATAAATGCTCTCAAATTATTTTATCCAAATACCCATATATCAGAAAGTATGCAAGCCGACAGCTTTAAACTATGCACATATATAGTACCTGACATTCTATATTAATTTGGAGTAACTTATATACGTCAGAGCTACCAACATGATTTTAAGCCTGCTGAGAGGTCCAACTTTAAATACATGTAACTTCTATACTATCATTTGGATTTCAACCAAATTTCGTATGTGCTATGTGTAGCATAGCAGATATGACTGTGCCGATTCTTAAGAGTAACCAGGGCTGCCAACTGTTAATAAATACTGTCTCTATTTTTGTTGCCCTAATATCAATATATCGGAAAGTATGCAATCCAATAGCTCTAAACTTTGCACATGTATAGTACCTGGCATTCTACATTAATTTGGAGTAACTAATATAGGCCTACGCCAATGCTGCCAACATGATTCTAAGCCTGCTGATAGGTCTAATTTTAAAATGCATGTAACTTATATACTAACTAATGGATTTCATTCAAAATTGACACAACAATAGATCATATTATTACAGATTATTTCTGACCAATACATGTATGTCATTGTTGCCAACATGATTTTACGCGCGCTGTTTGATCCAATTTTTAACTGCATGTAACGTCCATGCTATCCATTGGACTTCAACCAAATTTTGTATTCTGTACCTTAAGAGATGGAACTAAGAATATACTCAGTCACCAGGGCTGCCAACTGTAGTTCTCTATTAGGCTACATTATGCCAGGTATACAGTATTTCGAACTAATTAAAGAAATTCGATATAACCAACTTAATTTCGTCATTATTCTAGATAGATCCTTATAGATTAATCATTGGCATGCATCTTCAATTTTAAGAAAAGTAGGCTCTTTAGTTCGTCACGGAACTTCTTGTTGCCTCTGAAATTGATTTCTAATCTATTTTCGTTTTTGAAACAAGTACTTCCATGAGGAACTATACAGCCTTTTTTCATATATCCAATTTATGCTAATTGCCTCTATCAACATACAAAATTTCAGTTTTATTGCTGTAATAGATTCGTAGATATTGAGAACCCTCTAAATATTTCGGATAGTTGCCATGTTGAATTTTTATATATGTAGGACTTAGAGTTATGTACTATTACATGAAGATTATTGAGTAGATGTAGTATTCAAACTTCAATCGCATGATAAGGACACAAGATATGGAAATCAGATTTTTAAATGTCGAACAGCTGCCATCTTGCTGTTATGAATGCAATTGAAATAAATAAGATGACAGTGGATTGACATTTGTACAAGCATTTACCGTACTAAGTGTTACTGCGGTCGGATGGTTATTTATTTATTCGTGTCAGAAGTACAAAGTATGTGTTAAACAGACGACTTCAAACAGTTTCTGCCCAGAACTTAGCCACTTCGATAGCACTTGAATTACCTTCAGTCAAGTCATTCATTGTGCAGCTGTACGGGCACAATGGACAGGAGAAGAGGTGTTGTGTTGTCTGGGTTGCGCCACTATCACACAGGACTGTCTTGGTCGGAAAATGCCACTTATATAAGTTGTCCCTGGATCTTGCAACTTCCACCCTCAGTCTGTTCAGGGACTTCCAGATTAGCCAGTTCTCTGTGTGACCAGGAGGTAGAGATTCCTTTGATTCCATCCATTCAGACAGATTGCTGGTCCTCTCCTTCCACACGGCCACTCGAGCTGTTGCTGCTGTTCCTTGTAATGTTGAGTAGTTGTTAGGAAGCTCTTTCTCGATTTTAATCTCCTCTCAGCAGGTTGATATCCGAAGAGTGGGTGTGAGGTCATAACAGATGATTTACTTCTTTCGTTGTTTGCAGCCACTTCTCTTCTGATGTCAGGTGGAGCAATCCCTGCTAGATAGTGCACTTTACTGATGAGAGTTGGCCTCAAGCATCCTGTAATTATCCTGCAGCTCTCATTTAAGGCTACATCCACCTGCTTTGCATGGGCTGACTTGTACCACACAGGACTGGCATATTCTCCTGCTGAATAGCATAAGGCCATTGCTGTTGTCCTTAACGTTTGGGGATGGGTGCCCCAGTTAGTCCCTGCCAGTCTACGGAGGAGGCTGTTCCTCGAAGAGATCTTCTGTTTTAGCTTAAAGCACTGCTCCTTGAATGTGAGTGTACGGTCCAAGGTGACACCTAGATATTTGGGATGGAAACAATGATCCAATAACATGCCATTCCATAATACTTCAAGTTTCCGACTAGATTGTTTATGTTTCAGGTGGAAGGCACATACTTGAGTCTTATTAGGATTGGGCATGAGTTGGTTCCTTTCATAGTAAGTACCCAGCTGTTTGAGAGCACGAGTGAGTGTATGCTCTACAACTTCAAACTGTTCTGATTGGGCAGAAAGAGCAAGATCATCAGCGTAAATGAAGCTTTTACACCCTTGAGGCTGTGGTTGATCATTGGTGTACACATTAAATAAAATAGGAGACAATACACTTCCCTGGGGCAATCCATTCTTCTGAGTTCTCCAACGGCTGCGATGTCCTTGGAAGTCAACGAAGAACCGATGATCCTGAAGAAGTGTAGCTATCATGTTAGTGAATCCATAGCTGTTCGTTAGGTTATAGAGTTTATGTAACAGTACAAACAAGATGGTCGGATGGTGAAATCGCGAGAAACGTCCATTTCAATATTTATATTTCGCGTCACCGCGTTTCTCGCGATTTAACCATTCGAGTGCAGTGAAACTTGGTACGGGAAATGCTTAAACAAATTTTAATCCACTGGCATCTAATTTATTAGAATAGTTTTCATAACCACAAGATGACAGCTGTGCGAAATTTTAAAATCTCGTTTTTATTCTTGTGTCCTATTCATGCGATTCAAAGAATCATGTGGAAGACCCATCGAGGAATATAAAATTCCAACAAAGATCATCCGAATCATGGAAGAGATGTACGAAGGGTATGAGTGCCAGGTTCTTCACGAAGGCAAATTAACAGAAAATATAGTCAGTTCTAGAGTGAGACAAGGGTGTGTCCTTTCCCCCACTCTGTTCCTGTTAGTCCTGGATAGTTTGATGAAGAAGGTAATGGGAGGACGGAAGAGGGGTATTCAATGGGGTATAAATGACAAGCTTGAAGATGTAGATTTCGCAGATGACATTTGTCTTATGGCACAATGGTACCGAGACATAGAAGATACGCTGGGGAGGTAGCAGAGTGAAGCAGAACGTGCAGGACTAATGATCAACACCAACAAGACCAAAGAGATGAGGATAAATTCTGACTAGCTTGACAGTCAACGGAAAGGAAATTGAGCGACTTGAGTCCTTCCTCTACCTTGGAAGTATAGTCACAAATGATGGGGGAGCAGAGGAAGATGTTCGAAGCCGTATCAGGAAGGCAAATGGCGCATTTGTCCAGCTCTACCCTATCTGGAGAAATAGAAACATTTCCAGGAATACCAAGCTCCGTCTATTCAATAGCAACGTAAAGTCGATTCTTCTCTACGGCTGTGAAACATGGAAAATCACAAAACCGATCAACAACCAGCTACAGGTATTCATTAACAGATGTCTGCGTCGCACCATGAATGTGAAGTGGCCTAACACAATCTCAAATGAAGGTCTTTGGACCATCACCAATCAACAACCGATTAGCATCCAGATCAAGGAGAGGAAATGGCGCTGGATTGGGCACACACTAAGGAAACCGCACGGAGCTGTTGAGAGGGCGGCGCTAGACTGGAATCCTCAAGGCGCCAGGAAGCGATGTCGACATAAGAAGACCTGGAAGAGGACGACCGAAAGAGAAATTGCAGAGGTGGGCAAGACCTGGAGTGAAGTGAAGAGAATGGCCAGGAACCGTACTGCGTGGAGAAATTTCGCCAAGACCCTATGCTCCGGAAGGAGTGACAGGAATTAAGTAAGTAAGTAAGTAAGTAAGTAAGTAAGTAAAGTAATCTTGCGATTGAAGTTTGCATACTACACCTACACAATAAGCATTATGTAATAGTACATAATTCTAAGACCTACTTATATAAAAATCCAACATGGCGACCATCCGAAATATTTAGACGGTTCTCAATATCTACGAATCTATTACAGCAATCAAACTGAAATTTTGTATGGTGATAGAGGCAATTAACATAAGTAGGATATATGAAAATAGGCTTTAGTTCTTCACGGAACTACTTGTTTAATTTCTAATAATGTCGTCTTATAGCTTGGGTTTCATGCTCAAGAACTTGTATCTCTGTTTCGAGTGAGCCAATTCCCAACTTAGTTCTCTTTTGGTTCCGTCGTACATGCTTTAGTTTGCTCCATGTTTGATGAGGAGGGGCTCTTGTGGGTGGTATAAAAAAGTTGACAGCATTGTTGTTGCCTAGAATGTCAGTCCAATCAACCAAAACTGGAACATTGGACTGCTGGTGCTGACTGAAGAACCACTATTGGTCATCCCCGACAGGTCTGATCGTTGTATCCCTCCACTGATAAATTATGGGATGGTTGGCTGCCTTTGTGTCTGATTAGCGTCGCTGGAGCCTCAGTGCAGCTCCGTCTAAAATCCTGTGAAGTCGATGGACTAGGGATGGTGCTGGGATTATTATCCAACACTCTCCAATTTCTCCACATTATGCTTTGTTTCGTTGGACTCATGTCTGAGATTTTTCGTCGTTGGGAATTCCTAAAAATCGAAGAAAATACAAAATAAATAAATAAATAAAATAAAGCAGAAAAAGAATAAATGTTGTACGCTGGTTTATGAAACTATAAAATAGGTGTTTTGGCAGGTGCACCTAACTCCGAAAATGCTTTAGTTTGAATTCCCTTTCCCGTTGTAAGTCTTTTTTTCTCCTCTCCCCGTACCTTTTACATCTCTCTGCATTGGATAAGGCCTAGGCTTGGAAAATAATGGAATGCGTAGTCATTTCATTAATTTAAAAAAATATACTCATGAGTTACACAGTAGCACATGAGTAACAGGTCCAGAATTTTCCTTGAGTTAATAAAAATGAGCCTACATTAGGCCTACTGGATAATACTGTATTTTATGTCGATGTGAAGTAGGAAATATAAAGATATAGTACATAGTTTGGCTACAAAAAGTGTTATAGATCTATAAGATATTTAGAAACAAATTGATATTGATTAAAGTATGTATGTCACTCATAAAAACCTTAGAAAACCCTTACCATGTTTTGAATAGCGAGGTTCACACAGCACATGTCCTTCGGTAATGGTTTCTCTACGTTGGGTGACAAGTGAAACGGTTTTTACTAGCCCTCACTCGCACTTTGAAATATTTACTCTGACTAAGATATGTTGTCTTAATGGGCGCCAAGACCTCAACGCTATGTTGAAATCTAAATTTACATTTAACAACACCTAGCTCTGGTAGAACACCTTCAAGAATCTTTTCACTCAGATCGTGGTATGATTTGGTCATTAACCCAACTAACAATTGCATCAGGAGAAGGAATTTGGTCTATATCTAATGCTACCTACTGAAAGCAAAGATTGCATGGTTAAAAGAAATGAATTTATTATATAAAACAAGTATGGCAAAATTAATAATAATAATAATAATAATATATTTTAAATTTAAATTGGAGCGTTGCGATTTGAATATTACCGCTAGAGAATTACGTGAAAACGGAGTCGGATGAATTACTGATTTTACTATTATTCCCAAGCTATGAAGTTACTGAAATACTGAATATGAAACAAAGAGACGAGAGATTACGTAGTTCTGAGTCATTCGCGCTTACCATTGGAAATTGCCGTAGCATTTCCCTCGTACTGGATGTTGAAGAGAGCTTCCCACAGCCTTCTGGACGTCGTCATCTTCTTCGTTATTTGATGAGATACTTGAAGATATGTTAACTTATGGTCCGATCACATTGGAGACAGCCACACGTGCAACCACACTGGTCAAGTTTTACAAAGATTATCCTCTTGCCTCCACGGCGGATTTTCATTTTTCATCCTCTTGCCTCCACGGCGCGCAAACCATATATGCACTCCTCGCCTCCCCTCTCTGGACCCATCTTCAAGTCGCCCGATCTCCACTGATTGGCTGAGCCACCACGCGATACTCCCCTCCTCAGGGTCAATACACTCGGCTTAATGAAGATGTCGATTACCGGTCCAGGCCATTTTGCCTTTTCTTGAAGCAGCAACCCCGCTTGCGTCACGCTTCTCGACAAGAATAAGCCTGTAGCCGAATTCCCAGTGACTCATCTCTCTCACAATACCCTAACTGACAAAACTCCGTAAAATTCCGTAATCATATAATTTTCCGCAATAATAATGTTCGTAATAATTCACTTGATAGTGTTTTCTATAACATTGAAAACCTATCTGTATACTTATAAATTTTATAAAAATGCTCCAAAAATACCCTAATAATAATAAGAAGAAGTTAATAATAATAATAAGTTTCATGAAAACGTCTCTTGGCTGGACAATTTGCCGCGTAAATGAATATAGAATGGCTTCGTACTGACTTATGTCAGTGGCGAAAAATCCCCCCGAAAAACACGTTACACTTCCACGATGGCAAAATTGAAAACACTGAAGAGAAAGTTCCCCTTTCAATGCCTCACAATCTTGACCTCCCCAAAACAAATGACTGCAGTGCTGCTACTCTAACACAATGTCACTCCTGAGGAGGTTATTTATAAAAACTTGGGGACAAAATCATTTTGAGCAAAAACCTTTTTAAAAATATGTTTAAAAATCTAAACATTTTGCTGAATGAAAAGCGGGTTTTAGATTTCTATTTTTTTAACCTAAGTAATAAATATAGGTGTTCAACATATAGGTGGGGACAGTATCAGCGAAATTTGAAAAATCGTTAAAAAATATGTTCTCGACCGAAAGAAGTTCTGAAGTGTGTAAAATGCTTCTCAACAACCTGACTTTTCCAGGAAAAATTGATACACAAATAAATGCATTTCTAATGGGTGAAATATAGTTTAGAAACCTAAGGACATGGAATTGGACAAAAATATGAATATGGTCCATGAATAATTGTACACTAAGAAGTATGGTCCAGCTTTCGGTCACGCTCCATGACTGTAATGTGGAGCTGAAAGCTCAGAGATGGCAATGGCCATCTTGAATGTGGTTTCCTCAAGGATTTCGCCTACAGGCAAGTGCTACCTTATTTCAATGTCTCGGGGCACCTATTCTAATCTTTGACCCGAATAATTACAGAAGTGAGATAAGTGACTCACATGATGGAATCTTCAAAGAGACTGTCCAAAGAGAGTTCACGCCTGATAATCCGGCAAATGAGCAATTAAATTCCCTTCTGTTCAACTCAAATTTAGCAATAGACTTTACATTTTACTCAATATTGTATAACATTATGTAAATGTATAAAAGGCGCATAATGTGTATGTAGTAAGACTGAATTAGGGTATCACGTGGATAAGCTCCATATCCTAAATTAGAGTGTTTTTTTTTTGTTGGTCGTGTGACCTCCTGAGAGGCTGAGTGCAGGTCGTTCTAGTCAACGCCCGTGGGCGACGCGACGTGCACGCCGGGATGAGAGATGGAATGGATGAAGATGAATATAACTGGGCAAGAATTTGGTAGGAAGTGGCCGTAGCCTGTCCGAAGGTACCGTCCCAGCATTTGTCTGGTGTTGAAAATGGGAAACCACGGCAAACCATTCCAACGATGGCCGACGGTGGGGCTCGAACCCACGCGTCTACCAAGTCAGCAGAGAGCTTGGCCCCTTGACCTAACGCTGCGCTTTTGCGAGCGTAGCCACCACTGTCGGTAAACTAGAGCTGATATGACAAAACTTATGTCACTTTTGGAATTAACGCCACCGATATACCCATGAATAGGTTCAACCTCCAATGCAGCACGTAGTGTGTTGGGCAGTGTCATTTATGTCAGTTTGAAATTTTAATGCTTCTGACATCCTCATTGTGGTTCAAACCCACACTGGTTTTCATGTAACTCTCGGACAATGATCGAACTCTTCTTTCTACAGTGCCTAAGAACATTTTGCTAGTTGTTTCATTTGAGGGACTTGGACATCGTGGTCATTTATCCCCGCGTACTTGGGTGTGTGTGTATAGAATTAGTCTGATAACCTGTGTTATTGTGGTGTATGTAGTAGTGGTAGGAGTAGTAGTAGTGTGTATTTGTAATTGAGGCTAGGTTTGGGAAGGAAGCGGCCGTGGCCTTAAGTTAGGAACCATCCCGGCATTTTCCTGGAGTAGAAGAGAGGAAACCACGGAAATCCACTTTCATGTTGCTGAGGTGGGAATTGAACTAACCTCTTCTCAGTCTTGCCTCATGAGGCTTCCCCAGTTCCAGCTCTCTGACTAGAAATAACTCCGGGACGACAGCCAAGAATGCTACCCGCTACACCAGGAAGTAGACAAAGAGAACACTTTGCCTGGGTTAATTATATCAACGAAATTCCCCTATAATTGTTGTAAAAACTGTATAAACTAATACTTTTGAAATTTTCTTCACGTGATTCCATAATCAGATGAATAGTCCTTGTGGTACGTGTACATTACTGACAGATAACGTATATTTAAAAACAGAGCACATTCCAGAATTTATTTAATTCCAAGGCAGAGCCATTTATGTCAGTATGGTCGCTGAGGACTAACATGGATACCACGTTTAGTTGCAAATGGGCTAACTTAGTGGATTTTAGTGCATCCTGATGTGACCGCAATAACTGGGAGCTCAGAATGGTCTGACCTAACCAGCTCAAAAGAGAACTCTAGCATGCCTTTCTAGAGATGTTGCACACCAGCTGTGACTGCTTTGGTGATTATTAAATTATGTCAGAGCGAGACCTGTAGCGCACTGGAGGTTTGCCAAGATCGCACAGATGGAGAGAAACTTACTTTATCTGTTTAAAGTACAATACGCTGCCTTTATTCCCGGTCTCTTTGTTTAAAATACATTCTGTATACTTCCTTTGCTCTAAAACTATGTCTACCTGTTATCGAATGCTATATATTATTATTTGACTAAATTGATCTAACATTGCTAATTTGTCATTTTCGTTCGAATTGATAAGAAGATTGCCAAAATAACTGAAAGACCGGAATGGTCTGACCTAACAAGCTCAAAAGAGAACTCTAGCATGCATTTCGAGAGATGTGAGCTATAACTTACCGAATAGTTGCGGTTTATCTATCTAGCTATCTATATATTTAAAACACTAAGGTGATTTTTGTTACCGCGAGATTGAGAAAACGGCCGACCCGATTGACATCGTAATGCACTCTGACAGAAGCTCTTGGCCTGTAGATTTGCAGTGTGGCTTTAAAGGAGAAATATATTATACGGAATATTTTTAAATTATTAAAGAAAAATGTCATATTTGTGGCACATGTGCGTGCGCAAAATGGCGTTCCTTCACGAGTGAAATGGCGGATAAAAGATCCACCGCATCGTAGTGTGATCTTCGTTTATGGGAATTAAAAACTGGGGAAATATCGTTTATGATGTTTTCACGATAGATACTGGAATAGAATCATAAAAGAAGGGAATATAGTCCGGGACAGCTTAAATAAGTTACTAGATCAAAACAGGGTAGGCAACATACACAGCCGTCCCCTATGCCTACGTAAATGTTGGTTTATGCTTGCATTTCTTGAAGTTAAGTTGTTTTCATGTGCGAGCACATTGTCGCCAACCCTGCTTAAAATCTCGCCATCTCCAAAGACCATAATACCACTAAAATGCCGTACCACTCAGTTGCCGACATGTTTCTGGCGATAACTCCCAGAATGCATTTTTCACAAAGTCAGCCAACATTGTAATTACGACTTTAACTAATGACTTATTATTTGAATTATTTCACAGTTTTCTTTGGAATTTCATGTCTAATGAAGTTGTAACAAGTTGTACAAGGTAAGTACTACTAATATACATCGATTAAAACAGTTTTTACAGTTATTATAGACTCTTGATATGTGTGCGTCAAATCCACTAGTCTGAGATGTTTCGAAGGTTTTATTTAATTAATTTTTGGATATATTCTTATTTAGATTTCATCATAACGCCTAAAAACACGGGAACAAGATTGGAGATGGATTGGAGAAACTCTTCGAAGATTACTACGATTTGCGTAAGTAGGCCTAGCCTAGACCTACACAATTAAAAGTACAAAGTTATTTAATCGTTGTTTTATTTATATTTATAATCAGTCAGATCACAAAAATCGTAATAAAAAAACTTAATGGTCTTTGGAAATGTTGAAATAGTCTTCTGACTGCATTTTCTGCATAGGCCTAATTCAAACATAACCTAAAATATAGCCTACCGTATGTAAGTTCTCTCTCGGGGAGAAACAGACAATTCATCACTTAGTGACCGAATGCCCAAATCATGCGTATTGTGGGGACTTCAAGGACTTTTTAACTGTAACAACAGATACTATACATGAATATTTGTATATAGATATATGTAGGAAGGTATGTTTCAATAGCTGGAACTATTATAGAATATCATGTATGTGATAATTTAATGTTTTATGTGCCATACGCCAAATAAATAATCTCTCTCGGGAATATATTCTTAGGTTCAATTCGCTTTCTAATATTGTACTGTATCTTATTCTCGACTTCCAAATGCCGTCAGCCATAGTATTATAATACATTGCACATGTAACTCGTAAGCTTGGAAGTAGGCCTGGTCTATGATTCACAGTTGGTTAATGGTAGTGAATGTATTGGTGATTATTTATGTAGCTTATAACTTATGTAGTTGGCTAATGACCTATAGCCTACTTAGTAGTAGGCAGATAAAATATTTTATTAGGCCTATTTTTATTTGTTTCAGTCATGTTTGCGACAGAGTAGTGTGGTGCCCTTCAACGAGCTTCAAGGGTTGTGCAACATGAATCAATCATCATTCTGAAGAGCCATATACTCACAAGTGCACGGGATATGCACTGCGCTGAGTCACATATGCAAATTTTCAGAGAATACCAACAATATCTCATAGCTCTCTTTTAGTTCTCGACATAAGTTACTGCACCACTGAATGTCTGGGTGAAAATTACTGATGTACTAATGTTGGGTGAGACAAAGTCATTGTTCGCTACTTGGTTAGATGACACAGTTTGGGCGAAGCCACTGGTTGCAATACGTTATAAATATTGGTCGCACCTATAGCCTACTTGTATTATTAATTCTGAATGAAGGTAGAACTCGGCTTATACACCTGTATCGGACATGATTGTGACTGTATGCTGTGATGGCTGCGCTAGAATTATTAGCACACATGTAACGGTATATGTAGGCTATACATTATACGGTAATAGAAAACTAAAAATTTCAAAGATCTCATAGGCCTATACTACACAGCTTGGACATTCTTAAAATTCACGACACGTGAATAATGAAATAAAAAGCAAAACCATTGGCCTGGATAAAGATTATTGATGCGTG
Organism: Meconema thalassinum; assembly: GCA_946902985.2. Lineage (NCBI taxonomy): Eukaryota > Metazoa > Arthropoda > Insecta > Orthoptera > Tettigoniidae > Meconema > Meconema thalassinum. The sequence continues at coordinate 1,239,364,578 of OX336389.2, read as the reverse complement.
ACTACCCCCACTGTGCGTGACAAAAACCAGGGGTGTTATATATTAGCTATCGCGGCCCGCGTTACCTCAATTTTTCATATTAAAGCATTGTTGTTGTTGTTTCTTATGGCTAGCCCAGATTCCAATCCATGAGTTTTCTTGCATTCCAATAGAGTTGTGTGAGGTTTCCTGAAGTTTTAGCAGTCACATCAAGTTTGTTGCAATGTAGCAGGTGCCCCTTATCCATTTTACTTCCAGGTTCGTGACAAAGCGTGCATTTTTTAGATCTCATGATGTCCCAAATAGGATTACGACTTATATAGATGAAATTCCAGCTGAGTCTGCCATTTTCGCTGTTAATTATGCACAAGTACAGTATTGCCAATCTCGCACTTACGGTACTACTTTGTATAAGCCCGGTACCATGAAACAAAATAGCGCCAAATTTGAACCAGTTCGCAATGGATTGTGCAAGCTGTTTTTGTCTAGACCAATAATTGTTAATTCGTTAGGCCATACAAACACCCCTGCTTTTTGTCACGCACAGTGGGGGTAGACACGCATCAATAATTGTCATCCAAACCGATGGTTTGTGCCTATACCAATAATTTTTAGGCAGTGAGGCGCTAGTTTTGCCGATTAGTTCGAAACATGAAATCCTTGCGATCAGCGTTCATTACAGTGGTAAATACTGTTCTACATACAAAACAAACCTAACCTAGGGCTTACGCCCAGACCCCCGTGCTTGTAGTGCAATCAGTAATTTTCGTCCAGACAGTCGTCTAACCAAGTAGCGACCAATGGTTTCGTCCTGTCAGTCGTCTAACCAAGAAGAGCTCGTTTATTTCTTTTTCTCACATAATTACAACATTGCATGTGTCGTCTAATGTAGGCCTATTTTGTATCGGATATATCGGTAACTAATGACGTCATTGTGATCGCTCACTGCGGCAGTTTCACATACTAAATATGCTGTCGAACATGGCTGCGGCTGTTAAATATACAATAAATGAAATGAAAATCCACTGCCTGCTTCCAGTCTCCGACCGGGTCAGGAATGGAATGAATGAAGCCCCATCTAGCGGCGAGGATATGAACTGTGCCGGCTGCCAAGGCCTGACGCACTCCTCTGGGACAATGATTAAATGAATGACAGATGAAATTAAATGATAGTGGAGAGTGTTGCTGGAATGAAATTTGACAGGGAAAACCGGAGTACCCGGAGAAAAACCTGTCTGCCTCAGTTTGTCCAGCACAGATCTCACATGGAGTGACCGGGATTTGAACCACGGACCCAGCGGTGAGAGGCCGGCGTGCTGCCGCCTAAGCCACGGAGGCTTCGTTAAAAATACAATAAATAAAAACACATATTTAAGTGATTTAGCACATATACCCGGTGCAGAAGTGATCAAGGTTAGTAGTTACAATTGATAATGTCCCCCCCCCCCTCCCACCAAAAGATGAAATAAGGTATGAAAATGATATATTATCAAAGTGTAAGCGAAAAAGAAAAGAGTGATACGTGGTACAGAATTAATCTGAAATTTCACTAGCGGGTGGGTTACAGACAGCGAAGGAGGAAACATCTATAATTATTATTCATCATTACACAAGGTATTTAGGCTAATTTAAGTATTCTACTTGGTTCATCACTCCTGAAGTGTTATCTCTATTACGTATGTCGTTTTGCCTTGAACATTTTTGGTTGAAGGCGGGCTATTATTTTATTTTAGAATATGCACTGAAAATTGTATGTAATCAGCGTAACCGCAGCCTTCGTAAAGAGCTTTACGCAGGCCAGTGCGTATCCCATTTTTGAACAGCTGACTGCGGTTGACTGTGTAGCGTTGGGGGTCTGCACCACTAGCGCTGGCCAACAGCAGGGCGCGCTTGAACTCGGTCAGTGATAACACTATGTATTCTATTCATCATTATAATGCTATTATTATGATCATGTAGAAATGAGCGGAAGTGTAGAGGACGTACGCACTCGCGCATTCACGACAACGCTGCCTTCAGTTCAATTCCCTCTCATATATTCCGCTCTCGCAAGTTAAATATCTCAGCTCTCCACAGAAAATTGTTTTGTGTTGGTATCTTACAATTATAATTTTCGAGATATTACTCCATCGATAAAGCTTGCCTTTCAACGCCTGTATTTAACTCGTCAATTTCTCAGTGAATTCAGTGAATTTTCTGCGAGTGGCTTTTAATGTGCCAGTTGACAAGAGGTCAGGAGAGTATTCTACCATCCATCTCGCGCTGTGCGGCTAGCATTTTTGGCAGTTAGTCCAGGTTCGATATCCTGCTCTGCCAAGAAATTTTAATTTTGGTGTGAGGGATGGAACAAGGCACACTCAGCCTCGTGAGGCAAAACTGAGAAAAGGAAGGTTCGATTCCCATCTTAGCCATCTTGGAAGTGGTTTCCACGCTTCTACTCCAGGCAAATGCTGGGATGGTTCCGAATTTAAGGCCAGGACCACATCGTTCCCAATCCTCATCTGAATAATAAATGCACACACTAATACAGCCATCACAATAACACAGGTTATCATACAAATTCCACATGCCCAAGTACACAGATCTACATGACCATGATGTCGCAAAGCCCCAAAATCAACCAACAATTGCTGCTTTCTACCATTCCAAGACGAAATCTTAGAGATGCCATTAGTCTTATGCCCCTAAAATCCACTAGTTCGAATGCTTTTAGGCCTAAGCATTGTATCAACCATCATCTTGCATCTCAATAGGGATTTGCCAATAGGCTTTCAACAGCTCGTCTCAATTCTGCCTTCATATATATAGGCCTATACATGCAAGAAATGAGTACGGTACTTACCAAAAATAAAGAAATAATAAGTTAATATGTACCCTACAAAGTATTTCGAGAGGAGACCCAAGGATACAAACCAATGAACCTCCATTTCAAGGATTCAACTGGTAGACTCGTCACTAATAATAAAGACAACTGCGAGTTACTAGCTAAATACTTTGAGGAACTTCTTAATTGCGAAGAACCTTTAGAAAGACTACAGTTTACATCACCAGAAAAAGAGAATCCTCCGTCAGAACCACCAAATGTCCAACAAATAGAACAATATATTGACAATCTTAATAATAAGGCACCTGGTGAGGATGGGATACTAACTGAAATGTTGAAACTCGGTGGTAAATTTGCAGCTGAAGCTTTACACAAAGTTATCAAGGAATGTTGGGAAAAAGGAACAATTCCAAATGATTGGAAACAGGCAATAATCCATCCCTCGCACAAGAAAGGAGATGAGACAAACCCCAACAATTATAGAGGTATTTCCTTGCAGCCAATCGCATACAAAGTTCTTTCTAAAGCATTGCTACACAATCTGGAAGAACAAGCAGAACATACTATCGGCGAATACCAAGCCGGATTTAGAAAAGGGAGATCTTGTCCAGAGCAAATTTTCAATCTCAAAACAATCCTTAGAATCAGAACAATACGTAACCTCAACACAGTTGTATCTTTCATTGATTTCAGAAAGGCTTATGATTCAATAGACAGACAGTCTGTATTCCTAACGCTAGCAGAATTAGGGATAGATAAAAATACCAGACAACTGATTGAACAAACACTAACAAATACAACCTCAAGAGTTAAATTTCTAAACGACATTTCAGAACCCTTCCAAATCAAAACCGGAGTTAGACAAGGTGATGGGCTTTCACCACTTCTATTTAATTTGATATTAAACAAAATCATGAAGGAATGGGAACTTAAATTATGCGAAAGAAACATTGAAGGGGTCCATTTGGGGCAAGGAAAAGGAAGATTTGAGGTGAAATGTCTTGCCTTTGCTGATGACATAGCAATCATTTCAGAAAACAGATTTCAAGCACAAATAATGGTTGAAACCCTACATGAAATAGCAATAAAAACTGGTCATCAGATTTCATATGAAAAAAACAAATATATTGAACACAGACACAATGGAGAAAAATATCTAATAACTCAACATGGACACATTCAAAGAGTTGATAAATTTAAATATTTGGGAGAATGGATCCAGTCAAATGGACTTGATAACACATCCTGCAAGGAGAGATTCAGAAAGATGGAAAATGCCTATAAACTCACCCAACATAGATACAACAAACGATCAATTTCATTCCAGGCAAAAATCAGGCACTATACAACTGTAATTAAACCAGAGGTATTATACGGATCAGAATGTTTAACGTTGAACAAAAGTGGTGAACAAGAGGAACTGGAAAAGAAAGAAAGGAAAATACTTAGGAAAATTTTGGGTCCCCAAAAGAATAAAGATATTTGGAAGAAGAGAAAAAATGAAGACCTTTACCGAAATGTGGAAAAAATTACAGACTCAATTAAAAGACGGAGACTACGATTTTATGGTCACCTTCATAGTATGGATAGCTAACTAAGAAAATTTTTGACTACATCTCCAAATTAAAAAACACCACTGGCTGGAAGAGATACGGTGTGATCTGCAAAAACTGAAGATCACAAACAACATCATTTCTAATAGGGTGGAATTCCGGCGACTGATCACTACTGCAGATTTTTCGATTCTGCAAGTTCCACATCAACCACGGAGAGTGTTATCAGCGGAACAGAGGCAGGCCATCAGCCAACGTATGAAGAAGTATTGGGAAGAAAAGAAAAAACGAAACAATGTACCGTAGTCTTAGGTTCAAAGAGGTCTATAATTGGCCAAATTCTAAATATATATATATATATTGTGCCCAATCGGTCACGGTAGACTGGCATCGAACTCAGGTCTTATTTGAGAAGACCAGGCACATGATTCTAACTGGAATCGAACCATTGATCTCTGAGGGAGAACAGTTTTAGGGAACTCGAAGAGCAATGTGTTAAATAATGAGACATAATAATGTAGCATGATTTCACGACCAATATGTGAATATCATAGCAATTTAAAGTGAAGAATTGTAAGCAAATGCAAGAAAATATACGTTTTCGAAGCATACAAGAACGAGAGCAGGCCAGTTGACGTTTTACTAATTGCTGTTGGCAAGTGGGTGGAGATCGTAGACGCCAAGGGACCTACTTTCGCCTGGAGCGAGGAGACAGCTTAAAATTAATGACTCGGGTATTCACCGCCTGACAACGATGGAAGCTATGGTGGGGAGGACTACCCACGGAAATTAATTAATTACAGCCAAGTGGAGCATTGAAATGGAGTGAAATGTACACCCAGGTGAATATATTCAAGGAGAGGTAATTTAGGGATGATCTTACACCTAAATTAAAGCCAATATCTCCAAATGAACGCGTTACCACCGAGCCTACGCTCAAGAGGAGTGATTTGGTGACTAGCCATAGGGGAATCACCATGGTGGCGTCCTGACGCGCTGAACTAAGGCAATTAATTGTAATTAATTGGCCGAAGCGATCGCCGGCACGCGAATGTTTATGAAACCTCCACACCTAAATAAACAAAGTGTATATGTCAGTTCGGCTGAAAATGTATTATTTCAAGTAAGGAGTCGCACCCATGTGTCCGGTGGACTAGTTTTTACGAGAAACCTTTATAAGGAGGAGTGAGGCTGACCAAGCCAGAGTTGTCGAGAGTTGTCTTCAGTCTGTTCTCAAGTCTACACGTAACTCATACGCTGCCAGTAAGCGCGCGAAATGTTAAAGTATCGACGCTCAGCCGTTGAAGAACAATAGAAGCAAGTCATACAGCTTCATAAGTATAATCATGAAGTGCGTCGAAGTTAATTTAATACAGAAATTTATCTATTATCTGACGCAAACATAAATTCGCTACAGCGAAAGAGTAACTTATAATGTTTTTGAATATTACACATACCAGGAGGTATTGTCAGAGTTGAATATGATATTTTCATCAGGATCACTACAATGATGGGAGCTTGGGAAGCATCGCCACTTAATCTTGACAGTAAGCTGAACGATATTGCAGGTGACGAGGATCGAACATCCGTAAACGCTGTTAGACTTTCACGGAGACCAGTGGTTGGCGTAATTGCATCGCATCTCTGAGATCAGGCGTATGAGGAGTCCGATTAAGGATCAACCTGTGAAATAGTGAATAAGTGTACATAAATTGTGTAATAGTGATTTAAAAGTGTTCATGTGTATAGTGATTAATATGCATTGTGTAAAAGTGAAAGAGGCTACTGATAAGAGTATGTTTATCATGTGGGAAATGTGTGAAATTAAGTGTTGTGTAAAATATAACATGATGGCTTAAATCAAGCGTCATGGCAGGCCTGAAGCTGAGGTGCTGGTACCATCCAGCGAAAAGAAAAAGTGAGTACCAATTTACAATGTTATTATAACTAAATAATTCACCATATAACGATTTATCACTTTGAGACTAAGATGTAACAGTCACTTATTGAACGAGTTTTCACCACTCGTTTTGAATAGAATATGGCTTGGAAGGTGATTTGTTTAGGGCCATTCAGGCCGAAAATAGTGATGGATGTAACGGTAACGTTAAATGAATAATAATAATAATAATCTGGGGTCGGCAACAGTAAAGTAATAGGCATTTTTGGCCTAAATAATGTTCAAAGTGTGTCATGTCTAATATAAAGATACTGTATTTTGGTAAACAGTAAGAATGTAACGTGGAATATAGCGAGACACGAGAGTTTTTCAGTGTCAATGAAGTGTTGAATGAATATTTGATATGGTCAATCCTTAGGATTATATTTGAGGACCATTAAAGTAAAGTAAGCCAGTAAATTTATACCTTGTTATTAGGAGCTATTTAAAGCTTTGGCTTAAGTGTTATAAGAGAGAGAACGCGGGTGCCTTAATAATTGAGTCGTCTATGTGAAGTATTGTTTGAGCCGCATATCGCGTGCAGAAGTAACGTAGAATCCAGTGATTTACGTAAATAAATATTGTGGGGACCAAACTAGTATAGCTTGCGCGTTAGGTGAGAAGTTGGCTGATCTACGAGTTAGTATCGCCTCTGTGCATACTCTATTATTCGCAGCGAATTGGACAGAGCCTGTCTGTATCCATCGCTTGCATGAATTATGGCCACGAATGATGTCCGTCGAGACTCCGTGAGCATGTGTATAAATGATCTACCCTGAGAGGTAAGGATCATATTCGTCGTTTAGGAAACGCAGATTTCCTTATGTTTATTAAGACAGCTGCTGGTGAGAATCCTATATTCTCACTATGATGCGCGTCCAAAAGCCACCAGTATTCACTATAGAACGGCAAGGCTATCACCGGAATCATCCCCAGCCATGAATGTTAATAAGGAGCCGAGTTGAGCCCAATGCACTAATTATAGGTGTTAAATAATTAAATGACTCAATTACTTAGGAGCAACACTTAGCGTATCTCTGCTGTACTGCAATTGTAAACAAACCTGACCTTGCCAGCAGATGAGGGAATTGGGTTGGCCCACTGAGACGAGCGGCCATCTTGTGCAGCTTGCCGGAACTAATTTTATTGCCTGCTAGGAGGAGGGGACATCAGTCCGCCAGTCCTTTAAATTAGGGTCACAGTAGGACACTGAAGAATCTCGATATTTCAATATGCAATTATGATATGAGTGTTATGATGATGCCAATTGAATTAAATGATGTGTTCCAACACACATACATTGTTGAATCAAAGAAATCGGATAATATTTGGCCCAGTTATTCTCTGAAGAGGAACACTGAACCAAATAAAGTGTTAGGCATCCTTTGAGAATGCATTTGCCAGTTCACGCTAATTTATGCAGACGGGTATGTGATTTCTAAGAACATGACACATTTGTAACGATAATAATCCCGACAAGACCCAGAGAATCGTTGTATGGTGAAACTATAAATATTTCTATCCATGTCTATTTTGGAAGGGAAAAGTACCACATTTTAAGCGTTTCATATTGATGGAAAGAAGGAAGATGATTCACACGACACAACAAATATTTGTTAATTAAAGCAGAAAATAATGAATTTATGCTAATCAAAGTAAATGCCATAAGAAACGGAGTAATGTTTTATTAATGTCATTTTGATGTGATATGTGACTTTTGTGTTGTGATACTCCAGTTAAGTAAAAATTGTGTCACATGATGAACACTATGGAAACCCATGGAAGTCTGAAAATATCATTGATAGGACGCTAGAATTAGATTTGAGTGCACTGTAGCACTATTTTAAGAAGAAAACTCACAAAATAACCCTATTTTTATTTGTGGGAATTAAATATAATTTGTCCTTTATTTGTATTTGTTGTATAGCCATGATTTTATACCAGTAAATATTTTATTTTAGGAATATGTTGTGTATTTCATGTAGAGTAGTTACCTGGTAGACTCAAATCCTGAGCATGTGGTCGTATGGTGGGCAGGAACGTCCCATACCTCGAAAGACCGTGAGTTAGCTGGGATACGAACACATGTTCCACATGATGACAGTTGGGTACATGGAGGATATGTCTCTGTACTAGGATTGAGTCACAGGTACTACTAAAAGTCGGCCAAGATATTAATGGTAGAAGCAAATACAGCATAGACATTAGGATATAATAGGAAAAGGCCGCGTCCCATTTGTTAATAAGCCTTCGCGTCAAAATAAATGTTGATAATCCTCCATAAGACATGCTTAAATGTAAATGTAACTTTGTGACACAACCCCCTTTAATTATCATGGCCCAAGCAATGTGGGACGGTATTAATTCATTATGGAACCGCCTGCGTCAGTGCAATATGAGCGATCTTGGCATTGCACAAACCGGCCAAAGCATGGATACCAAGAGTACTCACACCTATATTTTTATCATGTCGCCCAGATGTGTGGGGCAAAGCGTGTCATACCCTCCTTCATTATCATGGCGCCCAGGACGTGGAAGGCTTATGGGATTCAGAAAACCCCATAACAATAGCGTAGTTTTCATGGGGAAAACCATAATAATAGTATTTTTCCTCAAACTCCGTTTGAGCGATTGTGAGTTTTTCTAGATGATATTCAGACGTCAGACACTGTTGTCAGACGGATACGTGGGTCTATACCCATTCCATATGTGGTTTTGACATTTTGTAATATGTTGTTTTTCTTGTCGCGGGATCGGAATCCTTTTCTTTCCAATAGAACGCGCCAGCATGTTCAGCTGCGGCCTACCTGAATCTCAAATTAAGAAATACAGGATGGCTGGAACTGAGGACGTACTCAGGTGTATCGCTGAGTTAAGGGAACATTTTGATGTTACTAATGCTAAGAGTAAGGAAGAATCCAAAGCATTTAAAGATGAAATAGCGGGTAGATTGGATGCCAATCAAACTGAGGTGAGCCAGATGTTGGCTACAGTAAATATTCAATTAGAATCAAACCTAATAGAGATCAATAGAAAAATGGAAGACGTTAAAGAGTCTGTCCAGCGTTAGGTAACTAAGAATATTGTTAGCGTGGTCTCAGAAATGCAAGCTGATAACGATAAACGCTTTGAGTCTATTGAGCTAAAACTAGAGAATAATCTGCAAGCGTGCAGAGAGTCACAGCGTGAGATTAACGATAGTTTAAGCAGTATGTCCATGGAGCTTAAAGACATTCAGAGTCAGATTGAAGCTAATACTAAACGTCAACTAGAGCAATTTAATACGTTCACTCAGACCGTGGATCAAAGGCTCGAGGATAGCGACGTAAAATGGAATACGCGAATGGCAGGTTACGCCAAGGCGGTAGACGAAGCCTTAAGAAAACAGGATCAGAATATCCTTGACCAATGCAAGGAAATCCAGGAAATAAAAACTTCTGATCAAGAGAATAAGGAGATAATGTCAAATATGAAGAGGCAGGTCGGGAAGGTGCAGAAAGAGTTGGAGCAAACTCAGAGCGACCTAGCAGTTATTCATAAAAGGCAGGATGAGGACCAGGGAGAAATCACGAAAATAAGGACGGAAATCTCTCATATGCAGGGTCACATTCAAAAGGAAGTTACAGGTTTACGAGAAGAATTAGAACTTCGAGAAGGCTTAAAGTCTGAAGCCAGCGATAAGACTCTTGCCGAAGTAAGAGAAAGTCTAGCGGGGGAAATTACCCACCTGAAGGAAAACCTTAAGGATGATAAGGAAAATGTATTATCTATGGCAGAAAGAAACCGAGATCGCCTAGAGAAAATAGAACGAGAGGTATTAGCTCGTTCGGAAAGGGCAGAAAATAGGCACTGCCAAATAGAAACTAGAATGATCGCACAGGAGGAATCCATGTTGCGGAATCCTAGGTCTAGCGAAGGAAGTATAGACGAGAATAGGAGAAACAAATGGGCAGAGATAGAAATACAGCCCACTCCAAAGAATGCAGCCATGCCAAGTGACAGCCCGTATACCACACCTGGTATGCCAATTGCCATGTCAACACCGCATGAAAATGCTGTTCAAAATCAAAGAGTCACAGTTGTAAGGGCTAGTGATGAGAAACCAAAGAAATACTCTGGGAGTAATTCTAACATGACACCCAAGTACTGGCTTAAAGAAGTTTCCGAGTACTTGAATGACGCGAAAGTACCGCCAGAGCGAAGTTTGAGAGCGATTGAAAAATTAACTGAGGGCGAGTGTGCCTTATGGTTTAGGAGTTTTCGGTACACGTTCGACACCGTTGACGAATTTCGCCAAGCATTTTTAAGTAGGTACTGGAACGCAAGTATACAACAGAACCTCAGATTGGACTTGTATTCCAGGCGTTATAGTACTAATAACACGACGAAGTACGCGGAGTTCTTTGTGGGACAATTGTGCCGTTTCCGCGAGCTTGATGAAGGAATTAGAGAGTCAGATTTGTGCATAGCGATAGCCAAGCAGCTACCGTATGAAGTACAACGTCTATTAATCTCAGCAAACGCCAAAACTGCGATCGATATGGAGGAGGTGCTGAGACAACTCGATCTAACCACAGTGCAGCACACAAGGCAAAGTCGAAACGTGGAACAAGTCAACATGACGACTACACCGACTGAACCGACTAAGGTGCAGACAAAAAGCAAATCTACGAGCACCGAAACGGAAAAATCAGACTGGCAACGTGAAGGACGCGAAAACCAGAATTGGAGGCCAGCATATCGAGGAGGATCGAACCGTGGAAACCGAGGAAGGAAAAACTGGAATCAGCGCGTTACCAGAGACCAGCAGCCTGATAACAGAAGGAATTACGGCCGAAATGGGAACAACCAAGGATGGAGATCCCAAGAGCAGGGTCGCGGGTTCGATGAAGAGGCGGAAGAACGCTATCACGCATCTTTAAGATACATGGAAGAGCGTGGAGATGACCAGAGACAATCGCGAGTTCATTGGGATGAAGCGATTAGGAATAGAAGGTCACCCGACATATATAAAAATGATGACGGTGCCAAGAGTCTGGAACTTCAGCAGTATGAAGACAGGCAGAAGAACTCCACAAAGAATGGAGCAATTGAAAAAAAAACACCAAAATTAAATGACCAAAGAGAGATAAGTTCACGATGGAATACAGTGAATGTAGTTAACTGGATTGCCAAACCTGAGGAGCTTATCGAAGACCTAGATGAAGGGACGGTCAATGTGAGAAGGGAATTACCCATTATTATTGTAAACATTGCGGGCATGAAGATAAGAAGTCTCATTGATACAGGTTCAACAGTGTGTTTGATAACCCAGGCACTATATAATGAAATCCAAAGTAAAATCCACGTCATGAGAATACCTATTTCAAGCGTGAAAATAAAAGGTGTGATACCAGATAAAGTTATGATATGCAGATACCAAGTATTTTTAGATTTGCAGATGGGGAACTCTACATTCTCACAGAGCTTCCTACTTGTGAATAAGCTGCCTGTTAACCTCATTGTTGGTATGGATTTCATAAGAGAATATAAAGTTATTATAGATCTCTCGCAAGACATTGTTATGTTTTGTGCAAGTGAGGGAAAGGAAGAGTTAGAGCTCTCATTAAAGCATACTGAAACGAGACCAGAAGAATACGTATGGCATACATACGGAGATATGACTGGGGATGCCGTATTGACAACAGAAGACATCGAGGAAGAGTTGGCAACACTGGCCGCAGACATTGAAAAGGACCTCGAACCAAAATTTGAAGAATGCCTGGAAGAAAAGATAGAGGAAGCTAAAATTGGTCTAGAGCATAGGCAAATGCTAAGGGAACTGCTATTTGAGTATAAAGGAGTCTTCGATTCGAGACCTGGCCGGATCAAGAATTTCCAATATGCGTTCCAAGTCAGCGATTGGACACCATTCAAACAGAAGCCATATCCGGTAGCTGAGAAATATTATTTAAAGGTCAAAGAAGCAATACAGAAAATGCTAGAGGCAGGCGTCATTGTGAAGACAGCCACACCTTATGTCAGCCCACTGGTAGTTGTACCTAAACAGGACGGAAGTGTGAGGATATGCCTGGATCTACGAAATTTGAATTCCAAGGTCATACCGGAATTTGACCAAGTGCCGCCCATTAAGGAGGTACTCAGGAGGTTCAAAGGAAAGACTGTGTTCTCAAATCTTGACCTGACGGCAAGTTTTCACCATCTTGCTCTGGAGGTGAAAACAAGCTAATTAACTGGATTTTTAATCGACCAGCATACGTATTCTTACGTGCGTCTCCCATTTGGATTGAAAACAGCAGGTTCAGCGTTGATACGAGCGCTAGATCGGAACCTGTCTGAAGAAGTAAAAGCAACAACCATATGCTACGTAGATGATATACTACTGACATCTGAAACGGTCGAAGAACACGTCAGAGATCTACGCAAGTTGTTGTATGACCTAAGTCAGGCTAACTTCAAGGTCAATATAAAGAAATCTAACTTTGGTCAGAGAGAAGTTAAATTTCTAGTCCACGTAATAGATGCACAAGGAGTTAGACCTAATCCGGGAAAATTGGAAGTTATTAAACATTTCCCGAGACCAACGAGGGTAAAGAACGTCAGGCAATATCTAGGCGTTATTGGATTCTTTTCAAGCCATTGCCCGAAGTATACCGAGACCGTAGCACCACTCCAAGACTTACTTAAGAAAGGAGGAAGATGGCGATGGACGGAACAATGCGAGGAAGCCTTCGTGAAGTCTAAACAGATGCTGTTTGATTATGTAAAATTGGGATATCCTGACTACACTCAGAAATTTATTATCCAGACTGACGCATCATTCATAGGTATTGGAGCAATGTTATATCAGGAAAATGTGGACAGGCCAGAGGAGAAAAATTACATTGCATTCATAAGTAGAAGGTTGAAACCTAATGAAAAGAATTATACGGTCACGGAGATCGAATTACTCGCGATACTGTATGCCTTACAGTATTGGCGAAAGCTAGTTTATGGCTTTAGAATTATATTAAGAACAGACCATAAAGCACTAACATTCCTGTTGAAAACTGACTTGTCAAGTAAAAAGACTGACGAGATGGTCCCTGTACAGACAGCAATTTCAAGTGGAAATCGAGTATTGCCCGGGGAAGGACAATATCATACCTGATTTGCTAAGCAGATACCCGACAGCTGATGAAGAAGAAGTCCTAGCTATCGAGATAGAAGATAGAGACCAGAAGACCTTAGATGATCTGAGGAACATCACCGTTTTTCAACGTGAAGATCCCTGGATACGGTTGATGATTAATTACTTCGAGGGAAAGCTGGACAGAGGAACCCCGATGTATGTGGAAGCCGAAGCACTATCAACGGAGTATCTATGGTTTAACCAGATGCTACATAAATGGAGCGACTCAGACCACACCCGACCCAGGATTGTTGTACCACCAGCACTGCAGAGGAGGCTAGTATGGTTAGCACACCGAGCTTTTGGTCACCCCGGTGTAGATAAGTCTGTTGCTCTGCTTAAAGAAGCATTTATTTGGCCAAAACTTCGAGATACAGTCAGGAATACAATCAGGACATGTGATATTTGCCAACGAGTAAAGCCTAACTCGTACTTAATGAGGCAAAAACCTATACCACTCTTACCAGAGAAGCCATGACAGCTTCTGGCACTGGACAACTTTGGGCCGCTTCCTAGAGCTAGAAGAGGAAATAGACACATCCTAGTTGCACTAGACGTGTTTTCTAAAATGGTAGTCCTGTGTCCGATTCAGAAAACCAGTACAAAACAGGTACTTAAGAGGCTGAAGGAAAGAATCATTCCTATATTAGGGCAGCCGGAGAACATATTATCTGATCATGGGAGCTGTTTTACCAGCGTGGAATTTCGCAGGGAGTTGGAAAATCTGGGTATAAGACAGATTTTGTCCACAGTTCGACACCCGGAGTCGAATTCCGCCGAAAGAGTAATGAGGGAACTGCAAAAGTACATGAAGATATACTGCTCTACGGAGAATTGGAAATGGATTGACGTACTTGAGATTATTTAATACTGTATCAACAATACCGTGCATGAAGCGACAGGAGAAGTGCCAGTGAGCCTACATCTTGATAGAAGACCAGAGAGGCCATGGAATAATGTCATTCGGACACCCATCGATGCACAGCCTGGACGTGAATTGAGGATCCAGAGAACTTTCGAGTATCTCAAGAAACAAGCAGACAGACGGCAGCGGAGAAACAGGAGGATACGCTATCATAGACCATTACTCGTGGGGGAGTACGTCTTATTAAAGAAACCCGCTAGTTCAGATCCAGAGAGCAAGAAATATAAAAAATTTCAGCATGCCTATCACGGACCCTATCTGATTATAAGGGACATGCAAAATAATGCATACCGAATCAGAGACGAAGCAACAGGTAGAGAAGTTGTTGTAAATGCAGCTAATTTGAAGTTATATAGTCCACCAGAGGATTATGATACGAGGGAAGAGCAAGCAATGCACACCCAAGTGGACGAGGAGTCATTACGTATGCACGCAAAGACTCTTGAGAAAAGCTTGCAGACCCAAGAAGAAACAGAGCGAGGCTCCCAGCTCGCAGACCCAAGGGACACGAGGGGAGAATGCAGCTGTCAACTGAAGGAACTTTACGACCAGTTGAGGGAGGCCGCTACGGAACTAGAGGAAATGAATGAACAATTGAGAAGGCAGAACAAGAGTCTACGCGACGGCAGACAGAGTGGAATGGGGGAACTAGACAGCCCATTGCCGAGAGCACTGACCGCTTAAAGTAAATACAGCATGGAGTCAATGCCATCTGAAAGGCCCGAAAAATTCACTTGTGAAATGAATTTTCCGAGCTTAGCGAGGGAAAGATGTGCCCAATCGGTCACGGTAGACTGGCATCGAACTCAGGTCTTATCTGAGAAGACCAGGCACATGATTCTAACTGGAATCGAACAATTGATCTCTGAGGGAGAACAGTTTTAGGGAACCCGAAGAGCAATGTGTTAAATAATGAGACATAATAATGTAGCATGATTTCACGACCAATATGTGAATATCATAGCAATTTAAGGTGAAGAATTGTAAGCAAATGCAAGAAAATATACGTTTTCGAAGCATACAAGAACGAGAGCAGGCCAGTTGACGTTTTACTAATTGCTGTTGGCAAATGGGTGGAGATCGTAGACGCCAAGGGACCTACTTTCGTCTGGAGCGAGGAGACAGCTTAAAATTAATGACTCGGGTATTCACCGCCTGACAACGATGGAAGCTATGGTGGGGAGGACTACCCACGGAAATTAATTAATTAATTACAGCCAAGTGGAGCATTGAAATGGAGTGAAATGTACACCCAGGTGAATATATTCAAGGAGAGGTAATTTAGGGATGATCTTACACCTAAATTAAAGCCTATATCTCCAAATGAACGCGTTACTACCGAGCCTACGCTCGAGAGGAGTGATTTGGTGACTAGCCATAGGGGAATCACCATGGTGGCGTCCTGACGCGCTGAACTAAGGCAATTAATTGTAATTAATTGGCCGAAGCGATCGCCGGCACGCGAATGTTTATGAAAACTCCACACCTAAATAAACAAAGTGTATATGTCAGTTCGGGTGAAAATGTATTATTTCAAGGAAGGAGTCGCACCCATGTGTCCGGTGGACTAGTTTTTACGAGAAACCTTTATAAGGAGGAGTGAGGCAGACCAAGCCAGAGTTGTCGAGAGTTGTCTTCAGTCTGTTCTCAAGTCTACACGTAACTCATACGCTGCCAGTAAGCGCGCGAAATGTTAAAGTATCGACGCTCAGCCGTTGAAGAACAATAGAAGCAAGTCATACAGCTTCATAAGTATAATCATGAAGTGCGTCGAAGTTAATTTAATACAGAAATTTATCTATTATCTGACGCAAACATAAATTCGCTACAGCGAAAGAGTAACTTATAATGTTTTTGAATATTACACATACCAGGAGGTATTGTCAGAGTTGAATATGACATTTTCATCAGGATCACTACAATGATGGGAGCTTGGGAAGCATCGCCACTTAATCTTGACAGTGAGCTGAACGATATTGCAGGTGACGAGGATCGAACATCCGTAAACGCTGTTAGACTTTCACGGAGACCAGCGGTTGGCGTAATTGCATCGCATCTCTGAGATCAGGCGTATGAGGAGTCCGATTAAGGATCAACCTGTGAAATAGTGAATAAGTGTACATAAATTGTGTAATAGTGATTTAAAAGTGTTCATGTGTATAGTGATTAATATGCATTGTGTAAAAGTGAAAGAGGCTACTGATAAGAGTATGTTTATCATGTGGGAAATGTGTGAAATTAAGTGTTGTGTAAAATATAACATGATGGCTTAAATCAAGCATCATGGTAGGCCTGAAGCTGAGGTGCTGGTACAATCCAGCGAAAATAAAAAGTGAGCACGAATTTACAATGTTATTATAACTAAATAATTCACCATATAACGATTTATCACTTTGAGACTAAGATGTAACAGTCACTTATTGAACGAGTTTTCACCACTCGTTTTGAATAGAATATGGCTTGGAAGGTGATTTGTTTAGGGCCATTCAGGCCGAAAATAGTGATGGATGTAACGGTAACGTTAAATGAATAATAATAATAATAATCTGGGGTCGGCAACAGTAAAGTAATAGGCATTTTTGGCCTAAATAATGTTCAAAGTGTGTCATGTCTAATATAAAGATACTGTATTTTGGTAAACAGTAAGAATGTAACGTGGAATATAGCGAGACACGAGAGTTTTTCAGTGTCAATGAAGTGTTGAATGAATATTTGATATGGTCAATCCTTAGGATTATATTTGAGGACCATTAAAGTAAAGTAAGCCAGTAAATTTATACCTTGTTATTAGGAGCTATTTAAAGCTTTGGCTTAAGTGTTATTAGAGAGAGAACGCGGGTGCCTTAATAATTGAGTCGTCTATGTGAAGTATTGTTTGAGCCGCATATCGCGTGCAGAAGTAACGTAGAATCCAGTGATTTACGTAAATAAATATTGCGGGGACCAAACTAGTATAGCTTGCGCGTTAGGTGAGAAGTTGGCTGATCTACGAGTTAGTATCGCCTCTGTGCATACTCTATTATTCGCAGCGAATTGGACAGAGCCTGTCTGTATCCATCGCTTGCATGAATTATGGCCACGAATGATGTCCGTCGAGACTCCGTGAGCATGTGTATAAATGATCTACCCTGAGAGGTAAGGATCATATTCGTCGTTTAGGAAACGCAGATTTCCTTATGTTTATTAAGACAGCTGCTGGTGAGAATCCTATATTCTCACTATGATGCGCGTCCAAAAGCCACCAGTATTCACTATAGAACGGCAAGGCTATCACCAGAATCATCCCCAGCCATGAATGTTAATAAGGAGCCGAGTTGAGCCCAATGCACTAATTATAGGTGTTAAATAATTTAATGACTCAATTACTTAGGAGCAACACTTAGCGTATCTCTGCTGTACTGCAATTGTAAACAAACCTGACCTTGCCAGCAGATGAGGGAAGTAGGTTGGCCCACTGAGACGAGCGGCCATCTTGTGCAGCTTGCCGGAACTAATTTTATTGCCTGCTAGGAGGAGGGGACATCAGTCCGCCAGTCCTTTAAATTAGGGTCACAGTAGGACACTGAAGAATCTCGATATTTCAATATACAATTATGATATGAGTGTTATGATGATGCCAATTGAATTAAATGATGTGTTCCAACACACATACATTGTTGAATCAAAGAAATCGGATAATATTTGGCCCAGTTATTCTCTGAAGAGGAACACTGAACCAAATAAAGTGTTAGGCATCCTTTGAGAATGCATTTGCCAGTTCACGCTAATTTATGCAGACGGGTATGTGATTTCTAAGAACATGACACATTTGTAACGATAATAATCCCGACAAAACCCAGAGAATCGTTGTATGGTGAAACTATAAATATTTCTATCCATGTCTATTTTGGAAGGGAAAAGTACCACATTTTAAGCGTTTCATATTGATGGAAAGAAGGAAGATGATTCACACGACACAACAAATATTTGTTAATTAAAGCAGAAAATAATGAATTTATGCTAATCAAAGTAAATGCCATAAGAAACGGAGTAATGTTTTATTAATGTCATTTTGATGTGATATGTGACTTTTGTGTTGTGATACTCCAGTTAAGTAAAAATTGTGTCACATGATGAACACTATGGAAACCCATGGAAGTCTGAAAATATCATTGATAGGATGCTAGAATTAGATTTGAGTGCACTGTAGCACTGTTTTAAGAAGAAAACTCACAAAATATCCCTATTTTTATTTGTGGGAATTAAATATAATTTGTCCTTTATTTGTATTTGTTGTATAGCCATGATTTTATACCAGTAAATATTTTTTAGGAATATGTTGTGTATTTCATGTAGAGTAGTTACCTGGTAGACTCAAATCCTGAGCATGTGGTCGTATGGTGGGCAGGAACGTCCCATACCTCGAAAGACCGTGAGTTAGCTGGGATACGAACACATGTTCCACATGATGACAGTTGGGTACAATATATATATATATATATATATATGTACCCTACTATTATATTTCTCTCCTACTCCTAAATCTTTCTCTGAACACTCATCTTAAAACAGAATGGTCCGCATTTTTGGACTAATTATAAAAATATAGCCTATAAGAAAAAATGAGCATGCTCATCTTTAGCTCCCTGGCGAAAAACTGTAAAAAACATTGAGTAAGTATTAATGTTTCTGTTCTTATGCATTTTATATGATGCTTTAAAAATCAATCTAGAAGAGATAATTTAAGTTAACTTCACTACCATAATACTGCTTAAGAGTTACTGTTGAGTAATGATGACCAAGATGTCCCTAACTTGAGCAAGGACTGCTTCACAACTTCATGTAAAATGTATTTTCGTACAAGGGCCTTTACTTAGTTTGGATCATTTGCGATACGTGTTACATGGATGTGTGCTGACTTTTTGGTGTTAAATGATGTAAGTTGGCAACACCAAATGTGGCGGCCATGTTGGTTTTCTAGTAACTTATTTAAGGTGTCCTGGACTATAGAAGAACTTCAACTGGCAGTTGAGTGCGTTTATTGTTTACGTAACTTAATATTGCACTCCTACTGCGTTATCTGGGTGGGCCAGGACCTAACGTTGCGGTCAATGAAATGAATTAAGCATCGTCGTAGGAGTTCGAATTCCACGTCAGATATGTACTTTTATTTCCAAATAATTCTATCTTCCTATTGGTATTACATTGTCTAAACATATTTTACTTTTATTATTCCAGTAAAGTAATGAATTCTCCACGATTTATGTTGCCATATACTTTTAAATTATTAAACAAAATGGCCACAATGGCTTTCACCATGTGAGACAATTGGCGAACATAATTCATTTGATGGACTCTGACATCGTGGTCACTCTGCCCCATGTACTTTGGTATGTTTGGGTGTGTAAAATTTTCTGTGATAACCTGCGTTATTGTGTTGGTATTATTAATGTGTGCATTTGTAATTAAGGTGGGGAATGGGAAGTTGACGACCAAGGATTTAAGTTAGGAACTATCCCGGTATTAGCCTGTAGTGGAAGTGGGAAATCACGGAAAACCAAATCCAAGATTGTTGAGACGGGAATCGAACCTTCCTCTTCTTAGTTTTGCCTCAAGAGTGCGCCCCGTTCCAGACCTCAGACCAGAATTTAAAATCTTGGCAGAGCAGGGATCGAACCTGGAATCCGGAACTTTAGCCCATAATATAGCCTTAAGAGTGGGCTTCCCTGTGTTAATACGATTTTGACATGCACTGAACATATAGGCTAATTCTAAAACTCCCTCCATTTCGGTGGCTGGCGAAGTGAGTCTATGCACATTCCAGTAGTTGTCGGAGTGATTCTATGCTCCCTTGCATAATTTACTGTCATGGAAATGCAAAGTATTGTACCTATAACAGGTGAAAGAAATTGCTTGTTTAGAGCAGTTTCGTACTGTTTATTTCAAAATGATGAACGTCATCCTGAGCTGCGATCGCAAGCAAATTGCAAACATTGACGCTGGTAGGGATAATTATTGTATAAGGATTTTCTTATTGGCGGTCAGTCTCATCGCATTCTCCTCAGCAACCAACTTGAGTATGAAAGTCTCTGAACTTCATTGTATACACGAATATTATTGTTAATTGATTATTTGATCAGGGTACATAACAATGAGTCTAACCACGCTGTTGATTTTGGCAATGAACGTATTATTTGCCATTTAATATTTGGTGGCTCCGTTGATGCAGGCCACTACAGGGTTATCAAATATGACGTTAATTTGGGGAGAAATGCTACTATAAATAAACCCATTTGACGAAAAAGAACATTAGCCGCTGAAAAGTGGGAAATCGGAGAAAATACGTAGCCACTTTTAAAATCCAATATAATATGCCATTTCACAAAAAAAAAACAGATATTATGCCGTACAGTGTAGGGTCCTTGACGAACAAATGTAAACAGTGTTCTGCACTGTATTTCTCTTGCTAAAAATCTACGGTTAGTTTATTTGAACTTTGTTGTTGTAATGGCAAAATTGATCTGACTAACTATAAACTATTTGACAGGCTGCAACAATTTTTTACTGGAGATGATATCTCAAGGAATTTCAGACAGAATAATCGGCAGTACAACAATGCTATGTCCTTCGTTTCATTTGGTGCCAATGTTACTGTGCCACATGCATACGGTCAATATTGTTTTAAAATGTATGGAATTGCATATCATCGCATTTCTTCGTTATATTCCAAAAATATAAGCGACGGTTCTTGCGGCCAGTTGTATATATTAGACTCCTCAGAAGCTAATCGAGTCAGATCTGCAAATCAAGCGAATTCTTGCAAAACAATATCCCTACATTTACCATTCAAAATACCTCTAAAATAAATTGCAATCCAGCTGACGATATTCGATTAGCATGGCTCATAATATGTAATGAAGCCCCAATGGCAAACATTCATTCATTAATGTGTGTGAATCGACATTATTCCTTTTTGTGGGAACGTTATTGTTCTTGGAGAATACTTCAGGTAGATTTTGACTGTTGTGCGACACGCTTCTCGCCAAACAATTATTCACAATTGTATTAAATACTCTGCTCTCTGGTCCTTCTCCAAAATACGCCGCTTACATAAAAACACGCGATCGAAACCAGATGGAATGGAATTTTCTGATTTTTTGCTACATGTTAACGGCGACTACTCCTCTGTAGATGGTGATGAGTCAAAGTTACTGAATTATCAGCCAGACTTTCAACGCATGAGTATATCGTGACTGAAACATTCACTTCTGCGAGGGATATAATACATTTCTTGAAAGTTTGCATTCTTACACCAAAGAATTAACAATGTAATGAAATTAATGTATGTCATTGAACTTCTATCCAGGAACTCAAAAACATACACCAGCGTTAAAAGATTAAATACTGAAGATAAAGGCCAGCTACTTCAGTTTCCAACAGATACCATGAATTCCTTGAAATTAAGTGATTTGCCTCCATATACTCCAAACGTTTGACCCATTGTTATGCTCCTTAGAAATCTGAATGTTTCTCAAGGGCTCCTAAATGCAACCATATTAGTTATAAGAAATATGTATGATGATTGCTTAGATTTGGAAATAATAAGTGCAGTTAAAATTAGTCAGAGAGGTCTAATCTTTCGACTAATTGAACACCATCCGATAAAACACTACCATTTTCTTTTCAGAGGCAACAATTTCCAATTCGCTTGGCATACTTTATCACAATCAATAAAGCTCAAGGGGAAACTCAAGAACGTATAGGTCCCAATTTGCCTCATCAAGTTTTCAGTTTTCTGTATGTTACAATGTCGAGAGTGCAATCTTTTGGCGCCCTTTAAGATTCAATAGTGCCAAAAAGTAATCGTACAAAGAATGTAAATAAGAAAATTCTTCAGCAAATATTTTCCCATTGACCGTCATGTTTTGACGGGTTTCAACTAGTTACTTATTATTATTATTGTTATTGTTATTGTTATTATTATTATTATTATTATTATTATTAGTTATATCACGATGAATGCAGTACTTTTGTATTTGTCAGCACCGGCTGGAGTATGTGGCTATTGACCGATGTCTCAGTCTCATTCATGACTGTGATTATATGGTAGGAAGTGAGATATGGGCGGTGCCTAATAATGGCATTCAGGGCACAGTCAGTACCTGCTGATATTACGAAAGGCCCCACTCATAGGGTTTTTAGAGTTCTCACACTTTCCTCGTTAACAACCGGCGACTCAAACTTAAGTCAGTAGAATGCGCAGTCAATAAACATTCTTCGCTGCGGACCAATAACTGACGGTTCTAGACCAATAGATTGCTTGCTCTCTCACTCCACGTGGAGTCCAGAGTCCGGTCCTGGCTGTGGCTTGCTTGTCAGGTCTCCAGTGCTGCACAGTTGCACGCAGTCGTCTCCAGTTTCACTGCTAGTTCTCAGTGGCTACGGTGAATAGTTGACAACGCTGTGCCTTGAGCTGGGAACTCCGGTTCCACGCAGCCATGAAATGTAAACATGGCCGCCCAGCTAGGTTTCAAAAGCGAGCCGGTTGTAAATTCGGAAATCAATGCCAAACTACCTCACTCCCCCACCATGTCTAATACGCCTCAATATAGTGCTATCATTACCGGATGAGTTAGCCGTGGTCGTTACGTGGCTGCAGGCAGTCGCTCACATCAGGGAGGTGAGGAGGTTCGAATCCCCCCAGCCGGCCCATCTTCCTTCCAGGCCGGGGTTGGTCCCTAACTGTAGGCCACAGCCAATACCTTCCAATTCTTCGTCTTTACATTCACACTTTCCTCCCCAGACAACACTCCACACGTGACGGTACTTGTAGCTCACCCCATGGGTGTCCGCACAGAAGCAGCTACAAACTCTTGCGAGCCGAATATGTACTCAGGCACTATCGGCACTAAAAGTTATACGCTACAAAAACAGGTTTACCTAGGGTTTTGTCGGTTTCTACCCACATAGTCTACACGGTGCTTCTTGAAGATACTACCGGCTGACTAGCTAATAGATTATTATTATTATTATTATTATTATTATTATTATTATTATTATTATTATTATTGATATTCACTCTACAGCATTTAAAAAGCCATTGAGAGCTACTAATGGTAGCCTACTTGAAAACCCACTGAATGTTCCACTTACTCCTACAAAATCGACCCTTGGCATCGAGGGAAAGCCTTATGTCCCATTCTATCACAGATCCTACCTTGTAGCTTTAAACACCAAAATATATTTTCTATATATGCAGCACTATATAGGTTGGTCGTACTAGCAGAGCGAGGGAGCCATCACTCTAGCAACATGTCAGCATGTTCTCATGGCATGAGTGATACGAGTAGGTATTGTGAAGCCTCACTCCACTACAGATTTAAACACCGTCGTATTTCTATATATGCAGTAGTATATAGGCTAAGCCGCTCTAGCAGAGTATGATAGACGTCACTCTAGCAACAAGACGTCATGGCCAAGTAGTTGACTGACGAGGCGGCTTGTTGTATGGATAGAGGCCGATAACCTAGATGTTAGGCCCCTTAATATAAAAATCATCATCATTATCATCATATTGTATTGTATGGAGTAGGGATATTAGTGGGTCAAGCATAAGCAGCGTGAACAAGTTGACGTGCAAAACTCATTTCATAAGAATATATTTCCATGGCCCCCACTGGAGACAATAGTCGATGTGGGCGATCGTCACTCTGAGAATCATGATCACAATGCTATTTTTCATAGGCTGATTAGAGGCGTTGTAGAGTTGAGACGTACACATATCTCAAATAAATTTCAATGTTAAATTGGATCATCTATTTTCTCAAGAACGTATTAGAAGATTCTTTATCTGACTATCCAGACAAATGTCCAAAATTTACACATATTTTCCCAATATATATTGTATGCAGTTTAAACAGTTTGTTAACATGATAAATTAAGAAAAACTAGGTAAAGCTATCTTTTTTTTTATCATTTTAGTCACTAGATAATGCACTAAACTCACAGACACGTAGAAACTCCAGAAAATATCATAAATATCAAGGGCCATGTCCAAGCGCACGAAGCCTCTAAGTTCCAAATATCTTTTTAAGAGGTTCCATTACATTCCTAAAACACTGTCCGTGTTATTCTCACCATCAATAAGACACACTTCCAATGCAGGATCAACGTAACTCAAGGCGTTTCTTATATAATAGCATTGTCAAGTCCGCATCAGTCGGTTAAATGAATGTCAAGATTGACACCAAACAACATGCTAGTCTATCACTTTCACTGACCACAGTCTAAGCGTTTCACTACAATACTGTGACAAAACCACCCGATTTGCGAGACAGACGACTAGGCCAGTGACCGTAGACACAAAAATCGCGTTAGGTCGCAAAAAATTGCAAGGTTCTGATTTTTTTGGATGTTATTAGGATAAATACCAATCGTGTAAAACCATGTTTGCAACTTCGAAAGACCTGTGCTAACTTCGTGGTGCTTGAAAATCCTCGAAAATTTCAGACGTTTTTGGCTTACAACTTCTAAACAAATGCATTCTACGGCAAAGTCATCGATAACACATTTAAAGAAGACACAATTAGCGACACTTTGAGCGCAACTTCAGCTCTGTATGCCTTATCTCGAGATAAAACACTTAGAAAATAGGCCAGTTTTCCAGAAAGTTAGAAATTTCTAGTAAGCTAGTCTTTCGAACAAATACCGTCTATAATACTCATTCTACGAGGAAAGTCATGAGAAATAAACTTGTGGAGCAGTTATTTAGCGTTAATTTATGCATAAGAAAAACGCTTTAGGACCAACGACTCTCATGTTATCAGGTAAAATAAAAATATGAAATTCGGATTTTGCAAGAAATGTAAATTGTTATCAATATTGCACAGTTATCTATTAATGTCATATTTTTTGTGGGTTGGGTGCCTGGAAGAAATTGATCTGAGCGATAAGGCCGCCCATTGCAGTCAATGTTATACCTACTATTTGAGTAAAACTCACTGTACTTTTATTTATGTTATGTTGATTGCAATAACGTATTTCTAATATAATCTACTTTTGTGATAATTAACGTATTGCTACTGTCGTAGAAATTGGATGTAATGGAGTCAAAGAAATAACTGGAAAGGAATTTAGAAATGTTAAATTTAAAAGGAAAGACAAAGTACGACCCTTGGCAGCAGCCGCAGTTAAGGTGCACAACAAGCAGGTTGCTATAGACCCTCTCACAATATTCCAACGGCTGTGTGTAACAAACAGTCTGAGACCGACCTAAAATGCCACTTTACATACGAGTTGGCCCCATATCCCATGGCTCTATTCTCCGAAGAGGGAGAGATAGCCTCTGGTGGCAACAAATGTCTCGTGGCGTTGTATGGCGGTGGAAATGACGATTCTCTCCATGACTTGCGTTACGGGATATTTGTCCGATCTACTGCCAGCGCAAAAGTCAACCTCACTCGCCTACCCCCAACCGAGGAGGCTGCTGCCCAACATTTCTACGGAACCTACCACCAAGTGCAGCAGTGGTTGGGGGTTGAGAAAGAGCCCACCAAGTGGGGATGGACAACGAGTCAAGAGGGGCTGACACTGGTGACCTCAAACAAGGAACCATCGCCGCAAACTCTGCTCAAACTCCTGTCATGCGGGTAAGGAAATCCGTTCGTATTAGGTCGGTCCTAGTCAATGTCCTCTGCTGTACATATGTATTTCTTATGATTGAAATTAAAACAATTGATTCTGTTGTAAGCTGCGTTTATTATAACTGCTGAAATTCTGAAAGAGTGCAGAGCAGGGCGATGCTCCTGTCGGAAAACTCTCTGTAAAATTTGTCGGGGGAAGACCTGCCTTAATTCTCCTACCCTAGACATGACCGAGTCAGATAAAGACAACGACTTCGACGAAGACCACCTTTTACATCCAGATCCAACTACACAGGAGTCTCCGAAACCCCAAGAAGAGCCGTATGATGAACCTGGGCCTTCCAAAATAATACTACTGTCTCGCTAAGCGCAGATAAGCCTAACATTACATACCTACACTTTTGTTGTAATTCATTAATAAATAGTAGGTAATTGACGTGTTACGTGTTTCTGTCGCATGTGTTAGCTGAGGTTCCTCCGTCACTTCGCCACTGTGACTTCAATATTGATAAGAAATTACACATTATTATTAATTGTATTCAATTTCATTTTGCATGATAAACAATTTTCCACTGATTGATGTCTTTCTTATCCTTTAAAAATGTCCTATAATTCGACAGGCTACATTTTTTGAAATCTCCGATTTTCTAATATTTTTAACTGATAACAAGAGACCTATTGGTCTTGCAGCGTTTTACTTATGCTTAAATTAAAGTTAAATAACTGCTCTACAACTTTACATCTCATAACTTACCTCGTAGATTGAGTATTATAGACGATATGTTGTTCAAGAGACTAGCCAACTACAAATTTCTAACTTTTTGAAAAAATTACCCATTGTCGAAGTGTTGTATCTCGAGATCTATAAGGCATATAGAGCTGAGGTTGCGCTCAAATTGTAGCTAATTTTATCTTCATTAAAAGTGGCATGGATGACTTTGCCGTAGAATGCATTTTTCAGAAGTACGAAACCAAAACCTGAAGAAAGTCTGAAATTTCGAGGTTTTTCGAGTACCACAAAAGTAGTGTGTTTGTACGGGTTCCGCACCCACCGCTACCACACAAGATGGCGGCGGTGCGATATCACTCGAAAGCATGGTCGGATTTTAACGAATCAGGTGTCATTGAACTCAGGCTGACACCTCCTTTCCATTGGACAACATATTTCCACCCCAAAATAAAACCTACCCCTACTAGGGGGGTGAAATTGTAATTTCTTAGAAAATCTCGTTTTCAAGTGCGACATGTGGCAGTTTGAATGCCAATATGGAATTAAACGTTGTTCTACACAAGAGACATGTGTACGGTGGAAAGCCAATATGAATTAACAAGCTTGTTTTTTGTTTTTACGCATGCCCACTCATAGCTTTTGTAAGAGGACGGGCTTTTTAAAGATGGTGGCTGTAGTGTAGCCTAACCTAACCCATTCCACGGGGGGTGATCATAAAGTATTTCAAGCGGTGCTTGTCGATAGGCAAACCAATAATCAAAAAGGGGTATGTCAGACCTTGAGGTGATAACCCCTTTTGATTGATCCCAGTTGACTGGTCCCTTTTGATTGATCTCTGTTGATTTGTTTCTTTGGACAGGTCCCTGTTGACTAGCCCCTATGGACGGGTCCTTTTTGAAGGGAGTCATTTTTCACAGGTCCCTGTTGACAGGTCCTTTTTGACGGGTCCCTCTTGACAGGTCATTGTTGACAGGTCCCTGTTGACAGGTCATTGTTGACGGGACCCTGTGGACGGGCCCCTTTGGACTGGTCATTGTTGACAGGTCCTTGTGGACGAGTCATTGTGGACGAGCCCCTGTGGACGGGTCCTTGTTGACAGGTCCCTGTGGACGGGTCCATGTTGACGGGTCCCTGATAACGGGTCATTGTTGACGGGTCCTTGTTGACAAGTCCCTGTTGATGGGTCCCTGTTGACAGGCGCTTTCTGACTAATCCCTTTAGACCGGTCCCTTTGGGCTGGTCCCTATGGTCCCTAATGCTATGATGAAATTAAACGTTGTTCCACATGAAACGCATGTGAAGAGCCGATTGCTACTATGAATTAACATGTTTGTTTTTTGTTTTTACGCATGCGCACTTGGGGTTTTTGTAAGCGGGCGGGCTTTTTGAATTATGATTTATAGATGAGTTATTTTTTAAAAAATTACCAAAAGATCCAAAACTAATAGGTCATTAGCTTTTTAATATCTCATGAATCAATAAGGCTAGGGACTTGTATGAGAAGTCGTTGGACTTGAGGTGACATTCTGTTTTTGAATGTATTATTTATTTTTGTCAAAAGGGCGTAACTGCACTTTTGTTAATATCTCGCTAACTAATAATCAGAGAGGGTCAAGTGAGGTGTCATGGGACTCAGGATGGTCAACCCTTTGCCATGACCAACGAATTTACCCAAAAGATTCAAAACAGCAAGGTCGTTGACCTAAGATTTTATAAACTAATAATCGAATATCAAAATGCGAGGTGTCATAGGACTTAGAATGGTCAAC
Organism: Meconema thalassinum; assembly: GCA_946902985.2. NCBI lineage: Eukaryota > Metazoa > Arthropoda > Insecta > Orthoptera > Tettigoniidae > Meconema > Meconema thalassinum. The sequence continues at coordinate 1,239,336,067 of OX336389.2, read as the reverse complement.
CCTTTCCCATGGCCAATTAATTTACCCAAAATACCCAATACATCAAGGTCATCGATCTGAGATTTTATAAACTAATAATCGGATACGAACATGTGAGATGTTTACCATGCGTGATGAAACATAGCTAGGTAGAGAAAGAATTAGTGTAGGCTACATGTATGGTGACTGACAAGTCTTATACCATTGAAATTTGTTTTCAGATCAAACTGCAGTATAGAGAGAGTATAGGTTGCAGGTATGGGTTAATAAATGACAAACGGTGTACACAAACTCTGATTTATCGATTCAAGAATTAAGAGTACACTATCTTTAATTGATTGGTTAAAGAGGATAGCTAAAACACAAAAATGCTCAGTGGTTACCGGGACAAGATGGTCGCTACACACAACAAGCTTTAAATACTTGAGGCTAATAATCTATACACACACAATCGCTTGTTCTAAACTAAACTGTGTTGCTGTCAGTGCTCAGACAATAGGCTGATGACAAAATGCATTGCTAACAGAAATATAATCATTTCCGGTTGTATAATGTTATCAGCTATCCATTTTGTGTTGCAGTGGTAAGCACTTTTAGCTCTTGTACTGGTGGTCTTAACTCGATTTCCAGGTCTGAGGTTTAGAACGAGTCAAACTAAGAAACAAGGGCATGGTGGTGCAGTGGTTAATTTGTTAGCCTTTTCGCCAGGGTTCGATTTCAGGTTAATATGCATGTCATAAACGTATTAAACAAAACAAAACAGAGATAACGTTTAAAACTGATTACATTTGTGTCTTTTCAAATTATTACTTGGATTACAAATACAAAGGTGAACTGGGTTTTATATACAGTTAATGCTGTCTATCACACACTAGACTGTAAGAAAGCCAAAAGAGCAAATGGCGTAGGTAGAGCAGTGGTAAAATTGCTATATATAGAGAACTACCTAGCGGTTTTAGGAACTGGCAAAGCTATATCGCATAAACAGTGCAGGATGCAATCCAGCAATCAAATTTGTATCTTGTGGAACAGAGAAAATGCACTTTTACCTTGATGGATAGCAAATGAGTGCAGATGAATGACCTATGCATTAGCCTATCATAGGATTATAACCACGAGGTGGAGGTGTGACTTCTATATTTTACTGTTTAGAGACATGGATTTTTTGTAACCAGTAGATTTAGTAGATTTAGTTTTTTGTAAATATTCATTTTTGTAATTGTAAATAGTGGAAACTTTTTTTGTAATACTGTAGTAAATGTTAAATGTATAACTAAAAGTTATTTGGGATAAGTGTGCATGTCAAGGATAAATAGCGTGGTTGTATTGGTTTTTCAAAGACAGGTATGGTTGTGTGAATGTATGACTGTAGATAGAATGATAGAGAGAGAGAGAGAGAAAGCTTGTGTGTGTGTGTGTGTGTGTGTGTGGGTAGCATTGATTGTTCAACCAAAGCAAACACGGCAAGGTAGGATGGTGGGGTAATTAATGTATATAGCAAATGATAATAGTATACTGTAGTTTTTTTTAACACTTATGTTTTTTTAAATGCAGCGGTAGATAGGTGTTATTTTGTAAAAGAGTCTTACCTACAGTAGTAGTAGTAGTAGTAGTAGTAGTAGTAGTAGGCCTACATGTTTTTGGAAACAAACAGAAAGAGAACGCACTATTGCCATGGCCAAGCACTTCCATTAAGACGATTTCATGAAAATTTAAATCAGCAAAATGTGTGTTTTACAAAACTAAACTTTCAACATGGACTAAATCATAAACGTGTCGTCTGTGATATGGAAAAAAATAGGAAATCCATGTTTCCATATCAACACAATTTAAAAACTTAATACTGACATTTAAAAAAATGTAAATGGGAAATTGACAAATGTGTAAACAACAAAATGGAAAATTCTTGTTTCCATATCATGAAATCCAAAAACTTAAAACTGACATTTTCAAATCGTGTACTTGGAAATTGACAAATGGCAATGTGTGAAATGTGAAAATGAAAAAAAAAATGAACAAATGGCTATCATCATTTAAAAAAAATATAAAACCGTCTTGTTCTATCGTTAACGTGTGAATCAAACCACATCTACTTATTTGGATCAGCCGAGACTGAGTAGACCTGTTTTAGTCCTAATATACTTTTAAAATTTTATGTCATCAATGACCCGTCAACAGGGACCCGTCAACAAGGACCCGTCCACAGGGACCTGTCAACAAGGACCAGTCCACACGGCTCGTCCACAAGGACTCGTCCACAAGGACCTGTCAACAATGACCAGTCCAAAGGGGCCCGTCCACAGGGACCCGTCAACAATGACCTGTTAACAGGGATCTGTCAACAATGACCTGTCAAGAGGGACCCGTCAAAAAGGACCTGTCAACAGGGACCTTCGAAAAATGACTCCCTTCAAAAAAGACCCGTCCAAAGGGGCTAGTCAACAGGGACCAGTCCAAAGAAACAAATCAACAGAGATCAATCAAAAGGGACCAGTCAACTGGGATCAATCAAAAGGGGTTATCGCCTCAAGGTCTGACATACCCCTCTTTGATTATTGGTTTGCCTATCGACAAGCACCGCTTGAAATACTTTATGATCACCCCTCGTGGAATGGGTTAGGTTATGCTACACTACAGCCACCATCTTTAAAAAGCCCGTCCTCTTACAAAAGCTATGAGTGGGCATGCGTAAAAACAAAAAACAAGCATGTTAATTCATTTTGGCATTCCATCGTACACATGTCTCTTGTGTAGAACAACGTTTAATTCCATATTGGCATTCAAACTCCCACATGTCGCACTTGAAAACGAGATTTTCTAAGAAATTATAATTTCACCCCCCTAGTAGGGGTAGGTTTTATTTTGGGGTGGAAATATGTTGTCCTATGGAAAGGGGGTGTCAGCCCGAGTTCAATGACACCTCATTCGTTAAAATCCGACCATGCTTTCGAGAGATATTGCGCCACCGCCATCTTGTGTGGTGGCGGTGGGTGCGGAACCCGTACAAACACACTACTCACAAAGTTAGCACAGGTCTTTCTAAGTTGCAAACTTGGTTTTACACGATTGGTGTCTATCCTAACAACATCCCAAAAAATCAGAACCTTGCAATTTTTTGCGTCCTAGAATGTGTTAGACGACTGGCCTAGACGGAGATACCCTGGCCGCAGCCCTCTTGTTGGCAGCGGGGCTGTCCTCGCTAAAGAAAAACTTCTGTGAATCACGAGAGGTCATTGACACGCCGATAATTGCTGGATTGTTCTGCTTCTGGAAAGGACTCGACTTACGCGAGGTACCGGACAGTTCGAGAGAGAGTTATATCAGCTAATAGGTCTGAAGTAGCCGAGAGGCTATGAGAGGTCTCGTTATCTGTGATTTGAGGATCGGTGAGTGGGGTTTGGTGTCGAGTCGAGTTCCAGCAGTAGCGGATTTCTCTAATCAGCCGGTGACAATTGAAAATTCATTATGGTTCTGAACAGTGTGTGCAGTGGAGTGAAGATTAGAGCCAGTACGCTTGTATATTTGAGTGTTGGTGCCAGAGAGCATTGTGTGATGGTAGGAGCGAGACAGCCCTAAAGCCCCTGGGTTGGGCGCGGTGCTTGGACGGGCATGGGGACTAAGAAGCGGGACTCTTTCGGAAACTTCTCTGTGATGCACCACCGAGCAGAGGAGAACTGTGAGCTATGGACTAGTGCGTGACAAATAGGATACAGTGTGCATAAAGGGATTGTGTTTAGTAGCTGTAATATATTGAGTGTTTAGTGAGGCACGCTACCAGTTGTGTTGTGATTTAGTAGAGTGAACCCTGATATCCGTCACAATATTAACTTGACACTATGCTAGTCTAGCGCTTTCACTGACTAGGCTACAGCCTAATCGTTTACTATAATACTAACTTGAACAATTCTAGCATAGCGCCGGCCTCGTGGTATTGGGGTACTGCGCCTGCCTCACACCCGGAGCCCCGGGTTTGATTCCCGGCTCCATCAGGGATTTTAGAAAGTAACGCAAGGGCTTGAACTGGGTACACTCAGCCTCGTGAGGACAATTGAGTAGGCCCTAGATGCCTGACAGTGAGACAGCACCCCAGTCACGAAAACCAAGATCAACGGCCGATGGGATCTGAGGCGCTGGCCATGCGTCGCCATGCGAAACGAAATGTATTATCAATTTAAATTAGCGTCGCGAAAATGAAATTGTTCAATGGAATAAAATATCACTCCTGGCGCGAAATAAAATGCGTTACAAACGTTTAATTTCGCTCACGGCGCGAAATAAAATTCGTTACACTCTTTGAATTTCGCTCCCGGTGCGAATTAAAATTTATTACAGACTTTAAATTTCGCTCCCGGCGTGAAACAAAATTCTTTACAGACTTCTAATTTTGCTCTTGGAGCGAAATAAAATTTATTAACGACTGTTAATTTCGCACCTGGTATGACACAAAATTCCATAACGTCATTTCCCGACATGAATTTAAAATGCATGGAACATTTCATTTCGTGTCTGAAATTAAAACTGGGCTGGCATGCGAAACGAAATGCATGGCTGTGGGCGCGTAAATATTTCAATTTTGCCGTGAGCGCGATCTTCGGGTGCAAAATGATATTGATTGATGGCGCGAAAATTAAAATTAAAATCGTAGCAAAACTTAGTTCAAAGCACAATAACGCAATGAAAATCGACGCGAAACTAAATGCAGTGCGAAACGAAATACGAGGCACAGGGGTTTGATTTCGTGCCACGGTCAGTATAAATGCGCTGAGGGTAAGAAGGAAGTAGTAGGAAATGCCAAGCTTCTACGATGCTTCAAGGGAGCAGGGAATATCTCCGAGATTCAGGCATTTCACCAGCAATAGTTATACCCAGTGGCGTATAGGGAAGGGTGCCTGGGAGGGGTCAACCTTCCCCCCAAATTTTCCGGAAGTGTAAGAACAAGTAGTTCCGTGACGAACTAAGGAGCCTACTTTTCTTAAAATGTAAGATTCATACCAATGAGGGTCCGCACTCCCCAAGTGTGTGGGATTCCTACCCACTAAAATATACACACCCTTTTCTTCCCAACCTCCTGCTATTTCCTGAACCCAATCTCTATCTCCATCGTCATGTTCTTTTGGGGAATGGCCAAAATACTCCCCAAAAGTGCCTTAGCAGTATCAAGATACTCCTGCTTTGGCCGTTCATTCTCTTATACCTGCTGGCTTAAGGCAGCGGACATATCAGATTCCATTGCTCCTTGACTGTGTATGTCCTCCATCCCAATGATACGGTCCCAATATGTCCGCCAAACTCGAGGGGTCTAGACCAAAGCCATCTAGTCTAGGCGGCGTTGCCTGGACCCTCTTTCCACCTCCTGGCGGCAGGACCTATTTCTATTACTATTACCAGATGGCTTTCGATGATGTGGCAAGACCTTTTACTATACTAACCTCTCCTCATGTCAGAGATGTTATTTAAGCTCTTGTAATTCGGCTGGTATTTGCAACAACTAACCTCAAATTGGTTACACCGTCTCAATATGCACGCAATATATATTTTAAAGAGCCTATTTCACTAACCCTAAAGATTATTTATGAACTTAAATGTACACTAACGTGTTCACTAGTGAAAGACAATTTAATGGCCATCATCTTCTCGTGTCAATCCTTAATTTACACATAGGCCTACGAGTTCATTACACCATATGACAATTATGGCTAGCCTCTATCCCTATCCAATGATTAATCTCTATATACCTATCTAGAATAATGACGAAATTGGTAATACTGATATTATATTCTAATTTACTTGAAATACACCTGAAATAGTGTAGCTTAATAGAGCATTACAGTCTGTTTGAAATAGATTCCTTCCATGAACTTGGAGATACTGATAGTCTACGGCTCAAATACCCAGAGAGAGTTATTAGTTAGTAGGTAGGTCTGCTGTCTCTGAAAATACGCACATACGGCATACACACAATGTATAAAATTTCTTAGTTATCCATTAAATGTCATGGAAGTTAAATTGAGTTAAACATTGAACCTATCAGTACGCGTAGAATTATGTTGGCACCACTTTCACGCATGGGCTATCGAAATGAATCTGCAAAATTATCGCATGTACACATGTGCCAAATTTTGAGCTATCTTTTTGGATTCATTGAGACTAGGGTTCAAACTTATGGAGAGCATTTATCAAACGTTGGCAGCCCTGGTAACTCTCAATATATTCTTAGTTCCATCTCTTAAGGTGTAGAGTGCACATACAAAATTTAGTCCAATGGATAATATGGACGTTACATGCTGTTAGACATTGAATCTATCAGCATGCATAAAAAATGTTGGCAAAAATGCCATGATTGTGTGGCTCAGAATTATTCTACAATACTATGATCTAATATTGTGCCAAGTTTCGATGAAACCCATTTGTTATATAGAAGTTACATGTCTTTGTTCGGCTTATCCCAATCAATTGGGGTCACCAGAGCCAACCTGGCTCATTTTGATTTTGGCCGAGGATATAGGACCGGATGCCCTTCCTGACGCCACATGATTTTTCGGGTGAAAATTCCACCCAGCTGTCACCGGGATTCGAACCCCGTATGTCCGGGTGAAAGGCGAGCCGCTAAGCCACTATGCCCTCACGCTCCCTTATATAGAAGTTACATGTATTGAAAAATTGTACCTATCAGCAGGCTTAAATCATGTTGACAGCACTGACGTATATTAGTTACTCCAAATAAATGTAGAATATCAAGTACTATACGTATGCAAAGTTTAGAGCTGTTGACTTGCATACTTTCTGAATTATAGATATTAGGATAAGAAATGGAGAGAGCATTTATTAACAGTTGGCAACCCTGCTGGCTCTTAAGAATACGCATATTCATATAAGTTATGGTACACAAAGTACATACGAAATTTGGTTGAAATCGTTTTGTTAGTATAGAAGTTACGTGTATTTTAAAATTGGTCCTATCAGTAAGCTTAGAATCATGTTGGCAACACTGACTTATAATAGTTACTCCAAATTAATGTAGAATGTCAGGTACTGCACGTGTGCATAGTTTAGAGCTGTTGGCTTGCATACTTTCTGATTTATTGGTATTATGATAAAATAGAGAGCATTTATTAACAGTTGGCAGCCCTGGCTGCTCTTAAGAATACGCATAGTTATATTTGTTTTGGTACACATAGCACATACGAAATGTGGTTGAAATCCAATTGATGGTAAAGAAGTTACTTGCATTTAAAAATTGGGCCTATCAGCAGGCTTAGAATCATGTTGGCCACACTGTAATGTATGGGCTCCTGAAAATTAATCTGGAATGTTATTATCTATGTGTGTGCTAATCTTGGAACAGTTTGTATGCATAACGTCTGAGATATCCAACATAGAGCTCACATTTCAAGTGATTATCCAGCAGATGGTAGCACTGACGTTATTTTAAAATATGGCCGTGAAATATTTAGTTATTGATCTTTACTCATACTTAATTTAGTTTCAATAGCTGCAGCCGTTTAGGAATTGATAGGGGGGGGGGCACACAGACAGGACAGGCAGAAGGATGGACAGAAGGATAGACAGACACACATCTGTCTGGGTGATCTCATAAAACTACTTTTTCATCATTTTAGCAAAATGTGAAAAGTAGGCTAAAAAGACACGGATAATTAGTCTGAAAGACTGGACTTTATATCATTTTAAATGCTAGCAGCCGAGTACCAAGAAGGCAGTGCGAGAACAGAGGTTCAAGATTCTATTTTGTTTCTTCACTGCCTACTTGATTGTTCTCGCACTGCCTTCTTGGTACTCGGCTGCTACATCGTACTATGACGTCACACACTTCAGTGCATTCTCGGTACATTTCGTTCCGTCACCGTAACGTAACGCCGGACCTCAGCGTAACGACGAAGTCGACAAGATCATTTAAAATTATAAAGAGAATATAGAAATGAGAGGAATGAAACCCCATCCCCGTTGTTCGAGCAACCCCCCTCCGAAGCAGAACTCGATATACGCCACTGGTCCTTTCGCAGACGATTTACTGTTATTTGTAACTGTTCAGTCGGTCCACACTAATTTGCCCAATTACTGGGCGGGGTACAATGTATATAATGGGTAAGTAACACTGCTGAGAAAAATGACATGTATTATTTTATGATCACTAAAATTCTCCAATATATTAGTGATCATGAACTAACTTATATGTAATGTTTTCCATGAGTGTTATTTACATATTATAATCATTGTACCCCGCCCAGTTATTGGGCAAATTAGTGTTGACTGACTGAACAGTTACAACTAACAGTTTGTATTGTAATGGGAGTTCTTCACTTACCGGTATCTAGAATGTCTGTCCGCACAGCACATTCGTCTTCATGTTCGCTATGTAACAAGTAGAGGTACTTGTTAACCCATTGTACATAAAGTACTGCGCTATGATCGTCAAGGAGGGCCGGTCCCGAGTCTGAGGTGCAGTCTACGACGATGATTATGTTGAAGCCATAGCACTGACTTTCTCCTACACTGGGGGCGTGATGGCACAGCGGTCAAGCTGTAGGCCTCTCGCCAAGGCAGACCGGGTTCTATTCCCGGTAAATGCACGTCAGATTTTCTAAGTGAAATGCCTTGTCCTGTGGTTCGAATTCCACGTAAAAAGGAGGTCCCGGGGCTCATGATCGCGAGATTAACGAACACGTTAAACAACAAGCTTCCTTCCTTCCTTCCTTCCTTCCTTCCTTCCTTATCTTCTCCTACACTGATGACGATGACAATTGAATGACTCACGTAGACAGGTGTCAGCTAACGTTGCTGTTGCGGCCCAGCAGATTGTGCAGGCGGTACACGCTAATAGACTACTGTTGCCAACGTCGAGACTTTGAACATCGCACCAAACATAATTTAACTCGCGAAACGAATATATTTTAATTTCAACAACGAAATGAAATGATCCATGCATTTTAAATTCACGTCGGGGGGCGACATTAAATACCGTTTGGGAATTTTATTTTGCGCCCGAAGTGAAATTGAGGGTCTGTAATGAATTGTATTTCGCGCAGGGAGCGAAATTAAAAGTTTGTAATGAATTTTAATTCGCGCCGGGAGCGAAATTTTAGGTTTCTAATGAATTTTATTTCGCGTCGGGAGCGAAATTAGAAGTCTGTATTGAATTGTTTTTCACGCCGATAGCAAAATTAAAAGTCTATATCGAACTGTATTTCGCGCCAGGAGCGAAATTAAAAGTCTGTAACGAATTTTATTTTGCGCCAGGAGCGAAATTTTATTCAATTGCACAATGTAATTTCGCGATGCTATTAAGTTTCACGTCGATTTCGCTACGTTACTTTGCTTCGAATTATTTTTCGCTTCGATTTAATTTCACGCCGACAATCATCATTTCACTCTCGAGTATCGCGCTCATGCCATGCATTTCGTTTCGCATGTCAGCTATGCGCGTCACCCCACAATCTTCAGTCCAAATGGCTGGGCACCGGTCGCTTGGTACGCCTAGGTCTTCATGGGCTGTGGTGCCACGGGTTTTTTTGGGGTTTGTATTGTTTCAGCGACCACAGCCTAAAAGCTTTTTTATGATCTTAACTTCTTAACTTGAACTATGCCTATCGTAGTACAGGGTTTCACGTTAGTGAGAAATGACATTTGTCAGTTTGCACTGAGGATGCAATAAGATCTCCATGTTTGGTTTATACGCCACAATCAGGCGCGGATTCAAGGGGAGGGTCACGGGGGTCATGACCCCTCCCCCCCAAACGGAGACTAATTTTTTTGCAAATACAAAAGACGAAACCTCAATAACCAGACTAATAAAACTTAACGAATTTTAACTGAGAAAAGAGTTTTTTTTCCCATTTTATTCAATACTGAAAATATATTTATTGAACTGCAATTATTATGTTCTGTTACAACTGTATATATTTACAACTTCATACCTGTTATATAAAAACGAATATTTTTGGTGCGCTAAACGCATCCAATTTCTATCCATGTAGCTTGCAAAATAAATTGGTCTGGTTTTGTACGTTTGGTTATTTTGTGATTGCGTTTTTAGTGATACCATTTTTCTTAACAATTTCAATTCTCTGACCCCCTCGAAAGCCAAACTCTAGATCCGCGCCTGGCCACAATTTAGTGTGATTGAAAATGTCTTTAAAGGTAAATAATTGAAATTGTCTTAGTAAACAGGAGTCATTAGCAGGACGTGATATTTCCATTGATTAGTCGTCAGACGTGCAAGTAGTTCAATCATATGTTTTCTCCAACTGTTAGCAAGGACTTCGTAGTGTTCCCCAACCTGATATGCTCCTTCTTTTCCGAGCGCCATCTAGAATTAGTTTGTTTTGCTCTTGTCTCGGTCCTGATCGAATGATAAAACACGGAAAGGAAAAGGATTGATAGCTGGCCGTAACTTTGATTGGAGACAATATTCTTCTTTCACTCTCCCTCCCTTCTCTAGCCCTCTCACCAACGAGCTCACCGCTCCCTCCCCGCCTGTTTTCCCCACTCTATCTAGTATCTACATCTCTGTTTGTCTGAAGAAATGGGCTACAGGCTATTTGGAAACTAAATGAATTAAATTATTATAAGTTCAAAGTAAGGTCTGCGTACAAATGAATGCACAACTGCTCCCTGAGGACAATTCGGTGTAATGAGCAAGCTTTCTTAGGTTTAATAACTGATTCCAGCTTACTTCATGGACTTACATAGTTGTCAGGCTATTTTATGGTACATTGTGTCTTTGTGGTGTCTGCTCTACTGAATACAATCTCGCTTAAACAAAGAAATGTATCCCACGAGGTATAGTGATAATGACGTTTTACCACGCTTATAGGCTGACTTTATAAGTACCTGTACCATATTTCAGTATGGCAAATACAGGTGACAAAAGGTAAAAAGGCTACAAATTTAGCAAAGCTTTGATCCTGTTTATCTTGTAAAATTGTAACCTGTTTTTCGAAGGGTATTTACGCCACTGACATAAGACAGATGGAAGCTATTTAATGTTTGTTTACGCGGCAACTTATTCAGCCAAGATAATTTTCATTTAATTTATTATTATTATTAATGTTTTTTGAGCGTTTTCTTTCAAGATTATAACTATACAGATAGGTTTTCGATTTTATAGAAAACACTATCAAGCGGATTATTCCGATCGACATTATCACGGTAAATTATTTGATCGCGGAGATTTTCGAATTTTATTCAGTTAAGGGCTTATGGAGAGAGAGATGAATCATCGGGAATTCGGCTACAGGAATAATCTTGTTGTGAAGCGATGATGCAACCGAGGAACATTTACAACTGGCAGTTTCAAGAAAAGGCGAATTGGAGTGGAACGGAAAATTTACAGTGTGCAAAGAACTTAATGACGGGAGTCTCGCGTGGGGTCACAGCCAATCAGAGGAGACCGGACCACATGGAGCTGGTACACTGGAGGGGAACGGCCGGCGAGTGCATATAGTGAGCGCGCGCAGTGAAGAGGGGACCATTAACATTGTAAAACTTGTCCGAGGTGGACGCTCGTTTCGTAGGTTCCGTTGTGTTCGGACCGTAACTTGAACATTGTATTTTTGCATAGTCTACGGACTTCGTAATCGTGTTCGATGGCGAACATTTCAGTACTGCTACTCTCAACTGACAAATTAGTCATGAGAAATACGCGAGCTCTTGTGAACAGGGAGTCAGCGTAGGTGGCTAACGGATTTTGGATCCACCACAATCAAGCATTTAACTTCATCATTTTAACACCGATCTCCGCAAGAAACGAAGAAGATGGCGACGTCCAAGAGGCTGATGGAAGCTCTCTTGATTCATCACGTACGAGGGAAATGCTACTGCTATTTCCAATGGTAAGCGCGACTGACGCAGAACTACGTAATCTCTCTTTTCATGGTCTCAGAATCAGAATTTCAGTAACTTCTTAGGTTGGAAATAATAGTAAATTCAATAATTCATCCGTCTCCAACGTCACGTAATTTTCCAGTGGTAAAATTAAAATCGTTATGCTCCATTTTAAATTATTATTATCATTATTAAAATTTGCCACTACTTGTTTTTTTATATATATAATAAATTCATTTCTTATACTATGCAATCTTTGCTTTCAGTAGGTAGCACTAGATATAGACCTAATTCCTTCTCCGGATACAATTGTTAGTTGGGTTAATGATCCAATCATACCACGGTCTGAGTGTCAAGATTCTTAAATGTGTTCTGCCCGAGCTAGGTGTTTATAAATATAAATTTAGATTTCAACGTAGTGTTGAGGTCTTGGCGCCCATTAATACAACTTATCTTAGTCAGAATAAACGTTAATTTGTCACCCAACAGTGGGGACACTAGCAAAACAGTTACACGTGCCCGCAAAACGTGAGACTTGTTGTGGTTTAGCATCACTCACCCCAGTAATAGCGTTACATTTGTGCGCTCAACGTGGAGCAAAAGCATTACAAAATGTCTCAAAGGAAATCCCACCAATCGATACCGTATATTACAACAGAGCACCGTTCTTTGTGCCAGTTCGTCTAAAGAAACGGTAAACCTGTTCAACTCAGAATAGTCTCTTGGTCTGCAGGGTGTGTTTAAAATAATGTACGACAATGCCTTTTAAATTAATTGTTCTCACTAGTTATTACGACCAAATACAGTATCATTGAAACACACTTTCTTCGTCATAGTGGGGAAAGGTACGCAATTTGCATGCAATTCCCCAGTTGCTAGTCTTACATTAAGTTATCTCTCAAGAACGACGTAACCCACTCTTGTAATCGCCTTGCCTGTTGTTTCATTCACTGGCGGTTATAATAATAATAATAATAAAAACATGATTCCAATTATACAGTAGCCTATACTGAGCCAAGGATAATTCCACGTCTTGAGCCAAGGGATTCAAATGTGCCTGTCTTCAGAGGTAATGTGAAAGTAATTCTTATACTGTATATTTCCCGAACGAAATTATGAAAGTGGAATACACATGAAGCACATCAAGGTTGTGTGGGGGTGAGACTAAGAGGATTATGGTGGAGACCTGGCCAAACCCATCGCCTAATACGAAGGGTTTGTCGTAAGTGCGGACGAAAGGCAGGTGGTTACAATACCTGCGCTTCTGTTGTGAATTCATCGGTGTCGACACTTCTGGAGAGGTCATCGAGAACGGCGGTATCTGGTCCTCGTACTGTGAGTGCTAAACAAAGCCCTTAAGGTGTTACAAATAAGTCCTTTAACCGTCAATAATAACATAATAAAACAAAGCAAGATACGTAACAAAACTATTCTTCCCCACTAAGGCTCTTGACGACACAATGGACCCTTAGAATGCCCATCCAATCTCTTTACTGACGGTTCCTCCATGTAATCAACTAGAAGAAGTTACGTAACTAACCATGTTGTTGATTTATTCCTTTCAGCGTCTCATGTAAATCCATGTATATCACGGTAGCAATAAAAATATTCCGCCCTACTGTTCCTAGCTTTCTTGACGCAATAGGTGAGTGGTAGTCTTTACGCCTTAGAACGCCCAATTAATATTTTAGCTGATGGAGTTTGCAAATTTTGTCAATATTACACCATCGCAGAATAATTCATAGTAAATACATGTGGACAAATGTGACCACTCAACAGATTATCCATTATGTCCAAGACCGAGAGACGTAATAATTTATTTTGATGACCGTATAAGAAATGCGGCCGCGGTGGCTGGGAGCGCTAGGCACTACCTCGTGCGTCACTGGCATCGGGAGAGCGTGGGTTGGAATCCCACCTCGGCCGTCCTGAAAATAGTTTTAGTGGTTTCCCATTTTCATCACCAGGCAAATGCCTAGACGGTTCCTTTCAATAGATTCACGGCCGATTTCCTTCCAATATCCCTTCCCTGACCCGTCCTGAAAAGAAATGTACATGGCCATTGGCTGCATTAATAATATTATTATAACAAATGCGAAATAAAGCACATGAATCGATTATTTCTGATAGACTGTACTTCGTGCGGGTCTGCTAACCTTGTAGGAGACTGTTACGTAGCCTTCAGTTTTTTATTTGAAGACAATTAGCTCCGAGAAGAACGAAATAGCCTAATTTCATATATCCCACTGGTCTTTTCCATTCGATTCCGGCCATGCCAGGGAATATTACCTTCAATGCTAGATACCCATCACTCGGTGACTTGTTGTTTGTGACTTCCTGCAAATCTTTTCCTCTAGCTATAATTCCCACACATCAAGAAACACTTCCTTCCATGACAGTTACACACCGAATATTCACGATTCTTATAAGGACTGCATGCACCAGTCTGGGTTAGCCACATGAAATTATTTAGCCCAGTTTTGTTTTTATTTATCTTTAAATCATATAACAAATGAATAAAACTACTAAACATATATAAAAATGTGAACTCACCTAAAGTCAACGAAGTTGGAAGTACATAGGCCTACGCCTTTCTTTGCCGGCATGGGAACTGACAGTTCTGTCAAAGAAAGTTCCTCATTGTCTGATTTTCTCCAACAGTCGAGATTCCATTGATATTACTGCTAAGTTGGTTAATCTTTCTTCCCTCGTAATGTTCCTTGAATAAGATTTTATTCTTTTCAGAGTAGAAAAGGATCGCTCTACTGTCGTTGTACACACGGGATTTGTGCAAGAAGAGAGGATTACGGGAAACTTTATGACAGAGCAGGAGAAATATTTATCAGCTTAGCCAATTCAAAACACTTCTTGTTTTGGTGGAATTCACTGCCGCCATAAGGCACTATTTATTCGATTTTAAGTCAGATGCTATCAAAATGCTTCCCGTATGATTTCAGTAGACTTTTAAATTCATTTTCAGGGAACATTTTACTGTAATCCTGAAATTTAAGCACAAAAATGCTAATATTTGACAAACATTGGAGAATAAATAGAATGGGGCAAGGTTGGATAGAAAAAAAGTTTGTATTTCGAGAGACTGTCCGTTCCATATTAAGTCGCACTATGAGATTTGAACGGTATTTAAGGAGTTTTCATCCTTGAGTATGATTCCAAGTTTAGAACGATTCTTGAGACAATCTCTTCTGTGAGCCAGTAATTGACTTCAAATAGCTCCCACGATGTATAATGACATTTAATTTGTCATGAGAAGCAAAATAGTTAGATCCCTCGATGTGCTTAAATACGTTTAGCAGTAAAATGTGTCAGTTTGAACAAGAATGTCGATCCCGCGTCGAACTCAACTTTTAGCCATAACTGATTTCCCTTGAAGGGGGGCGATTTTTAACTTTTATGCATTGGGAATAACTCCCGTCCAGCAGGGCAAACATAGTAATTGGGTTGCAAGATGTTAAAAGAAATGCATAGATTTAAAAAAAATACACGGATAGTCAGTCTGAAAGACTGGACTTTATATAATTTTAAATGCTAGCAGTCGACTACCAAGAAGGCAGTGCGAGAACAGAGTTTCAAGATTCTATTTTGTTTCTTCACTGCCTACTTGATTGTTCTCGCACTGCCTTCTTGAAACTCTGTTCTCGCACTGCCTTCTTGGTACTCGGCTGCTACATCGTACTATGACGTCACACACCTCAGTGCATTCTAGGTAGATTTCGTCCCGTCACCGTAACGACGAAGTCGACAAGATCATTTAAAATGATAAAATGTTTTAGATCATGCCCCATACGACTTGAAGAAAGATGATGAATTGATTAAAGTGCTGCGAGGATACATTTTGGAAATATAGTCTGTAGCAAGTTAGACTATAAACAAGAAAATGGCTTAGCAAGCCCTGAGTATACGTTCAGCACATAGTGAACTACGTTGAGCGGAACTGAAATCCTGAGTGCCTATCCATGAGCCGAGTGGGGGCGAGACGTAGCCTTCGCGGCCTGAAGCGATTGGCGAGTGGCAGCGAATGCCTGACCAGAGACGATTGAGTCGAAGTGGTGATCAAATGACGAAACAAGAAAGACAGCTCTCTTGAGTGGGGAGCGTATTATGTAAGGTTTCATGGAGTAGTAATGTGTGTAAAGGACTAACTTACTATAGTAGGACACTTTACAACATAAGAGATTATTACAGACAATATACATGAGAAAATATAAGCTTCTGATGAACCATCTTCTCGTGAAAGTTGAAGGATTGAGGCCGAAGAGGTTTGAAGTTCTTCAGTGCGACAGAAGCACTTGCAGTTGTAGAAGTTCCAGGAAATACAACGAGAGGTAATATGCTCGACATAATAACAATAATTTCTCTGGAACAGGAATAAGCATTCGGTAAATGAAATAGAAACATTAAACAACATGAGAACATCTTTGGTGGTTTTTGGGGGAAAGTGAGAAAAAGTCCCTATAAGGCAATCTTACATTATCCGGTACATTCAAAGAATGTACTAACACGCTCTGCTCGTGTGCTGTGATGTGCTACACGCTCTGCTTGTGTGCTGTGATGTGCTTCATGCCTTGCTCGTGAGCTGTGATGTGCTGAACGCCTTGCTTGTGTGCTGTGATATGCTACACGCCTTGCCCGTTGCTTTTATGTGCTACAAACTCTTCTCGAGTGCCGTGATATGCTACACGCCTTGCTCGTGTGCTGTGATGTGCTACACGCTCTACTCGTGCGCTGTGATGTGCTACACGCCTTTCTCGTGCGATGTGATGTGCTACACACTCTGCTGGTATGCTGGGATGTGCTACACGCCTTGCTCGTGTGTTGTGATGTGCTACACGCCTTGCCCGTGTGCTGTGATGTGCTAAACGCTCTGCTCGTGTTCTGTGATGTGTTACACGTTATGCAGCGTTTGCCCAGGCCTGCTCTGAATTAAACTACAGTAACAACAACCTACCAAGCTATCCAAGAAATACTGTCAATTTAACCACGCAGACAAGTTAGTTCATTTAGATTGCACTTCTATTAATCGTCCTGGGGAGTGCGCCTAATTTGGAATTCAACCATTGAAGATAGTCGAGTATCGAGGACGCACAATGCTTCCATTAGCGTTAGCTCATTCAGAGCACGTCCGAAGGCTGCGCTATAAATACAAAGCATTCACACGCCAGCCCGATAACAACAAAGTGAATAGTTCCCCACCACTTAGAATCTGAATTAGCTTTCTAACAGGAGCAATTTTTTTCTTCAAGCCGTCGATATATTGTTTAAGAAATGTTGTATTATCTGTGAGCACTTACCTGATGTTATACCAAGCCTGACGAGCTGGCACACTCCCCTGCCTTACTCTACTTTTCATAACTTGATATAAAATGGTTAAAGCGGAAGAGAGACTTGAAGCCCCCCTAACTCGAAGAGTGATCTCTCCCTATACTGTAGAGTAGACATTAGCAAACACTGATTCGTGAATTAGTGACATCAGTAAGCAGGCAGGGGATAGTTAGGTGAAGAGGAGAGGTGCCATCTTTCGGATTATGCACAACTGGGATCGAAGGAAGGCAAGCCCGAGGCAGACAAAGCGGGAGCTACTCACCTCAGATTTGACAGCAAGATTGGTTATGAGTCACTATAAGTTAACAGCTATTAGGACGTGTGAATGTTCCCCACTAGCGTTGGGTTGCTTGAGTCGTCTCTCTTCCTCTTTCTCTACTTCTCCTCCGTATGTTGCAGGTCGTATTCTAAGTTATGCCACATGATGTAATTGAACTCCACATTCTCTGGACTATAGCAGTATAATAATCGAATCGTAGGCCCACCGACGAGACTAGGGGATTCTCATTATTTCATTTTACCACCCCTGCCCACTCCACAATTGGTACGTTATGGTGTCACTACAGTAATAATAATAATATCGTATGGCCGCTGGTGCTGGGTACAAGCTTTGTTTTTTGACGCCCGAAGGGCAGCTTGTATGTCGATTTTCTTGTTCCCTGGAACGCTATGAAAGTCAAGGAGGTTAGATATCTAAGCTGCTTGACACTATAGCACCTTCTAGTCGAGAAAGGAGGAACTTTTGTATTGGCGGAAAATACCGAGATTTATTTTGGCATTATGAACACTGCCTACTAAATTCAAATGGGTTCTTTAACATGCCAACATCGTATGACATGCGTGCCGTGGTTTTTTTTTTCGCCTTTCAAAAATCACTTACGACAGCCAGGAGCCAACCTGCATGCTCGGAGTTGGTGGTCGATCTCTGGTTGTGAGCACGGCCTTGAATCTAGAACTGATAGAATGGCCAGATGTAGGCCAATCCAGTGGGACTATTCCCGCGTAGGGCGTAACGCTTGTTATTACAGGCTTTTACTTTTTCTGAAAATAAAACAAATTTCCTACCCCACACACTGCTTGAAAGATCAATTATCCTAAAATAAATTCGCAGCTGATTCTATAAGAAAGTAAGCTGTCAACTTGTATCAGATGAGATTTAAAGCCTGGATAAGGCATAGTTGTTTAAAGAATATTACTTAATGGTCTTGCATGGCTTCTCATATCAACACAAAAGGAGTATTATTTCCTAGTTCAAACCTTCATAGCCTAGCCCCAATCACATCCACGGACACTTCAGAAAGGCACAGGATTTCAGACCAATTACACACACACAAATAAGTAGTTCCGTGAAGAATTAAATAGCATACCGTATTTTAATATATTATACTGGTCTTTTCAATAAAACGTCTGCCTCCCATTAAAAGGAATTTCCATGTCATGTACATGACTTAAGTTGTGATAGTATAGAGCAAGAAAATCAAACTCAAAACTGATCATCCATAAGTTGTAGTCATTTCAGGCAAGAATATAAAAATGATATTACTATGGTACTAGTGCATGCCCTGTCGTAAATTATAGCTTTCATCGTTTCGTCAACACACCTTCAGCACTGGAAAACATGATTGTGTGCAATGTTACACGATGAGTCTTTTAACGCCAAGGAATTGTGTATTGGTGTATCAACTCACCGAGAGGCAGGTGAACAAAACACATTAAAACATGTTCCTCTTCAGATTTCAGATTTTAACAAGCATATAATCCATAATTTGCGATATCTGCAATAGAATATTGGGGTAGATGACCTTGATGTTTTACCCCTTAAAACAATCTCTGCCAACACCATTATATCGAAAAAGTATATGCTACAATATGTAACTTCGTTATCGAAACTTATGACTCCTCCCAAAAGATGACATATTTATGTAACGAGTCACGAGAATTAATTTTTAGAAACGTCAAATGCACGGCTTCTATGATTTAAGAAAGAGAGCTACAGAATTTAGTGCCCTTATATAATGATTGTTATCACAGCCCATCATACGAATCTTCTAATCATTCACCTAAATGAGATACTAAAAATAACAATTAAGGTTTTAAAATTTCGAATTGATGCCATCTTGATTTTTTAATACAATTGAACATCATTAGATGTCTCTACACTAAGCTTGGAATAAAGATTCGATGTGCAAAGTGGCATTGCACTCGGGTGACTAGATCGCCAAAAAATATTTTAAATTGTTGTCATGTTGTTTTGTATTTCTCAGGATCACTAAAGTCAAATAGTTGCCCTTGCGTAACAGTCCTCTAACACCCCATACAAAATGTTAGTTCGATTGCTTCAATAGTTCCAGAGATATTGATGACCGGTGGAATATATGGCATGGACGCTATGTTGGATTGTTTTATATATTGCTATGGATTTATATGCCAGCAAATTAATAATACAATCGTGGATCATTATACAAGCGTACATTACTGTCGCTTGTTTAGAACACGAGAAATAGAAACGTGATTTTAAATATTTTGCAGAGCTGCCATTTTAAGTTTATAAAAATTCATTGAATTAGATGTTAATATATTAAGCCTTGTATAAAGATATACCGTGCTAAGTTTCAAAGCGCTCAGATAATTAAGTCGCGAGAAAAGAACATGTAAATATTTAGTTAGTTATTGGAGTTTTAAGGGTCGGAACAGCGAGGTCATCTGTCCCATAAATATTTAAATTTTGCGTCACCGCTATGTTGTTTACTCACACATTAGGTTATTGTAGTCCCCTAGGTGAACATATGATAATAGCCTCCATCAACGTACAAAATTTCAGTTTGATTGCTGTGATAGATTCGTAGATATTGAGAACCGTCTTAATATTTCGGATCATCACCATTTTCGATTGTACGATATGTATAGACAGCGGCGTCTAGCTGTGCACTTGACCTTTAAAGCTCAATGGTGGAATTGGGGTGTAGTGCGGTGAGGGGAACGTGATAGAAATTTCCCTATCTGAGAACATTGACGCGCGTGGCAGTAGGTTCTCACAATCAGACACAGACACGCTCAGCGTGCCAAATGTTATTACGCTGCAGTAGTATACCAGGAGAGTGGGCTGGGGAAGTACAGAGCTATGTGCCTGTAACTATAGTTATGTACCATTACATGAAGATTATTCTATAGGTCCTTTTTTCAAACGTTCACTTCGATCGCATGATTGATTATGTTTGTGTATATGGCTACCCTTTATTATTCTTGTTTTCAACGGGGTTGGTGATGAGATGCGATGAAATTCAAAAGGGCGTATGGTTTTTACGGACGGCTGACCTTCCTGACGCCAAGCTCATGGTAGGAGAAAAATTAGAGATCAAATGAATGAAGATGAATGAAACTGGGCAGGGATGTGGACGGAAGCGGCCGGGCCCTTTCACAAGGTACCATCCCAGCATTTGCCTGGTGTTGAAAATGGGTAAACCACGGAAAACCATTTCAAGGACGGCTGACTATAAGGCTCGAGCCCACTTCTACTGTACTGAGTCCGCAGAGAGCTTGGCCCCATGGCCTAGCACCGCGTTTTGGGAGCATAGCTACTGCTGTCGGTTTAAAAATATTACCTTTATGTTACAGGGCCAGTGCCCCGGGACTTGAAGTAAGGTACTATCCCGGCATTTGCCTGGAGAGAGTGTGGTAAAACCTGGGGAAGAATCACACTCTGGATAGCCACTGTCAGCGACGGGGTTCAAACCTCCAATCTCTGGACTTGCTGCAGCTGCTCTCGCGGCCGTGGTGCACGATTTAACGAGCATAGCTACAGCGCGGTGAGTGTGTGTGTGTCTGATATGACTACAAAGTTTGTCTATGTAGTTTTTAATTTGAAATTGTTGCTCTTTACTTATCACAATGCAGGTAGTGTACCAGAAGTTATTTAGTACATCACATTAAAAATCCTAGGAGGGAAAGATTTCAAATGAAAAAGACAATAGAATATATGAAAATAGACTATTTAGTTCTTCACGGATCTACTTGTTTTTATTAAACGATATCAAATGCTGAATTGAGGTGTCCTCTTCCAGCACTACCCCCGTACCGAATTTCATTCACTTCGGCTTCTTCATTTGGGAATTGTTAGCGGTGTCCATACTCACGCACATAGTACATAGACAAACATTTCACCCACGTAGCTCTCATAAGTCTACTTTCATTCCTTAACCCTAGCAATACCAATGGGGGGGGGGGGGGGGGGGGGGGGAGGCTATTATATGCCCACCATTTCAATTTTTTTAACTTTCAGTGTAATATATGTTTCCTATGCATCCTGAAAGAGAAGTCATTGTCCCTAATTAACTCTGTCATAGTACCATTCAATTGCTTTATTAATTCTTTATGTTGGTGGGCATAGAGCACCCCCCCCCCCCCCCCCCCCCCCCGTTGGTAGTTCACTCCAAAGGACAGAAATATAACAAAGTGAACAACACAACAATGATCTGTGCTTCTTGCAAGAGATACACGTGTGGAAAGCATAGCAACAAGACACACGTGTGGAAAGCATAGCAACAAGACAATCATTTGTGCAAAGTGTAATGATGATTCAGAAGGAAGTGATGAGTGAAGAAATCTATGAACTGAACATTATTGCTTAATGTAAAAGTATTGTTCTGTATCCCGAACGGGGGTAGTTAGAACAATGATTACGGGGGGATGAGTTTGGGGGATGTGTCTAATTATCGCGAGCTTCACCGAAAGTGCTGAAGCTCCGAAGGTGTGAATGTGGGGGCGTTGGAGTGATTGGAAGGAGCTCTAGGTGATTGGGGGTCGCAGATTCAGGGAATGCACTATTGGCAGTGATCTCCTAGCTTGCTGTGCACGATCTACGGGAGTGCAAGTCAACTATTTGCTGATCGCGCAGTGCGGCGCTCGTCTGGCACGCGATCAAGTATAACACAGCTATGACACTGAAAAAGGACTGTGTTGCCTATACAGCGATTCTAGGTCTAATGACTCTGGCAGATTAAGGTGTCAGGTAGGAGGTCAGGACGTAAAAACAAGTGTAATAATGACAGTGACAACAAAAGAGTAGTAGTACTGGTCAATGGTTTATTAGACCAGAAATGTAATGTTGGGGTCCCTTTTATTTTGGGACAGTGTAAACATATTGTAATTTGTTATAATGTAGACAATTTGGGTGCAATGTGGAAGGAGTACACTTTGTAGATGTATTAGGATTCTGAGATCACACTTACCGACAGGTTAGACGTCTGGACACAGTTGAGTAGAGCCTAGGGCCGCAACAGATAATTAGTCCAGTCGGGGCCTCTCTCTTATGCGTTTGGGAACAGCTGAGTAGGTGTTTCTTCATGTGTTGATGTCCCAGATACCTCCAGTGTATGTGTACGTACGTGATGCAATTTGTTGGCTAACCAACTGTAGTAAGTGGCAGCCTGTTTGCGGTGTTTAGAAAATGTATTGGATTTGCTGTATTTCCAGCCTGGGGTAGTTTTGGGTAGAAGAGGGTGTTGAGTGTGAGGTCAAATCGTAGATGTGTTAAGGGTAGTTGTGGCTTGTAGATGTGTGGTTGCTGACTCTTGTAGATGTGTGTAGGTCCAGTATCGTGGGCTATGTATCCCTTAGCGGTGCACAAGGTCCTAAGGGTGTAGGGACCCTAGGGCCTGAACAATGTCCATGAGGCATACCAAAGCAGACAAATTTGTGTGTGAATATGATTTAATCTACATTACTCTTGTTGTTATTTGCGGTCCATATGATAACTTATCTCAAAATAAAAGCTATAATGTCAAATAGAACAAATTAGTTCGGTGGTCACAAAATACCACCCCCCACCCCCTTCGGTAGTTCGCGTTTCAAAAAATGGCTTGGTATTGCTATGGTTAATTCGAAAGTAGGCTAAAATGATGAGCATAACCTAGCGTGGTAGTTCTGCGTGTTAATGAATAAGGCACGCTGTGCCCGCACTCGGGAGACGAGTAGGTTTAAATTCATTCAGTGGCCAACCTTGAAATAGCTTTCCGCTGGCGCCCATTTTCAACTCCCGCCAAATGCTGGGACGGTACCTTCTAATACGCCATGGTTATTTCCTTCCAAATCCTTGATCAATTTCATTAATCTCCATTAATGGCAGATTACCTCAATATTCCGCCCCAACGTGCAAACAGCATGCAAATCAATGATGAGCATATAGGCCTAGCTAGGCCCATATAATCGAAATTAATAAAAGAATCGCAAAACGATGTGCTTTTAAATCCTGACGCGTGTGTCACAAGTATGCTTCGATACGTCTAGCATCTACCTATCGCTGGATTTCTTCAGCATTTGGTGTCAGGTTCTACACACTGATCAGTCAAGGCCTACTGCAGTCGTTTTGGACCTTGCAAGAGGCGAAGAGACAGCGTCGGCGCTTGCTGTGACGAATGTGCAGTAGATGTTTAGGCAAACGTATAGATTGAAAGAAATGTCCCCTGTACAACATGAGGGCCACGTTTCCTGGTATCAGTCTACTGTGCAGGCCTGCATTAAGCGTTTCAAATCTTGAGGAAACCGCATAAGATGAACATAATTGACTAGGATGTCTTATGGGCTAGCCATATTCACCAGATATTGCTCCAAACCTATTCAACTAGTATTTATGCCCGATTAAATTTTTAACCAGTCACGATGTCCGAGAGCATTAACGTGCTAACTTATGCCTCACTGGCATTGGGAGAGCGTGGGTTTGAATCCCACCTCGACCGTTCTGAAAATTGGTTCTCGTGGTTACCCGTTTTTACCACCAGGCTAATGCCGGAACGGTTCCTTCCAGTAAGTCGAAGGCCGATTTCCTTCCAGAATCCCTTCCCTGACCCGTTCATAAAGAAGGAAATAAATGGGCATTGGCTGCATTAATAAAATTAATAATTCTTCAACTTGGAAATCATATGGAGATCCGAGCTCTGTCGAAGGGCACTCGGATAATTTCTTGCCGCTGTGCCAGTACAGTTGACATTTTCAGCTATACGGTCTAATTAAATGGAGAAGAATATAGAATATTTTTATGAATACATTTAAACACGTACAGTTTGCTTTATTCTCACCTAAATGAACGGTCAGATTTGCCTGGAACACCCGATAGTACACAATAAAGCAGTGATGGGGAAGATAGTGTTTTATTCAGTCTGATGTCACTCATTGAACCTCGCCAATATTGTGGCTCGTCATGTCTAGAGCAGCGGTGAAGATATATTGTAGGTTTTCCTCACTATTATCAGTCGCTGCCCGAAAAGAGGTGTCTTAAAGTACCCCCAACTCTGTCGTCTTCGTGTGGCCGGGAATCGCTATTGGTCTTTACGAAGCTTTAGGCTGCAAGACGTGACATGACAAACCAATGCATTTCTATGAGACTCTTCGAACTGCGTGACAAGAGAGCGTTATCGAGATTGCGAGGCGGACATGACACCAGCTCCGTGATTAACGAACACGTCATATTAGCATGCACAATAAAAATACATATTTAATTTTTTATTTTATATTAATGCAGCCAATGGCCATGTACTTTTCATTTCAGGATGGGTCAGGGAAGGGATATTGGAAGGAAATCTGACGTGGACTCATTGAAAGGAACCGTCCCGGCATTTGTCTGGTGGTGAAAATGGGAAACCACGAAAACCATTTTCAGGACGGCCGAGATGGGATTCGAACCCACGCTCTCCCGATGCCAGAGAGGCACGAGGTAGCACGTTAGAGCTCTCGTCCACCGCAGCCGGTAAAATACATAATTATAATTATAATTATAATTATACTTAGTGTCGCATCCTAAATATTGGCTTATGCATGTGATTCAACATATTCTCTTGTGGTTGTTGTTTCATTTGACGGGCTTGGACATTATGGTCGATTAGTCACATGTACTTATGTGCGAGTGGATTTTTGACTGATAACCTGTGTTATTGTGATGGCTGTATTAGTGTGTGTACTTGCAATTCAGATGAGGATTGGGAAGCAGGTGGCTGTGTCCTTAAGTTACTAACCATCGGAGTAGAACTGTGTAACCATGGAAAACCACTTCCAGGATGGCTCAGTTAGGAAAGAAATCCATTTCTTCTCAGTTTTGCCTCATGCGGCTGAGTGTACCCCGTTCCAGCCCTCAGATCATAATTACATTTCTTGGCAGAGTCGGGAATCGATCCCGGACCTCCGGGGTGACAGACAACAATGCTAGCCGCATCCCCACGAGGTGGACACATATTTCTTTCAAATATGAAAATGTTCCCAATTATATGGAGTTAATTTGGTTGGGGAAGGTATGCCTGGCTTAGCACCAATCCGCAATCACCCAGATTGGAACTACGCAGTCCAAGTATACGATCTGAAGCAAGGCTATTGTATGTATGAATTGAACCCGAGGGTGTTATGCTGACTGATATCGAACGTGGATCTCAGAGACTGTGATCTCAGTACAAGGGTTCCACCAGGGAACGAACCCGAGGTCTGCTGAGGGAGTTTCATGGTAAAAACCCCTAGAGAAAAGTGTACATTTAATCACTGGTGTGATTCCAGTTGATCATGACATTATTTATTGGAATAATGCAGGAAATTGAGTGAAATACAGCATTATTAGACTACTTGAAGTAGGCTATACTGGACTTGGAGCACGAAAAGTGCAGAGTTTGACGTTTAACTAATTGGCCCAGAATTGTGGGAGGTGCAGCATGGAGCCACGTCCATCTTGCTGACCTCGTTATGTCGTCTGGAGGAGGTTGGGGGCCTGAGTAATGACCCAGTTTTTTCCCGACTGAGAATGGATGTAAGAATGGGATGGGAAGATCCCAAGGAAAATCATTGATTACTCATGATTGGAGTAACACAATGACATGAGAGTGGCACACAGATGAATCTTTAGCCAGGAGGCTAATTTTAGAGCCTTTAATCTGCGAAATTGACGCATATTTAATGAAGTGCGGAAGAACAGAGACTATGGTTGTTCGCGGCTTGGTTTTAACGAGGTTGCCAGGGATTCCCAGGGAGATAGCGTCCCCACGCTATGGAGAAAGGAATTAATATTAATTAATTGGCCGAGCGATTCTTCAGCACGCAGACAGTTCTGGGATCAGTGAAGGAAAAGGAACCCGATGAGCATGGTTTCGAGACCAGAATCGTACTGGGAGAGGAGTCGAGATAGCGCGGGAAAATTTAGCTCTACTTTTCGTGGGAATCCAATATAAGGGAGTCGACCCTTGGCAGAGTCTCAGTCTTTAACACAGTCATCACGGCAGTCGCACGCCAGTGTTGCAGCCAGTCTTAACGCAGTTTACACAGTTGGACATAGTTTGTCACCGAGAGTCGCAAACAGTCGTCGCTACACAGTTTTTGAAGACAGTACGAACAATGTGTGTTCACTTAGGAAGCAACGTGTGAGATAAGTTGCAGAACTATTGTAAATAATAATCTATGTAAAGTTATGCACAGTGTTAAGCGCAGTGTATAAAATATTGGCGGATCGTACATGTCTAATTACGATGGAATGCGCTAAAAGAAACCTTACGAAGCATTTGGTAATGTCTTTGAATACCAAATAATAACGCTCAGGACGGAAGTTAGCATATTTATGCAAATCAGGAAGCTTACCGTAGGAGTATGGATAAACTGTTGGTGAATTCCGAGGGCAAGCGAACCAGACTTTCAATCAGAAGTTGGTAGGAGCGCGGGAGATGCCGTCGACACCTGCATTTTGGATATCTTTGCTAGGGAATGTCAACCAAGGAAAAGTGTACGGAGTGACGTGTGTTATGTAAATTATATGTGAAATGTCTTTTAAATTAATAGTTTAGTAAGTGTTGTAAAGTGTCATGTGTGTTGGAAGCAATAGCTTCTTTATAGAAATGCAAAGTGTCGTGTGGTTAACGAAAAATATGTGTCAGAAAATGTGTGTATTCAAGATGAAAATGTCGCACTAGAATCTGCATATGGCAGGCGACCAGGAAGGATATGAGTGGTTGGAACCACCGTGACGAGCCTTAAGATATGTGAGTACCCCACAAATTATGTTTAAGTAGAGGTATAGGCCACTGCATGTGGTGTGATTTCAGAATTATAAAGATGCCAGTAAGAATCAGAGTAGGAGATAGACTCTCCAAGTTTACTCATTATTGTGTTGATTTTAATAGATTTGAGATGTTATTTTGCATCAGTGAGTGGATTAATCGTTACCACTATTAATTAAAAATGGCAAATCAGTTATGTAAATGTCACGAACATGGTTGTTCGATTTGTAAGATGGAGTTGTGTCGGATTTTGGTAAATTTATGTCAGTGAGAATAATAATAATAATAATAATAATAATGAATATAAAGGTATGAATGAACGCATCAGGCAAGATGTTGTAAACAAGAAATATTTACGCTAAAGGGCAAGACTTATCGATCTAAGCAGTAAGATTATACAATAAGATTCCGTTACGGGATTAAGAAAAGAGTTTTATATTGAACCCTTCAGAATAGCAGTGTTTATTGCAAGAATCTTAGATCAAGGGGTCGCGTTCAGTTCATAGTGTGGTGTTTACGTCCGCCAAACAACGTGCTTTTCTGAGGCAAGGGTTATAGGATGAAAACTATAACTAAGAAAGAAAGGAGACAAAACGTAAGATAATAACAAGATTTAATAACTAATTTGTGCATAAAAGAATAAAACAAACAATAATAAACAAAATCCTCCCTGAATTTTCCCCTGACATGAATATTTATCACTTTGAGGAGTCTGATGGATCTCCCCTTTTCTAATAAAATGTGGATCCCCGTTCCACTATCTTGCATGTGAATTTATGTTCGCGTGGTGACTATCTACGGGAAATGAGTACTTGGATGATCATTCGTTCACAACGGGTTAACAGCCACGGTGCTCACGAACAATCATCTCGTAAATCAACTTTTATGGCTATGGGCATAACATTAATAAAAATCCTTAAATCTAACTCTGACACACATATTACAACTCTACTATTTACAGGCATCTCTCTGAGACCCTTATTAGTGTGGTGACACACTTAACAAATGAGCTGCCACAATGGCCAGATACTCAACAACAAGGAAAAACAGCGCCGCACGTGACTCACGGGCCACTGACATGGACAATCAACATAGAATAAACCAACAACAACAAACAACCTGAGTGGTTAAGATTACTTTATATTAACAAAACTGCATGTTAAGGAAACGCTTCGAAGGTAATCGTGTTTCGTAGGCAACTCCCATTTATTTAAACAATTTTACCATTGATCAGTTTCTCACATTTATATTTATTTTCAAGTAATTGGGAGCCAGACTTGCACTCCACTAATGAGCTCTGCTTGCGAAACTCAGCCAGCCCTTGTGACAACAACTCACCTCTTTCCACAATACCAGTCATGTCCCCCATCCAGTGTATATAAATAGCCGACCAGCGGAACTGTTATCTCAAGGAATCAACAGCCGCTAACATCTCCTCCCACTCAACATATGGTCAGACAATAATCACATATCCATAATTGTCCTCGCGAGGATACAATATGAATCTGGTACCAAGCTGACAGAAATCAGTCTCTGCTGAAGTTCCCGCTTGTAATACCACAACAATATACTCACAGTACACACATCTGGGACTGACATAACACCTTTCACAGGGGTTTGCTGAATTAGAGCTCGCAAACATTTAACACAATATTTAAAACCTACGATAGAGCTGAGTACTCTTCGTCACAAATTACATTGCTCCAAAGGCAATAATCACACTGAATCTGATCAATAATAATTCTCAACAACATTTAATTACCCTCCAATCTACTATATAATTATATTAATTCAGTCCTACTTCTGAAACACGACATATCTCCGAGAGACGTTTTTAACCGCACTTCGTAACCTAGGCGAACACGGCCGTTCACATAGATACGTTAGTTAACACAACACAAAGAAAAGAACCTTCCATTAACTACCATTGTGCGAGCTGCTTCCAAACAAAAGTTTGCCAGATCAAAACAAAATATACTACATTAAATCACACAAGCAAAGTATTTACACAAAATATGTCTCATAAACCATAAGTTAATTTAATAAATAATAAAATATTATTTGTACTCATCTCGTGTTGTAGTCACCCGTCAAAGAACATCAGACGCCATTCCCCAACTGGATGCTCTTTATCTCATAGCAGCCATCTGGACGGACTGTTGAGACTTCTACACTTCCTCTGCATTCATCGATGTCATCCTTGCGCTGATACAAAAATTAGGTTATTATACACTTTATGCTTGACTACTAAATTCGCTTGTTCAGGTACTAAATTCCCTGTCACTGTTCGTTGGCGAATTATCGACGCTACTGTCCCTATAACTATAGTACTATGACTATCTATCACTGAATTTACCACTTTTCAATGAATCTCTTGTGTCCTTGACACAAATACAAGTCTATCTCTTCAGACGAACAGAATAATAATATTGTCTCCTAGACACACGGAATGAAAGTCATCTCTTGTGTCCTCAACACACAGAATAAAAGTCAATGTCTTGGCTCTTCGACACACTTATAAATGAACTGGCCCTTGGGTCTAGATGGAGGGGGAT
This sequence comes from Meconema thalassinum, assembly GCA_946902985.2. Lineage (NCBI taxonomy): Eukaryota > Metazoa > Arthropoda > Insecta > Orthoptera > Tettigoniidae > Meconema > Meconema thalassinum. The sequence continues at coordinate 1,239,306,333 of OX336389.2, read as the reverse complement.
TTTATGTAAAAATTTCTCGAAATAATTGTGATACAGGAATGAAATAGATATCACTGAACTCGTAATATTGCACAGGTCAAGAATATGCCCATTAATCCTAGAATCGATCGTAGAGATTTTGTCTAGGCGATTTCCCGCGTGAATACTAGCCACCGCGTACCCCAGCCGGAGTTGGCGCGCAAGTAGGCATTCTCTTCTCATTGGTTCTCCATTTCTCTGTAATTTGGCGGTTTCTAGTAGATCTTGGCGTCTTGGGAGTGTCTATTTTCTTCATCAGCCATTCACGTTACTGCATCATATTTCTTCTAGGCGCGAATATCACAATGAACATACCAGAACCATGTCTCACCGCGCGTCGCTTCTAAAATTGAGGTAGCCACACCTGTCCCTGTGATACATCGCTCTGCTATTTCTTTTCATAGCTCAAGTACTTAGCCTTTTGTTAAACTGATGCAGGTATGTCCCTACTGTCTCCAACAAATGCTTGAAATTTCCTCATCACTGTCTGGCTACTTTCATGATGCTGGTTGAAATATTTATTAATTGAAGAAATAAAAAGTAGAATCATTTAACCAACATAGGGTAAAGGGTTCACAACTCTCCCACTCACGAAATTTCGACCTTAGGAATAAAGTCGACAATTTTACACTAATTCCGTAGGCCAATTTGTTTTATTTCCATAATCACCCCTTTTTCTTACTTGGTCTAGGCGCTCCTGTCTTCAATGGCATTTACTCGTTTTCATATCCTGCTTGTCTCTTCCCCTTCCAATCTTGCGTGACGCTCGATGCCTGCGGCAACACCTTACTTGCCTCGTTAATGTTTGTCAACAACAGCTCTATTTCCTCCTTCATCACGTGCCGTAGTCAATTGCTCCCCGTTGACTTTGTTGATAGTAGGACGTCCGTATATTCAAACAGCGTCATTATTTCGGCGCTACCATGGTTCACTTCGACGATATTTCTTTAGGTTGGCAGCGTTGTAAACTGACATTGTTCCTGTGCTCAATTCTTTCACTCTGTAAGCATTATTTCCAAGGTTTCTTACGATAGAATAGGGTCCTATGAATTTTTCGCAGAACTTACTAAAGATTTTCTTTTCTGGGTCCGATGTAGCAGGTCGTTTTACCAAAACGAGCTGGTTGACTTCAAGATCACCGTGGAACCTCTTATTTCTTACTCGCCGTAATCTGCGGTCCGCTTGTTTCCTCATGTATGTTCTCGTTCTTTCAATTCTCAAGTCTGGTGCTATCATGGGATCTTGTGGACAGTTAATGATGCTTTTCCACGTTCTTACTGGATACTCGTTCTTGTGTAGGACCATAGGGATTTGTCCTGTTGACTCGTGCCTGGTAGAATTCATGCATGTCTCTACGTCCTTAATTTTATCGACCCATTTGTGGTGTTCGTTCGGAATGAAGATTCTCAAATATGCAGTTACAGATTTAATTACTCTCTCGCTTGGATTTGCTTGGGCATGTCGGATACTGCTTAAAACATGTTTTATACCCATGTCTTCCATTCCTTTCTTGAATTCGGCGCTGGTGAAATAACTGCCGTGATCTGATAATATAAACTCTGGTTTTTCAAGGGTTGGAATAACTCTATTACGAATGCGACTGAGTACCTGCTTCGATGTTGTTTTCTGAATAGGGCATAGTACTACAAACTTAGAAAATACATCAATGCACACTAGCAAATGACGGCAACCTCTCCTTCCCTTCGGAATTGGACCAAGACAGTCCATCGCCAGTAGCTCACATGGTTTCTGAGGTAGCAATGGTCTAGGATATTGCCTCAGTAAATAATTATTCGGCTTTGTTCTCTGACACGGGTCACAAGTTGTAATGACGTCACATATAGTTGTTCTCATACGTGGCCATGTAAATGTCTCTCCTATTGTCGCTTCGCACTTGTCTAAGCCCACGTGACCGTAACTTTCGTGCGTATGCCATGTCAATCCTCGTTGTAACGATGCAGGTACTAATATGCGTAACTTGGTGTGGTCATTATCCACCCATTTGTGCAGCAAATTGTTGACATAAACATATCTTCCTTCTTTGGCTTTCGCTTCTCGAAATGCAGGTGTTCCTGTAGGTAGTTGCTTTTTGAAGTATTTAATTAATAGCATCATCCATGGTTCCGCTTCCTGTTCTCGCTGTATCTCACGTAACTCCTCCAAGAATTTCCGGTCCTTCGGTGTTAACTCCAAGTGTTGTACCATCGCTGTTTCTTCATTATCAGGCTCTGGGTTCCTGCTGAGTGCATCCGGTATCACGTTCATCTTCCCTGGACAATGTTCAATTTCAATGCTGAACTGCTGAATGTATATAGACCAACGTGTCACACGTTCGCTTGCCATTGACGTCTTAAACAAGAATGTTAATGCCTTGTGGTCAGTTCTGACAACAATCGGGTAACCATAGATTATTCGTTTCCATTGTTGGAGCGCATGAAGGATGGCCAACAATTCTAGCTCGGTTACAGTATAGTTCCGCTCGTGCTTACGCAATTTTCGGCTGACAAATGTCAAATATGTTTTGTGCTGCAGGTTCGCTGGATCCTCTTGGTAGAGCATAGCACCTATCCCAATTAGTGAAGCATCCGCTTGGATTATGAATTTGAGCTTGAAATCTGGATATCCTAATTTAATGCAGTTTTCTAATAGCTGTTTTGTTGCTTGGAATGCCTTCTCACATTCCGCGTTCCATGACCATTTGTTATTTTTCTTTAACATTTCTTGCATTGGAGCTACAGTCTCCGTATAAGCTGGACAGTTTTCTTTAAAGAATCCCGTTACGCCTAAGAAAGCCCGAATGTGCTTGACTCTCGTTGGTGTAGGGAAATTCTTTATCGCTTCGATCTTGGCTGGATTAGGCTTCACTCCCTCCTTGTCAATGACGTGACCCAAATATAAGATCTCGCTCTTGAAGAAATGCGATTTCTTCAGGTTTACTTTGAAATTCGATGCTTTCAAGTTGCCCAATACTTTATCTAAATTTTCCATGTGAGTTTCAATGTTGTCAGATGCCAACAGAATGTCGTCAATGTATCGCACCGTCATCTCCTTTACTTCCTCGGTTAGGTTCCGGTCCAGTGCTCGGATTAAAGCACAGCCCGCTGTTTTGACTCCAAAAGGCATTCTGACGAAACAATATGTCTGGTTATCGAATAAGAAGCCAGTTAGAAGCTGTGACTTCTCATCCAATTCAAGATGGTGGAACGAGCTCGTCAGATCGACTGATGAATAAATGCTCTTGTTTTTAAAGCCTTTTAATACGTCTCTGATAATTGGCGCTCTGTCATACTCAGGAAAAATGAGTCTCATGTTGAGGTTTCTGGCATCTAAACAAAGTCTAATAGATCCATTTGGTTTTGTGACTGCCAAAATCGCATTTAGATAAGGTGTAGGTGTCTTCCTTATCACTCCAGCTTCTAACATCTCATCTATAATGATTTTAACTTGACCACGATACTTTTCAGGAATTGGGTATAATCTGCTTTTGAAAGGTGACCAGTCCTCGACTTGCATAGAGTACTTGAAATTTAAAATTTTCTCAGGTACTGTATCAAATACTGTTTTGTGCTTCCTTAGAATCTCTTCCAACTGTTTTCTGTGTTCACCCCCAAGTTGAATGTCATTGAGCCGCTCCTGTAGTAACTCTTCAAATTGTGCATCATTGTCATCTCCTTCTGTTAATAAAGACCATATCTCCTGGGATTCTATCTCCTCATCTAGTTCCACAACAGCCCCTTCTATGATGTTATCTTCCGCCTTTCGTACCTCCTCTTCCGTCTCTTCTGATATTGCTTCCAATGCCCAAGAATTTACATCTCTTCCGGTAGTGATTTCATCCATATGCAATCCCACGTTTTTCAGCTGGTCATATTCTCTAAAACTGACTGTATTCTTGTGTAAATCTATCACTGCTTGATAGTCACAAATGAAATTTGCACCAAGAATTATATTGAAATTCATCTTTGCCATGATAATGAATGTTTGCCCAAAAGTATGTTCCAATATGTTCAGCTCTAAGTATGCCTGACGTTTACAAGTAACGGTGCGTTCAGGAATAACACCCCTCACTTTGAGCTGTGGTACCGGAATTACAGGAATATTCTGAGTCCGTCCCAACTCTCGAACCAAGGCCTCCGATACTAGACTGATCTGTGACCCTGTATCCAATAAACATCTTATATTAATTCCACCAATCCTTGCGTAAATAATGGGTAATTGCCTAATTTCATCGTTCCGTGGTTTCACCGTCTCCTCCAGGCAATCTTCTGGTACAGCAATCCATTCTTGTATGTTCGCTACTATCCATCCATCTTCAACTTCCGACTGTTGTGTTTGGAGACTGTCTCCTTGATCCAAAATTAACATTTTTTTAGCTCCATTTCGACTCCCATCATCCTTCTGTCGCTCATGTCCTTGATATTCCTCTTGTCTCAGTAGACTTCCAGCTTCCTCAGTATGTGTATCTGGGTTCTTTCTGTTCCCAATGGCCTTTTCCCATCTTCCTAGCTCTCCACCTTGATTAGCGTGTAACTCCTCTAAGTAATTTTGTGATTGAGCGTGCCTATCATCCCAGTCATCTCGATAGTTACGTTGATCTCCTTGATTTTGATCTCTCCTTCCTTTCCATCTTTGATTGGCATTGTAATCACCGTATCTTCCATAAGGCCTGTCATTCCTTCGATTATCACGCCATTGTTGATATCCTCTCTGTTGGTATCTATTGTTGCCCTGGTATCTATTGTTGTAGTAATTTTCGTTACGCTGATATGGTCTGTTTTCCCCTTCTTCCTGGTTTCGCCTAGGTGTGGAGGTGCTCGTATTAGTACCCTGCGTTTTAGTATTTCCTTGTTTTGTTTTTACGACCTCTGTAGTGTTGACTAATTCCAGTTGTCTTCCTCCTCTAAAATGACTATGAGATGTGGTCTCATCTATTTGCCGTAATATCTGCTCTGCATGTAGGGCCGTACTGACGTTTGCTGCGACTAGCACTTGCTGTACATTAACCGGCATTTGCCTTGCTATTGTCATCACCAAATCTGATTCGTTTAATGGGTAATCCAGATCGCGAAATTTTAGCATTTGCATGTTAAAGAAATCTGAGTATTTTGTCTGCTGGGTAGTTTGGTATTTTCTAGAGTAAAGCTCCATTCTTAAACTCTGTTGTATGGCGGGAGACCAGTATTTGCGCAGAAACGCTAAATTAAAGTCTGACATGGTTCCAAATGTATATTTGAAACTTAAAAACCAGGTGAGAACATTCCCTGATAAAAATCTCTCCATCATTCTCAATCTACGCGCTTCAGGTACTCCAGTGTCATTAAAATGGTCTTCAATCTCTTTGATAAAGGCCTTAGGTGTTACCCCTGAATTTTCGGTGTATTTCTGCGGTTTGTAGTCATTTGAGCGAATTACTTGAATAAGTTGTGTGGGCTGATGACCGTCCTGTGGTGTTGAGCTTCTATCTACGTTCTTACGAAATCCATCCGTGTTTGTTGTTAATGGGCTCTCTGCTTGATTCTGACTTCCTGCTATGCTGGGTTGGGAACTATGTGAGTCATCCTGCTTGTCTTTCACTGCTCCCGTTTTAAATATAGACGATTGTTCTAATGAGCGAAGTTCGGCTTTAATGATCCTGTCTGTCTGCTCTTTAAGTCTATTTTTTACCTCTTGCTCCAAAGCTTGAATACGCGTGTGGTTTTCGCCTACTGTTTTAAGAATAGTGGATCTTTCCTCTCTAGAATCAATATTCATTTTCTTCCAATCTTTCCTGATCTGTTCTTTAATCGTGCTTATTTTTTCTTCAATTTGGCTCTTATTTTCATCCTGATTATTTTCTATCTGGCTCAGCCTTTCGTCTAATGTACTCTTAAATTGTTCTTGTTCCGTTTCTAGGCTTTTCCACTGTTCCGCTGATTTTATCTCGAGCCGGTCCATATCTTTAATTATGCCTGATATGTTCTCATCTACTGCTGATATTTGTTGTTGAATGACCCTGCCACTTTTCTCCATCTCCTTAAATCGTCCTTCCAACTTATCTTGAGCTATTTTGACCTCGCTTGTATTCATTGTGCATGCTATTTCAATCTGCTCTAATTTAGCTAACACCGTTTCATCGAGAATGCTAAGTTTTTTATCGAAAATACTCTCCATTTGTTTAATCTGCTCTAATTGTTTCTCATTATTTTTGCTTACATCAAGGGCCAGTAATACCATCTGTTGGTTTGTGTGCTCTTTCATCTCTGCGGTTAACGAAGCTAATTGGTTCGTGTTTTTATTATTTTGCGCCTCTAACTGTGAATTTATAGTGTCATTAATTTCACTCTTTAATACCCTAGCTTGTTCCGCCTGATATTCATTTTGCTCAATTCTGCTGTTATTTAACTGTGTCCGCAATGATTCACTTTGTTCTAACAGTTTAGCATTTAGCGATTCACTTTGTTCTGACATTTTCGTATTTAGCGATTCACTTTGTTCTAACATCTTCGTATTTAGCGATTCACTTTGCTCTAACATCCTAGTGTTTATAGATTGACTCTGTTCTGATAATTTAGTGTTTATTTGTTCGGATAACTTCGTGTTCAGCGATTCACTTTGTTCTGCTAATTTAGTATCCAACAATTCCTGAGTTCTCCTCGCTGCACTTTCAATGATCTCCTGGATCTGCGCCACCGTTGCCATGTTTTACAATATATATGAGACATATGGGAAATGGCCTACGCCAATGCCCTTTGACACGCACATAAATCCAATGCACATTTAATTTCTTTATCCTACTCAGTTCATTTATTTTTACCTTTAATCCCATTAGTTGATTGCATCTCTGAGTAGTTCTAGTTTTACTCAATTTAATTTTAATCCCAAGCACATATTTAGTCATTAAACAGTTATCCTGATCTGATATTAACACTGACTAATTAACAAAGTATTAATTGTCATTTTAGGCTACAGCCTCCTAATATTTCCATGAGTTTGACTTTCTACACAAATCTAGTTTTAACTTTATCATTGGGCGCCCGGTATCACATCTTAATTTTACTTTAATTTAAAAGACAACAACGTGAACCGTATTTTACTTTGCAAACTCCTGATTTTAATTTATCTTTCACACATTTGGCGGTATCCACTTCGCCTCAACTACTTTTAATAATATATCACTTCCCGGTGATTAAATACTGTCATATCTGCCTGCACTTGCGGCATGCCAGTTTTACTCAAATGCGCCACTATTGACATGTGTAATCTCCCCGTTACACCACAGTGAATAGCCCCACCGTTGGCCGCCAGTTTTACTCTATGAACCCTTCAGAATAGCAGTGTTTATTGCAAGAATCTTAGATCAAGGGGTCGCGTTCAGTTCATAGTGTGGTGTTTACGTCCGCCAAACAACGTGCTTTTCTGAGGCAAGGGTTATAGGATGAAAACTATAACTAAGAAAGAAAGGAGACAAAACGTAAGATAATAACAAGATTTAATAACTAATTTGTGCATAAAAGAATAAAACAAACAATAATAAACAAAATCCTCCCTGAATTTTCCCCTGACATGAATATTTATCACTTTGAGGAGTCTGATGGATCTCCCCTTTTCTAATAAAATGTGGATCCCCGTTCCACTATCTTGCATGTGAATTTATGTTCGCGTGGTGACTATCTACGGGAAATGAGTACTTGGATGATCATTCGTTCACAACGGGTTAACAGCCACGGTGCTCACGAACAATCATCTCGTAAATCAACTTTTATGTCTATGGGCATAACATTAATAAAAATCCTTAAATCTAACTCTGACACACATATTACAACTCTACTATTTACAGGCATCTCTCTGAGACCCTTATTAGTGTGGTGACACACTTAACAAATGAGCTGCCACAATGGCCAGATACTCAACAACAAGGAAAAACAGCGCCGCACGTGACTCACGGGCCACTGACATGGACAATCAACATAGAATAAACCAACAACAACAAACAACCTGAGTGGTTAAGATTACTTTATATTAACAAAACTGCATGTTAAGGAAACGCTTCGAAGGTAATCGTGTTTCGTAGGCAACTCCCATTTATTTAAACAATTTTACCATTGATCAGTTTCTCACATTTATATTTATTTTCAAGTAATTGGGAGCCAGACTTGCACTCCACTAATGAGCTCTGCTTGCGAAACTCAGCCAGCCCTTGTGACAACAACTCACCTCTTTCCACAATACCTGTCATGTCCCCCATCCAGTGTATATAAATAGCCGACCAGCGGAACTGTTATCTCAAGGAATCAACAGCCGCTAACATCTCCTCCCACTCAACATATAGTCAGACAATAATCACATATCCATAATTGTCCTCGCGAGGATACAATATGAATCTGGTACCAAGCTGACAGAAATCAGTCTCTGCTGAAGTTCCCGCTTGTAATACCACAACAATATACTCACAGTACACACATCTGGGACTGACATAACACCTTTCACAGGGGTTTGCTGAATTAGAGCTCGCAAACATTTAACACAATATTTAAAACCTACGATAGAGCTGAGTACTCTTCGTCACAAATTACATTGCTCCAAAGGCAATAATCACACTGAATCTGATCAATAATAATTCTCAACAACATTTAATTACCCTCCAATCTACTATATAATTATATTAATTCAGTCCTACTTCTGAAACACGACATATCTCCGAGAGACGTTTTTAACCGCACTTCGTAACCTAGGCGAACACGGCCGTTCACATAGATACGTTAGTTAACACAACACAAAGAAAAGAACCTTCCATTAACTACCATTGTGCGAGCTGCTTCCAAACAAAAGTGTGCCAGATCAAAACAAAATATACTACATTAAATCACACAAGCAAAGTATTTACACAAAATATGTCCCATAAACCATAAGTTAATTTAATAAATAATAAAATATTATTTGTACTCATCTCGTGTTGTAGTCACCCGTCAAAGAACATCAGACGCCATTCCCCAACTGGATGCTCTTTATCTCATAGCAGCCATCTGGACGGACTGTTGAGACTTCCACACTTCCTCTGCATTCATCGATGTCATCCTTGCGCTGATACAAAAATTAGGTTATTATACACTTTATGCTTGACTACTAAATTCGCTTGTTCAGGTACTAAATTCCCTGTCACTGTTCGTTGGCGAATTATCGACGCTACTGTCCCTATAACTATAGTACTATGACTATCTATCACTGAATTTACCACTTTTCAATGAATCTCTTGTGTCCTTGACACAAATACAAGTCTATCTCTTCAGACGAACAGAATAATAATATTGTCTCCTAGACACACGGAATGAAAGTCATCTCTTGTGTCCTCAACACACAGAATAAAAGTCAATGTCTTGGCTCTTCGACACACTTATAAATGAACTGGCCCTTGGGTCTAGATGGAGGGGGATTTTATGTAAAAATTTCTCGAAATAATTGTGATACAGGAATGAAATAGTTATCACTGAACTCGTAATATTGCACAGGTCAAGAATATGCCCATTAATCCTAGAATCGATCGTAGAGATTTTGTCTAGGCGATTTCCCGCGTGAATACTAGCCACCGCGTACCCCAGCCGGAGTTCATTCATTCATTCATTCATTTATTTGCAATGGGGGGTGTGTCCCCCGGTGGCAAATTGGATATACATAACAAATACATAATTATACATAACAATACATAATTATACATAACAATTCAATAACAATTATACAACAATTAAACTGGAGTATTTACACAAATAGTCAGTCTTTTCTTAAACACACCTATATGTTTGGGAAAAGGCTCTAAGACTGCGGCAGGTAGAGAGTTCCAGTTATCAATGGCACGGTTTACAAAAGAATATTTACCATAATTTGTTCGCTGTGGTCGGCCCTTAACTTTGAAAGGATGATCGCTCCTACCCATGTAAGTGGGCTTTCCCAATCGTTTGCTAAGCTCACCCCATGCTGGTTGATTTGTATACGTGTTGTACATAGCGCAGAGTCTAGATTTCATCCTCCTAGCCTCCAGTGATTCCCACCCAAGTTTCTTTAACATACGGCTCACACTGCTCCTGGGATTAAAGTCACTGAGCACAAATCTAGCGGCCTTTCTTTGTACCATTTCCAACTCATTGATGAGCCCTACTTGATATGGATCCCAAACCGCCGAGGCATATTCCAGAATAGGTCTTACAAGCGACAAATAGCCTAATTCTTTAGCAGAGGTACTACTTCCTTTTAATACCCTCATTACAAAGTGCAGGGATTTGTAAGCTTTTGAAACTACACATCCTACATGACTACTCCATTTCATATCATTCCTTACGTGAACGCCCAAATATTTGCAAGAATCTTCTTCTACAAGTATTTCCGAGCCAATGTTATATTGAAAATCCTGCCTTCGCACTTTCCCTATTTTTAAGAGACTACATTTTCTTGTGTTTATTTTCATTTTATTTACAATCGCCCACTTATAGACCAGGTTCAGGTCCTCTTGCAGCACTGCATTGTCTTGTGAGTCATGTATCTTTCGATATATTACACAATCATCCGCAAACAATCGACAGTGAAAGGTCGTGTTTTTCCCAAGCTCTCAGGTGTGCTGGAATGGGTTGTTCTCTGGAGTGTTATCGGGCGAGGATCGGACTGTGGTATGTGAAGGGTAGTCGGGATTTCCGGTGTTTGTGTGTGCGTACGGCACCTAGCAACTTGTGGTTCATAGCCCTAGTGATAGCTGCATTGCTAGTTATTGGTGGAGTGGAAGTGAATCCAGGGCCTGTTACTCCAAATGTGAATCAGGCAAATGATCCAGTGACAGTTTTAAAGTGTTCGACGTGCAGTAAAACATTGAAGAATGGTGTTGAGTGTGGACTATGTGAGAAATGGTTTCACTTCGGCTGTATTAAGGTCAAGAAGGAGGATTGTGATGTCGGAAATTGGTTTTGTAAAGTATGTGATACGCCGGGCTGTTTGAGGGTGCAAATCAAAGCAAGGGATCAAATAATACAGGAACTTAGAGCTAAGCTTCGTGAATCAGAAGAAACGGTGAAGGATGTGACTGAACGGCTTTCTACTGGGATCAGTGTGGAAGAGGGCGTGCAGGAGCAAACTGAGGATGACGTTATCATAATGGGTGATTCTATGATACGATGGAGTGCGAATATCTCGAGGAAATCAGGTGCGAAAGTGCGGTGTTATCCGGGGATTAAAATTGACCAGCTTGCCCAACAAGTGGAAGAAGCAAATGTAGAGGACTGTGACCAAGTTAAAGTGTTGTAGCTCCATGTTGGGACGAACGATTTGAAGAAGAGGGCTACAGCTGATTACATCATGGGGGAGCTCTACGAACTAGGCAGAAAAGCTAAAAGCAAGTTTAGAAATGCAAAAATTATAATGAGTGGCATTGTTCGGCGGGGAGATGTTCCGTTAAGGCGAGTTAAGACTGTAAATGACCGCATGGACTGGGTATGTGCACAACTGGGATTAGTGTACGTAGAAGCTGACTGCTGGATTGGTGGCCGTGACTTCGCCCGGGACGGGCTGCATCTAAATCGACGGGGCGCTTACAACCTAGGGAGCCTATATGACAGGGTCATCGGTTCGTGCCGGCTTTTGTGAGGAGGAGCAGGTCCAGAGGCTGCCAGCCGATGGGAACAGAAGGAGCTACTTCAAGATATTTGCTCCGGAGGTAAGACTCTAAGATTACTGCAGGTTAATTGTCAGAGTTTAGGAAATAAATTAATTGAATTTTGGAATCTTGTAGAGACGTATTCTCCGGACATTGTCATTGCAACTGAATCTTGGTTATATGAGGACATAAATAGTAGCGAAATAATTCAAGGGACCTACGAAATGTACAGAAGGGATCGGGGGAAACGAGGTGGTGGGCTATTTATTTGTGTGCGCAAAAATATAGCTAGTTTCTTAAAGTGGGCTGATATGGATCATGAAATGTTATGTGTACAAATTTCAGATAAAGGAAATAAATTCCCTCTTCAGGTGATAGGGGCGTATAGAGCACCGAAAGATAACTTTTCTCTCCTCGAAACACTGTATGATAAAACTTGTACGGGTAATGCTATGAAAAAAGCATAATAATTGCTGGAGATTTAAACCTCCCCAAAGTAGACTGGTCTGGTGAGTCAACTAGCTGTGGTCAAGCTCAGAGCGCTGCAAATAAATTCTTAAGGGAGGGGGGATTTTCCCAAGTAGTTGACTTCCCAACTAGAGACAATAATACCTTAGATGTTTATCTCGTAAAGCCTGTAGAGCTGTATATTAACTGTCTGAAAGTACCAGGAATTAGTGACCATTCTGGGGTTGAATTAAATATTAGATATGGTGACGTTACAAAATTAGACTCTGATGTAGCAAAAAAGATCATATTCCAGTATCGCAGGGCGGATCAGGGCAAGTTTCAGGGGTATTTGAATGAGCTATTTGTAGGATGGGCATCGGAAGGAAATCACATTAATATCCTGTGGACTAACTTTTTGAAAATTTTAAATAGCGCTGTTGATAAATTTGTCCCATTTAAATTGCTGAAACAAAACCCAGACCCTGAGTATTACACACGAGAAATTAGGAGACTAAAAAGGAAAATTAGGAAATTATACAATAAAAGACATGATAGTGACAAGTATATGTTGAAATTTAAGTCCTTATCAAGAGAGCTCGTCTTAAAAAAGAGGGCTGCTCATGACAGTTATATGCAAGGTTTACTTGGTTCGGGAGGGGGTGGGTGGAAATTTTTTTACAGTTATGTTAGGAGAAGAAAGGGAAATTCAAATAATTTGTCGACGATAATGTCCGGTGACGGTAAATTAATTACTGAGAAACAGGCCATTGCTAATGAATTAAATGTCTTTTACGGTAGTGTGTTCAATAAATCCAATAGCTGTGTGTTGGACCTTAACGACGAATCAGGGGCCCCTCTGTTCCAAATAAACCAGTCAGCAATTGTAAAGCTAATACAAAAACTGCGTTTCAATGTATCAAAGGGTCCTGATAATATTGTTAGTGAAGTACTTAAATTAGGAGGTAGGGCCGTGGCACGATACTTGGAGGTGATATTTAATGTGTCCATAAACAATGCGCAAATCCCAGATGACTGGAAAAGAGCTACGGTAGTCCCAATATTTAAGGGAGGGAGCAGACTTGAATTGGGCAACTACAGGCCGGTTAGCCTTACGTCCATCGTTTGTAAGCAGATGGAGCATCTCATTTGCGACTACTTGAGGGAACAGTGGGAAACATTATCATGGTTTAATGATAGGCAGCATGGATTTCGGAAAGGTTACTCATGCGAGAGTCAGATGCTATCACTTTTTCAAGACATTAGCGAATCGTTAGACCATGGAGTTTCAGTCGACGCCGTGGTTATAGATTTTGCGAAGGCATTTGATGTCATGCCGCATGACATGCTACTCCATAAATTAGCTTCGACGAAGATTGATAGAAGAGTAATTTTATGGATCCAAGAATTTTTGACGGGTCGTTCCCAGAAAGTGAAAGTCGAAGGCATATTCTCGGATGAAATTACCGTAACATCGGGTATCCCTCAGGGCAGCGTAATCGGAACTTTGTTGTTTTTGGCGTTTATAAATGACTTACCAAATGGAATTCGCAGTGACTGTGAGTTGGCGCGCAAGTAGGCATTCTCTTCTCATTGGTTCTCCATTTCTCTGTAATTTGGCGGTTTCTAGTAGATCTTGGCGTCTTGGGAGTGTCTATTTTCTTCATCAGCCATTCACGTTACTGCATCATATTTCTTCTAGGCGCGAATATCACAATGAACATACCAGAACCATGTCTCACCGCGCGTCGCTTCTAAAATTGAGGTAGCCACACCTGTCCCTGTGATACATCGCTCTGCTATTTCTTTTCATAGCTCAAGTACTTAGCCTTTTGTTAAACTGATGCAGGTATGTCCCTACTGTCTCCAACAAATGCTTGAAATTTCCTCATCACTGTCTGGCTACTTTCATGATGCTGGTTGAAATATTTATTAATTGAAGAAATAAAAAGTAGAATCATTTAACCAACATAGGGTAAAGGGTTCAATATCAGAATATATTGTATTAATGGTAATATAATTATGCCAGGAAATGGAAGAGCTTTTAGTGAAGTGAATTTGCAGCTTATGTGAAAAGCTTATAGAGTAATTGATAGATTTCTCTTGGTAATTATAGGAAGCAGATCATAGCATTAGGAGGGACCAGGGTATCTATTCTTCGTATGAAATCTCGTATGCCGTGGGCGTAATGAGAGATGTACTTTGTGCCAGAGCGTATATAGTGATATTGACCCTAGCTCTGATGATGGATATGGAATGTTCCGGGTTCGAATCCCGTGATAGGTGGGAGGAAAACGATGGACACCTCTGCACGCTATCTGATTCCCCGAAAACTATTTGTTGAGTGATTCGGTTCGTTGAAGCGAATCCCAAGACGGCAGCATGGGCTGGCCGCAATATTTATTAAAGATACTGGTTACCTAATGGACTAATGTGTTATGAATCTCGTGCCTTCATGTTGAAATGGGCCTATTTTGGAGCCAATTATTATTATCCTCAGTGCAGGAGTAAATGTGAAAGCTCATCCAGAACCTATTTGCATAATATTCAGTGTAAATCCATTGAGATATGTGTGTCACTGGGACCACAGTGTTTGTCTTGTAAAATCTTTTACTGATTGGGGAGAAAGAAGTCAGACGGGAAGCGAGGGGGAGGTAATGTAGGACCTCACTCCACTTCTATTGTATACAGGCCGCTCGGGAAGAGGGTCTGGGCGGTCAAGCGAACCGTGAAAACAAGTTTTAAAGGAATATATTTTAGACCCTGTTAATGACATGAAATGAAATATTGTTATATTGAGTAATAAAGTCATGTGGTTTAAGAACACATTGATAATTATAGATCGCCCTGATGGTTCATGATTTTAGCTATCTAACGAATGGTTAGACGTTGCATTTGTACTGTCACTGACATCTGTTTCTGAAGTGGGTTACCAGATGCCACAGGCTACGCGCGCAAAGGTAGTTTAATAGTACCGTCCGACACAGCGTTAATTAATGTGTTTAATATGAAATCACACACGGCATGCAGTGGAACTATATAAATAGAGGAAGTGTAGGGGTAGCTTACATAATTATGGAGTTGTACGTAGACTGCTGTGCAACACCAGAATAGGCTAATGCATGTAAAGCATTTGGTGGGAAGAGAAAGATCAAAACACACACACGATACACATTATTGTCAAATTAAGACAAGGTTCAAGGAATAATTAATCTTGTAGAGTTAATGAAGTCACATTGGATGACAGAAGAATTAAAGTACAGTTTGTTTCTGAAGTTGTATGTGCATCAGCGCACTAGAGTACTTTGTAAAGTTCACATAAGGGTAAAGGTTTGTGTTATGATATGATTTTATTATGATAATATTATGTTCTTATTTGTGGATTGTGGAAATAATTTTTGTTTGCTTTTATTTCTGTGGTTGTGGGATTTGTTTTGTTTGTGTGAAGCCATGAAGTTTATTACAGAATTAAAGTTTTAGAATAGAGTTGTGCCTTATCATTGTAGAGTTGATACCTTTTAGCCTCAAATCCAAAATATGCAACTGCTACATGGGAGAACGGTACACGCCCGAGCCCTGATGCTAGCTGGAGGCAGAAGCATATTTTCCATCGAGATTACTCACATGGGTACAGTATGTATGTATGTATGTATGTATGTATGTATGTATGTATGTCTACCCCGTATCATTCCCGTTTTCCAACGGGGTCGGGGATGAGACGCGATGAGAGTCTATGGGGTGGCTGGTTTTTACGGCCAGATGCCCTTCCTGACACCATCCTCATGAGAGGTGTTAATATGAGATGAAATGAATGATAGTGAATGAAACTTGGCAAGGATGTGGAAGGAAGCGGCCGTGGCCTACCAGAAGGTACCGTCCCAGCATTTGCCTGGAGTTGAAAATGGGGAAACCACGGAAAACCATTTCAAGGACGGACGACGGCGGGGCTCGAACCCACGTCTACCGAGTCCGCAGAGAGCTTGGCTCCATGGCCTATCGCTGCGCTTTAGCGAGCGTAGTTACTGCTGTCGGTTGAAGCTACGCTATTAATAAAATTTAAAAAATCATGCCATCAAACGGTCTCAGATTTCTTCGATGTTGGATAGGTGGACCTATTCCAGGAGCAGACTCGTTCAAAATTTGCGCATGGAGGTACAGTCCTCACTACTGCTATCTGATATACTGTACTTATGGGGTTGGCATCTTTTAAATTATTTCGTTCTTATTCATTCCTTGGATAGCTCTCACTTCACCAATATACAGTATTTCATCGGAAATACTTGTGTAGAATCACATGCATCAAATATCGATCATATTTAACTAACCATTCTCACCATCTCCGTTTAACTTATAAATTGTACGAATATCCACCACTCTTTTAATAAAACTAATCATTCTGAATGCTGACATTAGGTACGCCACTTTTTTTTAAGCGTATGGCCTTTAGTGCCGGGAGTGTCCGAGGACATGTTCGGCTCGCCAGAGTGTTTGTAGCTGCTTCTATATGGACACCCATCAGGTGAGCTACAAGTACCGTCGCGTGTGGAGTGTTGTCTGGGGAGGAAAGTGTTAATGTAAGGACGAGGAATTAGAAGGTAGCGGCTGTGGCGTATAGTTAGGGACCAACCCCGGCATTTGCCTCGAAGGAAGATTGGAAACCACAGAAAACCATCTCCAAGGATTTCCGGTGGAGGGATTCGAACCTCCTAGCCCCCCGGATGTGAGCGAATGCCTGCAGCCACGCCGTAACGACCACGGCTAAGTCACCCGGTAAAGTACGCCACTGAACTTGTGCTATGAATTTGAGTTTGTCGTGACAATACAATCGTAGATCTTGTTAATTCTGTTTGACAAATTGCTATCGAATAGGAAAATTATGGAACAACGCAGAACTAAATTATGGATAAAAATCTATAATAAAAGGCATATTATAACAAATAGTTTACTAACGTCTCAACATCTCAACGAGCTACTAACAGGAATGCAACATGATGTTCTTCTACCTTAGTGTTGCCTCTCGAAATCTGCCCCTTCTGGCATTCACGATGTAGCAAGGCTGTTACGGCTCCATTCTCCAGCCTTTCAATCTGCGATGCTTCATCTCGCATCTTGTCTCCACTCTTTTCAATGTGTACCACGGCTGCAACCGTAGTGTTTAGCCGAGCGCACCCCGCTTGTTGCTCACCCTGCGTGGTACCATCTGAAGACATCCCCAGTGCTGTGATTTACTCTTACATCATCTTAGGGATGTGGCTCGTTGTAATAATACTCTGCAACATTCTGCCGTAATAATTTTGTGCTTGGTGAAAAATTGCAGTCGCCTTTCATACTTCGCAAGTTCTATGAATGTAAGAATTATAGTCTTTTACTTCTTGTACCATATAATTGACTTGATGAACTCATCTTATTGCTTTTCGTGAAGCTGTAACGTTTATAACACCAAATTACAACTGTGAATTCGTTGAATAATGAATATCTCTGCTTTCTGCAGTAATCATCAAAATAAGAAGTGTGCTTCTGTCCTCCACGGCAGTCAAAATTACGATATATGCTCTCGGCGGCAGCTCAGAAGAGAGTGTCCCTTGTCTCGTGTGAACGAAGGTTCCTGGGAAAATGTTCCTTCTTTTCCAAGCATCCTCTTTGTAGTAAGACAAATTACCGTATGTGCCACTTCTTCTAACACATTATTAACACATCTTATCAAACATTTGATCATATTCCGTATAATGTTCCATATTGTAATTCACATCTATGACAGTCTTCAAGATATAACTGAATTGCAGTTTCTTCCTGAGCTCTTGCAATTCCTCGACTAGCGCTTGTTTTAAACAAGTATAATAAAATCAGGTTAGAAAGTGATTGTTTACTATATTTTATTCTGTTACGCTTTAGTTCATCACTCCATGGTCTTGATGTGTGTTCATCCTGGCCTTTAATTCATCTTAAAGACAATAAAGCAAGAAGAACAGCTCAGGACGAATATTAATGGGAGTCACTGTAAGTGACCATCCTACACATCTGTTAAGTTAGATTGGACACCCCAGTGAAAATCCAGACTGACTACTGTCATGAGGTAACCGTTTTCCGGGTCCAGTCCTCACGCGAGGCTACAAACCCAGACAGAATTATATTTTACTTAATTTTATTAAGATATTGGCGCTGCAGTTGTGTGTCGTGTGAATTACAATGTTTTTATGTGCTGTAGTTGCTCGCATTATGCATTATCACGACACGACTGTTTCGCGTTCTACATCATAATTTAAAACGGCGCGGTGACCGCCAACCAGCATGGTTCGTCTGTAATTAGTAGTGTGAGAGAAAATAATAGCTGCAATTCACAGTCGAATGACCAACAGCTGCCAGACGGTTGTAATACAGTGCCAGCAGCATTCAGTACTCAGCACACGTCCAGCAGCCTCAGCTAGGAGAAGCAGTAACTAGTTGCTTTCATCGAGCATAGAATACCAAGACTAAATTCTGCTTACCAGCCCTGCTTACTTGGATTCTTAAGGAATATGTCTGATAACATGTGGTATCGTTTACCATAACTACAGTTGTCAAAAATAAAATCCACCGCACTCTTCAACCTAAGTTCCCTTCGAGTGCCTTCGCTACTATTTGGAGACAGGCATGTTACATGTTGTTGGACTACGGTGTGAGGTATAGTTTTAATGGACCATTTCCCCATGCAACTATTAAAGCATAGTGGTAACGTTGTGAGCTGGTATTCACGAGATAGTACAATCGAATTTAACTCAAAGCCTGCTTATTTTACTAAAAGAAATAAGTAGTTCCGTGAAGACTTAATATAGCCGTATTTCATGCATTCTACTGGTCTCTCACATCAAAAGCTTTCCTGGCATTGAAATAGATTATCTATGTGATGGAATAGCTTTTGGTTTATTACCCACATGGTGATAAAATATAGGGAAACAAATCAATATAACATATAGTTCCATGAAGAACTAAATAGCCTATTTTCATGTATTATACTGGTCATTTCCATTTATGAACTCTCGCGTCTATTAAAAGGATGTTACATGTGATGTACTAAATAGATTTTGGTAAATTGTTTGTGATAAAGTATGAGGTAACTAACATTTTCAAACTCAAAACTTAAATATCCAAAATTGTAATCATTTCAGTCAATAAACATACCGTACATTTAATATTTTAAGATAGTGAATTTCCTTGTCTTAAATTAAAGTTTTCATCGTTACTCAAGATAACTCACATCAACACACCTCCAGCACTGGTAAACCTGTGTCCAAATTTACACGATGAGGCTTATCTTCAATACCTGAATACAACACTAAGGAATTGTGCACCATAATATTTAGTTCATGGTACTAGTTTATCATATCGAAAGACTGAATCATTAGAACATCAGTGTTTCGAGCCACGCTTCAAAACGTATTCGGACCCGAATGAAACACTTGGGGCGAATAAATTGCCGGAACAAGATTCGCGCGCGCACAGAAAATTAATCAACGTATGCATTTAAATTAATACACATTTATTACTATACACACAACTATATACACAACATATTGATATGATTTCGTTATTGCGCTGCGAGAAACAGCGGCTTGCTGCGTGCTGTCAGTAAGGCACGCTTAACAGAGTGTGGCCCAAAGGCCAGGTAGAGGGCTGAGGGTCGACAATGGAATGACACAGTGTTGTCAAGCGTCACCATCACCACACGTTGTCACGTCTTCTTTCCTCACAAAACACTGTCCTCTTACTGTCTCCAACATACCGCCCACCTAAATGTACTACATTTAAACACAAACATGAATGATGGGCACACCAAATGTTCACTGACAAAACAATAGAAAATTACACAACAAAAATTATGTACAGTCACAAGAGCACACGTCATGGTGCAGGTAGGGGGCACAATTTCTGGATTGGTCTCTTCAGAGTTCCGTTGCTGGTAAACACAATGGCTACTCTGACCAATCCATCCATGCCGGATATCACGTCTTCGACCACTGCAAGCCTCCATGCTGTGGGTGGGAGATTGTCGTCCTTCACAAGGACGATGATGCCGGGCTGAATGTTCACCTCCTTGTTAATCCATTTGGATCTTAGTTCTAGACTGTTGAGGTAGTCATTTGACCATCTGCTCCAAAAGTCCTGCTGCATTTTCTGCAGTTGCTGCCACCTGGATAGACGGTTGGAAGCTACCTTCGTCAGATTTGGTTCAGGGATCGACATCAATGGGGAACCGATTAGGAAATGACCGGGACTGAGATAAGAGGGATCATATGGATTGTCAGAAAGACGACAGATAGGCCTAGAATTAAGCCAAGCTTCTATTTGGCGAGCTAACTCGTCGTATGTCAAGCAGGTGTTTCCAATCACCCTTCTCATATGATGCTTCATTGACTTAACCCCAGCTTCCCAGAGGCCACCGAAATGAGGGGCATCCGGAGGAATGAAATGCCATGTGAATCCTTCTTTACTACCAAACTCTGAAAGTATTTCCTCGCAGTGTTCGGATTTGAAGAGGCGGTGCAATTCGTTCAACTCATTTCGCGCTCCCACAAAGTTTGTTGCATTTTCCCAGTAGAGGTTAAGACACTTTCCTCTCCTCGCGGTAAAGCGTAGCGTCGCAGAGCTGCAATGAAGGCTTCTGAGGTGAGATCTCAAACTACTTCTAGATGTATTGCATTAGTGCAAAGGCATACGAATACTGCAATGCAACACTTCTCCTTCACCTTGCTCCTCGTTGATCCTTGCTTTATAAAAATTGGCCCAGCAAAATCCACTCCAGAGTTCATAAACGGGCGCGCTGCTGTCACCCGAGGAGCTGGCAGTTCACCCATTAGTTGCTTCGAAGCAGATGCCTTCAACCTAAAGCAACGTAATCACTTGTGAATTAGCGACCGTACTGTTCGCCTGGCGTTTACAATAAAATATTTTTGCCGTAGAGAGGCGATCAGCAATTGTACACCAGCTTGTGTAGGTGTTCACATTCTATGATCAATTTTGTCAAGTTGTGTTTAGGGGGAAGAATGATCTGATGACGTTCACCGAAATGCATTGGACAGTTTTCTAATCTTCCGCCCACCCTGAGGAGGTCTTCTCCGTCGAGGAATGGGTTGAGACTTCTCAACGTACTTTTGGTCGCTACACTTAATATACATTTCAGCTCTTCCACCTCCGCTATGTAGCTGACCCACTGCGCTTGTTTGATGCACACTTTCAAGGCTCCTTCAACTTCCATAGCCGTCAATGGACCAGTTCGCTTGGTCCTTG
The DNA here is from genome assembly GCA_946902985.2 of Meconema thalassinum. Classification (NCBI taxonomy): domain Eukaryota; kingdom Metazoa; phylum Arthropoda; class Insecta; order Orthoptera; family Tettigoniidae; genus Meconema; species Meconema thalassinum. The sequence continues at coordinate 1,239,284,993 of OX336389.2, read as the reverse complement.
GATTCCTTGTATTGTGGGCAAACCTGATGCAGTAAGCGATGACCTTCTGCATTCGACGAAGTGACGAGAATCGACAGGAAATATCTTCTGGCTCCTCATAAGTCATCATGCATTGCGTCTTTCGTTTATCAGGAATTTCATCAATCTCCAGAGAGTTGTAGGTTGAACAAGGCCAATAAGATTGCTGTTTGCTTAACCAAGATGGTCCATGCCACCAAACTCCATGCGTTTTCCGAACTAAGGGGTGCGTTCCTCGGGATAGAACGTCTGCTGGATTTCCCTCGGTGGTCACATGATGCCGTTGAGCTTTCTCCGTCAATTCTTGTATTTCTGACACACGATTGGCAACGAAAGTTTTCCACCTCGTAGGTTACGCTGCAATCCAGGCGAGTACGATGGTAGAGTCCGTCCACAGATGATCATTTATTTTCCTTTCCAGAATCGGAACAGTTTTGCTAACTAGGTCTATGTGAGATTTTCGATGTGAAATGCCATGTCCTGTGGTTCGGATTCCACGTAAAACGGAGGTCCCGTGGCTTATGATCGCGAGATTAACGGTCACGTTAAACTACAAGCTTCCTTTTTTTTTTGCTAACTAGGCGGGCTAGCGGTAAAGCACCGCACGGTTCAAGACGGGATAATGATTGCTGCTAGAGGGGTGCATCCCTTGACTTGGAGCACAACAGATGCATGGATATATTTCCATTATCGTCAACACTGCGCACGCACAAACAAGCTGCATATGCTGCTGCTGATGCATTACAGAATCCGTGCAATTCACTTCTGGATACATCCCCCTTGATCACGACAAGTCGATCAACGCGTATGTCATTCAGACTTGGAAGTGGAAGCAACTCGAAGTGCATCAGGAATTTTGTCATTCCAGTTCAAGTTATCTTTCCATAATCTCTGCATGAAGATTTTACAAGCCATGATCACAGGCCCAAGTAAGCCCAATTGGTCAAATATAGACGAAATGATTCCCAACACAATTCGCTTCGTGCATTTATCAGTGCTTCGATTTACGTCGATTTCAAACTGAAATTTGTCCAGTGCAGGATGCCAAGGAAGACCCAGAGTTTTGACGCTGTTCTTCTCATTAATTTCAGCGGTACCTGTGTCTCTCTGAGCTGTTGTGGTATGCTCTCTAATACTGTTGAGTGATTGGAGCACCACTTTCCTAACTGGAAATCTCTAAGTTGTAGTAGATGTTGGAGATCCTCTTGCAGTTTTACGGCTTGTTCCACTGAGTCTGCTCCAGTGATACAGTCATCGACGTAGAAATCGCGTCTGAGGATCTGTGAAGCTGTAGTGTGATGTTTTTCACTTGCTTAGTGCTACTTGGCAACCACATGTAATGTTTTACGTTTTCCTGAAGCACCGTGGTGAAACCACTATAAACCTTTTTACCGGATGGGCGCCATCGTGTCCAATTACCATATGGACATCGAAATATACATGTGACCAAACTTACCATAATATACCTCGGCTATACAGATTCTTGTAGCTCAGCCCGTAGGGAAACTTATGCTTCCAACCAGAATGACATTTACCAAGAGAGGAGAGGGTCGTCTTACAGTTCATTCTAAATACTAGGAGGAAATACGCAGAATGAGTATAAGGATTTTTCTTTAATGACATTACTAATAGAACAAGATATATTAAACATAAGAGAGGAAGATTTAATAAAGTTACGTTTGACGAGGTGGCAAGAAGCAAGTGACGACGGAGACATTACGTTAAGATTATTCCAAAAGCTGAGAATTAACATTTAAGGTGCCCAAATCAAAAATTAAAATAGTGAACAGAGAAATGCGTAATATTGTCGTTTACGCTCACCAATGCTGGTTTCTTCTGGTCTGCTTTGCGTGATACAAAGCAATGCTGCTGTCTGATGCTGGATAAAGTTGCCATCACGATGTTGTCGATTAATTGATATATGACTGATTATTGTTGATGTAGTGATGAAGATCTGACTTCTAAAATAACTTTATTAATGATTAGCCCAATACACGACTAACATTATATGTAAGCCTGAACAGAATATGTCCTTGCATACTTTCAACTTGTAAGCGAAGTACTGCTGATGACATTTAACTGAAGTCAACCATACTCAATAGTAGGAATCTGTCGAAGGAATAACGATGAAGTGGGCAGTCTAGTCCAGAGCAAGGTCTTATAGACACAACACCTTACCCTCACTCTAGCACTTGAGTTTCAAAAGTTTCAACCAATCAACTCCTCTCGTCCAATAGCAGTTATCTCTTCCTCAACTGGTCGTCTGCGATTCGAGCTTCACAGCTTTGTCTGAATTCTCAGAATTCGTGGCCTTGGAGCAAATAAAGATGTTGGTGTCGTTGTGTAGCAAGATTTCCTTGTCTTGGATGGACTTGACCTGCTTGAACCTTTTTCTGAGAAAGGCCCCTCAAGTAGCGTCTCTTTCTCCTTCCTGGAATCCCTCCCGCTGTGAGCCAGGAAACTCGTTGAGCTATCGTTGCGACATAATTCCCTGCCTTTCTGACTGACTGAAAATTACTACGTATTCAACTTGCTTTGCCATGACGTACAAATGATCATAATTATGTATAAGTTTATAAATCTTACCTCTGAAATCAATTAATTAAATATGTAACCTGCTTCTCTCATCAACAACCAATATAAAATGATAATAATAATAATAATAATACAGAAATGGTGTGTGTGGTTATAATATTTCCCACTGAATTAAATAATAATAATAACAATATCTCAACTTTGAAGATATTACATAACGCCCCACTTGATCGTACGGTTTTTACAACAAAAAATGTTACGATCAACTTCAAGACACAACCTTAAAAGAAACACAATTAGCACATTATATACGACTATTGGAAAAAAAATATAACAACATGTAAAATACCCTTCCATTCACCTTCTCTCATCGACAGTGATTATTCATTGTTCTGGCACACTGTGCCTATATGAGTCTGTATAGGTGGTTCTGACGGTCGATAAAAAAACACATTTATAATCCTGAAACAATACATTGAGAAAAAACATATATGCACTTCACACGCAATACTTCTTATGTTGGCAACTTGATATCGTTTTACAAGTTTATTTGCCGATTTCACTGATTAGTTTCAAAATCTTCATGCCTATTGGTTTGAGAATTTCTGGAGTTTCACTCGGTACAAGTGTTCGTAGAATATATCACTTCCCCAGAATACTAATATGATGTGTCACACCTCCTACACGTGACCACAATGTAACCTCGCGTTACGATACTTTACACTCACACACACGTCAGATGAGACGCTCTTGACGCCATTGCCGTATTCTCAGTTTAAGGAAAGTTACATAAACATATTACTGAAAAAAAGAACGAAGCTTAGAAATATCTATAAATCGACTTTTATTTCTGTGCATGTTGTCAACAAAGTATCCCTTTAAATGTATGTCGTGTCACACTCTCAGTTGGTGCCACCTCAGAAAAAAACGTATCACAGAGCGGGACTCCTAATCAGTCCATCTCTTTAAATCTATGTATATATCACCCTAAATTCAGGTCAACAGCCGCACGATAAATTTTACCTATATTCTGTACTTCGTTACCTTTGCTGCTGTTTCTTAACTGATTGAGACAGACCCCCTCGTCCTGCCTTGTCTCACCAGAGCTAATTATGTGTTCACCAACACGCTCTTGCATACACAGCTCTGACGTCACCTTACCTGAGTCAGACCACAATCACACACTCCGTAACTAATTTTAATTATTACTTATAAAAAACAAATTTACCAAAATTTACACTTTAGTGCATTGTACTCCTTCACTCATATGCTTAAGATATGTATCTCCTCAGACTATTGATGTTGTACGTTCCGTACAGTTGTTTACCTCTTTCATTTTGAAGAACATATGCTGTATTGCTAGAGGTGTTAGTTTTTGTTAATCCACGATAAAACGAAAAGTCATATTTAGAGGTTAGGATGTTTTATTTTCACGTATTTACATGTTTCGTGCCGCCCAGGAGTGAAATTAAATCGCGAAATAACGCGAATTTTGTGAATAACACCACAAATACCGCAATCTGCGAAATAAAAACAAATTTTCATATTTTTTCCCCACACCAATCCGAACATTTTTGTCCACAAGCCGATAATCGAATTTGGTTGGTGTTCAATTCGAGAGAATGATCGATTGTATAGTTTCGCGAGGGGTAATACTACGATATACGTCATATTACGATATACTGTCGATATTCTCGTTACTCGTTGGATTTTAGCGCTGTGGTAAACAACTGTTATATCGCGGCGTGAATAGTTTGGACGACTACCTACAAAAGGTTATGTGATAGTTGTTCATTTTGTAAACTACGTTTGCCTCCTGTTACATCGGTAGCGAGTGTAAATTATAGTAGAGAATTCTATATAATTTAATAAAAAGTGCGCAAATTGTGCGTTATCATCGAAGCTAGTGTGTTATTTGCGTGAATCAGTTGGCGACCACGTGTTCGTCGTATTAGTTCCGAACTTAGCAGTACAGGAAGATGAGACGCGACGTAATTTAAATATTATGACACGAATTCAGAAATAAATTTTGCGTGTGGTTACGAATTTATACAGCCGTGTGACTACAGTCAACCGTGTGATAACAGTGTTTGTTACTGGGCATCGCTCAGTTGAGTTTAAAAATGCCGAAGGTAGCTGTTTCTGCCACAGACAGACTTAAAGAATATAAGAATGAAGGATTTCTAATTTCTTGTGGCATTCTTATGTGCAAATATTGTGATTGTTGGTTAGATTATCGCAGGAAAGATGCATTAGACAAACATTGCAAATCGGAGAAGCATTCAAAACGCCGAGAAAATTCGCGTCTTGAAGTTAGTGTTCCTAGAGTGGCCACCTTGAAAGAAACATTATCAAATGCTAGTCGTGTGAAGGATATGAAAGAAGAGTTTATTTTGGACACTACTACTGCGTTTGTGAAAGCTAATATACCAGTAGAGAAACTAGACAATCCTGCTATCCGTACTTGGTTTATTAAGTACGTTCGCGGAAGTGGAGATTTACCATCAGCAAATCAGATTCGTCAGAAATACATCTCCATGATTGGTGAAAGAAGGAGGGAAGAAATTAGGGAAGATATAAAAAACAAAGACGTGTTTCTGCTATGTGACGAAACAACTGACAAGAATGGTAGGTGTGTTTTCAACATTCTTTTTCGTCCATCAGTACCATCAACTGAAATGAACACCCATCTGGCTGCCTCTGTTGTTCTAGATTCTGCCAATAGCGTAAATTGCTCCAATGCGATATTAGACACCTTGAATTCCTATGAAATTGAACGGGAGCGTGTAGTGGCAGTAGTTTACGGACTCAGCACGCAACATGACAAAATGTGTAACTACTCTTCAAGGATTTATTGAAGAATTAAGTCATGTCCAGTGCTGGGCTCATAAAGTCAATCTTATTGGCTGCGTATTTGAAAACGAGCTGGACGAATTGAACATGTCTATAGTAAAGACAAAGAATGCCTTTTTAAATACGCGAAAAAGAAAAAGCAATTACGTTGCATTTCTAAGGGAAAAATATGAAAACACAGAAAAAGAGAATGAAATTCTAGCTTTCCCAATGCCTGTATGTACAAGATGGAATTCATGGTTTAAGGCTGCAATGTATATGGCCACGCATGTGGAAGATCTGGTAGAATTTTTCAAAACATTGGAAGATTCAAATTCTGGGGTCAAATTTTTCCAACAAGCATCGACTTCAACAATGCAATTTATACAATTACAAGCATTGTATGTTTCTGTTGTTGGTGCCTCTCTTATGGACTTGCTTAATTTCTTGGAGGGATCTAAGTACCCAACAATTCACTTACTGGCTGGGAAGCTAGATGACCTTGAGGTAAAGCTCAAGCTATTAGGCGATGGTGGAATGTTCAATCATACGATCCTCCAGAACTTGGAACAGCTTCCTTAAAAGATGCAGATAAAGGTTAAGTCCAAGCTTACGTGTGTTGCCCAGTCAGCTCTAGTGAAAGTCAGGACTTTAAGGACCACGGATCCAGCCAGGAAGACTGTAGAAGCCATCGGGTCATTGTTTGATCCTCGGCATGCACCTAAGAACGTATCTCCCACAGAACTGCTCCAATTTAATAAGAATGCCCCATTTCTTACGAAGATGGAGTCTCAACAGTTTTTAGAGGCTCACAGCATTTACCTGACTGCAATCAATAACCAACTGCGTCATGAAGATAATGTGAATATTCCAGAGATCCTCATGGGATTAAGGCCTGCTCACCAAGACTATGCAACAGCTGCATTAAAATGTGTGTGGTATCCTTGTTCAAATGTGGATTCGGAAAGGTCATTTTCGAAATACAGTCTCATAGTAAGTGATAGGAGGCGAAAATTGACAGCTGCAAATGCTGAGACTTTAACCATGATCTACTTCCAGTGATGTCACCGCAGTATTTGGATAAAACTGAAAAAGGTATTCACTGAAAGGTGTTTCGAGATGGTGAATGTAAAATAAAAATGTGACTTCCATATAAGTATTATCTCATTCTTCCATAGCCATGTTTAACGTTTTACCCTGCTGTTTTGTTTTTTACTTTGTTTTATTAATTGTTTATATTTGTAAATGCACTTATTGTACAAACCTTATCGCTTTCCAAATTTTAACATGTCATCCCCCGAAAAAATAATAAAAACACAAAACACCACCTTTTGAATTTTAAATCAACAAATCTTCAAAAAAATAACAACACTTTCTAACACCTCTATGTATTGCCAATCCTCTTCGACACTATAAATCTTACCTTTTCACCCTAAAGTGCTAAATTTAAAATTAGCGTATCTCTACATGAAACTTGACCTTCACTTCTGCTTTAAGGGCCGTTATATATGACTTCACATACTAGCTATTAGAGTATTCAATTAAGCCATCTTCTAGAATCTGATTGATTTGCTGTTGAACTGCCTCTTGATAACGAAAAGGAACGGGATATCTATGTCCAACGAACACAGAATAAGTATGCACGTTTAACGTATGTGTGTAACAATTGGCCTTGCCAATTCTCTCCTCAAAAATCCTCTTGTTGTCTACCAACACATTATAAAGTTGAACACTACGTTGCTCTCCTAACTCATCACTAAATGCTGCAACCCGCAAGGGGTCTTCTAAAGACCTGTACGTTTGCACATTACCAACAAAAAATAATGGTACAGGTTCTATACCCATAGACACCTGACCGACCTCCTCGACACTACTGGCCGACACCACCGTACTCAAAGTACACACCTCTGACGTCACACCACACCGCTTACCTGGGTCGTTAAACGGTATAATTATTTCCTTTTCGTTGCAATTCACTTTTACACACTCTTGTTCAAAGCATAATTTAGCTGAATATCTACTAAACCAATCAGAACCTACTATCAGTTCATATACTAGGTTCGGTATAATTAAACAGGCCAGCCTCTCAACGTGACCGTCAATTTCTAACTCAACCAGTACTTGTTTAGAAATTAAATGGGACCTCTTCCCAACAGCAGTTATAACATAAGTAGATTTAATGGGCATCTCCTAAAAATGGTACCTCTCTCCTTCATTTTAGAATAAAACATGGCACTCAAAGAACTCCGTGCGCATCCTCAATCAAATATTGCAAAAACGGGCGCCCCAAACACAAAGACTTTTGCTACAGGATATAAAATTTTACACTCACTTACTTCCTGAACATCTGTTGACTCTCTAAGTAACTCACTTTTCACATCTAGGTCGTACTTATTACCAAATATATAAGAGTACCGGTTGCCGACACAACCAACCGTACTGCAACGCTACCAAAATGTTCTACTTGTGATTATTACTTCCTTCTTTTGCACTGCCTACTTTATCTCTTTCTCTTTTCATCGTCACTCTCTCTTCTCTCCTTACTAGTATTGTTTCCCCTTCCTCTCTACTACACTTTTCAATGGTTACCTTACAGTTCGCTTCACCTCCTCTTGTCCCGTCCATCTCGGCTACTATTTCCTTCCACACCTCAATATTTTCTTTCTCTCTTTCTTCCAGCCTGGCTTCCATCTCCTCTAAGAAATTACCATTATTCTGCTCTTTCTTTCTACCCCTATCATTTCTATCTTCCTGCCTCCCCTCAACGCCTAGGCTATCACCTTGCACCTTTTCTTCTACTGAATCACTTTTATTCTGTTTTTTTTTCTTTTACTCTTCGAGTTCCCGATTTCAGCTTCCTGTCCTTCATGTCCTTTAATTATCCTTTTCCGGTTGTGGCCTAATATCCGCTTCCCCACTTTCGCTAATTGCATACTAACTTCCTCTATACTTTAAAGCTGTCCCTAATTTGCATCTTCTCTTCATCTATTATTTTTGCATTTTAATTTCCTGATTGCTTAATGCTTTCTTTATTTTACCCATCTCCATTCCTTTTTTCTCTCTAGTCTTTCTTATCGTCTTTCTCATTATGTTCCGGAATCTCTGCCCTTACTTCCTGCACACTCCCTACCACCTGTTGACTAATCATATCTACCTTATTTTCTATAATTTCAGTCTTCTTCTCAACCTCTTCCAATATCGTTTCTCTGAACTCCGATCTATTTCCTACATTTTCTCACACCCCCTACGCACCTTCTCGTTAAATTCCACTACCCTGTCTACTCTTTCATTTCATTGCTCAATTTTATTATTAGTTTCCGCCCTACACTTTTCTAATTTAATGTTAATCTCTCTATTATCATTTCCCATTTGAACATTAGTCGCTTCCAATTTACTGTTGATTTCTTGATTGTTCGTTTTTATTGTATTATTAATTTGTATGAGTAATGCCATAATCCCCTCATTGGAACTCTGAGCACTTTCCTTCTCAACTCCACTCTTTGGAAATACCTCCATTATTTCCATTAAGCTCGTCCCCTCTAGACTGCCCTCATTAGTAGCTTCCACATTCCTCTCTATCTCCTCACCACTCATAACCTGACCGCTTCTAAGTTTCATGCTTTCCTCTTTACCCGACATATTGGCACAGCACACCGTATATATATATCCCCAAAACACACACTGCGCAGAAATAAAAAACCTTTCCTCTCTCTATAAATACCACTGGATTTCTCCCCCACGTTGGGCGCCAAATGTGATGTTTTTCACTTGCATGGTGCCACGTGGCAACCTCATGTAATGTTTTACGTTTTCCTGAAGCACCGTGGTGAAACCACTATAAATCTTTTTACCCGATTGGCGCCATCGTGTCCAATTACCATATGGACATCCAAATGTACATGTGACCAAACTTACCATAATATAACTCGGCAATACAGATTCTTGTAGCCCAGCCCGTAGGGAAACTTATGCTTCCAACCAGAATGATATTTACCAAGAGAGGAGAGGGTCGTATTACAGTTAATTCTAAATACTAGGAGGAAATACGCAGAATGAGTTTAAGGAATTTACTTTAATGACATTAATAATAGAACAAGATATATTAAACATAACAGAGGAAGATTTAATAAAGTTACGTTTGACGAGGTGGCAAGAAGCAAGTGACGACGGAGACATTACGTTAAGATTATTCCTAAAGCTGAGAATTTACATTTAAGGTACCCAAATCAAAAATTAAAATGGCGAACCGAGAAATACGTAATTTTGTCGTTTACGCTCACCAATGCTGGTTTCTTCTGGTCTGCTTTGCGTGATACAAAGCAATGCTGCTGTCTGATGCTGGATAAAGTTGCCATCACGATGTTGTAGATTAATTGATATATGACTGATTATTGTTGATGTAGTGATGAAGATCTGACTTCTAAAATCACTTTAATAATGATTAGCCCAATACACGACTAACATTATATGTAAGCCTGAACAGAATATGTCCTTGCATACTTTCAACTTGTAAGCGAAGTACTGCTGATGACATTTAACTGATGTCATCCATACTCAATAGTAGAAATCTGTCGAAGGAATAACGAAGAAGTGGGCAGTCGAGTCCAGAGCAAGGTCTTATAAAAACATCACCTTACCCTCACTTTAGCACCTTAGTTTCAAAATTTTCAACCAATCAAACTCCTCTCGTCCAATAGCAGTCATCTCTTCCTCAACTGGTCGTCTGCGATTCGTCCTTTCATAGCTTTGTCTGAATTCACAGAATTCGTGGTCTTGGAGCTAATAAAGATTTTGGTGTCGTTGTGTTGCAAGATTTCTATGTCTCGGATGGATTTGACCTGCCTTGAACCTTTTTCTGAGAAAGGCCACTCAAGTAGCGTCTGTTTCTTCTTCACGGAATCCCTCCTGCTGTGAGCCAGGAGACACGTTGCGCTATCTTTGCGACATAATTCCCTGCCTTTCTAACTGACTGAAAATTACTACGTATTCAACTTGCTTTGCCATGTCGTACAAATGATTATAATTATGTATAAGTTTATAAATCTTCCCCTTGAAATCAATTAATTAAATATGAAACCTGCTTCTCTCATCAACAACCAATATAAAATGATGATAATAATAATAATAATAATAATAATAATAATACAGAAATGGTGTGGGTGGTTATAATATTTCCCACTGAATTAAATAATAATAATAACAATATCTCATCTTTGAAGATATTACAGTAGGATACTGAACTTCTTCATCGTCAGTAAGCTGCCTCAGACACTGTGTTTCCCGGAAGGATGCCGGTGAAGTTCCATACGTGACGGTCTTTAACTGGAACTGCCGGATGGGTTCAAAAGGGCTCTTCCTCCATAGTATCCTCTGCATGTTGTAATCCCCGGGATCTATCTTCACTTGCCTGTATATTTTGGCGATGTCTGCAGTGATGGCTATTTGACGGGTTCTAAAACTTGTCACGATTGAATAAAGATCCTGTTGTACGGTAGCTCCAACAGCTAGCACGTCATTCAATGAGACATAGTTATCCAATTTGCAAGATGCGTCGAAAACGACTCATGTCCTGGTTGTGGTGCTACCTACATTTTCAACCGCATAGTGTGGAAGATAGATAGAAAGAAGGCTCGTTCCTGGGAGGTCGGTCCACCGCAAGCTGCATGTGATCCAGGCGTTCGTACTCGCCCATGAAATCGAACGTATTCTTGCTGTAATTCATGGTTCTTCTGTAATCTTCGCTCAATCTGTAGTAAACTTTTCTCTGCATTGTTACGCGATATACCAAGTGGCTTGCACTGCTGACGGACAGGCAACCTTAAAATGAATCTTACAGCCTTATCACGTTTTGTGTTGCGGTGAAAATGGTCTTCACAGTATGGTTCTTCTTAGGTGAGTGGCGTAATTGTTGGAAGCTCTTCTATTTTCCAGAATTTCTCGATTTGACGGTGTAGATCGCCACCATCCCTCAGGTAGAATGATGAACTTGATTGAAGCTGACTCCTCTGGGACTCGGAGTATATAGAGCCAGAGAAAATCCAGCCTAGCTGCGTGTTTTTCATTACAGACAGGTCGCTGTGTAATTTGAACGTTCCCTCGGCCAGGAGTTCCATGAAGAGTTCCGCGCCAATTAGCATATCGATGTTGCCTGGTATGTTGAATTTCGGCTCGGCTAGTTGTATACCGGTCGGTATGCTCCAACTTCTGAAATTGATATAGGCTTCAGGCATTTTCAATGTGATCCTAGGAAGTACTGAGCATGTAATAATAGCCTTGTAATTAGTAACGTTAGAATAGATTTCAATATCGACGCTGTGATCCGAGTTTACAGTCGTATTGCTTATCCCTCCAAATGGCATTGGATTTCTACGTCGTCTCAGTCTTAAGCGTTGCGCCATTGTCTCCGATATCAAGTTAGACTGCGATCCACTGTCAAGTAGAACTCTGCATTGTTGTAGTTCACCATTGTTGTCCCTTACTTTCACCAAATCAGTGGACAGCAGGACCTGTGCTTCTGAGCGAAATTTTAAAGAAGAGTAAGTGGCTGATTGTTGAAGTTCATTGTTGTAATCAATTCCTCTATTGGGTGATTCTTGAGATCCAGACCCCGGTTCACGCCTCGCGTTTCTTCGGCTATTCCTTGTGACATCGGATTGGGTGCTATGTCAGAGTGCAACAGGGTGTGATGTTCCCAGCCACAACTCTTACAATAGTCTGCATTGCATTGTTGGACATTGTGCGACCGAATGCAATTGAAGCACTTTCCTGTACTCTTAACAAATGCATAGCGTTGGTCAACGCTGCGATTAATGAATGGCTGACATTTATGAAGGGCATGCTGGGATTCACAAAATGGGCATGTAATGATGCTAGGTACAGACATATTTGAATAGGGTGACTTGGATGAGGTGGTCTTAGATGCCTTTTGAACTGTAGTGGTCAATTTTGCGTCACGACTGGATGTAGCTAATTCTAATGCCTGACATCTGCCTTCTAGAAAAGATTGCAATTCGGATAATTCTTGGAAGTCCTGCCCTTTAGCATTAATCTCGTATTCATTTCTAGTTAAAAGATCTAGTTTATCCAGTACTAGCTGCAATAGGAGAATCTTTTCTAGCGGTGTTTTTAACTTCAGAGCCTTAATTGCATTCAGATTTGATATTAACTGGTTAGGTGCCTAATATCGGCTACCGAGTCCTTGCTGCAAGATGGTAATGATAATAGCTGCCTGATATGCTTTGTGACTATTAAGCGGGTATTAGTATATCTATTACAAATCAGTTCCATGCTACGTCAAAATTTTCATTTGATATCGGCAGGTTGCTTATCTATTCTAAAGGCTCCCATTTTAAGGCTGATAACAGATAATGCAATTTCTGTACATTAGGAATGTCCGAATTCTGTAATTAACCCGTTAAAAGTGTCTCTGAATGCTATCCATGAGCTATAATCTCCGATGAAAATAGGGTTGTTGATCACTGGAAGTCTGACGTCACTCGTTAGGCCCCCTGTGCTATTGTCACTAAGGGTTCGGGTATTTCCAGTTCCCATCTCAAATAATTTAGTCAATGCTGCTTCTAAGTCAAAGTATTGTGTTTCAAACTCTTCACGATCTGCTGCGTGGATATCATCGTCATCGTCATGAAGCTCTAATTTGCTTTGCGGTTCTTCGTACTGTACCCGAAACACTTACCAATACCTGGTGAAATCCCTCGATGGTCTCTGGATCGTAGAACCTGAAAAATGCCCGGCGAAAAACCCTCCCAGGTCCTACTACCAAGTAGAGGAATGAATGGGGTACTAGTCATCCTATCAGGCTGTTTTAAGAATGACCATGGCTACAACGAACGAACAAATAAGAAAAACTAGCTCAAGAACACGAAAAACGACTCTAAAAAGAACTATCTCAAGGGTGGAAAACCCTGGAAAAAGAAAATCCAAGCGATGGCCTTCTTAAAACGACCTCCAATCTCTTTGTTAAAATATCACACCATGATTTAAAATTGGGAAAACAATTTATTCCAAGAGAACAAGGTAACAGACACTAAATGAAAATATTAATACCCTGTCGTCAAGAAAACAAAATTACTGCTAAACACAACTGTAGTAAGAATATCCTACATGATTTCAAAAATGAATTACGATTATCACCTACACGCTGGGGTGATTCAAAAATTAATATCTCATATTATGTATTAAGGAAATCAGGCATCAATCTCCTAATGATATTAGGAGGACTGGATGAACTATTAGACGATGAATAAAGAAGAATTATCAAAATTTACACACGTGTATCGTCTTAAACGATATTCCAAAAGTGTAGCAATATCAAGATTACATATAAGTATTTATAAGAATATATACAGAAATGTCCTCAGACATTTACATACTTCAGCCTAAACAGCTGAGCTTGGCCATAACATTCGCATCGTGATGTGCACTTATCATTCAATATATCGGGTTATCACTTTTTATCAAGCAATTAAGCTAAATAGTGTATTTATCGACTATGTTCATGATTCAAATGTTAAATAAGCTTGTACAAAATTGTAGAGGTTTTAACGATTATATGCTGTGGAAATGTCTTAAGTAGCTCGAACAGATTATCCAAGCGATACCTTAGATTGTGTGAAGAAAAAACATGTAGGATCGCTCCATAAGCATGACGACGCCAATGTCTCCAACAGACATTAAAATACCAGAAAAACTCATCTTCATTAATGTAACACCAAACACGGGTATTGACTACTCGAAGTCACAAACAGATTGGCACTTACCGGCTGAAAAAGCACTTACCGGCTCAATCTAAAATAGGCCTAATGCTTCAACAAACTTGAAATCTCACAAAAATGCATCATCCCAGATGTGCATCCAAAACACAACAACAACAAGGTTATACGAACCTTCACAACGCTACTATTATTTTAATCTCAATATTCACACAAGAGCTACAAACATGTTTAAAACACACACTAACCTTAAGCACGTTGTTCAAAGTCGAGATACTGAAACATTCCACTAGCAAATCAACCTATCTTGCCTCCCGATAATGCATATTAATAATACTTGTTCATATTTCTTGACTCCTAGTCAAGCTTTCTTGAAATGATTTAATCCACTTTGTAAATTGTGTTCAAAACTGCTATAGAATACCTCACTCGCACAATTGCATTAAACGCAATTACACACATCAAAAAAAGTTTTGCATCACCTCGGTTCCCAGATCTCCGGCATATAGACGTTGACTGTGTATATTGTATCCAAGATACAGTCCCTTTGACTGTTCATAGATGTCACTAAAACTGCTCAAAGATGTAAACAACCATGCATGAGCAGGGCCTATTAGACGGAGGGGGTACGACAGCCGATCAGTTCCAGTCATTCCACCAGGACGAAGGTACGCTGCTCATGTTGTCTGTAGTTCTACCATGCCTAGAAGGTCAATACCGCAGTTCGATCGCGTCCGCATTGTTACTTTGTGTCAAGAAGGGCTCTCAACAAGGGAAGTTTCCAGGCGTCTCAGAGTGAACCAAAGCGATGTTATTCGGACATGGAGGAGGTACAGAGATACAGGAACTGTCGATGACAGGCCTCGCTCAGGCCGCCCAAGGGCTACTACTGTAGTGGATGACCGCTACTTACGGATTGCCGCTCAGAGGAACCCTGACAGCAATGCCACCATGTTGAATAATGCGTTTCGTTCAGCCACAGGACGTCGTGTTTCAACTCAAACTGTGCGCAATAGGCTGCATGATGCGCAACTTCACTCCCGACGTCCATGGCGATGTCCAGCTTTGCAACCCCGACACCATGCAGCGCGGTACAGATGGGCCCAACAACATGCTGAATGGACCCCACGGAATTGGCATCACGTTCTCTTCACCGATGAGTGTCGCATATGCCTTCAACCAGACAATCGTCGGAGACGTGTTTGGAGGCACCCTGGTCAGGCTGAACGTCTTAGACACACTGTCCAGCGAGTGCAGCAAGGTGGTGGTTCCCTGATGTTTTGGGGTGGCATTATGTGGGGCCGACGTACGCCACTGGTGGTCATGGAAGGCTCCGAAACGGCTTTACGATACCTGAATGACATCCTCCGACCCATAGTGCAACCATATCGGCAGAATATTGGAGAGGCATTTGTCTTCATGGACGACAATTCTCGACCTCATCGTGCACATCTTGTGAATGCGTTCCTTCAAGATAACGACATCGCTCGACTACAGTGGCCAGCATGTTCGCCAGACATGAACCCTATCGAACATGCCTGGGATATGTTGAAAAGGGCTGTTTATGGACGTCTTGACCCACCAACCACTCTGAGAGATTTACGCCGAATTGTCGTTGAGGAGTGGGACAATTTGGACCAACAGTGTCTTGATGAACTTGTGGATAGTATGCCACGGCGAATACAGGCATGCATCAATGCAAGAGGACGTGCTACTGGGTATTAGAGGTAGTGGTGTGTACTGCAATCTGGACCACAAATGCTGAAAGTCTAGCTGTATGATGGTACAACATGCAATGTGTGGGTCTCATGAGCAATAAAACGAGCTGAAATGTTGTTTGTGTTGATCTCTATTCCCTTTGTATTTAACGGTTCCGGAAATCTTGGAACCGAGGTGATGCAAAACTTTTTTTGATGTGTGTATTTATGTTAATACTGTGAAAAATACATGTCTCAAAAGGACATCCTAAAATAATTTAATCTCAAATCAATGCCTAATAGAAGGTAAAACTGATATTTTCCTGAATCAGGATAGCCTCCAACTTCGGTGGGCTTCGAAGTATCAGTGGATAAAACTTACACCATGAAAGCAAGTTAACTAATCAGGTTAATCCAATGACAATCATTAAGTAAATCCACTAATAAATCTGCACTCACAAAAGCGAAGTGCTTTCCATAAAAATAATCCTACAAGTGGATTAAAAACTATAAATGCAACGAACACCAAGATAAACTTTCAAAGATTCAAATCGCTGCGAGAAAGCGAAGTTCCTAACAGAACAGTGGTACATGGAAAACATGTACTGGCCTCAAATAAATCAGTGTTCCAAATACTGAGAAAGAAACGCGATTAAAACTATGCTTAGACAAAATATTGGAGATCTTCCCCTAAATTCTCTTCTCGGCAAATAAAAATACGCACTACTAAGAAATTACTGATTCTACTGATTAAATGATCCAAACTAAAAATACACAAGGGATGAATTCGTTAAGCGAATACAAAATCCCGGGAACACAGCACGTCAGATTCGACAGAAACATCGAACCAAAACTTGTGAATACCCATTTAATCTACAAAAAAGAAATGAGAATTGCAATTGTTAACAAGTGCCTCCACTAAGCTACGTTAATAGAGTCTGCTGGTCCAGTACCTTTTGTTGCATCTTGAAGCGTCTTAAGCGGGATATATAAATATCTGATGAAAATCCATGGTATCACCAGATGATATACTCTCCTCCTTCTCTGGATCTGGGAATCAAACCCGGGTCTGCAGCGCACACGCATACTGGTCAGACGACCATACGAGCCTACTCCCTTCATGCCAGAAATACTATCATCCTCCTGAGAAAAAGCACTGTCCTGCATGGCGCAGCTGATGAACGCACTCGCGAACGACCACTGGAGTGCGGTGAAAAAATTATTCCTCTCCAACAAGGAGAATGCATTTGTGGCTGGCAATCATCTCGCTTATGCATTTCTCATGAAGCTACCCCATTAAATTAGCCTGCCATTCTGGAAGTCATAACTACAACATGAAACTTCCCCGCTGACATCTCAGACGATAATATGCGTTCTAGTGTCTGCATAATGTACAGCTTAACAAGTCCTGAAGTAAGCATGTAACAGCACAATCATACAGGTTACTGTTACTCGTGATGAAACCCTCACAAGGTTTCGAAATGGCTGCCTTGGTAATGGACACCGCTGGACAGAGACATACAGTCAGTCCACGTTCCGCTTCGACACATTTCCTCCTGACCATGATGGCAGTATACATTTACAACTGTTCTGATAATATCTCAGATCCATCATAAACTTGTAGCTTTAATAAATACTTGAGCACGGTACACGTCCGCTTGTCGAGACACGAAATGCTCTGCACGTTTCTAACGCACTTCAAAAAAACTGTTTGGCTTCGCTAAGTATAAATGCGAGCCTTCTACACGCGAAGTAATCACAGCCTGCCTTGCACCTGTGATCTCGCCTGATAGCCGCGTTGCGTAACCACATGTGACACTCTGAATACAACAGTTCACGTCCAAGTGAAATCGCCTTGCTTGCAGCCAAGCGCCGCAGCAAGCAACCCCCACTACCGTCTTCCTTCATCGATATCTCGATGTGTCAATAACTCGCTTATGGCTTGATTATTATAGATGTTATTATTTCACGTCGCTTGTTGTATTATATTCCTCATATGAAATAGCTTTCTGCTATGGTAATCTGCGTTCTATGTCCTTTGAAAAGCCTTCTAATACTCTAATTCGCTTCAAAACAATAAAGATGATCCTGTAGCGTGGATCGATATATGACATGACGTCACGTACACGTTTATTGATCGGTCTATCTGAGAGTCCATCCACTCTGGAATGCTCGTTATTTTCCGATCTCGAACCGAATGACATTTCTCATATTAACGGCGTGATAGATCATGGACTTGACTCACGAGCTCAACAGCATCGCGTCTCTCGTCGTTTCCATTACTGTATCTGGGCATAACCTTATGAAAATATACGGTACATTTCCCCACTGATTTCTCAAATAAAAGTCATTCTGCTTTTATTTGCACCAATCTAGGTAATTTCGATATATGTATCGTTATTTTCATACAGATTTTAAACAATCTTCTCCACAAATCTCTTGAGGTTTTTAGCATTAAAACGTTCTATAACTTATCTACCATTTGTGCTTACAATCTCGTAGCAGTTATTTCCAAATGCTCTTGCTATCATATAGGTTCTGTCCAAGCTCTCTCTGGCTTTCTATTGGACTCTTGATGCGAATGCTATGCCAGCGTCAATATTCAATTTCTTCGTATTATCTTTTCCTGTTCTCTGTCAGGGGTTCTCTCCTGACTTCTATCCTTTCTGCTGGTGCCCTCCTTTCTCTCTTTTGATCTTCTTCGTCCTTCTTCTGGGGACCTATCTCGCCCTCTCTTGAGCCTATCCTGCTGTCTCTTTCTTTCATATTCCTCTGTTCTGTAATTTTTATATCTGGAGTAACCTTGATTCTGTCGGTTATCGCCTTGATTCCGGTTGTACTGAGCTTCTCTCCTATTTCTGTCGTATGGAGCTTCTCTCCGATCCCTGTCATATGGAGCTTCTCTCCGGTTCCTGTCGTATGGAGCTTCTCTCCGATCCCTGTCATTCTGACTATATCGACTGTTATAATAGTTTCTGTCATCATATCGACGTTGCCAAGGTCTACTATTTTCATCTCTCTGTTGGTCGTTCCATCTCCTATCATTCTGATAGCTATTCCTGATTGGACCTGTTCTATTTTCGCTTCGAGGTTGGAAACGCTCAGTTTGTTGAGTCCTATTCATCATGACTGCGTTTGCAGTCTTAGGTTCCTGTCTAGAACTCTTGGTGACTGTCGGTTGCGTCATTAAACTAATATGATCGAGGCAACGCAATAGATCATCCATCGATGCTAATGTCGAGATACCAGAGGTTATGAGTGATTTCCTGACTTCTGCTGGAAGCTGTCGCGATATGGCTTCGACTAATTCAACCTGCGACAAGGGTGGATCAAGAAATCTCAGTTTAGCCAACTGACAAGCGAAATATTCTGCATAACTAGTCGGTCCTGTAGTAGCGTATTTCCTTGAATAAATTTCGAATCTTATGTTCAGTTGGACCTCAATTGACCAAAAACGCTGAACAAACGCTTGTGTGAACTGGTCAAAATCCACAAAGGTGTACCTGAACGCTTGAACCACTGAAGAGGAGCGTCCGATAAAAACCTCTCTACTACCCGCAATTTCCGTTCATGTGGTACATGAGATTCCACAAAATAATCTTGAATGCCTCTAATAAATTCTAAAGGAGTGGTTCCATCTAGATTGATAAATTTTCTTGGTTTATCTTCAAAGTTCCTAATGATGGTTATATTAGATGCCCTATCTGACGTTCTTGTGACGTTACTATGTGCACCTACATTGGGAATTGAAGAAGTAAAGTCTTCCGCTTGGGTTTGGAGTTCTGATGTGCGAGGTATAGCCCTATTCGACTGTTCCATCGGACTAAACTGAACAGACGTTGGAGCCTCAAAAGATTCCTGAATGTCAATTCCTTTTTTTTCCTGTACTGGGTTAACTGGCTCATCTACAACGACTCTAAAATCACTAATTATTAGCAATCGCAATTGTTCTTTAAGAGTATCCAAGTTGATACTACCTCCCAAATTAATAATTTCGAGGCCTTTCCTTAGCTCATTGATCTCGGAAGTTTTCTTTTCCCTTATCTCGTTTAAATCAATCTGTCCCTGATCAATCTTAAGTTCTACGGCTTTAATTCGAGTTTCTAACCCTGTAAAATTGTCTATCTGTTTTTCTTGAACAGCATCCACTCTTTTGTTTAAATCATTCCTTACATCAATGATTTCCCTAGTGGCATTGGACAGTTTAGTGGCAAGACTCTTTTCTATACTAGATTTAGCATTTTGAAAACTATCCTTATTAACCTTATTCAGTTCTTGTTTTAAAAGAGCAAGATTCTCATTAATAATAGTTTTGAGGTCGATGTCAAACTCTGCCTTAATTAATTTAGTATGATCAGTCACTTGAGTCTGCAACGTGCTCATTTCACCTTTCAAATGCTCCAAACTATTTTGCGTTTGACTGGTGTCGTGAGTAAATTGCGCCTGTAGTGAATCAATAAGGTCCTTGCTTTCCTTTTTACCCCTTTCGAAATCCCATTTGATTTCGCTACGGAAATTGATATTTGACTGTTCCATTTCATTAAGTTTTATTTCAGTATAGGCTTGACTTGACTCGATCTTATTTACTTGGGATTGGATCTTGGTTTGTTTCGACTCAATCTGATTGACGTCATTTTGAATGTTCTTAACCTGAGATTGTATTTCTTTCTGTGTGGTTTCTACTAGACCCATGTCTGTTTTCAGATCGTTAACCTGTGCTTGTATCATTCTAACATTAGTGCTAACATCTTTAACAGTTTTTTCAACCTCTTTTTGGCTTTCCTGTACTTGATCGAGATTAGTTTTGACATTAGTGATTTCTTTATCAAGATTAGCCTGGGCATTCCAAACTTCTACTTTAACATTGCCAATATCTGTTTGAAGACTAGTTGTAACCATGCTCATTTCAGTTTTAACATTGCTAATTTCAGTTTGAAGACTAGTTGTAACATTACTAATTTCAGTTTTAACATTGCTAATTTCAGTTGTAACATTACTAATGTCAGTTTGAAGACTAGTTTTAACATCGCTAATATCAGTTTTAACATTCGTTTGGACATTGGTAATACTTGTTACCATGGCTTGTTGATTCGACCTAACATGACAAACATTAGCCTGAATTTTTTTGAACTGTCTTTAATTTCTCTCATGGATGACCTTAAGTTATCTAATTCACCCCGGATGCCTTCAGTTACTGCATCCTTGAGAATTTCATTATTATGTGTTGCATTTTCATATATATTTTCAAATGTAGTCTTGGTTTGAGATTTGATATTCTCAATGTCATTATTGAGATGCTGTAGCATGCCTTCTATCTTCTCAAACATTTTTTCAAAGCCTGCCACAGTGACTGCCTGGTTATCAGCCATGATTCAATACTAATACACTTGTCACTAGAAAACATGTGAACACTTCACGAGAAAGCACAGCGAAAACATTTGCACATAACCACAAATTTCCATAAGAGTGCGTAATTTATTGCATTGCATTAACTTATATTTAAACATAAATTAAATTCATGTCATCCAGTATCATTCTGAGATTGCCTAAAATCCCAATATGTGTGATATTTTAAATCAGAGATGGTCCTAGATTCTACCATAAAACAAAATTAAACTTACACGAAGCATCCTAACTTAAAGATGATGTCAGCAAAAATCATCAGCCGGAGTTAAATAGGACAAATCACCTATGTGCAACTCACACGTGTGTTAATCACCTATGTGCAACTCACACGTGTGTTACAATAAGTGTCGCTCTCGACTGAACACGTCAAAGGAGATTACTGTGAATAACTCTTATTGAACAAGTTCTAGTCGTTTATAACCAAATAAAAAGTGTGGCACCACTTCAATATATTTAAATCAAGAATGTGATAACGGTTGCAATACTACCAAAATCAAGTAGTTCGAGTAACATCGTAATTGCTTTTATTCCACAGGAATTTCAATAATTTGTGCCAAAATATTGATCCACCATTATCCATGTGCCTTCATCACTACCACAACGAAACACGATGTCCCAATTCGCACTCGGTATAGCATGATAATAAGATTGGTCTCCATTCTCTGGTGTTCCAATTTTATTTTAGGCCTATAACTGTGGCTATAAATCTGGTAAACCAGATTTATTCGAACCCATAACGTTGGCCTCCATAAAACTATGGCTATAAACCTGGTAATCCAAGTTTATTCGAGCCCAAACGTTCAACGCCACATAACTATGTACCCGAAACACTTACCTGGTGAAATCCCTCGATGGTCTCTGGATCGTAGAACCTGAAAAATGCCCGGCGAAAAACCCTCCCAGGTCCTACCACCAAGTAGAGGAATGAATGGGGTACTAGTCATCCTATCGGGCTGTTTTAAGAATGACCATGGCTACAACGAACGAACAAATAAGAAAAACTAGCTCAAGAACACGAAAAACGACTCTAAAAAGAACTATCTCAAGGGTGGAAAACCCTGGAAAAAGAAAATCCAAGCGATGGCCATCTTAAAACGACCTCCAATCTCTTTGTTAAAATATCACACCATGATTTAAAATTGGGAAAACAATTTATTCCAAGAGAACAAGGTAACAGACACTAAATGAAAATATTAATACCCTGTCGTCAAGAAAACAAAATTACAGCTAAACACAACTGTAGTAAGAATATCCTACATGATTTCAAAAATGAATTACGATTATCACCTACACGCTGGGGTGATTCAAAAATTAATATCTCATATTATGTATTAAGGAAATCAGGCATCAACCTCCTAATGATATTAGGAGGACGGGATGAACTATTAGACGATGAATAAAGAATTATCAAAATTTACACACGTGTATCGTCTTAAACGATATTCCAAAAGTGTAGCAATATCAAGATTACATACAAGTATTTATAAGAATATATACAGAAATGTCCTCAGACATTTACATACTTCAGCCTAAACAGCTGAGCTTGGCCATAACATTCGCATCGTGATGTGCACTTATCATTCAATATATCGGGTTATCACTTTTCATCAAGCAATTAAGCTAAATAGCGTATCTATCGACTATGTTCATGATTCAAATTTTAAATAAGCTTGTACAAAATTGTAGAGGTTTTAACGATTATATGCTGTGGAAATGTCTTAAGTAGCTCGAACAGATTATCCAAGCGATACCTTAGATTGTGTGAAGAAAAAAACATGTAGGATCGCTCCATAAGAATGACGACGCCAATGTCTCCAACAGACATTAAAATACCAGAAAAACTCATCTTTATTAATGTAACACCAAACACGGGTGTTGACTACTCGAAGTCACAAACAGATTGGCACTTACCGGCTGAAAAAGCACTTACCGGCTCAATCTAAAATAGGCCTAATGCTTCAACAAACATGAAATCTCACAAAAATGCATCATCCCAGATGTGCATCCAAAACATAACAACAACAAGGTTATACGAACCTTCACAACGCTACCATTATTTTTAATCTCAATATTCACACAAGAGCTACAAACATGTTTAACTCACACACTAACATTAGGCACGTTGTTCAAAGTCGAGATACTAAAACATTCCACTAGCAAATCAACCTATCTTGCCTCCCGATAATGTATATTAATAATACTTGTTCATATTTCTTGACTCCTAGTCAAGCTTTCCTGAAATGATTTAATCCACTTTGTAAATTGAGTTCAAAACTGCTATAGTATACCTCACTCGCACAATTGCATTAAACGCAATTATTTACGTTAATACTGTGAAAAATACATGTCTCAAAAGGACATCCTAAAATAATTTAATCTCAAATCAATACCTAATAGAAGGTAAAACTGATATTTTCCTGAATCAGGATAGCCTCCAAATTCGGTGGGCTTCGAAGTATCAATGGATAAAACTTACACCATGAAAGCAAGTTAACTAATCAGGTTAATCCAATGACAATCATTAAGTAAATCTACTAATAAATCTGCACTCACAAAAGCGAAGTGCTTTCCATAAAAATAATCCTACAAGTGGATTAAAAACTATAAATGCAACGAACACCAAGATAAACATTCCAAGATTCAAATCGCTGCGAGAAAGCGAAGTTCCTAACAGAACAGTAGTACATGGAAAACATGTACTGGCCTCAAATAAATCAGTGTTCCAAATACTGAGAAAGAAACGCGATTAAAACTATGCTTAGACAAAATATTGGAGATCTTCCCCTAAATTCTCTTCTCGGCAAATAAAAATACGCACTACTAAGAAATTACTGATTCTACTGATTAAATGATCCAAACTAAAAATACACAAGGGATGAATTCGTTAAGCGAATACAAAATCCCGGGAACACAGCAAGTCAGATTCGACAGAAATATCGAACCTAAACTTGTGAATACCCATTTAATCTACAAAAAAGAAATGAGAATTGCAATTGTTAACAAGTGCCTCCACTAAGCTACGTTAATAGAGTCTGCTGGTCCAGTACCTTTTGTTGCATCTTGAAGCGTCTTAAGCGGGATATATAAATATCTGATGAAAATCCATGGTATCACCAGATAATATACTCTCCTTCTTCTCTGGATCCGGGAATCGAACCCGGGTCTGCAGCGCACACGCATACTGGTCAGACGACCATACGAGCCTACTCCCTTCATGCCAGAAATACTATCATCCGCCTGAAAAAAGCACTGTCCTGCATGGCGCAGCTGATGAACGCACTCGCGAACGACCACTGGAGTGCGGTGAAAAAATTATTCCTCTCCAACAAGGAGAATGCATTTGTGGCTGGCAATCATCTCGCTTATGCATTTCTCATGAAGCTACCCCATTAAATTAGCCTGCCATTCTGGAAGTCATAACTACAACATGAAACTTCCCCGCTGACATCTCAGACGATAATATGCGTTCTAGTGTCTGCATAATGTACAGCTTAACAAGTCCTCAAGTAAGCATGTAACAGCACAATCATACAGGTTACTGTTACTCGTGGTGAAATCTCACAAGGTTTCGAAATGGCTGCCTTGGTAATGGACACCGCTGGACAGAGACATACAGTCAGTCCACGTTCCGCTTCGACACATTTCCTCCTGACAAAGATGGCAGTATACATTTACAACTGTTCTGATAATATCTCAGATCCATCATAAACTTGTAGCTTTAATAAATACTTGAGCACGGTACACGTCCGCTTGTCGAGACACGAAATGCTCTGCACGGTTCTAACGCACTTCAAAAAAACTGTTTGGCTTCGCTAAGTATAAATGCGAGCCTTCTACACGCGAAGTAATCACAGCCTGCCTTGCACCTGTGATCTCGCCTGATAGCCGCGTTGCGTAACCTCATGTGACACTCTGAATACAACAGTTCACGTCCAAGTGAAATCGCCTTGCTTGCAGCCAAGCGCCGCAGCAAGCAACCCCCACTACCATCTTCCTTCATTGATATCTCGATGTGTCAATAACTCGCTTATGGCTTGATCATTATAGATGTTATTATTGCACGTCGCTTGTTGTATTATATTCCTCATATGAAATAGCTTTCTGCTATGGTAATCTGCGTTCTATGTCCTTTGAAAAGCCTTCTAATACTCTAATTCGCTTCAAAACAATAAAGATGATCCTGTAGCGTGGATCGATATATGACATGACGTCACGTACAAGTTTATTGATCGGTCTATCTGAGAGTCCATCCACTCGGGAATGCTCGTTATTTTCCGATCTCGAACCGAATGACACTTCTCATATTAACGGCGTGATAGATCATGACTTGACTCACGAGCTCAACAGCATCGCGTCTCTCGTCGTTTCCATTACTGTATCTGGGCATAACCTAATGAAATATACGGTACAGTACTGAACTCGAATTCAGCCCTGCTTAGGACCTTTGACCGAGCCGAGGTTCGAACGACTTGTGCACCATTGGAAATATGGAATTAAAATAATTTAATAATTATATATGTATTATGGGATGCAAATGAAGCATAATGACAGCATTTTGGAGAATTTTGAAGCATTTTGAGGATTTATTATTTGGAAATATTCTGGTGAATGAGATTTTAACTAAGGAAGAGCTCGATCATTCTAAGCTGTAAATTGTACAAAGCTTCATATTTGGCACTAGAAAACCAGTTTTGGTTAGCAAGGCGATCATAACAAAACGATGCACACGACCCGTGGATAAGAGGCTAGACCCAGGAGCCTTTATCTGAATATTTCAACAGCCAATCAAATAATAGCACATATTTTTTTGGGAATCGCTTTTATATAAATTTGACAAATATAAAGAGAAATAAGCACATCTACAGGTGTAGAATGCAATATGAAATTTATTTGGTTGAAAAGAAATATAAATTATTGAATAATAGAGCATATATGAGTATATTTCTATTAAAATACTTGTGTGTGAGGCTAGCTGAGCTAGGCTAGCAGTGACACGCGCCGCGGAGAGGAGAAGCGTGGCTTGACTCTCTCACAGCGACTGGACACAAGCGGACGCTTTGACGCACGCGCTCAGAAGAGAAGCATTTATTGCACGCAACATAAGCCCGGTCGACAAACACCGTTGTACTATCGAACGACCAAGGGATCGCCGAGGAAGTTCAGAAGAGGAGCCGGCGAAATGAAATTACATTAGTATTGGAGAGACCAGCGTTTATAAAAGTATAACATCAATAGAACGAGACTTCGATTATAAAACAACACTCTACAGAGAAGCAATAACGAACAATATTGTTTATTGCAAGCTAAAATATTGCTATAACGATTTCAACTATATAACTCAACAGTTATTACATCACAATCTACATTGCAGTCTACATGATGACAGCGAATTTAAGTCGGGGAGGAAAATCTTATTCTACGCATACTGAAGAGAATATTATGGAGAACTAAATAAAATGAAAGGAGGTTAATCTATACCATGGATTGGGAAGTCAGAGTGACTTGGGAAATCAAGGATCGACACAGCTACAACTGCGCAACAACTTGCAGTATTCCAATATGAGTTTCTACACTACAAGCAATATGTCCAACAACACCAGAACGAGATGTCAACTCAGGACTTGCGGATCTATGATGGCGAGACCACTCTGCAGGACAGAGATAAGAAGCAGAAGACCGTTTGCAGCCAAACGAACCAGGAAATGCAGTTACCAGGCCGCTGGCCGTGAAGATGACAAATCCACCATTAGCAGCTCAAGCCGAGACGCAGACCAGGTGATTGCAGGCCGAGTGAGTTGGGGTCGCCCGCAGCTGATTTGCACGTGCTTGGCTGTAACTGGTTTCTCTAGGAGGCGAGCGATGGCAGCTTCGACGGAATATCAAGAACAGCTGATTGAGGAATTCCTTGGCTGTAGAAGACGTCTCAAGGTAGAACAACCGTTTGATCTAATATCTGTAGTTTTGCTGTAATAGTAGAAATCCATTTTTGGAGTGACCAACTTCGTTTGTAGAAATTCTTATATTTATTCTTTGTTTTAATAGCTTAAATTTCAGAGTTTTATTGTAATTTTTGATACGTCTTCGTGTGTCGTTTAAGACGTTATTTCATGCGTATTTGCAACTTAGATTTGCGTTTCACGTATATTTTTTATTTTATTTTGAAGGAAACGTTGTAAGATTCCCACTTTTGAACGATACTCGTTTTATAAAAGGAATGCTTCGATGATTCGATTATATATCTATATGGTATCTCAAAGCAATTATTCGATTATTTGATTATATTGTATCTCGGAGAGAAGGCTTCGACTACATTGTATTTTGGAGAGGAGAGCGTCCATAATGACAAATTGTAAGAACATTTAATCATTATAATTGTTATTAAAAATGTCTATGCGTAACAGCGAAAGTATACATTTATATGTCTTTATTGGTTTGTTATCAAGTAAAGCATTATTGTGAGATGCTATAATTCTATGTAACAAATATTACGATGTTTATGAAAATGAAAATCCACAGCCTGCTTCCAGTCGACCGACCGGGTCAGGAATGGAATGAATGAAGCCCCCATCTAGCGGCGAGGATATGAACTGTGCCGGCTGCCGAAGCCTGTCGCACTCCCCTGGGGCAATGATTAAATGAATGGCAGATGAATTGAAATGAGAGTGGAGAGTGTTGCTGGAATGAAATTTTGGGACAGGGAAAACCGGAGTACCCGGAGAAAAACCTGTCTACCTCCGCTTTATCCAGCACAAATCTCACATGGAGCGACCGGGATTTGAACCACGGACCCAGCGGTGAGAGGCCGGCGTGCTACCACCTAAGCCACGGAGGCTTACGATGTTTATATACATCTGAAATATTTATTTATAACAATTTGAATGTTATAAAATTCCTATAGCGGAATACAACTAATTAGACAATTAAATGGTCTTGGACTATTATACTACGAATATACATTATAAAATAGGATCTTGGTAGTGACAATTGAGGTCAAATGATGCCTATATTTATCAACAATTGAAGTAGAAACATTGTTTAACTGAGATGAAAAGACCAGGAGATATGTTAACCTACCTGCGGTCTAGTATGTTAAAAACAACTTAAATATGAATTGTTCATATATTTAAATGTACACCAGAAGCGTGAGGATATGTATTTATTTTTGATTAACAACTAAAAGACGAGCGAACTACAAATTAACATTGTTAACGTTTGGTAACGTGGAAGAACGAGTTTGTTATGGATCAAAGAGAACGAATAGTGCTAATGAAAGGAATGAGAAGTACTTTGTGAATTGTATTATTGTGAACGAACATGTAATTGTTGTAATTTGATGCACGAGGTTTAATAATTTAGACAGGAGTTGAGAGTTAGGAGTGCATTCTGAACGGTAACATACTCTAGCGTAGTTACCTAGTAAAATCACTAATTCTTCTACAAGTGTGTAGCAAGATGGGTTTTTTGTGGAAGTAATGCCGTGCGGAGTTGTGAAGATTGTTTGTAGAGAGGAAAGAAAGGAAGTATGACATTTTTGGAGCGTAGTAAAACGCCATTGATAAGTATTGTTCACTCTATTGCGGAAGGAAGGAATATATTGCTATGGGGAGCAGCGAATTGTTACAGGATAAGTAAAAAGCGCTAACACAAAGGTTGATGTTTGAATTGTTTATGTCTGAGAGTATTTGTATATGATCCACGTCTTTAAGTTGTTTCGCATCCCTCTTTATCCTATTGTTTTATTTATTGACACGACATTCTAAGCTGTATTTAACTTAAGTGTTTGATACTCAGGCTTATTTATTATGACATACCACTAGAAGTACCTGAGAATTTGATCGTTGGTTGAAACATTGTGCAAAGAAATGTTTATGTAACAGAGACACAATGAAGCTGTCAGATCGCGACTGATAGAGTTAATGGTAATTTTTAAACCGTGTGAAGTACGAGAATTGTAGATAATGTAAATACTTAAACCATATATAAATTTATAACAGTATTATTAGAGTAGATAGTAACATTTTACGTACGCCCGTGTATAATGTAGGGATTTCGTAAAGTTAACTTCATGTTTATGAGTGAACAGCTGATTTTAATCAGGCCATTTCAATGACATAGCCACAGGGCGACTGTCTATTACGGAAACATTTTATGAAATTTTATATAACTACATTGTTGTAACGAGAATGTTCAGAAACATTTATTCTACAGATTGTAGAACTATCTGGCGTGTGAAACAGTTAATTTTATCTTGATTATTTTATGGTGATAGGGATTATTTTTATTTGTATTTGTTTGGAAATAAATCCCAGGCACTAGTTTTTGTTTGCCTGTTCGTTTTCTATAAATCTGATCATCATTTCATTCTTGCAATTGACATGCGATCATACTGCGAATTAGTTACTAGAATTCAAGTTAGTCTCAACTTTCACCGTTCACACCCGAGATCCGAGATTCTCGTCCTACCATTTTGTATTTAGGATAGTCTATTTTATTTGTAAATGTGTAACTAATCGGTAGTGTTGTCGCATGGCCGGTATGCATCGAGGGTTCCCTAGTCATTATCCTAGTAGGGTAGTGTTGGTTAACCTGGCTGGGTATTGACCTCCCTACAATCCTTTTCTATCTTTGCGGATATAGGCTATGGCTATGCGGGATTCGGTGCAGTACCTATTTCTAATTGCAGTAAGCTCATTAAATCGAAGCAGTACCGTAGTTACATCAGTTCCTTCGCGTGCTTGACATTTCTCAAGAAATTTACTTGTTCGAGTTAAGCTTGCCTTAACTATCGCTCTCTGTTTAACTAGTAATTTCTTTTCATGAGGTTCCATGGTGAGGAAAGGGCCGAGTGGGAAGGGAAATACAGTAAGGAATTTTGACCTATTTGAAGTAGCCTCACCTGTATTGTCTCCGCCGCTGCCTGTGTCTCGTCTCCCGCTGGACTGGGCTTCCGGTGATTGGATTGCCTTGCTGTCGCTACCTGGGTCCTCTCCTGTATCACCGATGGGACGGCTGTGCTGCTGATCTTGCCTTTTTAGCTGCCGTAGTAGCATTCACGAAACCGTAGAAGTAATATTCACACACGTGATAACCATGTACGCTCGTAAACGTAATGTATCATCCGGTCCCGAGGACCAATGTTTCGAGCCACGCCTCAAAACGTATTCATTCATTCATTCATTCATTTATTTGCAATTGGGGGTGTGTCCCCCGGTGGCAAATTGGGTATACATAACAAATAAATAATTATACATAACACTTCAATAACAATTAACAATTAAACTGGAGTATTTAAAGAAATAGTCAGTCTTTTCTTAAACACACCAATATGTTTGGAAAAAGGCTCTAAGACTGCGACAGGTAGAGAGTTCCAGTTATCAATGGCCCGGTTAACGAAAGAATATTTACCATAATTTGTACGCTGTGCTCGACCCTTAACTTTGAAAGGATGATCACTCCTGGTCATGTAAGTGGGCTTTTCCATACGTTTGCCAAGCTCACCCCATTCTGGTTGATTTGTATACGTGTTGTACATAGCGCAGACTCTAGATTTCATCCTCCTAGCCTCCAGTGATTCCCACCAAAGTTTCTTTAACATACGGCTCACACTGCTCCTGGGATTAAAGTCACTGAGCACAAATCTAGCGGCCTTTCTTTGTACCATTTCCAACTCACTGATGAGCCCTACTTGATATGGATCCCACACCGCCGAGGCGTATTCTAGAATAGGCCTTACAAGTGACAAATATCCTAATTCTTTAGCAGAGGTACTACTTCCTTTTAATACCCTCATTACAAAGTGCAGGGATTTGTAAGCTTTAGAAACTACACATCCTACATGACTACTCCATTTCATATCATTCCTTACGTGAACGCCCAAATATTTGCAAGAATCTTCTTCTACAAGTATTTTCGAGCCAATATTATATTGAAAATCTTGCCTTCGCCCATTACCTATTTTTATGAGACTACATTTTCTTGTGTTTATTTTCATTTTATTTTCAATCGCCCACTTATAGACCAGGTTCAGGTCGTCTTGAAATACTGCGTTGTCTTGCGAGTCATGTATATTTCGATACATTACACAATCATCCGCAAACAATCGACAATCACTACGAATTCCATTTGGTAAGGCATTTATAAACGCCAAAAAATAACAAAGTTCCGATTACGCTGCCCTGAGGGATACCCGACGTTACGGTAATTTCATCCGAGAATAGGCCTTCTACTTTTACTTTCTGGGAACGACCCGTCAAAAATTCTTGGATCCATAAAATTACTCTTCTATCAATCTCCGTTGAAACACTTGGGGCGAATAAATTGCCGGAACAAGATTCGCGCGCGCACAAACAATTAATCAACGTATGCATTTAAATTATTCACATTTATTACTATGCACACAACTATATACCCAATATATTGATATAATTTCTTTATTGCGCTGCGAGAAGCTGCGGGTTGAAGCATTCTGTCAGTAAGGCATGGCTTAACAGAGTCTGGCCCAAAGGCCAGGTAGAGGGCTGACGGTCGACAATGGAATGACACAGCATCACCATCACCACACGTTGTCAGATCTTGTTTTCTCACAAAACACTGTCCACTTACTGTCTCCAACAATCAGTAAGAATGAGCTCTGCGTATGATCAATAATTTACGATATCTATATTAGAAAATTGAGGTGTTCCTCTTCTTTCAAGTACATAACTACCACAGCCACTAAAATAAAAATTACGTGATAGAATATATAAATGTCAGTATCGGTAATTATGATTCCTCCCACTAGATGAGATCTTTCTGTAACGAGTCCCACGAGTTAATTTTAAGAAACGTCATATGCACGGCTTACAAAACGCAAGCTACAGGCTTTAGTGACATTAGATAATGATTATCCTAATAGTTCATTACACGAATCTTCTCTTCGAGAAATTGAAATATGTTTTAAAACTTCGAACTGACTCCACTTTGAGTGTTTGAGAATAATTCAACAATATTAGATGTCTATATACTTAGCTCTAAATGAAGATTTCACTGTTCTTGGATGATTACATTACCAGGAAACTCATTTCAAATATTTGAAAATTTGAGTTTGATTGCTCTAATAAATTCGCATGGCCACCATGTTAGATTGCTTTATACGTGTACCATTGAGTCATATACCAGTAGATGAAGATTATTGCGTTGGTTCATTATACAAACTGTCACTTCGATCACTTGATTAGGACACAAGAAATATGCACATAATTTTAATATTACTCATACCCGCCATCTTGAGTTTATTAAAATAATTGAATAAAATCAATACCACATAAAATATCAGCTTGATAGCAGAAATAGTTTCGGAAATATTTCACGCAGCTGCCATGTTGGATTGGTGAAAGATATCAAAGTTTGAAAGTCACGGTCGAGGTTGGAAGAGATAGCAGTAAGCTCTTACCGTGTTTCATTGGAATCACTCCATCCGTTTAGATTTTCGTGCGGACACACATGGACAGAGATGATCTCACGAGCCTATATTTCATATGAAGATAATACTATGAATTGTAGAACTTTTTTAAATCGTTCATCCTCCCAGCTCGTCTTCGCCCATGGACTCTGCGATGTATCATTCCTCTACCATCGCAAGGACAGTGTCTGGGAGATGAACACACTTTGACAGAAGATACAGCTGAGGATGGTGACAGGCCAATCGCCCAGGTGACTGCTAACTTGGTTGTTATTAAGGAAGGGTCGGGGAATTTTGGAAGTAAGTCAGCCGTGGACCTGTTGAAAGGAACCGTCCCGAAATTTGCTTGGTGCTCAAAATGGGGAAACAACAAAAACAGTTTTCAGGACGGCTGAGGTGGGATTCGGACCCAAACTCTCCCGATGCCAGAGAGGCATGAGGTAGTGCGTCAGCGCTCTTGGCCACCATGGCCAGTTTATAACAATAGGCGTTAAAATTACCTTTTCAGATAGCAAAATTAGTTCATTAGCTTGCCCAGTTTTAAAAGTTAAGCTGCTATAGTTCCCCAAGGTACCCACCATAAACACATCTCTACCACTGTAGAGAATATTTATTGGTGTTTAAAGTGACTCGTTAAGGCACTATCTACAATACACTATAGAAATAATATGTTGTTGTTGATTCATTTTAGGGGTTTGGACATCGTGCTCATTTAAGCCCATGACCTTGGGTGTGTATATATATATATATATAATTTGTCTGGTAACATGTGTTATTGTGGTGTCTGTAGTAGTGCATGTATTTATAATTGAGGCTAGGATTGGGACGTAGGCGGCCGTGAACCTAAGTTAGGAGCCATTCCGGCATTTTCCTGGCATTTGATGGGTGGAAACCGATCCCATCCCTTCACTATATTGCCTCTTAAATGCTGAGTGTATCCAGTCCTCAGACCAGAGTTAAACTTCTTTACAGAGACGTGAATCGAACTCTGGACCTCTGGAATCAAAATTTCAATACGTACCCCGAGACAAGACAAGGCGGCAAGGAACTGAGCGAAGACCACCAAATATTATCCAGTAGGAGGCATTTGGCTGATGCAGTTATTACTATATTCTGTTCAGTTTTACACTGAATGGCTCGACTGGCTGCGTGGCACAGCGGTAAACGTTATCGCCTGCTGTGCCCAAGGTTGCAGGATCCTATCCTGGCACAGTCAGTTGGCATTTGAAAGTGCTTAAATGCGAGGGATCCGTGTCAGTAGATTTACTGGCACGTTGAAGATCCCCTTTGGTGAAAAATTCGGACACCCTGGCATCCCTAAAAGCCGCAGTAGTGAAGAGGAATGAAAAAGCATATTATTATTATTATTATTATTGTTATTATTATTACACGACAGCTAACACTTGAATGACGGGTACAACAGATAGTTAGTAGGTTAGTTCTTCACCAACGACCTGTTATAATTTAGCCAATTCCCTTACAAAATATTTAATTATGCAGTCAGAAACTTTACAGTAGTGTTGTAACATTCCAATACTTCAGGAAATATAAGATAGTGAATGTTCTGTACGATTCTATAATTCGTACATACAACTGGAGGTTGATGACCAGACATAGGGAAACGAGGTATTACAGCCATAGCGACAATTTGTTGAGCTAATATTTGCAGCACATCAGCGCGACAGAAACAATAAGCATCGGCTCCATGTGTCACAGATGTGCTTTGAAGTGTAGCAAAAACCAATCATGTGATATTGAACGACATTGATCGCTATGGACATTACAGTGCATTTAAAGCAACCCAATAAATGTTCACAGCTGAGAGGAGAAACTGCCAATGAGGAAAATAGTATGAAACCAAAACGAGTCCACAGCGATGTGTGAATAGCGAAAAAATCTAAGTTCCATTCGTATTAGACTAACTTATTCGGCCTCGATGTCACCTATTAAAGAAACATTGACTACAATGCTATTGTACCCTTCAGATTCAGGCCAAGGGTCCATTGTAATCCATTTTGACCCATAATCTCCACATAGTATAAAACAAACTCCCCGATTATTGGTTGTAACGGATAGTCTCGAGAACCACTGGATGGTTTTTGATGCGGTTTTCACCATTCTGTAAAGGATTTCTCGAGGAAGGTTCCTGTAGAAGAACATTAATTTATAACCAAAGGAAGCCAAGCAGTAACAATTTCAGTAAATTGAGTCGAAGAAAAACCTGCGTCCGTGCGCCTCTTAAGCTTAAGCTGGGTAAACCATTAAACATATCTATATGCTATGAGTGTAAGAATTGTTCAGCATGAAAAGTTCAACAAAAAAAACCATGACAGCATATCTCTATCATTAATACATCGCCCACTATAAGTGTTTTTACGTTTTCATTTCTTACAAGAATCTCCATTCAGTGGAAATTTAAGTTACTAGCTTCGGTGCGAGCTTATCACCCCAGCTTCGGTCAGCATCAAACTGTAGAATCAAGTCGAATTAAAACTTCAGAAAAGAGTATGTGTGTTCGGAGTTTGGCTGTTCATCTCGGCTTTTCTGAATTGAGTCTGGGACCTGCCGTCCATGCGCCATTTAAGTGTACGCTGGGTAAACCGTTAACGATACCGGGCGAAGCCGGGGCGGGTTGCTGGTGATTCATAATGATCCGTATTGATCCAAATTTATGCAAGATGATAGAGAAGGATCTTTATTTAGCTAAATGGCAAAATTTAATGGAATTATCAAAGAAAATGAAGTATCTCAGAAGATGTCGAAGCGGTCGGAAATTGCGAAATTCTTGCAGAAGGGCACGCGCGCCTGGAGGCAAAATGCATTGGAGGACCAGGCCGTGCCCATTCAGCCAGAGGTTTAGCGTGATACAGAGAGAGGGGATTCCCCGAAGGAGCAAGACAGACCAGGGTCTATCCACAGAATATCCTCCGCAGCGGAAATGACAGGGAGAGTGAATGGGGTTTGAAAGACACGAGGACAGTGGGTCCGCCCACAATTCAAAGTAAATCGTCAATCGAAAAGATCAGAAACTGGCATTGAAGGAAATCCTATGAAACCGAACTTGCTCACAGCAATGTGTAAATACCGATATCACTAAGGAATGTAAACTTCAGCGATCAGAATCCTGAAGGACCCGACGATCAAATACTACAAGATAATTTACGGAGAATGGAATTCCCCGGAGATACCTTCTACAATGTTGTTCGTCCGTGAGTGCACGGTCCAGACGTTCAGAGTTATCCCTAGATATCTAGGAGGTAAGCAGTGATCCAAGAGGACGCCCTCCCAAGAAACTTCCAATTTTCATGTAGCTTGTTTATTCCTCAGGGGGAAAGCACAGACTTGTATTTTTGAGGGATTTGGTTTCAACTGGTCTCTCCCGCGGCGTAGCCGTGCTAGTTAAATCGTACACAAGGGCTCGGAGACCAGCTGCAACAAGTCCGGAGATCGCAGGTTCGAATCCCGGTGCCGACACAGTGGCTACCCTGAGTGTGCATTTTTCCGTTTCTTTCCACACTCCCTCCAGAACACTCTGCGATCTAACAGCTGCTAAAAACTGACACATTGTTGGACGATGCTGTGTGTTGGGAATTGGAAGGAAAATAGATTTCGGCAAACCTTTCACTCACAAAGATGAGGTCTGGGTTATATCCTCCCTTCCACCTGTTGAAGGAAAGAGGCAGATTTTCATGAATGAGGGACAGTTGGTGTGATTCGGCTCATGTAATAACAGCTTCTCCATTCTCATCATCCTGTGATTAGCCCTATACATTACTGTGGCTGTTAAAATTACCAATGAAGAAGGACACTTTCTGTAAGTTCAGCTTATCACATGGGCGCCCGCAGGGGGGGGGGCAGGGGGTAAGAGGGAAGGGGAGAGGGGGCTGGGGGGCAGGGGCCTTGCCTCCGTCTGGAATCTTAAAAAGTAAAATGATCTGAAAATCAGACTGAGAAACATTTTTTGCAAAAATGCTTACAGTATTCTAATTAATTTTGTGCTAACATTCCGTCGTGCGCAACATTAAATATAGCGGCAGTGGGCTTATTCAGCTTGTCTGGCATACCTCAGAAATCCGAATGTTAAAAAATTACAATATTTGCTGAAGAACAGTTTTGCTACAATTGTGAATACACTTATTCGTTCTCTACATATTACGTAATGGTGCACGATCAGGCGCAATCTGCCTGGAAGATCACTTTTGCAGCAACAGCAAATGTGTAGAAGGGTCATTGACAAACTGGTTTATATGGAATTGAATGTCTTGGGGAAAGAGGTAACTACTGAAATGTAGAAGATAAGAATCAACTTGTGTGCCTGCCAGATCAGTTGCACCCACTGGAAGGTTAAAATCATCCCACAAATCTATCATGCAATGGTGCTGCTGTGCTTTCGCTTTATATTAGACACTTGAGTAATATTACAAAGGAATATTGTAATTTGTATGCGCGTACATTTCATTCGTGTGTATTGTGCTTACTATGAATGGCCACCTAGACTGTTGCCGTATGCTTATAGTAAAATTTATTTATATAATTTGTGTGCATGGTCTGTGAATGTATTTATATTTCATTTAAAGGTAGTTAGTTATTGTTGTTTTAAGGGGCAGAACTATGTGGTCATCGGCCCCTCCTGACACAGATTAAAGTATATACATTTTGAATGGAATTAATAATTTAGAGGTGGACACCTCAGCAGCGAAAACCTCAGTCGTCCATTTTTGTCGGCTCCGGAGGCTACATTTACACCCTGAACTACATCTCTGGTATGCTGAATTGCCGGTGGTTGACACTTATCGCTTCCTGGGGCTCCAATTTGACAGAAAATTAACGTGGCAGCACTACATACGGCAACTAAAATCGGCGTGTAGCAGCAAACTGAACATGCTCAAGTTTCTTAGTGGCACTACGTGGGGGGATGACCGTGCGACGCTGCTACGGTTTTATCAAACCCTCGTCCTGTCCCGATTTGGCTAGGGTTCTGCAGCATACGGTTCAGCAAGGCCGGCAACCTTGAAAATGTTGGACAGTATCCACCATAGTGGCTTTAGGCTGGCTACCGGTGCCTTCTGGACCAGCTCGATGCCCAGCCTACTCGCCGAATCGGGTGTTCCACCTCTCAATTATAGACGCCAGCATAAGATTTTAGTATATGCTGCCAATGTGCGTCAAATGCCGCAAGATGCGAGCTCTCGAGCTCTCTTCAGTACCCAATACCACCAGAGGTTCGCCAACCATCCTCGCACCACGCGACTGGTTGGTATTAGGCTCGATAGCTCGTGTACTGAAATAGGAATGGCTGTAGGTCCTTGTATGATCCGGACACATAGCGAAGTGTCTCCATGGCAACTCCCACGTCCGCAAAAATTTGGTTAGATCTACACCGAGGTCCTAAGGTGAACATGGATGCCTCCGTTTATCGGAGGCAGTTCCACAGCATAGTGTTATGTCAGCACACTGTTGGACACCGCGGACTACTACTCAACTCCTTCATTAACAATGGTTTCGTTGCGTAGTGGCTAGCATTCCCGGCGCCGGCAAGAAATTTAACTCTGGTCTGAGAGCTGGACGGGGTACACTCAGCCTCGTGAGGCGAAACTGAGAAGAGGCCGTTTCAATTCCCACCACAGCCATCCTGTAAGTGGTTTTCCGTGTTTCCCCACTTCTACTCCAGGCAAATTCTGGGATGGTTCCTAACTTAAGGTCACGGTCGCACCTCATCTGAATTACAAATACGCACACTAATACAGCCATCACAATAACACAGGTAATTCGACAAATACCACACACAGCCAAGTACACGGGGATACATGACCACAATGTTGCAAAGCTCCTAAAGAATCAACAACAAAAACAAATAACAACTCATTAACAATGGTAAACTGACTTCGTTAAAAAGCTGTACGGATTCAGAATAAAAGGGGACTGGATATGACGCTAAGATGAATGTTTTGGGTATTATCAGCATTCTGAAATCTGCCAACTTACTGTGTTTATTTTAAATTGAGGAGGAATATGCAAATGAAATCTATGTTATAAAGATTCTCTTTTCATAATTTCGGGTGAATGTAAAATAACCTACGAATTATATTTAATCACATTATTAGCAACATTTCTAATCAATGAATTTATCTATCTTTAATTCACAATGTTACACACTCCTCGATCTTCAATGTAAGACAGTTTGTTTCAATTTAGTAGTGACAAACCACCTCACTCCTCACCTTGGGTTTTTGTGGGGCTCTACCCATATGACCTACTAAAAATAGTACATCAGTAGGCCTACATTTTGCGGATCTGACCAGCCTCTGTGCTGATTACATAACGGACAGACAGAGCTCTTAAATTTTAGCGAGAATGGTTTAAACGAACCTCTTTTGTATTATGCTGCTTCATATTTAGGAGCTTCCAACATTCTGGTCATCAGTCCCTTGTACTAGGAGGTAGCCGTGACCTTCAGTGAGATACCATCTGCACTCGATCTAACCCTCAGACCAAAATTTTCCAAATCCTTGGCACGGGCCCTCAAACAAAGATTTAATTTGTATCCCTAGACCTCGAGAAAGTTACCATACATGAAGAGTTTCGCCAAAAGCCTACATTAAGTCGCGCGCTATACAACGTCCGTAGACGTAGTTCCTAGATTCTAGTAACGTCCCAGATTATAATCTGTCTATTATCCCCATTGTAGGATACTGATTGGGGTTATTGTTTTTGTAAGAAGTGGAACATAGAAGTCAAATAATATTTCAATATTTTAAACTGTCAGTTTTTAAGGGTACTATGGTGATGATTTCACATGTATTTGTTGTTGTGTTTGAGTCTTCAATCTTTTGACTGGTTTGATGCAGCCCTCCATGGCCCCTGTCCTGAGCTAATAATTTAATCTCTAAATAGCTACCACATCTTACATACGAGGCAATATTTAACATATTCTAACCTTGGTTAACCCTTACATTTCTTGTCCTTGACATGGGCGCCCACACAGGGGGGGAGATGGAGGGACCGTGCCCTCAGCCCCTCCTGGAATACCAAAAATATTTCGATGTTTCATTGTCACAGCAGTTTATTTCAAAAATTAAATTTACTGATAGTGAACTGATTTAGATTCCTCAGTTTTATTTAACTTAGTTATTTGGGATTATTTGAAAATATCTCCATTTATTTAGAAAATCGGCGATCTGGATTAACATTACCACTTTTATGAACCTTTGATTTTTATTTT
This sequence comes from Meconema thalassinum, assembly GCA_946902985.2. Taxonomy (NCBI): domain Eukaryota; kingdom Metazoa; phylum Arthropoda; class Insecta; order Orthoptera; family Tettigoniidae; genus Meconema; species Meconema thalassinum. Next base: position 1,239,245,114 of record OX336389.2, on the reverse strand, counting down.
TGTCAATACATGGTGATACAACTACTTTTTACCCGTTTTTAAGAAATGAACATTATGACGATGATTCACAAAGGGAAGCGAACTTCTATGGACAAAAACTATCCCTCCAATTCTTGCCATAAACATAATGTATCCAACGGTTTCAGAGCAGCCAAATAGTGAATATCACGAAGCAAGTAAGAAATGAAACGAAAATTGTGTAAGGGGAGGGATACGTTTCATCACCGCCTAGTGACAGGTAAGTAATGAAATGAAAAATATTAGTCTACTTGCCCTCCCCACCCCCGTGGAAAAAAAATACCTGCAGGCGCCCATAGCTTATCAGGTGGTCTGAAAGAAAATCTTACTTTTTGGGGGTTTTTGAATGAAAAATATAGTTGAGTTACTCAATTCTACTGCAATGATCTCATCTGTGATGGAAATTGCCATAATTCTGGGATCTGGCTTAATAAAGATAGCTCTATAAAAGAGATAACACTTTACTTTCATACTGGCCGTGAGGACACTCAGCAGCCAATTCTATTCCACGGAATTTACGACGTCGGTAATTTATATTTCTATGAGTTTCGTGTATGCACAGAACATCACAAATAATATTAATAATTATAATAATAAAATAATACTGATATCCTAAAGAGGGAGAAGGTAGAAAGATGGACTGGTAAAGAAAAACATGGTAGATACTGACAGTATTGACAGACTCCCCTCAAACACATGGCCGTCTAGGGGAGAGCTGTTTACAGAAACTGGGGGATTCAACCTGGCGATCCAAGACAAAGTTATCTCCACAAGGAGGTAAAATAAACAAAACCTGCTAATTACGAGTAGTTCCGTGAAGAACTAAAGAGCCTATTTTCATATATCCTAATTACATGTTAATTGCCTCTATCAACATACAAAATTTTCAATTTGATTGTTGTAATAGATTTGTAGATATTTATAACCATCTAAATATTGCGGATGATCGCCATGTTGGATTTTTATATAATTATGTAGGCCATAGAGTTATGTCATGGCTACCAATAACTAGGCCTTGCCCATAGCAGAGCGGCAACGCCGCACTCAGGTCTATGTGTGGCGAGCAGTTAGCATGGTGATGAATGGTGCTGAACGTGCGAGTCCGCATAAAATTGCATATATTCTTTTATCACTCGCAGTTTCTTCAATAGTGTTTAAAGTAAACCCGAGAGCGAAGGCTAATCGCCTGGGAAACGTAAATACAGCTCCTAACACAACGTCGTTATTCTATAATGTCAAATGATAGAAAGCTCTCGAATTTTATCACACGTAGTTGCTCTTCTGCATTGTTCTAAAGCTTCATGCATTATGATTTTTAAGCTTCATATACTTTTTGAAATTTAAATGTGTTGTCGATTGTAACTTAACCCTGGGACAACAATCGTCCGTTGATACTCGCGGAGTCTGACAATTCTCGTCAATATTCAGTAATTTCGATCGACCATGACCTAGGTTAGCTACTGTCTTGTCTCATGTCTTCGTTGGCATTTAAGCAGTTTATGTAAAACAGATACACATAAATCATTGATATGGGCGTACTAATTAGTTACTAAAGCATAGATAGCGATTTATTGAATGACAAAGTTACCTTCGTCTATTTCTGTTTCTTATGATGTCAGAATAAGAATGCCTGCTAGAAATGACAGATATGAATGATGGAGGGACAGCCTACTGAGCTACCTACTGTAATTAGCAGAGGCAAGCGATATCTCAGAAGTCTAATGGTGCGTTATTATTATTATTATTATTTTATTATTATTATTATTTACAACCTATATTATTGCCGTTGGGGTCGAACTATGATGAATTTTTAAAGTTTGGCGAATGTTTTTTACGGCCGGGTTCCCTTCCTAACGCCGGCCTCGCCAGAGTTGGTAATGAGAGATACAATGACTGAAACTGAGCAAAGAATTTGATGGAAGCGTCAGTGGCCCTCATTTTCCTGGAGCTAAAAATTGGAAACCACGGAAAACCATTTCAAGAATTGTTGACGATGGGGTTCGAACCCACTGTTCGTCCGAGTCCAGAGATGGTCTGGTCTCAGGGCCTTGCGCTTCAACGTGAGTAGCTACCTCGATCGATATTATCATTATTATTATTATTATTATTATTATTATTATTATTATTATTACTTACACACCAGTAAGTACAGCGAATACGCCATTTTAGGAGATATCAACATTGATACTTTATCTAATGACATCAGTCTATCAGCTATCAAATATACAAATATTATGGCAACTCATGGTTTCCTACCACTTATCACTCAATGTATTCGTTATGATCCAAATTTAGACTCGAGAACATGTATTGATCACATATACTATCGTAGCAGACTAGATCAATATACGTCTGCAGTCATACAATCAGATATCTCAGACCACTACATAACATATGCAGATATTTGGCCAAAAAATGATAAGACACAATTACAAGATAATGAATCGTACATTACACTAATGAACGATACTATAATACACACAAGCCTTAACAACACAGCCTGGACAGATTGCCTTGAATTAAAAAATCCTAATGACATATATAACAATATAACAACCAAATTTAAGGAAATCTACCAAAAAGCATCTTACATAACCACTCGTAAACACAGAAAAAGCAAACAATGGTTCACTTATGACCTAAAAATACAATGTAAGGAAAGAGACAGACTTTACAAAACAATGCTCAGAAACAAGGATATTATTACAATAAAAATGAATACAAAGCTTTCAGAAATAAATTAAATAAGCTAATAAACAAAACAAAACATCAATATTATAAAAATAAGATAAATATTTCCAAAAACGATAATAAAGGAATGTGGAAAGTCATTAATGATATAACAGGTCGGAAAACACAAACTGTCAATGAAGTCATAAATAAACATTTAAGATTACATTATACTAACGAAGTGATAGTCAATAAATTCATCAATATCTTTAGTGAAAAAATAAACAGCCTAGCTCATAACTGTAGTATCAACATATGGCAATCAAATAGGAACACATTAATGAATTCCTTTACATTACTTGAAACTGATGATTATGAAATAGAAAACATAATTAAGGAATTAAAAACAGACAAATCGCCTGGGGCAGACAATATACGCTTGAAAGACATAAAGGCAACATCCAAAAAAACTATACCAATCATAACACATCTCATAAACAAGATATTCGAATCAGGCATAATACCAAAATATCTGAAATACACAATTATTAAACCAATATATAAGAATGGCGATCACTTAGACTTTGGCAACTACAGACCTATATGCATTTTATCAATCCTACACAAAATAATGGAAAAATGCTTGGATAAGAGATTGAAGAATTTCCTAAATAAATATGATATTTTAAAGGGACACCTATACGGTCTTAGGAAGGGAAAAAGTACTGAACTACTCCTGGCTGAATTTGCCATTGTAATAAATAATGCCTTAAATAAGAACAATCATATAATGGTACTTTTTCTTGACTTTTCTAAAGCATTTGACACAATAAATCACAATAAACTACTTGCTAAATTACACGATATCGGAATAAGAGGCACGACTTACAAACTATTTGAAAGCTATCTGAAAAACAGGGAAATGGCAGTTATGGTCAATAACACTATCAGTGACACAGTAGAGGGAACACAAGGTATCCCTCAAGGCAGCATTATTTCACCTACACTATATAACCTGTTCGTAAACGACATGAATGAAGCCATTAAACACAGTAAAATATTTATTTATGCTGATGACACCACTATATATACCAAATATAAAGACTCTAAAACAGCTTTAGATAGACTTCAAGAAGACTTCAATAACATCACAAGATGGTGTCATGACAATAATTTGTATATAAATACAACCAAATCTAAAATAATGCACATCAGAGTTGATCACTTCACACAAGAAGAATACAAGCTAACGCACCACAGCATATCATGCATACACCAAAACATCCTGGCAGGTTTCAAATGTAACACCTTCATAAATAGTACTTCGACACAAAAATACCTAGGAATTGCCCTTGATGAACACTTTAAAAAGAACACACACACAGTAAACATTAAAAAAAAAACTAAGAGCAAACCTCTACACCTTCTACAATCTCCGATTTTATGTAGATAGGAAAACTTACAAAACAATTTGAAAGCAAATTAAGATATGCTATAGCAGCTCGGGGAAATCAAAACACAACTTTAATTAATAATCTTCAAGATAGCCAAAACAGGTTCTTTAAATATTTCACTGATATCCCTTATTTTAATATTAAAGTGTTGTTTCAAATTACTGTACTGAATCTCTACTACCATGATCCAAGATTCAGGCATAAGGTCTCTCACAACATACAAACAAGAGCCATAACAAGTACTAAACATGTAAAACCTTTATGTATAAATAGCTATGGTTTCAAGAGACTAAATTATATTATACCATCACTACTTAATGAACTACCACCTGGACTGACAAACATTAACAGCAAACAACTAGCTATAAGTCGCATTAAAAATATTACTTAACCAAACATTAACTCATAACATAAATTTATTAATATAACTACCTTAGTGTAACTTTTTGTGTCTTTAATTATTTACATTAATATATTATCATTAACATTACAAAAAAAATGCATGCACTCTTGTATTGAAATATAATCTATATATATGTTGTAAATAATAATTAATATGTCTCACAGATAATCTGTACTGTCATCAGATTCGTGAGACTTATCAAAATAATGTAACATAAATAGTATTTAATAAATAAATAAATTAAATAAATTAAAAATAAATAAAAATTATTATTATTATTATTGTTATTATTATTATTATTATTATTATTATTATTATTATTATTATTATTATTATTATTATTATTATTATTATTATTATGGACATAATATACTCATTTCGATTTTTTCAGTCCTCACTGTGGCTTTCTAGGGTAAATTGTTTTCCAGCAACGTATCAATATAAATATAAAGATTCTGTATTTCCTGTTACCTTCAGATGCCGGATAGATGTGTAGCTCCAGGGTGTAAGTCCAATTATGACAGCACTAAGAGTGAAGGGTATGTGCAATGTTACATGTTCCCAAAAGACGAGGAAACACGAAAATGGTGATACTGTTAAACTAATAATGTAATTGATACGAACATTATTCTGAACAATTACCCCCAAAATGATGACAGACGCATTGAATAGGCCTACTTAAAGTGAAAGAAAGATACGAAAATTGTTAACACTTATATGAAGTATTTATTTGATTTTTGTCATGTTTTAGTATAAGTTAAATGTATGTGAAGTAATTTGATCATTTTTGTCGTTTATTGACTAATTATTATTAAATAAATTACATCAAAATCTCCTTTTATCATCTACAGTATACGCACCTTCCCCCGTCCATACATATTAGTGAACTTCTTTCCAAGAACCCGATTTCCAATTCGAATATTGAGATACAGCAATGTCTTCTCTGCCCTAGGCGCACGGACGGACCCAGACGTATGACGCTAGCGAAGCGGTGTTACAATTCGGTGTTGCCAAGGCCTGGTTAAAGGTAGCTATGGTTATGTTCTATTAGATGAAGATTATTGCATTGGTTTATTCAATCACATGAATAGAACACAAGAAATTAAAACGAGATTTTAAAATTTCACAGAGCGGCCATCTTGTGGTTATGAAAATAATTGCAATAAATTAGATGTCAGTGGGTTAAAATTTGTATAAATATTTACCGTACCGCGTTTCACTTTGTTCGGATGGTTAAATCGCGAGAAATGTCTATTCAAATGTATCAACTTCGCTTTGCCGCCATTTTTGCTTTGTAATTACAGGTTTTTTTTTGAAAATCACATAGGTGAACTTATAGTACTGCCCTTTATCACCTTACAAAATTTCAGGGTGATGTCGGTAATAATTTCGGAGATATAGAATTCCGGTTAAATAATTCGCACAGTCGCTATGTTGGATTTGTGAGACGTAATAAGATTTAAAGGACACGGTCGGGGTTGGACAAAATTGTACTATGTCCTTACCGAGTTCATTCAAATCGCACTAGCCGTTTAGATTGTACAGTATTAGGTACACACACACACATATACGTACACACGAACAAAAGGTGATCTCTTAAGCCTATTTTTTCATAAATGAATAAAGGTGGGGGCGGGAAATGGTGCATAAAGTACAATGGCACTCCTGAAACCAACGAGCAGATCATCAGCAGCTGCAGACTAGTTCCAACATCCTACACTGACACACACAAATGTGTAGCCCTAGATCATCCTGACGCGATCCCTAATCCTCAGCAGCGAGTCACAATTCAAATATTCTCCACGAAGTGTATTGGGAAATGAAGAATTCAAGCTCTACTGGGATTACACAATACAGACCAAACAACCCCTCATAATAGACCAGAAAGAACGTTAACAGACAATAGAACCAGCGTACATACCTCACTGAGATCGCTATCCCGAATGACCACAACAGGCACAGAAATATAGGGACAAGATAGACATATATACTACAGTAGCGATGGAAATTGCAAAAATCTGTTGTTGTTAATGGGATTTGAGGATTTGGGACATCTTGGTTATCAGCCCCGTTAACTTGCTTGTTTAATTCGTCTGATAACTTGTGTTTCTGTGTTGTCTCTAACAGTGTGTGTAACAGTAACTATTAGGGTGGAGGATTGGATAAGTTCCCCGGGACTTGAAGTAAGGTAATATTCCGGCATTTGCCTGGAGCGATTGAGAGAAAAGACCCTCAGGATGGCCACTGTCAGTGCTGACATTCGAATCTCCTATCTCCGGATTTGCTGCAGCCATCCATCGTGGTCGTGGTGAACGATACGCTACGAGGCATTTCTCCTTTCTCTCAGTGAAGTTTCACCACAATCATTCCCACCTACACTCACAGTGTGGCACTAAAGGCTGTGATTTTGAGGATTTGCCACATCACCAGTACATTCCCAGAATGCACAACACGGACCTTGAATAGAAATGGCTCAAACCTCCGTAGAAGAAAATATTGAATAGACGCTGGAGGAAATAAGCATGTTGTAAATCTCTCGTAGTATAGATAGTACTGTATGTTCGAAATAAATGTAAATTATTTATGATTAAACTTAATATATTGTGCTTCATGTACCAAACTACGAGCTCCACTACTAACTACCAAAAGTTGAAAAAATTAAAGACACAAGACTCTTGCAAACTCCTCCACAAATTAATATCGTTTGGAATATAATGTAGAAGTCTGTTACCGACACCTAGCCCAGCCTCTACGCGGTCAGTGTGCTGCAGTTACTTAATCATCCTCCCCACTTTTTGTGTGTTTGTTCTGACGTGTAGCCTACCTGAGAGCTCCATGCTCGTTAGTCCGAGAGTTTCAACATGTCAAGCTGTGTAAGCTGCGCACTTCGTTGGTAATGCTGTACAAGATTCCTCTTTGAGCTGAAAAATTCAAAACCATGAAAGTTTATTTCTCTGGCGTAGTATACTCAGCACCTGCCTAGAAACCAGTGAGGCTCAAATGCGTATCCCATGGGTACCGAATTCTCTCTACCTTGTATCTATTCCCAGTAGAGTATTGTTAACTGTAATGATAATGTGTGTATGTCTACCCCTTATTATTCCCGTTTTCAATGAGGTCGGGGATGAGATGCGATGAAAGTCTATGTGGCGAGTGCTTTTTACGGTTGGATGCCCTTCCTGACGCCAACCTCGTGAGAGGAGTTCACGAGAGATGAAATGAATGAATATGAATGAAATTGGGCATGGATATGGAAGGGAGCGGCCGTGGCCTCTCAGAAGGTACCGTCGCAACATTTGCCTGGAGTTGAAAAAGGGAGATCACGGAAAACCATTTCAAGGACAACTGACAGTGGGGCTCCACCCCACGTCTACCAAGTCCGCAGAGAGCTTGGCCCCATGGCCTAGCGCTGCGCGTCAGCGAGTGTAGCTATCGCTGTCGGTAACTGCAATGATAATAGATCGGAAATATACGATTCGAGTTCCAGTGTCAAATGAACCCTCATATAAAATTCCAGACAGTATGCGTTAAGCGTCGCAGTTGATTCATTCAGGGGCTTTGCGAGATCGTTGTCATTTAGCTCCGTGTGCTTAGGTGTGTGTATGATTTGTTTGATAACCTGTGTTATTATGGTGTTTTAGTAGAGCGAGTGTGTATTTATAATGCAGGTGAGGATTGAGAAGGAGGCGGCCGTGTAACCATCCTGGCATATGCCCGGAGTAGAAGTGTGAGACCACAGGAAACCACTTCCAGGATGGCTGAGATGGTGAGATGGGATTCGAACCCACCTCCTCTCAGTTGTTCCTCACGAGGCTGAGTGGACCCCGTTCCAGCCTTCAGACAATAATTAAATATCTTGGCAGAGCCAGGACTCGAACGTATATCTCCGGGATGACAGCCATATGCTTCAAACTATCCGAGACGTAGACTGCCATGAAACACAAGTCGACTCGATATTGCACGTATAGCAATGTGACGATCGAGAGAGGAGAGGAATCTTGCCGTTTCAATTTCAACATGCAAATACAAGGCTCTCGTAGATTGTAAAATTACAGATGTGTGATTGTGTTGCATCCCGGTCAACAATGGAATCATCTTCCTGGAAGACGGGGATGAAATTGATAAGTTCCTAGTTCAGATAATTTTAATAGCGTATGGGCTCTGGAAGACCTGATGCAGGTCTTTCGTCTGTTGCTGACCTGCGTGTCGTGATTAGGATGGAATGAATTATGAAGACGTCAAAAGCACCCAATTCACAAGTCAAGAGAATTAGCCACACAAAGTTAAAATCTCACAACCTGGTCGGGAAACGAAACCAAAGACCAAAGTCTTATCAAGGTCATTCTTAACTCATAAAGATGAAAGCCAAACGGAAAACCTGGTTGTGCAACACCTCGATTTAAGCATTTTGATTTTGATTGAAATGGTTCATCACCTCAGACAGACGACCCGCTTCCACGTAATTAATATATATATATATTTAAGGGGAAGAAATGCATTTACGCACAGAGTGTCGGGCTCCTGCTCCTGAGTAGCAGACTACCGACTAAAACTCCCCCGTTACTTCTGAACACTAGCCTGGAACCGTTTAGCACATTACTTCAGGCTAGAGTCATTTTATATTTGCCTGTAGGGCACTCTTCCGTAATGAATCATCTTCAGTGGCGATCCAGGTCCGTCTTCTTTGTTCGGAGGATATCTTCAACAAAGCTTGCTACCAGTTTCCAGTTTTCCTCATTTTGTAGCATCACTGAAACAATATTGTCCGGGGATATCTCTACATCAATGTGATCTTGAAGAGACTGCCTATTTTGGACCCACCGTCCACAAGAGAAGAAGGTGTGATTAGCATTATCTAATTCGTTGATACAGTAGATGCAATCTGATGAATCCACCTTCCCCATCTTCTTAAGATAGGAACAGAAGTACCCATGGCCAGTCAAGAACTGAGTGAGATAGTAACCAACCTCACCATGTTTCCTCTCTGTCCAAACCTGCACCTGAGGGATCATTCTCTTAGTCCATTGGCTTTGATCTCCTTGCTCCCATTTGATCTGCCAATTTTGAAATGTTTGTACTCTTGCCGATCGTCTTGCATTTTGTAAACCCATATCAGATTTCCTCAAGTAAATGTTCTTGCGTTCTTTCACAAGAAAAAAATCGGAATAATCCCGGCAATAACGAGAACTGCTTCCTCAGAGACCGTGCGATATGCAGATGCCACGCGCAAAGCCCCCCGCCTCTGCACTTGCGCCAGTGGCTTCCTATAAATTTCCTTATCCAGGGCATCCGCCCATATTTCCGCTCCATACAGCAGAACTGAATGGATGGCTGTCATCAATAGTCTTCTCTTACTAGATTTTGGCCCACCAACATTGGCCATGAGCCGACTGAGGGACGTTACTCCGCTGGCTGCCTTATCTGCAGTCCGTCTAATCTGTTCTCCAAAATTCATTTTACTGTCGATCATGATGCCCAGGTATTTTGCTGCTGGCTGCGTCTCTACTTGAATTTGTCCTACCTGTATTGGAAGTATTGTCTGAATTCTCTTCTTTGTTAGGATGACAATTTCCGTCTTACTAAGTGCTAGAGACAGACCATGTTCCTCCATCCATCTATTGATTTTGCGCATTACCATATTGAGTCGCAACTGTGCCTGCTCGACACTTCTTCCTGCTACAAGAGCAGCAACATCATCTGCATATCCTACTAGAATAGTTTCTTCAGGCATTTCAAGCCTCAACAAGCTGTCGTATGTAACATTCCAGAGATCAGGTCCTAGTATCGAACCCTGGGCAGCCCCAGCCGTGACTTGTACCCTACGGATCCCTTCTGTAGTATCGTAGAGCAGAGCACGATCTTTCAAGTAAGAGTCTAAGATCCGAAGGAGATACCTTGGAACATGGAATGAAAATTCTAGAGCATCCATGATATCTGTCCATTTGACAGATTTGAAAGCGTTTTTAACATCCAGTGTAACAAAAAGAATCACCCGGCGAGAGTAATGATTATAACTCTCCGCTCTTCGTACTTTTTCGGCGACTTTTTGCACTGCATCCAGTGTCGACCGGCCTACCCTGAATCCAAATTGTCTTGGTGATAAATCGCCGGCTGCGATTATTGCTTCAAGCAATCTCCGTCTTATGAGTTTCTCAAATAGTTTGCCTGTTGTGTCAAGCATACAAAGTGGGCGGTACGATGATGGTAACTCAGGGTCACCCATGCCCTTACTAATGAGCACTAAGCGACAGATCTTCCAGCGAAAGCTAAAGATTCCTGCTTTCAAGCAAAAATTGAACATTCTCAACAATAACAACAACATATCTTGATCAACTATTATTTTCAGAACCTCATTAGGAATCCCATCCGGCCCCGGAGCCTTGTTGTTCCGTAAAGAATGCGTTGCAACCCGAAGTTCATCTTCAGTAAACAGTGGGAAATCTAGATCACTTTCAAAATTCCTCTCAGGTCTTGTGGGGTGAGTTGGAAAAAGGTTTTGAACAATGGTGTTCATAATATCATTCTCCATGATGCACGATGTTCTGTGACTTCCAAGTTTCTGTGTTACAATTGTGTAACCCAAACCCCATGGATCAGTGTCAATATCTTCCTGAAGCTTTCTCCAACTCTGAACCTTGCTCGTAGTTATGGCTTTCCGAAGTTGCTTCTTTGCTGCTTTATGCTCCGCTGATTTTTCATTAGCTTCTTCCAGATTTCTTGCTCTCTGGGCAAGACAGCGAAGCCTGAGGCAGTACTTCCTTAATTCTGCTATCTCTCTGGTCCACCAGTATACAGGGCTCTTTCGGTGACGTGGTACTGAGGAGGGCATCGAAACATCACAAGCTGACGTAATAATTTTCATGGTTGCAGAAACCAGATCCTCAACCTCAAACTCTCTCCGTGCTTCAGCACTTCGAATCTGTTCTGCACCCTTCCCAATGATATCTTTGAACTTGTCCATGCTAATCCTATTTACATTCCACCGTTGACATTTCTGGGGAGGTACTTCCCGTCCCTGAACATTTGATTCAAAGTCAAAGGCGATGAATTGATGATCGCTAGCACAATAATCTTCCAACACTTTCCATCTCTTAATGAATGGCACAATTACTTCTGATGCCAGGGAGACATCCGGAATTGTTCCTTCACATCCTGGACGTCGGAAAGTTGAAACTGTACCAATATTTAATATTAGAAGGCCTATCCTGGATGCCATCTCTAGAATGTACTTACCCCGGGAATCTGTACTTGGCATACCCCATTCCACTGATTTGGCGTTAAAGTCTCCAGCCACTATGACACTATCTGTGGCGTTTAGAATTGCATCTTCCAAAGAATTTACTTTGCGGCGGAAGTGCTCAATTGCCTCATTAGGAGTTAGGTAAACACTAAAATAGGTGACCCTTCTGGTCTTCACCCAAACATAACCATCAGAACTTCCATGATCCTTTATAATAACTTTTTTAGAATCCAACACCCAGATTGCAGAAGTGCCAAGTGTGTCACTGAACCAAAGAGATGACTCTTTATCTTTATACTGTTCGCTGATTAGCAAGAGATCGCTTTGCTTCTCTGTGACTAGCTGATATAGCAGATCATTGGCTGTCTTACTTCTATGTAGATTTGCTTGAAGTATACGAATCATTTGAACCTCAGTGCCTTTTCTTTGTCCAAAGCTTTTCTGAAGACCTTACACTGGCCAGATCCCATAGCATGTGCTAAATCTTTGATAAAACCTGGTTCTTCACAAAGACACATTTCTTTGAGGCCGTACATCCTCTAGCTTTGTGACCTGTCCCGCCGCAATTGTAGCAAAGTTTACTTCTATCTGTGCCTTTGCAGTTGCTAGCAACATGCCCATAGTCCAGACATCTATAACAACGAGATACCATGATCCTCCGTCTAATCCTGCAATTGACCCATCCTATGGTGTTATGATCTTGCCTCAAGAGCACATCTGCATCACTAGTTGTTAATGTGACAACAGCCATCTTCACTTCCCTCGTATTCGTCCTCGTCACCAGCACCTTGGTATCTGGAGAGAGTTCTGGGATAGTTCTCTGGATAGCTTCCATGATCTCTTCGGAATTAGTTAGAGCATCAAGGTCTCTGATTTCAACAGTTGCCTTCGCTTCAAGCCTACGAACTGTAGAATTGGACCCCAGAACATTTCGCAGAGACGTAATTAATAATAATAATAATAATAATGTTATTGGTTTTACGTCCCTTTTAACTACTGGGGCTATTAGAGACGCCGAGGTGCATGTAGTTTGCCCCGAAAGAGATCTTAATCGTGAAAGTAAATCTACTGACACGGCTCACTCGCATTTGCGCACCCACAAATGCCAGCTGACTGTGCCAGGATTCAATCCTGTAACCTTGGGAACAACTGGCGAGAACGTTACCGCTGAGCCACGCAGCCAGTCTCCACGTAATTAAAACACTTTCAAGAAATCGCAGAGCTCCTCCAGATGGGGCGACACCTTGCACTCAGTCCTTGAAGGCTCTCTGAGGTCTACGAACACGACCCACGTACAAGCAGAAAAGTGTTTCGTCTGAGCAACAGTTTCTTCCGTGCCATCCTGCTCAATATACCCATGCTATGCAGACCCCTGCAAAGCATTCTGTATGAAATTGCTTGGTAATAGCAACCGTTGACATCGGAAGGTTCCAGCAGAAAAAATTATCTAAGTCCTATTTTCATTCATAAGATTTATTTTAAGTTAAACCGTAAAAACACTCTTATACATTAACTAAGAAACAATGCTTTATTGTATTGACGAGTAGCCTACATAATACTGGAGAGTATATAAATGACGTACGAAAGAGATTGATTGTTACACACTGTTATTCACAACAATTACCATGTAATCTTTATGAAAGTACACTCTCTGGTATGGAAAAACGACCTGTGCCCATACTGCTTGGAAATGAATGCACACTAAACATACTTTGAAATTAAACAAATATCTAAAACTTTACTTTTAATGTTACAATTCAACTTGATGGTGAAGATTAACCATCATCATCATTCGCTGTAGGACATTGTATTAACAGAATTGCTTTTCAGTCGGTTAACACGAGCAAGGATGATGTAAGTATAAGAGATTCGTCACTTTTGGTTATAGAATTTCCGAGAGAGAACACCGCCTGAGGCTATGGATTGTACTGCCAAGTCTGGCAACATAAAAAGTAAAAAGCCATATGAATGTAGCCTTTATTACACGTAAATGAACAGTATGTTCTGCGACGAGTTATTGATTATTGATGAAAATAACTCAAACATAACTGCGCCTTTCGCTAGGTGTTGAAATATACGTCCAGATAGGAAAAGAATACATTTTGATATATATCAATGTTGGCAATGGATTTGTCACGAAAGACACAGTTATGCCGTTCTAGAGCTTAATTCACCTATAGGCTAATTAAAAAATGCTCTCATACTCTACAGAATAGTTGGGATATTCGATGAATATAAAGAAAATCGTCCAAATGCACACACTACATTGCCATAACCTCACTTTTTGCCTAGCATGCCCGCAACCACCCACCCCTCCCCGTAGCCCCAAACCACAAATTTTATTGCAATGCAAAGGAGAATGGGTAAGAAAACAAACAAGAGATGAAATGCGCACATTTATTCTCTATATATTTTTATTCGAGAGTAGTCCATATTGCCCACTAGTTTTTCACATGGTCAACACCAGGAAGATGAAAATTGCCGTATTGTTCTTACTATCTTTATAATTCTTACATCCCGGTGCTTGGAAATTTTTCCTCCCTTGCAGTGGCATGATTGACTCTCAATTCAATTAAAATAAACAATCTAAATACTGAACAAATCAAACCAACCAACAACACCACGAGGAATATCAATCAAAACAGACTATTCCCGCTTCCGCCAGTCGGTTTGATGTGAACGTTCATGAGTGCCAACTACGGAACCTTAGTGCTAAAATTAATTCTTCATTGGTTGGCACAACAACCAGTACAGGGCCTTACCCCGACCCACGCGCTCCCTATGAACTGTCATCCCCCTGAACACGAGCGTGCCCAATGAGATTGGTCGACGAGTAATCATTATTTTATCACCTTCCTGAAAGAAATCTTACTGAATTATTGATGCACTTATTAACACACTTCTCGAGCAACTTAAAGACTTCGATCATTATTCTATGTGACGTAAATTTCTATCACTCGTATTTTGTACGATTTTTCACAAAGAACTAACTTTCAGAAGATATTATTTGACCTTCTCTAGCAGATGGCACCATTAGCTGATTTTTTATGGGATTTCATCGTTCCTCCACTGGACCCTTCATTTTGCATCAATGCATAATTCTAAGTGAAGCTAATTTTATAAAAAGGCCCTAAACTAAGCCACAGGTCAAGGTTACAATATAATGTTATGGCTGTGAGTTTGTTTCGTCGCTCGCCGCATGAGTCACAACTGCCCCCGGGCTGGGCTGTGCTCTGCCTCAGTGTATTACGTGCGCCTTACGCAACAGGACTACTAGGACAAAGGGATGGTCCAGAATATTCGTGACCCAGCCAGTGATGGAAACCTCGAGAAGCCGTGAACCCTGGATGGGTCTAGAAGTATTTATTGAGTCAACGGCCTGCTATATAAGAGCGACCTGGCAAGCGGGGTCGAGTGTGTTTTTCGAGCTAGTGCGAGCGTTTACCTTGAGCGACAGTTGTTGGCGACGTGACTTGCGAAACCCCTAGTGAAGCTGATTCTCTTGACAGCGAGGGAGTGAGAAGCCTACAGAGGAACTGTGTCTTGAACGAGTGTGTTTTCAAGTGCGACAGAGGTGATTGTGGTGTATTGTGAAACAGTGTGTAGTACGGTGACAGGCTGAGTGCAGATATTTCCAGCCAGCGCACGGGGCCACCTCATTACGAGGGATTAACTTCTGCGGCTTATTGACAAGTGAAAGGGAAGTGTTCTCTCCGTGAGGAAACTGGAGTAAGTTTCTAATTGCTTGTATTTGCTGTTGAGTGGTGTATCTTTCTGGCCGCAATAAAGCTAATACGTTTCTTTAAAAGAACAATCTGTGTTGTGCTTCAACCCACCGTAATCCAGTTAACAAAAGTGCCACTAGGGGGTGGCACGAAACAATAATATGTGCTCTGCACCTAATGATTGATGTTTAAGTTACAATCCAATATGTACTCAGTACCTAATGATTGCTCTTAAAGTTACAATATAATATGTACTCAGTAGCTAATGATTGCTGTTTAAGTTACAATACAACATGTGCTCAGTACCTAATTATTGCTCTTGAAATTACAATACATTATGCACTCAGCACCTAATGATTGCTCTTAAAGTTATAATACAATATGTACTCAGTACCAAATGATTGCTCTTTAAGGTGAACTGAAATACACCTCCTGACAATAGAAGTTAAGCACCCAGAAGGAGTGGTCCAATTTTATCCTATTTTAGTATGCATGCATACCATTGATGTGTGCGTAAATGATTAGGTTTACAAGGATCTGTAATGTGTAGAACGCCCACCAGAGTGCAATCGAGATGGTACCATCCTGTTGATTAGTTGTTAGCAGTCAACTGCTGTGAATCAGACAGTTCAGCAAGACGTGCAGAGAGGACTACGTGCAGTACGAAGCAGGGACCCGGAACTAGAGCCGGGCAAAATCTCTTGAGTTCCGATCGGTCTCGTTGGACAAGAATGGAGAACGGATATGCTGGTTCCGGAACTAGTATTACCGGTAATGTGGGCTCGATAACGATAATTCTCGCCATTCTCGCTCGTTCTCGCTTGGGCAATATGGCGCTGCCTGAAGGAACTGGGGCTTGTTCTGTAAGGATTCATTGGAAATTGTTCATTCCATTGACTGGAGACTGCGAATTGGAAGAATCCACTCAAATTCAACGGTATCATATTATTAGGCTATATTGAGCATATCATCCTAGTAACATATCGAAGGAGATTTTGATCGTCAGTCGGTATTATTTGGTCATTTAATTTCAGCAAAAGAAAATTCTATTTGATGTGTACATATTAAGATTCAATCGTGTAATGCCACATTCAAGCACTATGTAACTTTCTCGTAATTGAACCTGAAAATTCATGCACTAGCTATATTACTAGTGCCCCTGTGAAGCAACTGTGTTCTGTCGTATCATTCTTGTAGTAAGATACTGGTAAAGCAGTCGACACAAACAATAAACCATAACGAAAACAAAATTTAAATCACTTCTCCTTCGGGCCAAAGCCTAGCACGCTAACCTATTAGCCACAGAGCCGGACTTAATTCAGCCACGGAGACTCTTATACTTAGGGACGAAATGTTACAAACTACAGAGTGAGTACTTTTGCGTTGGATACTTGACTCACTTTACCTAAAATGCTCCTACCAGTTCGAATAATATTCTCTAGTCGTTGGGCATACAAAATAATCATTTTCACATTCAAGAATAAGGTTGTATTTTTCTTTAGTTATGATAGTTTTGAAATATGCTTGAGCCACCGCCATTTCAATCGCAGCCCTAGGCACGTTCTCACATGTTTCACGCCGTTGTATTATGGGTAATGATAAACATTACCTTGTGAACAGAAGAAAATAGAAATTATCGGACGAAACTGTGGAGTATCGGACAAAGTGACATTCCCGCGGTAATGAGGAGTTCTCAGTGAGCTAACGTCGTACTCTCGTCACTCAAACTGTCATATCATAGGCATTTATAGACTAATCAGTGAGGTATTTGAACTGGCATGAATAATATAGTCGCCTACGTAGTGTGGTGGTCAGCGTGCTAAGCTGCCACCCCAGAGGTCCGAGGTTTGATTCCCGGCTCTGCACGAAATTTGAAAAGTGGTAAGGCGACTGGAACAGGGTCTACTCAGCCTCGGATGGTCCAAATGAGTAGAGGGGGTTCGATTCCCACCTCAGCCATCCTCGACGTGGTTTTTCGTGGCTTCCTGTGGTTTTCCACTTCGTCTTTGGGCAAATGCCGGGATGGTACTGCACCCTTATTTCTGGAATGAACCACCAAAAATCCGCCACTGGAAAGAATAGATTGTAGCATCTTGAAGTCCCGGCTAAAAAAAAACCACACAGTGCAACTTGGCGAACACACTCAGAATAGGGAACAGAGATTTTTCAAACTGAATATGCTATAGAAGCAAACTACCGAACAATAGGGTATTCAAACTACTCAGGAAAACGAGAATCCATGAAAATCTCGGGCGTAAGGATTCGGATCAGGTCACTTGGAAACTCTCCACCCTAGAGCACATTCCACTACCATTTAACTACAAAGACAATGCCAAATTTCTATACAAATATCAGGGAATCGTAAAAACGTGCCTGTCATGTTTATTGACATAAAATACACGCCTCCTATCACTTTCATTTAATATATGAACAACTGTCGTTTAAACTGAGTCAAGAATGACCAAATGTCACTACTTCTAATACGATACACTCATACGTTTCTTCTAGAAACCATTAAAAATATTTACAGTGGCTTTCATAAGCTCAAATAAAAATTACGAATGAAATCGTGGCAAACACCTGCTGTTACCGAGGTAACGGGAGTTTAACAACAAACATTTAATGTTATAAAGCTTTAAAAAATATTCCCCCCAAAATAAAATGAATTTACCCCCTGACGTAGATCTCCGTCATTACAAAACCTATTTATTACTCTATACAATTTTTCTCCCGTCTCCTATTACTTAAATTCCTCTCATAGATGCAATAAGATCTCTACTCAAAATAAAAATTAAAGATAAAGGTTACAATACGCATAAACATAACGATAATACTTTCTCTAAATCCTAAACATAATTTATATACAACACAAATATCGGTAATGTAGTTCGTCAACTACTCAATTTAAGATAAAATATTTACAATGGGCAAACTGCCTTCTTCACACACAAAATACGACATAAATTGTATTTCTATTTCTCCACTTAAATTCCTACAGACTTTAGAAAATATCTTCACCATACTATGCTTTATTCGGGAAACTATTGCAATTCGGTATTCTATAATCCGTACAACTAAGTAAAGACATAGTTCATTTACCTCCTATAACTGGTCTATCAACAAAATAAAAAAACTTAATAAAAATATAAGCTTCCAACCCGTTGAATAATTATCGTAAATTCAATCTCTGATTAGAACCATTTAAATAGACCTCAGCCTACTAATTTTAACCATATAAGTCCATTTCAATAACCTCCAATATTAACAAAATCCAACAATACTGCTTCTTCTTAACACATCCTACTTCCAACATCAAAATCATGCGCAAATCTGTCACTACAGACATTCTTTCAACAATTGACCCATGGGCTCACAATGCTCATTGTCATACTTCCAACAAGTTCTTCCGTCAACACGGGAATAATAAAAATCTCTCTCCTAGAGATACTTCGCAGTTACTTTTCAAATAACATAGTATCCTCAACTAACTTCGCGTTAACAAATTCTTATAGCAGTTTCAACATCATTAATAAAAATATCTAATAAAAAATTCTGGTTCTATCGATGAATTATTTTAACAGGTATTATATTAAAATACTAGTCTTCTATTAACAATTATATTACTTTTATATAAATCACATTCCAATAAAGCGTCCCATTAGCTGTGATATTTCACTTAAATCTTTCTTCAATATCTTATTGTTTCAATAATACGTTGCAATTCGTATTTACTAACTTCACATTACATTCTCATATAAATCCTTTCTTTAATACATTTCTGATGAAATTCCATACTCTTATGTTTGCGAATTATGCCACCAAATATTTATAACCAGATCTGTCGAATAAGTTGTCAGATCGTGACTTTAAATAGATCTCCAAATAAGATCTTAAAGAATCGCATTCTCTTAAATATACCTCGGTATAACATTCTTGGAACAAATTTCCATTACTTCCATCGTTAACGAAGAAACGATATAATACACTTCAAAAAACAATAAAAGGTGATCGAAACACATTTAAACATCACCAATAAAATATTCTGAGCTAAACGGTAAAATCTCAATCATTCATATTCGAAAGTCGCAAAATTCAAAATTCCAAATAACAATCCTAAATTGTCAAAAATCGACGAAAATCGACAATAAACATCTACATGACGTAGCAATGAAAATATAAAATCGAAAAACTATCAAGATATTACGAAAATGTAGAAAAATAGCATTAATTTAGAAAGTTGTCGGATATTCTCAAAAGTATCTACAATTCTACAAAATGGGATACACCCTTGCTCGTTAGACTACCTTGTGATGCGTTTGACCAGAAGTGGGCTTCCCTCGCTGTTTCTGAGAGCTCGAAGCTTCATGATGTCGTGTGGGCCTCTCCTCGATCTCCTTCGGATGTTTCCAGGCTGTCAGGGGCGGGATCTGAACTCCAAAATCTTCGTGTGGTCGTCCTTTCTGCTGGGCTATCATCTTGTACGAGATGGGAAAACACTTTATCTCTTGATTGCGCTGGGATCCACCCGAGCAGCAGTCGTTCGCGAAATTCTTCTGTCTTCTTCGCCAAAGTTCCGATGTATTAGTATTCGTCATTGTATTTGGTGAAATGACTTTTGTACTCGTAGAATAACTTTAAGCAGGAGAGACGAGATATTTGTCTCCCCCACGATATTGCTATTATGTCATTTCGAATACTCTCGTTGCCATCATAGTTATGTTCCCATTAACATTTTTAGTTCGTCATTAAAATCTCTGTAGATTCAGTTGTATTCACCTCCCTCAACTTCAGAATATTCGACATGATAGAAAAACGTACTGTAGAATAATTTCTTAATATGTTTCAAATGTAGTTGTATGTCGACTTAATATTCTTGCACAAAACTAAATGCCGTTGTTCTCGTTGCTATTTGCTTAAGTAGTACCCTTCTTCGAAGGTATAATAATATTTAACAGATTTGTTCACTTGTAGAGTATTTGGTAAAGTCGTCCACTCCTGACGAAGTCTTGATTATTAAGAGCCTCGATTCCACTCTCTTATTTCCCTCACCAACAATAAAGTTAGCGTCACCTTACAGAACATGGATCTGATTTCTTCATTACTAGCGATGATGATATAATACTTAATTAAGCATTTAATTAGCCGCAATGTTAATAAATAACTCTTATTTATTATTTAACACCTTCTATGATGTTATGAAGTGTTAATATCTCGCTGGTAATTAAATATGCTAATTGCTTTTATCTAAGTAAGGCCGCTTCTCATTGGCTGGTAGCGCCACGCTTATGCCTCGTGTGCTCCTTCCTCTCGGCAGCGGTCGCATGCCCTCGTGCAGTTAAGCAAAGAATCGCCCTCCTTGCGATTTTATGCTGCACGTGCATGTCGGGAATAACCAACTAGGCTCCGCCGGTTAACTAGTTAATTCACTGGGCCGTCATAAGCTGTTTGTTTCGGTTTTATTTAGCATTGACGAGATTTGGAAAACTTTGAGAACATGTATATTTCCAGGCTCATAAATACGCGTACAGTACCTACCGTCAGGCCACGGCCGCCTCCTTCCGTCATCCTTGTCAAACCCTCCCATTCTTCCTATCACGTCCCATCCCTTCCCGCCCCATCCCTTATGAGGCCACCTGTTCGCTTTGCAGGTGAGGCCGCCTGGGCGAAGCACTAGTCCCGCCTCCCCAGTTGTATCCCCCGACCCGATGTCAAGCTCCAGGACACTGCCTGTAGAGGCGGTAAAGGTGGGATCACTCCCTGAGTCCGTGGGAAAAGCCTACCTGAAGGGTAATCTGCCTACGAGAATGAACGATAACGATGATTAATATACCGCATGCCACAAACTAGGATTGCTTTCAAGCACAAAATAGATTAAATTAGCTGAAACGTTTTCACCATCGTAGCCAATTTTTGGATAATAGTTGCCTCAAATAACAACGAGTTACAAGGTGGATAATAAGGTTGAAGTATTCTTTAAAAGCAAATTCCTAGTCAGTAGGGCTAATAGTGAGTGCATGTGAGACTTTATTTTGGCACATCTCCGCGACGCCGATATTTGATGTTTTTTTTACTATAGGGGCTTGTCGTTATAAAAAAGTTTACGAAAGGAATACAAAAAGTACTAAATGAAGACATGAACTACTCTCAACTGCGACTGGCAAGTATCATTATACAGGGTGTAATTGATATAATGGAAGTCCGTTACACTGGTGATAGAAGAGACTATTGGAAGCTCCCTAGGTAAAAAATTTGTCATCTATCTTCAAATTGAAAAATTATCACTAAAAAGTCAATGGTTTTAGATTTTTCCGAAATTCTTCAAACAGAAGGTGAGGCAGCAGGCTGGGGAAAACGAGGCGGAGCGAGGTGGGACGATGCGCGGAGGAGAAGTTGATACGTAATCGGAGCGTTGACCTTACTAGTTGAGGGGAGGTATCACCTGTTACGAGGAAAGCGAGCGATACCCGTCTCGTAAGAAAATTTGTATTGCTGTTGTTGTTGTTGTTGTTGTTGTTGTTGCTGTTGTTGTTGTTGTTGTTGTTTTTGTTGTTGTTGTTGTTGTTGTTGTTGTTGTTGTTGTTGTTGAAATTGCACGCAATGTCTTGGGACGTTATGACCGGTAGTATAGTGTAGCCTACTTTGTAAGTGTCATTGCCGTCCGGCACTTTAATGAAATACAGTGTGACAAAATTCCGACATCCCGTATTCTGTTCAGAACTAGAATTTAAGACGGAAGGAATATACTTGATATTTTGTTTGAGAGGCTTGGCAATTTTGGTCATTTAGTCCCATGTGGTTGGGTGTGGGATGAATTTGTCTGATAACCTGTGTTTTTGTGGTTTCTTTAGTAATGTGGGTATTTGTAATTCAGGTGAGGATTGGGAAGGAGGCGGCCGTGGACTTAAGTTAGAAACCATCCCAGCATTTGCCTGGGGTAGAAGTGGGAAACCATGGAAGACTACTTCCAAGATTTAATACTAGTATGGTACCACATGTGCACAGTAATAATAATAATAATACTAGTAATAATAATAATAATAGTAGCCGGCCTTGTGGTGTTGGGGTAGCGCGCCTGCCTCCCACCCGGAAGCCCCGGGATCGATTCCCGGCTCCATCAGGGATTTTAAAAACTAACGTGAGGGCTGGAACGGAGTGCACTCAGCCTCGTGAGGACATTTGAGTAGCTGTCTGACAGTAAGGCAGCGCCCCGATCACGAAACGCAAGATTAACTGCCGAAGGGACCCGATGCGCTGATCACGCGTCACCCCAATATCTGCAGGCCAAATGGCTGGGCAGTGGTCGCTTGGTAGGCCTAGGCCCTTCACGGTCTGTAGTGCTGGGGGTTATTTAATATGTTTAATAATAATAATAATAATAATAACATTAAAGCAAATATAGCGAGTTGGTTGGCCCTATCAAAAGGCAATGGCATTTAGAACGAGTAAAGACCATACCTATCATTGTCTCAAATACGGGCGTGATCCCAAGTACCTTGCTCCAAGACCTTAAAGAACTGGTTCTGGATACTCAAATGGACAAACTAATGCAGAAGGCAGTAGTTCTTTCAACAACCCGAATCGTCTGGAAATTTATGGGTAGCGATTTCGACTTTCCAGCTTAGAAGTGGCGGTTTCAATAGCAATACTTTGGTTCCCTGTAGCCCGTATAGATTTGTTGTGATGTACCAGCAATGTGTTATATGTACTGTATAAAACAATAATAATAACTAAATGATAGTGAGGCGGTGAGCTCAGGTATTAGAGTGCTATCCTTCTCGAGGGTTCAATCTAGTCTGAGTCATGAAATACATGAAGGTGAACAAATACGACAGCCTTATGCCGATGGATGTAATGGCACGTACATAAAATTCTTTGAACACAACATTCTGGAATCTCGACATCCCCGCCAAAAATAAAAATAGTGTGTCCAACAACCACATATTATTATTATTATTATTATTATTATTATTATTATTATTATTATTATTATTATACACATTATAAGAGATTATATCTTTACTGAATGTTATTTATTTTTAAGTAGGGTTCCAATTGTTTAGGACGTTCAGTAAATAATTATTTTTGGTAACAATGATGATGGAGGAGACTTGAAAGCTTGTTGTGATGGTTGTTGTTAATTAATTTTAGGGGCTTGGGACATTTGTTTATCAGCCCCGTGTAGTTGGGCGAGTGTTGGATTTGTCTGATAAACTCTGTTTCTGACTGTTGTAGTATGCGTAGCTGTAGTTATTAGGGTCGTGAATGAGGTTGGTGCTCCGGGACTCCAAGTACCATACTATTCCGGCATGTGCTTCGAAAGCGCGTGGAAGAATCCAGGGAAATCCAAACTCAGGTTAGCCACTGTCGGTGCTGAGTTTGGACCTCCAATCACCGGACTTGCTGCGATCGTGGTGCACGATTTAATGCGCATGCCTACACCGCGGAGGTAGAAAAGATAGCAGCCGTGGTCTTATGAAGGGACATTCCAACTTTGGGCTCGTGGGATGCCAAAGGAAATCATCTTGTGGCTGCAGATGGTGGGAAGTAAGGAAGCATTTGGTTTAACATGACCGTAAATTTCGTGATCATGAGCTACTGGACCTCCTTTTTATGTGGAATCCGAACCACAGGACATGGCATTTCACTTCGAAAATCTCACATGCATTGACCGGGAATCAAACCTGGTCCGCCGTGGTGAGTGGCCAACAGCTTGACCGCTGCGCCATCACGCTCCGAATTGCATATCGGCCGGTGATGGTATACTGCCTCAATACTAGCACCCCATGTACAGTAGATGATGATGATAATGATAATAATAGTCTAATAATAATAATAATAATAATAATAAGAGTCAGCATGTGTAACTCTGGTCGTAGAGTGCTAAAAATAAAAGTCTGGCAACT
Organism: Meconema thalassinum; assembly: GCA_946902985.2. Lineage (NCBI taxonomy): Eukaryota > Metazoa > Arthropoda > Insecta > Orthoptera > Tettigoniidae > Meconema > Meconema thalassinum. The sequence goes on along the minus strand of OX336389.2, from coordinate 1,239,220,701 downwards.
CGACATTAAAAAAAAAAAAAAAAAAAACATAAAGGAACTTAGGTTGGTTCCATAGTTTAGGGGTTGTGACAACTTGGTCAGGTAGCCCCGTATTAAAGGAGTTAGAGCTCGCGTCAGCCCGGAAGGCGGCCGGCTCTCTGGGATTTGCGCAGAGAGAGAAAGAGATACATGTCCACTGTTGCAACAGGTCCACCATGTCCGAGCCCCACACCGCAGGCTGCTGCCATGAGTTCCTGCGGTATGGCAACACCGTCGCTTAGCTCATCGAGCCTGTCTCTTTCACGCTGCTTTACACTTGGCTTTCCTAACAACACACTTGCTCAGATTCTCACGAGAGACTGACTGTGATTGGTGGGATGGAAGTGAGGCATGACGTAATGGTAGCGTTGTGTTCTGCGCACCGCCTTCCCGGATGGCTCGAGCTCTAGTGTATCTAAAATGTTATTATTACTATTATTAGTACAGTAGTAGTAGCCTAGTATAATAATAATAGTATTATTCTTAATTTTGTTACAGTTGTTGCACTGTCTTCACACAAAGACCAACAGTTTCTTAAATTAATTTACCAAATCTTTAGGATTTCCATTTTCTATGCATAGGCCATGAGGATGACAAAATCCTAAAGAGATCCACCATCACTAGTCATGTAGCCACTCCCCATGAAGGTGTGAAACAGCTGTTCATAGGCTCGGTTTGTGTATTTCAATGTCATTGGCGGACAAGACGAGGAGATCACTCAACTTCAGACTCTTGTCAACATTCCGTAGAGTTGGAGGGGAGGGTGACGGGGAGAAGTCAGCTGTGCTGCTGAGGGGAACGAACTGTAAGCCCGTTTCCAAGAAATTGACCGACGATTTTTGTGATTTAATTCCACCTACACTAATTAAGATCCGACTGAATTTCATGAAGATATTTGCTTAGAATACCATCTTCTATCACCAGAGTAACGGACTTCCATCATATGAAATACACCGTGTATAGGTCGTTGATCATTTCAAAATAGGTGCTTCACACTGTGAGTACAAAGCAGAATTTGATTTCCTATAGAACAACAACTGCAACAACAACCCTATTAATATTAATAAAATTATTAATAATAATAATGATAATAATAATTTTATGGGGCAGGCTTAGATTCATCTCGTTGGTGAGCAAACACCATTTTGCTGCAAATCCCCGGATGAGAACCACCACTGCATACACAGCAGAAAGGAAGAAAAATCAGATAATGAAGAGATTATGTGAAGAGAAGAAAGCTAATTGAAATTCATCTATCACGCTCCTTAGTTGAATAATAATAATAATTATAATAATAAGGGTGAAAGAAAACGATTTGAAGAGTGACATTGGTTGTAAACAACTTGCAGAAAAATGATGCAGAGTATTTTGCCTTAAGTATCTGAATTCCTAAATTAATTTTCATTTTCATTTCATCGTTTAGCCTATTTATAATTGAAGGGGTTGGGTACAACAGCCACAGTGACAACACAAGCTATGTATATGATATTAACAAGACATTTAACTGATGGTGCACACGTGAGAAAATAAATAATAATAATAATACACCCTTAATTTGTAAAAACGCTTCCCTCATATAATCGACCAAGAACGTAATCTGTTTATATTGGTCTGGAGTAGACTGATGATTACGATTTCAAAATGAATTCCACTTTATTTTGTTTAAACTGTATAATAATAACTCTAAGTGAAATTTCGTCCAACAGGCGCTCATTCGATCAGTGACTGATTTCTCTAGTAACTTCAGACTTCCATCTGCTAATTTCTCTCTTACCATGTCTTTAGTGAGAGAAGTCGTGGCAAATATGCAAGTAGTTCCGTGAAGAAATAAATAGCCTATTTTCATATATCCTACTTATATTAATTATCAACATACAAATTTTCAGTCAGATTGCTGAAATAGATTCGTAGATATTGAGAACCGTCTAAATATTTCGGATGGTCACCATGTTGGATTTGTATATAGAGTCCCTAGAGTTATGTACTACGTATTACATGAAGACTATTGTGTAGGTGTTTTATTCTAACTTCAATCGAATGATTGGGACACAAGAAATAATAAGTAGTTCTGTGAAGAACAAAATAGCCTATTTTCATATATCCTACTTATGTTAATTGCCTTATCAACACACAAACTTTCAGTTTGATTGCTGTAAAAGATTCGTAGGTATTGAGAACCGTCTAAATATTTCGGATGGTCACAATGTTGGATTTTTATGTATACAGTAGGCCTTAGAGTTATGTACTATTACAGTACATGCAGATTATTGTGTAGGTGTTTTATTCAAACTTCAAGCACATTATTAGGACACAAGAAATAAAAACGAGATTTACAAATTTCGCTTATCTTGTGGTTATGAATATAATTTAAATGAATTAGATGCCAGTGGATTAAAATTGATATAAGCATATACCGTACCAAGTTTCACTGCGCTCGGATGGTTAAATCGCGAGAAACGGCATTTGAATATTTAAATTTTGCGCCGCCGCCATGTTGGATTTATGCCCACCAGGTTATTGAACGTCCCATACGTGAACTTATGTTTATAGCCTCTGTACACATACAAAATTTCAGTTTGATTGCTGTCATAGGCTAATAGGTATTGAGAGCCGTCTAAATATTTCGGATGGTCGCCATGTTGGATTCTAATATATGTAGGCCATAGAGTTATACACTATTGAATGAGGAATGTTGTGTACATTGATTTCCATCGCGTGATTAGGACACAACAAATGAAAACTTAATTTTGAAATTTTGCACAGCCGCCATGTTCAGGTTATGTGAAAAATTGAACTAAATTAGATGCCAGTGCATTACAATGTGTATATACATGTATTGTACAACGTTTCACTGCGTTTGGAAGGTTAAATCACGAGAAAAGTCTATTTAAATGTTTCAAATTCGCTTGGCCGCCATGTTCGCTTTGTAGTTAACAGGTTTTCGAATGTCACATAGGTGAACGTTTAGTAGTGATCTTTATCATCGTACAAAATGTCAGGATGATATGGGTAATAGTTTCGGAGATATAGAATGCCGGTGAAATATTTCGCACAGTCGCCAATTTGGATTCGTGAGACGTAATAAAATTTGAAGGGCACGGTTGGAGTCGGCCAAAATAGTACTATAATCTTACCGAGTTTCATTCAAATCGCTTCAGCCTTTTAGAGGTTATTAAGGGGGTCACACACACGGACGCACACACACATTCATACACACACACGGACATAAGGTGATCTCAAAAGCCCATTTTTTTCTCATAATTAACAAGAAGTTCCGTGACGAACTAAAGAGCCTACTTTTCTTAAAATATAAAATTCATGCCATTGATTAATCTATATGGATCTATCTAGAATAATGACAAAATTAAATTGGTAATATAGAAATTTCTAATTAGTTCGAAATACTGTATACCTGGCATAATGTAGCCTAATAGAGAACTACAGTTGGCAGCCCTGGTGACTGAATATATTCTTGTTTCCATCTCTTAAGGTACAGAATACAAAATGTGGTTGAAGTCCAATGGATAGCATGGACGTTACATGCAGTTAAACATTGGATCTAACAGCGCGCGTAAAATCATGTTGGCAACAATGACATACATGTATTGGTCAGAAATAATCTGCAATAATATGATCTCTTGTTGTGTTAATTTTGAATGAAATCCATTTGTTAGTATAGAAGTTACAGCCTATCAGCAGGCTTAGAATCATGTTGGCAGCACTGACGTATATTAATTACTCCATATTAATCTAGAATGTCAGGTACTATACGTGTGCAAATTTTAGAGCTATTGGCTTGCATATTTTATGATATATTGATATTAGGGAAACAAAAATAGAGACACCATTTTTTAACAGTTGGCAACACTGGTTGCCCTTAAGAATACGCATAGTCGTATCTGTTATGGTGCACATAGCACATACAAATTTTGGTTGAAATCCAAATGATAGTATAGAAGCTACATGTATTTAAAGTTGGACCTCTCAGCAGGCTTAGAATCATGTTGGTAGCACTGACGTATATAAGTTACTCCAAATTAATACAGAATGTCAGGTACTATACGTGTGCATAGTTTAAAGTTGAGGGGTTGCATACTTTCTGATATATTGGTATTTGGAAAAAATAAATTGAGAGCATTTATTAACAGTTGGCAGCCCTGGTGGATCTTAGGAATACGCTCAGTTATATCTGTTTATGAACACATAGCACATACGAAATTTGGTTGAATTCCAATTGATAGTGTAGAAGTTATATGCATTTAAATATTGGACCTATCAGCAGGCTTATAATCATTTTGGCAACACTGCCTTGTATGGCCTCCTGGAAATTAAACTGCAATATTATTATTTATACGTGTGCCAATTTTCAAATAGCTCCCATTCATACCTTCCGAGATATACAACATAGAGCTCACATTTCAATTGCGATTTTTCAGCAGTTGGTAGCACTGACATCATTTTCAAATATGACCGTGAGATATTCAGGTATAGATCTTTACTCCTACCAAATTTTGTTTCGATTGCTGCAGCCGTTTAGGAGTTGATAGGGGGGTACACACACACAGCCAGACAGACAGACAGACAGACAGAAGGACAGACAGACAGACAGACAGACAGACACACATTTGCCCGATCTCATAAGTCTACTTTTTCCTCATTTTTGCAAAATGTTAAAAGTAGGCTAAAAATTTCGATCTTCCGCCACCTTATGGTTATGCAAATAATTTAAATGAATCACATGCCAGTGGATTGAAATTTATATAAGCATATACCGTACCAAGTGTCACTGCACTCGGATGGTTAAATCACGAGAAACCTCCATTTGAATTTTTAAATTTCGTGTCACCGCCATGTTGGATTTGTGCTCACCAGGTTATTCACGTCCCATAGGTGAACTTAATTGCCTCTATACACATACAATCTTTCAGTTTGATTGCTGTCATAGATTAATAGATATTGAGAACCGTCTATATATTTCAAATGGTCACCGTGTTGGATTTTAATATATGTAGGCCATAGAGTTATGTACTATTACATGAGGATTATTGTGTACGTTCATTATTCAAACGTTGATTTCGATCGCATGATTAGAAAACAAGCAATAAGAACTTAATTTTTATAATTCGCACAGCCGACATCTCGAGGTTATGTAAACAATTGAACTAAATTAGATGTTAGTGCATTGCAATTTGTATAGTAAGTTTCTGTACCTAGTTTCACTGCGTTCGGATAATTAAATCGCGAGAAAAGTCTATTTAAATGTTTCAAATTCGCTTGGCCGCCATGTTCGTTTTGTAGTTAACAGGTTTTCGTAAGTCTCATAAATGAACGTCTAGTAGTGACCTTTATCATCGTACAAACTTTCAGGATGATATGAGTAATAGTTTCGGAGATATAGAATTCCGGTGAAATACTTCGCACAGCCGCTATGTTGGATCCGTGAGACGTAATAAAATTTGAAGGGCACGGTCGGAGTCGGCCAAGATAGTACTATTATCTTACTGAGCTTCAGCCTTTTATAAGTTATTAAGGAGGACACACACACGGACGCACACACGCACACACGGACGCACACACACACATGGACAAAAGGTGATCTCATAAGCCTATTTTGTCAAAAATGGAAATGGCTAATAACGAACTCAATACAATAGGGTCTTCGTCGTAAATGGATCAATTCATACTGCTTTTTCAAGCGGCTTCGGTGGCATAGTTGGTAGCATGCTGAGCTTCCATGCCCAAGGTCGCGGGTTCAAACCCGGGCGAAGTCGTCGGAATTTTTAAGAGCGTTAAGAATCTTCATTATACCTTCCTTCGGAGGGGAAGTAAAGCCCGCGATCCCATGTCATAGATTTATGGCATAAAAACAACCTTCCACTAACTACACTTGTGTTAAGCCAAAATTTGCAGGTTAAAATTGATAACTCTCTATTAGTTCCAACGTTTGCCACCAGGTACTGACTCTGATGCTACCTAGTAGCCAAATCTGCAAGCTAAGTGTCGTGGATGGTAGTATTTGGCAGCAAAAGTAGAACTACTTGAAATTATTGTCTGCAGTCCTTACTTGAATTAAAACAGGTAACACACACACATACAGCCATCACAATTAAAACCGGATATCAGACAGATTCTACACACACCCATAGTACACGGGGCTACATGACCGCGTTGTCCCTAAACTAGAGAACCAACCAACAAAATTTGTCAAATGTAAGAATGAGGGATGGTTCACATTCCAGAGTTACAGAGGGCTTTGACTTCACACGTCTGCTTTTTCCTTTTAAATAGAAACTGTCGATAACGCCGAGAAAAAGGAGTTCCGGTATTAACGAGACTGAACGTTCCCACTCAGTACCGGTATTACCGAGACTTAAGATTCTCATTCAGTGGAGAGACCTGCCCTTGAGTGCACTTGGTGGGAGACGATACTGGCCATGCGGCAACTTACGGTACCGATCGGAACTAGAGCAAATTTGCCCGCCTCTACCCGGAACAGAACGTAACGCGGAACGGAACTCTTGTCATTGTGGATCGGAGAAATTCCCTTACCTCCAAGGTAATTTCCTAGTTTTAACGTTACCGCTGGCTGTACCAATGCATAACGTTACCCGTCCTGGAACGGAACGGAACGGAACGGAACAGAGTCTGAACCCATACCCGGTATCTGGAACAGTGGAACGGTGGCTGAGCCAGTACCGGTACAGATGATTGGAGCCCGGCGGAACATTACGTCGGCCGGTACCGAAATGAACAGAGGGATATCCAATACGTTACAGTTCGGAACGTTCCACTTAAGAAAACGGAACAAATCCAACGGAATTTGAACGGAATTTGTATTGTTACAAGACTGCATTATGCGTCTCAAGGTCAAGTAGGAGAATTCGGAGCGGTGCAATACTGCCCTTATTCTTATTGGGACGACAGCGTTAGTGGTCAAATCACATCCAAACACAGCGCTTACATATTCTGCCAACCACACAATCCCCTCTTCTCGCTCACCTCATCAGACACTAGCCATGTGTTTCAGCTACAATAGAGATCCTGTACCCCAAATGTAGATACGTGAATTCCGACCTCTCACTATTATCGGTCGATCAAAATATCTTTGCTGATGATGACTTTCAGCCGGATTAGAGTTGTTGATTCTTTTGGGTCTTTGTGACATCGTGGTCATTAAACCTCGTGTACTTGGGTGTGTGTAGAAGCTGTCTGATAGCCTGTGCCACTGTGATGTGTGTACTTGTAATCGAGGTAGGATTTTGGTAAGAAGCGGCCGTGGTTTTAAGTTAGTCACCATCCCAGCATTTCCTGAAATAGAAAGGAGAAACCACGGAAAACCATTTCCAGGATGATCTCATCATCCACTTTATAAGTGAGAGTGGATTAGTGCTAGTAATCTGAATTTTCCGGTGTACATTGACTGAAAGATTTGTTCCTTTTTGAATTCTGAATTATTTTCTTTACCATAATTTTTGTTTATTAATATTATTTTTAGTTTTATTTAATTTTTGGTTTTATTAATTTTTCGATCCTTTCATATTTAAGTGTTCACCAGTGAATTCATGATTTCATTCTATATTTGTATACTTTAATCTGTGTTAAGAGGGGCAGATTACCTCGTAGATCCGTCCCTTAAAACCTCAGTAACTAACTAACCACTTCCAGGATGGCTGAGGTAGGAATCGAAACCGCCTCTTCTCAGTTTTGCCTTACGAGGCTGAGTGTTACCCCGTTCCAGTCCTAAGACCAGAATTGAATTCCCCGGTAAGCTGGGAATGCTAGCCTCTGCCATTTATACGAGTAAAATCTTGGTGAACGAGCTGCGTTACGTGGACTAGAAATACAGTATTACATTAATATTTAATTATTAGTAATTATGATGAAATGAATGATGATGATGTTCCAAACAACCATTGACCGAGCAATGAACATTGAAACATACGAAGTAAAAAGTGAGCAATACATGAGGTTTGATCCCTGATCTTCACGTACAGTACAACAGTCGAGTGGTCTACACATTCCACCAGATAGACTCTTGCTTAGCCTACTATATTTGGTTACATATTTTACCTACCGGTTAAGATGAAGTGCTTATTTACACTCTCTTGTAATGAGTGAAATTGACGAATTCTAATACAAATATTATAACATAATATACACTACCGTTCACGCCGAGATTGCTGCAATAATTTTATAGATATTGAGAACTGGTATAATATTTCGGGTGTGAATCCATATTGGATTCGTTAAAATGCATGCTATGGGGTTTTGTACCAGTAAATAAGTATCATTATGGTGGTTCATTAAGCCTCCGTGGCTTAGGCGGCAGCACGCCGGCCTCTCACCGCTGGGTCCGTGGTTCAAATCCCGGCCACTCCATGTGAGATCTGTGCTGGACAGAACGGAGGCAGACAGGTTTTTCTCCGGGTACTCCGGTTTTCCGTGTCAAAATTTCATTCCTGCAACACTCTCCACTATCATTTCATTTCATCTGTCATTCATTTAATAATTGCCCCAGAGGAGTGCGTCAGGCCTCGGCAGCCGGCACAGTTCATATCCTCGCCGCTAGATGGGGGAATCATTCATTCCATTCCTGACCCTGTCGGAGACTGGAAGCAGGCTGTGGATTTTTCATTTTCATGGTGGTTCATTATGCGAACTTGCAAATTCGACCACTTGAATAAGACACTAGAAAAAGAAATTTCTTTTTAAAATATCGAACTGCAAAAATCTTAACTTTGTTAAATCAAATGAACAAAATGTAGCTATCAATAAAGTTTCAAGTTTCACTGGGCTTCAATGATCAGTTCGCCAGGGAGGTAATTTTAAATATTTGAAATTCTCGTACCCACCATGCTTTTTTTTTCATGCCAGGTTTTGAAAGGAACTTATACAAGGTTATTCGCCTAAGACGTTACGCCCGAATAATGTCCAGTCTATTGAAGATATCGATGTTTTGTTTACCGATCCGCAAATTATATTAAGGTGCTGCAAAAACGACGAGCTAGCTTTTACCTGGGATTTTTATAATATATTTATTGCAGCCAAATGATCATCTCAATTATATACATAAATGTACACTTTCTGTTTTGCGTATGCACTTATTGATTTCGTCCTTTTGCTCTATGTGGTAGTGTTCACACTTTTTGTTGCACAATGAACACTCACACGATTCATTTGGTTCGTGATATGCTGTGTTTTTGCAGATAAGATGGTGAAACCCATGAACTGCCAGTCTGGTTATCACATGTCGTAGTTCGAAATTCTTCTTTATCCACTCTCGATCTACTATATCATGGCTCCTGTGCCGTAAACCTGGGGTTTTTAGTAACGGAGATATCGATACCAACGTTGTTTCTTTAAATAGTACTCTACTATTTTCTGCCACTAGCGGAATGGTTCAAATTATCACAATTCCAGACAAATAATTTATTCAAACATACGATAATTTCTTCTTGAAATATCAATAATAATCAGCGTAGTGATTTTAGTCTGAGCTCGTACCCCATCACACAGCACAAGGCAATGTGCTTGTTCAGATCGCTGTCACACATGCACATACCGTACCTTAAAAATACAGCGTGAAGAACTGCTGTAACTGCGTGCAACGTAGCCAAGAACAGGTCGCATGAACTCGGTGCTGTGCCGGATGTGTCTCATTACCTCATTGGTACGAGGTAGTGCCGTGAATGCCAGTTATGCGGACTTTCCGAAGGTCGACTCGCGTTCGGGCCAAAATATTTTTCAGTTAATGTATCAAATTGTATGCAATGTACACCTCCACATTGAAATACATCATATTGTGTTGTGTTTACATGAACTTCTTACAAACGCAAACGACCACTTTGTTTCATCCATGGCACAAATAAAGCCAATAGAACCTAAGAGTGGATACAGTAACATCGTCTTTACCCAATGAGGTACACAAAACACAATAGGTACATTACACTACCGTAGATTGCTCATTATGCTACGCACAATAATTCCATGCTGTACGTTTGACGTCCAGTCTTCTCTTCACAGAGTCAGTACGTAAGTTAAGTTTGTCGCTTAACAGTCTTCTTTAGTGATGTACTAAGAAGTTGTTGCTACTGCTAAGTCAGTAGGTCTCGTGGTTCTTACTTCTGATGAGTAGTATCTGCTTTCTATGAATGAGAACTCGTTGGTTAGTTTGTAGAAGTATTTATTAATCTTTGACGATCCAATATATACAAGTTAACACCAGTCAGACAACCTGTTTAGTTGCTGCTGTTGGAAGAGGACCTTTGCTTCTCAGCCCAGGTCTTTTATACAAAATCCCTTCATAACAAAGTGCGTCACAGTGGAGGGGCGTACTAGATAACATGTATGTGGAAATATATATCTTACAGGATATGGACTCATGTCTTTGATAACAGTTCCGTGAATTTGATCACTCATAGCTGTTGCTGTTAATACATCTGGAAATAACAGATTAAGTAATCATATGAGGAAATGTACAGGGCCATTTCCTTAGTCCTTCTAGGAAGTATTTGATAAATAATTATCTACAGATAGTAAACCACATGTGTTGAAGATAACATGTTTGTGAAGGAAGCATTTCCTTGTTTCCTAGAATGAGCATTGTTCCAGTTAACACGTTGATAATAGCATATTGAGAAATACATTGGGCAATGGTGTTCCTTCTATAGGAAGAATGACCATAACCTTTAGTTTAGAATGGAGTATGGGGTTCGACCCTGGACGGGATACATAACTCCTCCACCCTTTGTTGCTCGTTATCGTCCTCGATAACAATTTTCTTAAATCTATTCTTTGCAGATTTAATACCTTGATATATTCTTGTTCTAAATATTAACATAATAACACAGAAAATAAGTATTATAATACTTGTGTTCACAGACACAAAAGTCATCATTTTAGTATTAAAGAGTATACATGCGTAATATTGAGTAATTTTTATACAAGGTGCGTTAGACCATCTTAAGGTAGGTCCTTGCAAGTAATATTTTTCCGGAGGGATTAATATTAGATTATTGCTAGGTACAGGAGAAATTTTATACAATGTATAAGTTTTAGCATCAGTGATTGGCATATATAATATTACAACCATTTCTTCGTTCATCATGAGAACTTGCGTTTTTGACAGTTTAAGGTTCTCAAATTGATGATACTGGTCAGTATGAATTATAGTTTTCGTTGGGTAGATTAGTTGTAAATGTTTTACAACATTTGTTAAATCTTTTTGGGAGAACATCTTGATATTTGTCATTTCATTAAATGACAAGCTAATAGTATCTTGCATCACTTGTATGATTTTATCTAATTTGTTCGTACACAAGAGCACATATTTTTGATGTTCCAGAAGGTTAATCTTGAAGTCTTCTTCTTGTAAAATACCTTTAATTACCTTCATATTATAGTTTACATGGTTCATTTCATTATAGAACTTTTGAGCAATGGAGTTACTGAATGATACTAATTTATTAATATGTTTAATTTCTTTGTCGTTACTTTGTTTTAATGCTTTTAATTGTTCTTGTAGGTTGTCTAGGTCATCTTGGTCTAGATTACCTGATATGAATTTAATTATACTACCTAAACCATTTATAAGACCTCTCTTACTTCTAGGTGTAGCAGGTAGCAACTTATTTAATTCCTTTTTTTTTGTTTCTTTAATTGATTCTCTTAATTCTGATATTAGATAAGGAAAAGTATTATTGCTTCGTGATATGAGACTTGAGATAGTGTCTTGAATAGTATTATAAGATTCTTTTAAACTCGTTAAATTGAAATGAAACATGAACCGGTGATAATCGTTGATTATTAAGGCTGGTCCTAATGAGTCGGCATAGAATCCTTATGTCTGGATGGGCTGTGTGATGATGGTGCCATATCCGGGGAGGAATCTAGAATAAGAAATTTTCTTTTGGTTTAATGTCCCGAAAATTCCTTACATGTGTTTTACCGTTTCTCATTTTACAGTATACCCTGTTTTCTTCAATTTTGGTAATGATACCTTCGTTGTACAGGTTTTTTGATTTCTTGTTTCTGGTGAGGGGATCTAATACGTAGACAGTTTCATTAATTTGGTAATTATGATTGAAAGTGTCGGTGTTAGGTTTAGAATGCCTCTCTTTTACAATTTTCAACTGATTTACTTGTCTTTCAATGTATGTGTCATCTCCGGGGATGGCAACGATTGAAGCTGTTTCATCAGCCATGTTAATCTCTACTCTAGAGAGTGCGTCTGCGACATAGTTGGTTTTGCCTTTGACGTATTTGATATCAAAGTCAAACTCTCCAAGCTTTATCTTCCAACGGTAAAGTCTCGAACTAGGATCCTTTAGCGTGAAGAGCCACTGTAACGGGCGGTGATCACATTCTACTTGAAAGTGTCGTCCCCATAAGTAAGGCTTGAAATGTTTGCAGCTTTCTACAATTCCTAATAACTCTCTCTCTATTGTGGAGTAGTTTTTCTCTGCTGGGTTTAGAGTCCTGGAGTAGTATGCGATGGGGTGTCCCTTCTGTGATAGGACGCTTCCCAGAGCAAAATCTGAACTGTCCGTGGTTAACGTGAATGCTTCTTCGAAGTTTGGATAAACTAGCACAGGAGCATTTATTAAAAGGGTCTTAAGGTTCGTAAAAGCGGACTTGTATTCAGTATTTTCTACATCGACTTTGGATCCTTTCTTTAAGCAGCGAACCATGGGTTGTGCTACTTTTGCGAAATCTTTGATGAATTTTCTGTAAAATACAGCAAGGCCAAGAAATTGTTTGATTTCTTTGGTGGACTTCGGAATAGGATAGTCCTTGACTACTCTGATCTTTTCGGGATTTGGTTTGACTCCGTCTTGTGATACAATGTGACCAAGAAAAGCAACTTCTTTGTGAAGAAACTCTGTCTTGTCTAGTTGTATTTTGAGATTTACTTCTCTCAATTTCTGTAGCACAAGGGTTAAATGTTGTACATGTTCGCTTAGCGACTTGCTGAAGATTATTATGTCGTCAATGTATACAAAGCAGAACTTGTACAGATAAGGACGCAAGACATTGTCCATTACACGTTGAAACGTGGCTGGTGCATTTTTTAGGCCGAAGGGCATTCTTTTAAACATTAGGTGTCTATTGTCTATTGTAAAGGCTGTTTTCTTGATAGACCTGGGGTCCATCTCAATTTGGTGAAATCCCTGAGCCAGATCTAAAGTACTGAAGTACTGACATCGACCGAGATTATCTAGGATCTCTGTTATTCTAGGCAGGGGATATTTATCCTCAATAGTTTTCTTGTTCAACTGTCTGAAATCTATGACTAGTCTCCATTTCTTTTGTCCCGAAGCGTCAAGCTTCTTGGGGACAATCCAGACTGGATTGCAGTATGGAGATTCGCTATGCGTGACTATTCCCTGGTCCAAACGTTTCTCTACTTCGTTGTTTAATATTTGCTTTAGAGGTGGTGGGTACCGATAATTTCTTTGGTGTACTGGGTCTTCATCTGTAGTGCGAATAAAATGCTTTACTGCACTTGAAAATGTCAGATCACATCCTGGATAATAGAAAACATCTGAGAATTCCGAGCATATGTCTTGAATAGCACTGTTTTCTAGATCGTTCAAGTGTTGTGTTCGGAGGTGTTCATGAATGTTTCTTTCAGAAATGGAATTTATTTCCAGTGGTTGGATTGTTACATTCTCTAAAGGTTCAACTAGTATTGGCTCGGTGAATTCTTGTTTCAACTGAGTGTTTGTGGTATATAGAACCTGGTAGTTCTCTGCATGAAGAATAGCATCTGGAAAACATATGCCTTCGTATTCAAATTTGGAAATATACACGTCTTCGTGTTGTATGTTGACAGGTATAGCTAGATGATATGCATTTAATGCAGGTTGAAAGCTTTCTTGCTTATGTGGGGAATGAAAGTGAAACGGTATGTCCGTGTTGTTGAGAGTGACTAGGTTCGAGGCGTAGTCAATCTTTGCACCTAGCTGAGCAAAAGCTGCGCTACCAATTAATGCGTCGAAGTAATTATGCCATTGCATAACTCTGAATGTTATAGGTGAATCTATGTTGTATTCCGAAAAGATAGGGAATTGAATATTATCTTCTCCTATCGTTTGTGAGTGGATTGATTGAATACAAAATGGCTCTTTAAACATATACTCTGCGAACAATGAGTGTGCGAATTCAGGGTTCATAATTGAATTGCAAGCACCGCTATCAATTAAGATCTTTAGTCCAAACAGTGTGATGAATGGTAGTTTGGGAGCATTACCCAAGTTATTTAACTCTTCGATTTTGATGGCTGGGCCAAGCGAAAAATCCTGAGACTGTTCCTCTGTATCGCACTCGTATTCATAGTACTGAGTGTCGTACTCTTGCGGGTAGTATTGTATGTTGTACTCATCTACATACTCTAGTGATTGCTGTATGGGACCTAAAGCTTCCTGTTCGATGTCTTCTGAAGGTTCTAATTGAGCATTCAGATTACCTCTAATGGTTGAAACACCGGACATCGGTTGTGGAAATCTTTGCTGGTTAGTGGGTGTGAAACTTCGGCCAATATTATTGGGAGTTGGGTAAGGACGATTCATGGAGTTTGGTGGCTTGAATGGCTGAGTGTTCGGAGCTTGAGCATGTCCGAAAATTGGTTGTGGTTTATCTTTAAAGAAGGGTCTGTGGGTTTGATTTTGCATGAAAGGTTGGTTAAATGGGTTCCTTGGTGGAGCGGGGTTAGAATTCGAGAATGGATTGTGTGCTGGGTGGGCTAGTGGTCGAGCTGTTGGAAACTTGCTAGGAGGTAGTTTTCCTCTTAGTTGGTCCATGTAATCTTCATGGGCGCGATCGTTATCATAAGACCTGCATAACCTGAGGCAATGATTCAGGTCTGTAATCTGTGCATATCTTAAGTATGAACGGTAGGGTTCCAAAACTCCAGCTTTAAACGTGTTTAGGCTTAACTCTTCAAGTTCTCTTAATTTCAATTCCAAAATTTGATTTTGGTAATTGAGTTTGCATAAGCTTTTGCATTGCAAAGTCAATCCTTCTAATTTATCATGATAGTCATTGTATGATTCATTTCTTTTCTGGTAGCAATTAGAGATCTCCTGGATGAGAAGTCTCTCGTCTTTGACGTTACCGTATTTTCTTATGAGTTTATCTTTAAATTTTTCATAAGTACTGTTGGCATCTAAGTCAAGAATGCTACATGCTTCACCTTTTAGTTTTGACTTTATGACATTAAATAGAAAGTCATTTATTAATACTGAGTTTGTAGCTGACGCTATTCTCTTATGAGTGTTTAGAAACGATTCTGTTCTTGCTAAGAAATAGTCAAGACTGCAAGAATTAGTGCCGTTAAATTCAGGCAAAAGCTGTATCTGAGCATATTCGAATTTTGAAAGTAACTCGGTTTCAGGCATTTTGGTTGAATTTATAAAGACGGTTTTCAAAATTGTTTATAATAAATATTTAAATCGTTAGATTAAATTTTGTAACAGTTGTTACTTTTAAAAGTTAATTACTTACTTATAAAAGTTAATATTAATCAAAATATATGTGAAAGAGCCCCGGTTAGGTTTTCACAATAAAGTAAATAACTTATTATTATTAATGATCAAAATATATGTGAAAGAGCCCCAGTTAGGTTTTCACAATAAAAGAAATAACTTATTATTATTAATAATCAAAATATATGTGAAAGAGCCCCGGTTAGGTTTTCACAATAAAAGAAATAACTTATTATTATTATTATTATTATTAATCAAAATATATGTGAAAGAGCCCCGGTTAGGTTTTCACAATAAAGGAAATAAGTTATTATTATTATTAATCTAAAATTAATGATATGTGGATATCTCGTTTAGATTCTCCACTATATGAACTAGTAAAATGATAAAATTAATTATATGTCTTCTGAAATGAGGATGATGATTGATGATGATAATAAATATTTAATTATTTCATTAATTCCTTTAATAGTGACAAGCGAAAGACCAGTATGGGCTGCACTAACTCACTTTTGTTAGGAAATTATATTACTTTATTATTATTTTTTGTTTTAATTGTTTAGTTACAATATTAATTCAAAAGTAAATAAAGAGTGTAAGGTCTGCTAATTAGAACCCACTAAATTATTTCCTCTTGAAAGTACAAATATTTATTATTATGTATTTATTATTTTTTTTAAGTTTATTAATTTTAATTCAAATCGAAATGACAAGGAAAACTCTACTAGTTAAAGTTAACTGTAATTTGTTTTCGTTTGAAAGGGAAAGAATGTATTATTTAGGTTTTATTATTATTATTGTTGCTCTCCCAACTTGTCACTTGAAATATTGAACCATGCTTTACTAATAATACTCTAGTTCACAAATAAGGTATTATTTGGAGTTTGACTTACAGACAAGAAAAGATGATCAGTGCTGGCTGCATCCTCTTGGAACTGCGGAGTCGGTTGGTTCTCTTGTGTCGTCGTGTGGTCGGAAAGCGCTTCTAGAGCGTTGTCGGCACGTACGGCGATGGCGGTCGGTTGTTGCGAAAGGCGTTTACTTGGAGCGTGAGCTTCTTGGAACGTTTGTCGGCGAACTTCCTTCCTTTCGTTAAGTTAGCAAAGTTGGTTGTGGACGAAAGGCGTCTCTCTTGGTACGTTGTCAGTTCCACTTCTAACTTGCTTCCTTCAAGCTGGCGAAGTCGTTTGTGGACGAAATGCCTCCGTGTGAGGTTGTCAGTACCATTCCTGGCTTGCTGGCTGATTCATAGAAACGATGACTGCATCTAGTACTGAAGATAGGTACCTTGGTGTCGCTAGTATAGTGACGAAAGGCCTCCTTGTGAGGTTTGTCAGAACACTGTACTAACTTACTCGTAGATTATCTGGCAAGGATAATCGTTACCTATTCCGGACTGGGCCCCCAGTTAAGTTTGTCGCTTAACAGTCTTCTTTAGTGATGTACTAAGAAGTCGTTGCTACTGCTAAGTCAGTAGGTCTCGTGGTTCTTACTTCTGATGAGTAGTATCTGCTTTCTATGAATGAGAACTCGTTGGTTAGTTTGTAGAAGTATTTATTAATCTTTGACGATCCAATATATACAAGTTAACACCAGTCAGACAACCTGTTTAGTTGCTGCTGTTGGAAGAGGACCTTTGCTTCTCAGCCCAGGTCTTTTATACAAAATCCCTTCATAACAAAGTGCGTCACAGTGGAGGGGCGTACTAGATAACATGTATGTGGAAATATATATCTTATAGGATATGGACTCATGTCTTTGATAACAGTTCCGTGAATTTGATCACTCATAGCTGTTGCTGTTAATACATCTGGAAATAACAGATTAAGTAATCATATGAGGAAATGTACAGGGCCATTTCCTTAGTCCTTCTAGGAAGTATTTGATAAATAATTATCTACAGATAGTAAACCACATGTGTTGAAGATAACATGTTTGTGAAGGAAGCATTTCCTTGTTTCCTAGAATGAGCATTGTTCCAGTTAACACGTTGATAATAGCATATTGAGAAATACATTGGGCAATGGTGTTCCTTCTATAGGAAGAATGACCATAACCTTTAGTTTAGAATGGAGTCTGGGGTTCGACCCTGGACGGGATACATAACTCGTACACCTACGAGCAACGTTCACTTCACAGATGTTCAAAGCGACCACTGTCATGTGTTAGGCTATTGTCATGTAGCAAAATGATGTCCTGCTTATAAACGCAGATAAACGACGGGAACTAGGGAACTGGCGTCACAAAAACAAAAGAAATTACCTGAAGTAGATTCGAACCCGTAGCTCCAAAGTGGATGAGGGTTTGATAACCCAGCTGTCTGCTCAGTGAGCTATAAGAGCTGGTTCGGTACAGCGGGGTGATACACATTCCTCTGTACATTCTGATGCACTGAATGATGTGACACTGTTGCCAGCTTCTCGTTTTCATACTTGTGTTTTCAAACTGCACCCGCTCCGATTTTGCTCTAGAAACTTTTGTCTTGCATTTGGATGGGGAGTCGCACGCCGACCTCCAAGTGCGGCATCCTTTCTTCACCCTGTATATCTCGTAAATACAATATAATGGATCCCAATAATTATAAATAGTGGTTGTTTCTGTTGATGCTTCATATAGGGCCTGGGAACATAGCCTATTAGTCATCCGTCTCGTACAGTTGGGTGTGTATTGAATTTGTCTGATACCTATGTTTCTGAGGCGACAGTATCATTGTGTAACTATATATCAGTTCGGTCAAAGACTGAGTAGGAGGCTCAGACCTCGAATTAATTCTAGTATTTTTAAGAAGGAATATGCAAAATCCCGAGGAAAGAGCTCAGAATAGCCCCTGTCAGTCCCGGGATTCGATTCTCTGATCTTTGACCTTACATCAGTCAATTTTAATTATGGAGTTATCAATAAGGCGCTTTTGGAAATTGATATGATTGTCAAACAAATAAACGAAAACCAGGAACGCGAGGTTTCATTTTGGAAACAATCACTATTATTGGTTAGGAACGAGCGAAAGTCTGGACTGTGGGCTGCTACGTGTTACACTCTGCTTTATTTGGCAACACTGCGAGAAGGTGAGTTCGATTACCATCTTAGCCATCCTACAGTGGTTTTCCGTGGCTTCCCACTTCTACTGAAGGAAAATGCGTGGATAGTTCCTAAGTCAAGGCCACGGCCAACTCCTTCCCAAGCCTTGCCTTCATTACAAATACACACGCTACTACAGACATCACAATAACAATGTTTATCAGACAAATTCATTACACACTCCAACTACATGGGACTGGTGAATAATAGGCTGTGTTCCAAACCCTATATGAAGCAACAATAGCAACAACAAATATTTCAAATCAATGGGATCCATCGTATTGTATTTACGAGACAGATTTCTGATGTACAGTATGAACGTGTTTGACTGCAATCGGAACAATCACGTTGTCTTGCGTTGTCTGATGGGGCAGCCGCTGAGACTAAAATCACTATGCTGATTATTATTGATATTTCAAGAAGTAATTTCCTGATGTTTGAATAAATTATATGTATGGAATCATAGTAATTTGAACTGTAGAAAGTAGTGTCGTCCCTTAAAAATGATCTAAGTTGTTATCGATATCTCCGTTGCTAATAATAGCACCTAAAAACGAAGCACGTTGTTTCCAAGCACCACATTACCATTTAAGAAACTGAAAACAAAATATCAATACCTTTAACAGATTATACATTATTCGGGTGTAACACTTTACGTGAATAACCCTGTATTTGCTGTGTCCGATATTTCAACCTTGGATTGCGTGGCCCGGTTCATCATAACAATCCGCAGTTAAAACTCGGTACAACATTTTGAAAAGATATGGATGATTAAATATACTCAGGTTCAAAGATACGAAGAAAATCCGGGAGGACGAGGTCTAAATGACCTCAAGACGTGAATTAGGAACTAGGGTTCATAGGTAGCCTCCTAAAGTTAACTCCAACCTTCCAAGTTACGTTGCGAAAGCTATGAAAAAGATTACCCAATTAAGATAAAATTCCACATTTTATTCAGGGATGCACTGGGTACAAATAAATGAATTCTCCTACCCCTGCATTCGGAGATTAACTAAATAAAGTCTTGATGTGCAATGGAACTAGAAAAATGAACAAATTAATTTAATCGGGCAAAATCTCCTCGTGCCTTATTTTTCGATATAAATGAACTGACGGAGATCCAGACTGAATTTACTTTTAGAAACTGAATTTTTACACACACTGTTATATTTCATCCATCTCTTAATCTAAAGTTCATGTTTGGCATGGTTTATAATATGAAATAAATTATTATACACTCAAAAAAAAAAGCTGTTCCATTGGATCTCTTTCTAAATTATAAGTTGCTTATGCATCGTGGATGTCCATACTTATTCTAGAATCTATTTATAATATTTACACTTCTATAATTACTCATGAACTGGTCACAACGAGATTCTTAATCACCAATTACATTTGAATCATTGTGCTTCCTTGGCACTGCTATAATCCAGACTCTTTCTCATTACTTTGATAGTTACATTAATGACAAGAATACCGTTTCCATTAACATTTCACTGGATGTTATATGCTTCGGCTGACACATTATTGACTGACAAGATGATTCGATAAAATACATATAAATGCCGTGAATTCGAATCCTTGATGCTCTGGATTCTGTTTGATAATTCCACAAAAACATTATTCACAGTTATTACATGGCCCTCCTGATCCTACTTTGGTATGTTCATTTGCATGCCTTCATTCAATACATTAACAATTCTCGTAATTTCACTTAAATTGATGCCTTATTATACTACACCTTTATCACAGTGGTTCTTCATCCACCTAATTAAATTTCATTTCTCCATACATCCCTGATCCGTTTAACCATGTAATTAATTGAATTCCAATTAATCATTTACCAACATTAATCTCTCAATTATTTCATTGAAGCATCACATTAACCTTCCATACCTAGCTCAATCATTCTACCTCCTACTGTGTGAATTTAAATAACATTAATCAACTTAGTAGTGTGCTTAATGGTTTGCTCTGTGGTGTTGGGATAATCCCAATTATGTGGCCTCAGTTTCAAATGAATTTCTATCTGACAAAATGCCTTCAGCTAATTTGTCAAATGTTACAGTGTAACAGCAATTATTATATTTACAGACTCCTCTCCACGTTCCAATGACTTATTTCTCTCTATTAATTATTATTTCTACTGCTAATTAACTGAAATTAAACATCCCCGATCCTATGGTTAATTTTCTATGCCGCAATAGATTACAAAATAATTTAACGTTCCTGTGCTCAAACTCATGAATATGGATGGGTCTTCCAAGATTGTCGCAATAGAATTTTATATAGAATTTCCAAAACCCCTAAAATCTACTTCACTAAATAAACTAGGTTCTACGAGTTATCATGACGTGGTCTGTACCTTCGAATCCATCTAGAAGATACCTGAGGAGTCTGTAGAGAAAATGGCGTCTCCTACGTCCATTCCATTTTCGCCTGGACTCCACCCATCTCCAGGTCCCTTGATAGACTCGTCTTCGGTCGTATGACTCCATCCTCGCCTCCAGAAGGTCAGCTGTCTCCGAAACTCCCCATGCCGCCTGTTCTTTAGTGACCCATCCCGTGGTAGTAGAAGTTCATCACGAGAAATGAATGGTTACAGTGGCTGATAGCTATGATGGTCGAAATTTCACGAGTTTTTCTGTACGTTTTATATCGTAGCCGATAGTTCTCTGATCTCATTCGCGCAACCCGCAATTTGATAAAGTCATCCGTTCGCGAACACTGGCCGTTTTTCGTAAAGAGATATGACCTCAAAATACTTCGTAATGTCCTGTAGCGCTCAGCTGTGAGGTATTTAGCCTTGAGTCGCAGCTGTTCGGCTGACACGTCACACGTGGTTATCCTTGACAAGTAACACCCACTCGGGTCGGTTGACGTTTCGTGAATGCACGCCACTAAATGTCCGTACTCAGTCCACTTCTTACATTGATATTTCAATAAACCGTGAGATGTCAGTTATACATCCTATACGTGTATAAATACTGTAACAATCTCTCGGCTATTACGGCACACGTTCTTTATACATTCTGTACCACGTAACGTTATCGTACTGCGTAAATGCTGGAGTTATAATTACAAGAATCACTTTCCACCTCTGCCGTAATGGCAATGTAATTCGACACGTTCGCTCACTATTAACTGCGTTTATGTAACTGTCCGTTCTTAAGGTTACCGTCGGTGTGTGACAAGGAGTGGTCTCACTGCAGTTATCATCTTGCCATCAAGCCTCGCTTTAGTGACCCCAGAGCACTCTATAGCGTAGTATCTCGTCACGTGGTCAACGTCCTCCCCACTTTCTTTATATGCCGCCGCCATGATACAAATTCTTGCACAAATTATTATTATTATTATGAATCTCTTTTCATGCCATAGTCCAGCTTTCTTTATTGGTTTATCCAGCGTATTCAAGAGTCATTAATTTAAGATCTTATAGTTGTGACGTAACCATGTTTCGCTGTGTCATCAGTCCACCATTAACTTATGGGGTGCGTCCTATCAACCTGACACATGTCATATCGGGGACAGTACAGTACTTAATAGTCATTTTCCACCACACAAAATTTCAGTTTGATTGCTATCATAGTTTCGGATATCGAGATCAAGTGAAATAGTTCGCGAGGCCATCATGTTGAATTGGTGACATGTATCAACATTTGAAAGGCACGGTCAAGGTCAGACGGGGTAGTACCAATTCCATACCAAACTTTATTGAAAACGCTCGAGCCAATCGAACATTATTAATGACACGCACACACAGACCAATTGTGATCTATTAGCTTAAACATATATTTCATAAGATGAAAATTGGCTAAAATGTACCTAGATACGATTGTTAAAATAAATCAGAAAGTGCCTGAATATACCTAGTATATACCATTCATATATATATATATATATTCTCCTTTGCGTATACAGAGAGAAAATGCGTTTCTTTATACAATCTTGAAATTGTTTGCTTCTATGATGAATTGACGAACGCTGCATTGGGGAGAAGAGTTCTAAATTACTATTTTAAAACAGATCAAAGAACATGGTCGCTTCCACATATGGCCTAGCATCGTTGAAATTGGGATATTTTTTGACGCAGATTTTTTTTATGAAGGTTCTCGGTAGTACAGTAGATACTGAAGAATATACTTAGGCTAAATAAGATACCAGGTGCAATTATTGTGTAATTAGGCTATTAAGAGACAGTTTGTAATAACCAGCGTAACATCGTAATAAACGCTGTAGTACAATGCCATGGTAACGTAATAGATTGTGTAATAGCCGTAATAGTCTACGTAATAGGCCGTAATGGTTGTAGTAGCCAGTCTAATAACTGTGTAATAGTCTGTACACACATTTGGGAAATGCTTGTGTACTGTTCCAGCTCTGTACCGTTCCACGTTTCGTTGGAACATGTCTTTATCTGAGAGCCTGGAACGATACGCATAGAAACTGGAAGACTGGTTGGTAGATCCTGGAACGGCACACAGTGTAACCGGCTGACTGGTGGAAACGTTATCCTGTTTCGAGAACCAAGAACGGTACGCAGAGTAACTTGCCAATTGGTAACGCTGAGGAATCGTTCCAGTCATGTACCGTTTCAGACGGAACTTTCCACTAACACGTACCTTGATGCTCGGTACAGTTGGGAGTCGAGATCCTGCTGTACCGTTCCAGCGCTGTAACGTTCTACAATCTCGTACCGAGCTCCACGTAACTGTGGAACGGAACGATACCGCAAGCCAGCTCGGGTCGCGTTATGGTGTACATAACGTAACGTGGAACACATCGGTACGTAACGCATTTCAGTTCTGTTCCGGGTCCCTGGTACGAAGCACCCGCGATGCCTCGCAGACGCGTTAGACAGCCTATCCGCCACTTGACAGCATTTGACAGAGGCTACATTGTGGGACTGCATGAGGCTGGTTGGTCGTATCATGCAATTGTCAGGCATGCGGGCCATTCAGATGTCACAGTTGCCTGATGTTGGACTCAATGGGTACAGGAGGGCACACACTCACGTCGCGCAGTTTCGGGTCGACCATGAAACACCACCCCGAGGGAGGACCGTCGTATGGTGTGTCAAGCATTGCGGGATCCATTAACGTCGGCACCCGACATCCGCGAACATGTACTGGAGACTCTGCAACATCCTGTGAGTTCCCGCGCATTATCTCGACGACTCGCTTCCGCCAGATTGAGGTCCTACTGCCCCATGCGACGGTTGCCATTGACATCAGAACACCAACGCCTGCGTTTGGAGTGGTGCCTTGACCGGAAGGCTTGGACAGAGAACGACTGGCGTCGCATCATGTTCAATGATGAGTCCCGCTTCTCCATAACCTCCGATGACCATCGTGAATGGGTTTGGTGACGTCGAGAGCAGAAGGCAGATCCTGCCCATATTGTGAAAAGACCCAAAGGCTGTTTGACAGCATTACGAACTGCATTGTGGCCATGCATTGTGCCAGGGGGGGGGGTTAGATGCGACACCATACTGACCTGGCACCAACATTCCACGTGTAACTGTCAACCACCTTTTCTCTATCATTCCATATTGTAATCACTTCAATAAAAGCACATGGTATTTCCACATAATTATGTAGTTTCCATCATCTTCAGCCACTCCTTCTGGGTGCTTAACTTCATTGTCAGGCAGTGTATGTACTCAGTACCTAATGGCTGTTCTTTAAGTTACATTACAATATATACTCATCACCTAATGATTGATCTTTAAGTTACATTACAATATATACTCATCACCTAATGATTGATCTTAAAGTTACAATACAATATGTACTCAGCACCCAATAATTGATCTTAAAATTACAATACAATATGTATTCAGCAGCTAATGATTGTTCTTAAAGTTACAATATAATATGTCCTCAGTACCTAATGATTGCTCTTAAAGTTACAATATAATATGTACTCAGTACCTAATGATTGCTCTTAAAGTCACAATATAATATGTACACAGTACATAATGACTGCTCTTGAAGTTACAATGCAATATGTACACAGCAGCTAATGATGGCTCTTAAAGTTACAATATAATATGTCCTCAGTACCTAATGATTGCTCTTGAAGTTACAATATAATATGTCCTCAGTACCTAATGATTGCTCTTAAAGTTACAATATAATATGTACTCAGTACCTAATGATTGCTCTTGAAGTTACAATATAATATGTCCTCAGTACCTAATGATTGCTCTTAAAGTTACAATATAATATGTCCTCAGTACCTAATGATTGCTCTTAAAGTTACAATATAATATGTACTCAGCAGCACCTAATGATGGCTCTTGAAGTTACTATGCAATATGCACTCAGCACCCAATGATTACTCTTAAAGTTACAATAAAATATGTACTCAGTACCTAATGATTGGTGTTTACGTTGCAATATAAGGTTCGTCAGTTGTTGCCCTTTGGCCATTTTTCCCTTTGTTGTTGTTGTTGTTTTTGATTTACGGACATTGCACGTACGTAATGGATCGTTCACAATTTTTACGAGAATCTAATGGAATCTGTTGGTAGAATTGTATGAACCTAAACCGCTTTGCACCTGCACATGCCACTAGTTCTTTCACAGAATGGCCTTTAGCACGCCAAAACGAAGGCAATTGCCATGCGTTTGCCTCTCAGCAATGAGTGCCTTGCGCTCAACGACGAGGCATCACTGCACTGTATCAAATCTGCAAAAGCTGTGAAACCCGTCCCACAGTTCCCAGTTAGTTACCTCCCAACCCTCTTCGTTCAACGTTGTCTGCAGGCTCTATTAGGTACGGTCACCTTCAGCATTTGAGGTGACTAACCCTTCTTAAGGCGAGCTTTGTATATACTGGTAGGGTGACAATTTTGAAAAGAGAAAGGTACTGTGAGGGTCACCGAAAGTAGAATAAACTCACCACGATGTTTCATTCAGATCCGTCCAGCAATCAGACATTATCACACATATGCGAACACATACTTCCGCATACACACGGACAAGAATCTATCTAATAGACTGATATTTCGCATGAAAAAATGGACTAAATATGCATATTTAAAAAAATCCTTGGAGAAATGATACTTATAGCGATGTCTTCCATTATCGGAACATTTATATAATATAATATAATATAATATAATATAATATAATATAATATAATATATGAAAATCCACAGCCTGCTTCCAGTCTCCGACCGGGTCAGGAATGGAATGAATGGAGCCCCCATCTAGCGGCGAGGATATGAACTGTGCCGGCTGCCGAGGCCTGACGCACTCCTCTGGGGGCAATGATTAAATGAATGACAGATGAAATGAAATGATAGTGGAGAGTGTTGCTGGAATGAAATTTTGACAGGGAAAACCGGAGTACCCGGAGAAAAACCTGTCTGCCTCCGTTTTGTCCAGCACAGATCTCACTTGGAGTGACCGGGATTTGAACCACGGACCCAGCGGTGAGAGGCCGGCGTGCTGCCGCCTAAGCCACGGAGGCTTATAATATAATATAATATAATATAATATAATATAATATAATATAATATAATATAATATAATATGAAAAATGAAAATCCACAGCCTGCTTCCAGTCTCCGACCGGGTCAGGAATGGAATGAATGAAGCCCCCATCTAGCGGCGAGGATATGAACTGTGCTGGCTGCCGAGGCCTGACGCACTCCTCTGGGGCAATTATTAAAGAATGACAGATGAAATGAAATGATAGTGGAGAGTGTTGCTGGAATGAAATGTTGACAGGGAAAACCGGAGTACCCGGAGAAAAACCTGTCTGCCTCCGTTTTGTCCAGCACAGATCTCACATGGAGTGACCGGGATTTGAACCACGGACCCAGTGGTGAGAGGCCGGCGTGCTGCTGCCTAAGCCACGGAGGCTTCATAATATAATATAATATAATATTACTCCAGAGGAACCCTACGAAGACTTGCAACATGTTAATATTATTAGCTCCTGGGTGAGACAAAAGTTTGGTGCTTTTCAGTCGGCCAACACGATTGTATCCAAATAGAGCTGGGTTATGCCCTAATCCTGAAATAAATTACATGAGATTAATAAATACACTAGGATGAAGAGTTTCGATCGTCAAGCGATCATCATCAGATCCATTACACTTAGGCTATAACATCTATGTTTGAGAATACAGGTGAAAAATATATACAATATGTACAATTATTTAGTTGCAGTGTTGGTAATGCAACTGTGCCATGGCACTGACCTCAGAAAGAACGTAGGAACAACAAAAAAGGGGGTAGAAAGGGAAAAACCAGTTCCGCCCAGTTAACACCCGGGTTTAGTCGACCATAACTGGTGCTAGAGTGAACACGAAACTGCTTGAAGTTCCAGTTAGGGAGACAACAGGATAAGTATCAGTCTGTATTATTACAGTATAACCATAGTTGATTTTGTATCACCATATAATCACCCCAGACAGACAAATTCCGGAATTTTATCACCATTTTAGAAGTTCACCTAACATTAGATATACTACATTTAGCATACACCGACAGTTGCTTTACCAACACTGCAACTAAATAATTGTACATGTTGTATATGTTTTTCACCTATATTCTCAAACATAGATGTTATAGCCTAAGTGTAATGGAACTGATGATGATCGCTTGACGATCGAAACTGGTCATCCTAGTGTATTTATTAATCTCATGTAATTTATTTCAGGATTAGGGCATAACCCAGCTCTATTTGGGTACATTCGTGTTGACCGACTGAAAAGCACCAAACTTTTGTTTACTTAGGCAACACTGAAAAATGGCTTCAAACCTGGGTCACTATGGGTGAGAATTGATTTTTTACGAATATTTAATATTCAGTCACTATTTTCTGTTACGTCTATCATCAAGTAGGCAATAGAGATAGACACTTGCCTTTCCAAAACCTTCGTATCGTTATGTGGGAACGCCACATCATATCTAGAGCAGTGCAGTTAGATGACAGCGGACGACGACAAGGGTATAGTTGAGTCACTGGTATCCAGTGACGCTAAACACACAAACTAAGCTAAAGCAGCCACAAACTGATTATATAACAGTAATCCGAGCCTGATACAGTGTGCCTCTTCCCCTTGAGCAGGACGCAAAGCCACCGCACCACTTTCTTGTTAGGTAGAGCACAGCAGGGTACACGCCCACTGCTTCAGAGGAACCATATGACAGACTTGCAACATGTTAATATTCTTAAATCCTGGGTAAGAATTGCGAATATTCAATTGCCAAAACCTTTATTGTGTCTTCAATCTCTTGGTGTGCTGAAGGGGCGCTCACATATTGTTACACAACTTTAGGTACCGTACTCCTTTAGGTGTACTGGGCCGACTGAGCAACAGGTTCTCTCCTGCTGTTCCCAAGGTTGTGTGATCGAATCTCGGTCTGTCAGCATTTGGTTGAGCCTACATATGAGAGATGTGAACCACTAAATAAGCGGGAATATTAAAAAGTCCTTCTTGGAAAATATACTGGCAAAGGGGTTCCTTGAAAGACACAGTTCTAACAAGAAAACCTAAACGCATATTCTTCTTCTTCTTATTATTATTATTATTATTATTATAAACTATAGACTCTTTCGCTCTTTCAGCGTCCAGAATCACGCAGAAGACTCTGTAGGCAAACGAGGCACCTCCATAATCCCCCATAAGTAGTTAGCATTGCAACTTCCTCTGCTTCCACGCATATCACCTTGAAATTGTTTAGCTTCGAGTCTAACCTTGGCCTACTATGCCTATCTGTGTTTCATTTACACTTCACAACAGATCATTAAAGAATAATAATTCATAAATCGATGAGCTGCATGGCCAAACCGAAATTTTCCTAAATACATTCCCGTGCAATTTACTTCGTTGAAAATTGATTTAGTGTTTCAAAAGTTTGTTCATTTCCAACAATAATGGTATTAGTGCTCTCATTGTCTTCCAACTGCATAAAACAATGCCTCAGTCTGAAATCGGTTAACTTTCATAGTACAGGCAGTCTCGGAAACACCAACTACTGTTCTAAAATTAGATACCCACCGATCACTACTGTTGTACAGGTTGTCCAGCTTGCTACTGAGAGCGGCATATCTTTAATTATTCCAACGAAACCAACGAAGATATTACAATGAAATTGTATAAGGACTCACCTCATTTTGTAACACAGGATGCTACACAACATGTGCAGAAAGTCGCCTCCATCGTTGGTGTATAAATATTAAGGAAATGCCAGGCTCAGAAGCGAATCGGAAATACTGCCCTTGTGCACACTCCAATCAGTTATGCCGCAAAGGTAGTTGCATATCTCACAACCATACCGTACGCCAGAACGAGTTCAAGTTCATCTTCATCTTCATCGTTTTGATTTTGGACGTCCTTCAGCTTGTAAAAGTTGGTTGCTGCATGCGAATATAAGCTAGGCCTATATGGAATCGAAAGTACAAGGTGCTGGAGGTAAATCGCAAGTCGAATAACGTGTTCAGTCACAACTCAGATTGAAATATTCAAGCAGGATTTGCACCGAAGTTTCAAAGGCCCTTGAGAAAATATATTAACTTGCTTATATCCTTCCGTATTCTGGATTTTTCCAATTAAGTACCTCAGTGCCCCCTAACCGTCAAAAATCTACTCTGAAGAGGGGCGGGATTCACTTTCAAATACTCGGCAGGCACACCGCATCACATTCGGTAACCTAAAATAATTTTTTCTCGAATTGTCCACACTCACTCCAGGTCGTAACCTACTCAAAGACCCGGGAAGTCTGTTCAAAATCTAAAAGAAATAATATATTATAGTTCCACATACTGCTATGGACATCAGAGTATTATAGGTTATCAGAAAGATAAAACGCACACCAAAGTACACGCAAATAGTGACCATACCCCTAAATATGTGCTTTTAGCAGCCCACATTTGGCATTAATCCCAGCAGCATGTTAGTGTTAAACGCCAAACGTGCCATTTTCAACAGCCTGTAGACAAACAGCCCGTTGTTCTTGTTATGCCTTAAAACGCGTTATCCTCTGTTTTATTGTTGTTTACCATCGAAGTATATTGATGATTTGCAAAATGAGTGGTATAATAACCATTATGAACTAGGACGTAAGAAGTTATTCCATATTTTCCGGGTTCCCTGATCTGTGAAGATGCCCACAGTTCATGACTGAGTTCATAAATATTATGGTGTAACATTACGTGAAATTATTAGGTTCTGAGAACATATTGTATTGTAACTTTATGAGCCATTATTAGGTGCTGAGCACATATTATATTGTAACTTAAAGAGCAATCATTAGGTGCTTAGTACGTATTATATTGTAACTTAAATACCAATCATTAGGTGCTGAGTACATATTATATTGTAACTTAAATACCAATCATTAGGTGCTGAGTACATATTATATTGTAACTTAAATATCAATCATTAGGTGCTTAGTACATATTACATTGTAACTTAAATACCAATCATTAGGTGCTGAGTACATATTATATTGTAACTTAAATATCAATCATTAGGTGCTTAGTACATATTACATTGTAACTTAAATACCAATCATTAGGTGCTGAGTACATATTATATTGTAACTTAAATATCAATCATTAGGTGCTTAGTACATATTACATTGTAACTTCAGAGCCATCATTAGGTACTGAGTACATATTGTATGATAACTTTATGTGTCATCATTAGTACTGAGTACATATTAACTGTAACTTTAAGAGTCATCATTAGGTACTGAGTACATATTATATTGTAACTTAAAGAGCAATCATTAGGTGCTGAGTGCATATTATATTGTAACTTAAATACCAATCATTAGTTGCTTAGTACATATTACATTGTAACTTAAATACCAATCATTAGGTGCTGAGTACATATTATATTGTAACTTAAATATCAATCATTAGGTGCTTAGTACATATTACATTGTAACTTCAGAGCCATCATTAGGTACTGAGTACATATTGTATGATAACTTTAAGTGTCATCATTAGGTACTGAGTACATATTAACTGTAACTTTAAGCGTCATCATTAGGTACTGAGTACAAATTTATTGCAACTTTAAGAGTCATCATTAGGTACTGAGGACATATTATATTGTAACTTTTAGAGCCATCATTAGGTACTGAGTAAATATTATATTGTTACTTTAAGAGCCATCATTAGGTATTGAGTAATTATTGTATTATAAATTTAAGAGCCATCATCAGATACTGAGTACATATTGTATTTTTACTTAAACAGCAATCATTAGTTACAGAGTACAGATTAGTCAGATATTTTTGTTTCTGTTTGATGAATATTTGAGATGCCGTCACTTCTGTGGTGATAACCACAGCCTGAGAGAAGACTGGAGCCTCTAATGGAAATTCTTGTGAAAGAGCCATAGCCTCTCGAGCGACGAGGGAAGACGCTTTGTCTTCGAGAGTCAATTTTTTCCTTGCGAACTTTTCTTAACTTGTTGATTCAATTATCGAACCAGTCCTAATAATGTTCCCTATAAAGTTTCCCATTTTGTCTTATCTAACTCGTTTTTAAGTCCTCCAAAAGATATTAAAAAGAGATCATTTTGCCTGAATATCGATCGTTATTTTGACTATTCATTCTAGCGTGTGAGCTACTTACAAGGAAATACACCCATTGGGAAAAGAATTTGACGAAACAACTTATGCTATTGAATTGGGTATAACAAAATATGGTTATAGGGAGAAATTGGTTACACGTACTCAAACAAAACACACTCCCTTCTATGGTCATCGAGGATGTATCTATACAACAGTCACAAATGTCCCGCGATCTTTTCCCGGCTCAGTCAAGAAATTTAATTATGGCCTGAGTTTCTCAGCCTCGAGAGGACAAGTGGGTAGAGATGAGTTATTTCCAACCTCAGTCATCTAGCTTATAGTTTGTCGTTGTTTACAACTTATTGTTGTTTTTAATTAATTTTAAGGTCTTGGGACACCTTGGTCATCAGCCTTGTGTAGATAGGTGTGTGTTGAACGTGTCTGTTAACCTATAGTTCTGTTATGACCGCATTAGTGTAACTGTATTAGTGACAGAGATGATTTAGGTGCCCCGGGACTTGAAGTAAGGTACTATCCCGTCATTTGCCCGGAGAGGGTGTGGAAAAACACGGAGAAAGAACCAAAGATAGCCATTGTCAACGCCGGGATTTGAACCTGTGATCCTCGGGCTTGCTGCAGCTGCCCTCATGGCCAAGGTGGACGATTTAATGAGCACGGCTACGCCGCGGGACTGTTCAAAATTTCTTCTTCAGACAACTGCCAGGATAGCACCTAATGTGTGTGGCGTGATAGCTCAGTGGTTAAGCTGCTTGCCTCTCACCAAGGCATACCGCGTTCGATTCTCGGCTTATGTATGAGTGAGTTTCGAAGTGATATGTAGTTCGGATTCCACGTTAGAAGGAGGTCCTCTAACTCATGATCACGAGATTAACGGTCGCGTAAAACTGCAGACTTAGCTTGGGTCCTAACTTAAGGTCACGGTCACTACCTTCCCAGCCTTATCCTCAATTACAAATACTAATAATAATAATAATAATAATGTTATTAGTTTTACGTCCCTTTTAACTACTCTGGCTTTTAGAGACGCCGGGGTGCCGGAATTTTGCCCCGAAGGGGATCTTTATCGTGCCAGTAAACCTACTGACACGGCTCCCTCGCATTTGCGCACCCTCAAATGCCAGCTGACTGCGCAAGGATAGGAATCTGCAACCTTTGTCCCAGCAAGCAATTATAAATACGCACATTAGTATAGACATAAGTACAGTAACCGGACAGATTCCAATTACATCCAAGTATGTACAGTATGTATGTATCTAATAATTAAAGTTTCTTCAGGTTCAGGGATGAAGTAAAATTAGCCTCTAGGTGCCAAAAATGTTGACGTCTGGATGCCCTTCCTGACTCTAAGCTCATCAGAGGATTGAATGACCAATTAATTGAATGCGCATGAATGTAACAGGACAAGATGTGGAAGTACTGCGACTAGTTAAAGGTTACAATCCATGGACAAGAACAATCGCTTGATTTTTTCAAAACCCAAATAATTGGGATGTTTTTCCGTGAAGTTGGCAGTGTGACCCCAGCATTTCAAGCTAATTTGAAGAGAAATTAGTACTGAAATACGAGCCGCGAACGCTATGGTTCTAGAACCACCTGCAATGACAAAATTCACTACACAGATGTCACCGTGGCATTTCCACGCACTCATTTTGTTAGATAAATAATTATGTGTATGTTGTTTTTCAATGCTTCTGTCTTATCATCGGTTTGAACCCTGCAGAGTATTCTAGCAGTTATCAAAGGAATAATCAAGAACATTACTCATACTAGAAATATTGTGGAGCTGGAGAGTAAAGTTAATGTGGGTGGGGGAGGTTTCCTTAACAAATTGCTGGTACAGTACAACCTGTCACATCCGGACCTGTGATATCCAAACCCTCCCATATCCGGACACATCTCCGAATGAATTTTTAAGTCGTAGTTGAGAGCGAGGATACATTAGTGGGCTAGCCAGGGAGGACGAGTGAAAGTTGCAGCGCTGGAAGGCAGTGTGCGTGCTTGACCGCGAGGGGTTGTGGCCTGACTCGGTCAACGACATCTTCCCGGAAACTCATCCCTTTGTGTGAATAAGCGATATTCCATTCACGGCTTCTGCCTGCCTGCCACCAACGTCAATACGAGCCCACTACCCTTCAGTCTGTGCGTGAGTCTTGAAGCGACAGTTTGTTTTGCGAGTGTGTTTCTGTTGTTACTGTTATTGTTTACCGTTGTTATCGTTATTGTTATCTTTTAACCTTGTTTTTTTGCCAAAATGTCCGAAAAAAGGAAAAGAAAACTGTTGTTACGATGGAAGAAAGGTTCCGTGCTCTAAAAAGGTTAGATGCTGGTGAAACAGCCAAGAAGATTGCCGCGGATATGGGAGTAGGAACAAGCACTGTGAGTGACTGGAAAAAGGCTCGGAGTGATATTGAAAATTGGTGCTCGTCACAAGCGTCAACAAGTGGTGTTAAAAAACTTAAAATGATGAAAAAGGCAGCTAACAACCAAGTTAAGGAGGCATTGTTTCTTTGGTTTACCCAAAGAAGAGAGCAAGGGTTACCTATCTCAGGTCCTTTACTAAAAGAAAAGTACACTTTAATAAGGAAATTGGAGGGGATGAACAGTTTAAAGCAAGTGAGGGGTGGTTGGAGAGCTGGAAAAATCGTCATGGTGTGCGGAAACTACAGATCAGTGGTGAAAAGCTATCGGCTAACCAAGAAAACGTTGAAAAATTTAAAATATTTTTACACAGTCTAATTGATCAACATGGGATTACTGGAGAGCAGCTCTATAATTGCGACGAGACTGGGCTCAACTATAAAATGCTTCCCACCTACACTTTGGCTTCCAAGAAAGAAGACAGTGCACCGGGGTATAAGAAGAAAAAGGAGAGGGTCACCATTTTCGCCTGCAGCAACGCTACAGGAGATCACAAGCTTCCATTAGGATTCATTGGAAAATCCAAAAAGCCAAGGGCTTTCAAGAACTTTAAAGACTTGTCTGGCCTACCAGTTTGGTACAGAAACCAGCGCAGCGCGTGGATGAACTGCGAAATATTTAGTGATTGGTTTCACAAACAGTTTGTGCCACAAGTGGAAAAACATTTGTTGAAAAATAACTTGCCAAGAAAAGCAGTGCTCCTACTTGACAATGCACCCTCACATCCAAGTGAAGACGAACTTAAAGATGGAGATATAAAGGGTGTGTTCTTACCACCAAACGTGACATCACTTTGTCAACCTATGGATCAAGGCGTGCTTGAGTCACTAAAGCGAACCTATCGCCGTAGGTTACTTTCTGTGTTGATTGCTGGAATGGACGAAAAAGAAAGTGTTACAGAGACGTTAAAGAAGGTGGACATGTTAGACGTGATAATGTGTGTATCCCAGGCATGGGATGAAATAAAACCGTTGACGCAGGTAAGGTCATGGAGGAACTGATGCTTTTAAGAAGATTGAGGGACATGGCATCCAAAAAGCGTGTACAGTGCGTGAAGCAACAGAAAATCACAAACTTTTTCAAAAACTAATGTAGAAACAGTAGGCCTAAGTGAAGTGCGTGAAGCAACAGAAAATGACAAACATTTTCAAAAAATTATGTAGAAGCAGAATGTACAGTGTATTTATGTAAGTACATGTACTGTAAACCATATTACTATAATTTAATTACTGTATTTTAATTTAGTTTAAAGCAATTCTATTTCTTAGCCTATGTACAGTATACAGTTAACAAAATGACACTAAACCGTTAAAAACATTTAAAATAATCAACAACAAACTCGTGAATTATTTCTGGTCACCTAGCTATTTGTAAAAATAGCCTTGTGATATCCGGATTTTTCCATATCCGGATCGGCCGGTTGCCACATTAGTCCGGATATGACAGGTTATACTGTAATTATTTACACCTTAACAGCTGTTCAGAAAATTGTGGAATAATCAGAATGGCCGCATCATTACTTGAGGCATGTAGCCTATATTTAAGTTTGTAAATATGGTCTGAGGGCTGGGGCAGAGAAGGAATCAGTTCATAACACAAGTAATAAATATTCCTGAGTACTATTCTAAGAAATTTTTAAAGGATTTCAGATTTCTTACACTATAAACATTTGCAACAAGTATAGTACGCAAATCAGTGGCATCCGGGAGGAGAGAGAAGAGCATATAATCTATTTGCCTAGTTGGACATAAAAAGCTGCTGAGCACTGGTGTACCAAAATTGTAATAATCTATTCTATGAAAACACAATTTCTTTCATTTGCCCGTGATTGCTCTCTGCACGAATTATCTTGAAACTTAATGAATTAACCTACTTTATGTGCATGCTGGAAGCTACTTTGTAACTGTTCATAATTTGGCAGTTCTAATTTTGTATTGGCATAAGAATTAAAGTGATTAAAGTGATGGTTGAAAACCACAATGGCTTTAGACCACAACGAGGATGACAGGATCAAGTTTTTAGTATGCGATGAGTTATTGAGAGATACTACGAGATGAATAGGCAGTTGTATTCATGTTATGTAGATCTAGAGAAGGCGTACCATAGAGTACCAAGATTTTACAAAAGGTTGAGCATCTGGAGGGATTATGGTATCGAGGGAAGGCTACTACAGAAAATCAAGACTATTTGTGTTGATAAGTAGGCTGCAGCGAGAATTGATGGTAGGATGAGTACCGTAGAGTACCAAGATTTTACAAAAGATTGAGCACCTGGAGGAATTATGGTATCGAGGGAAGGCTACTACAGACAATCAAGACTATTTGTGTTGATAAGTAGGTTGCAGCGAGAATTGATGGTAGGATGAGTTCTTGGTATAAAGTCGTTACAGGAGTGAGGCAAGGCTGTAATCCTTCACCACTACAGTTTACACTTTACTATATCTTCGTACCCGTCGTTATCGGGTTTGCGTTGCAAGGGTAACCAAAAATAGCATTCGCGAGACTGGTGACGAGGGTTAGCTTAGTTATGGCTGGACTGTCGGACTTTGTTTGCCCAACACCCGTATAAATTCGCAATTTGAAAGTTGTACGAAGAAATGCGTACGACACAATTCCTCTCATTCTCGGAGTCGATCTAAATATCGATATTAAAAGTACTCCAGTCAAAAGATTTTTGTCGTTTATGCGCAATACGATTTATCTTGAGATGAATAACAATCCAGCCATTTCGACGAAAAGAAATAGGTCATGCGTTGACGTCGAGTATAGCCCATTTCTTAATCATTTGACGACTCGAGAGTACATTTTATACTTCTCTCATCATCTTCCTTTACTCAGTTTCGTACTCTAGCTGTTCTGAATTTGTACTTGTCCCCCTAACTTCATTTAAAATAGCTAACTTTTATTTTTAACAACGTTATAAAGAAACTAGTTTAAAGACCTATCCTCATGCAAATTGCGAGTGATGCAAGGAAGTGCTCGCCTGTAATATAACAGTGTTAGAAAGGTTAACAGGCAGCCTATTCATCATCCAGATCTGAAAGCATATCCATGATTCCATGTCCTTCAGTGTTGCGGAGTAACTTTCTTTCTTCCTTTCTTTCTTTCTTTCTTTCTTTCTTTCTTTCTTTCATTCATTATTTCTTTCCAATGAGAATATTATTTATGTTGTGTCATCACGAGCAACAATGGAGCGACATTTGGAATTACGAGTTTCTGTACCTCAATTTTTCTAACATTTGAGTTTTATTTATAAATATACCGGGTGGTCCACCAGCCCCTTGCGATCCAGTTTATACATCCCGTCACATGTACTACAATTCTGAAAGACATCGGTTCTTCTTCCTAAACCGAGCTAATATAACCAGATGTTTGTTTAAGGGCTAAAAGACAGCAGGAATCGTGAGCGCCACTATAAATTCAGTATGGGTACCTCGAATGAACTCGCAAAACGAGCGCAGATACGCAGAACACGTATTTAAAAACAGGAAGTGCATGCACAGACCGAGAACAGGTATTGTATAGATTGAGAAGTGCGCTCTACAGGTCGAGCGTCGCAGTAGCTCACGTGAAAAGCGCGTGGTAGGATGGGTCATAGTTGACAGTGCGCGAGGTTTCGAAGGTTCAACTCCCATGCATTGTTTTACATGCAGTTGCCTGGGATGAGGCAAGGTTGTATATTAAACAGCTTACACTGACTTATTTGTTTATTCCTCTTTGTAAAAGACCATGTCACCGCAGAGACACGGGTTCGATTCCCGGCTCCGACATGAAATTTAATTCTGGTCTAAGGGCTGGAACGGTGTTCACTCAGCCTCGTGGGAAACAGAAACCAGAGCTGGCATTCGAAACCAAATGCATGGCTGTGGGGGCGAAAATAATTTAATTTCTCCGTGAGCGCAATATTTGGGAGCGAAATGATAATGATTGTTGGCGCGTAATTAAATCGAAGCAAAACTTAATTCGAAGCGAAATAAATTTCGACACAGACTTTTAATTTCGCTCCCGGCGCGAAATTAATTTCGTTATCCTACCGAGTTTAAATTTGCTCTTGGCGCGAAATTAATTTCGTTCTTGACTTTAAATTTCGCTCCCAGCGCGAATTAATTTTGTTACCAGTTCAGACTTTTAATTTCGCTCCCGGCGCGATATTAATTTCGTTCATGACTTTAAAGTTTGCTCCCAGCACGAAATTAATTTCGTTACAGACTTTTAATTTCACTCCCGGCGCGAAATAAAAATCGTTACAGACTTTAAATTTCGTTCTCGAGGCGAAATAAAATTCCCAAACGGTATTTAGTTTCGACCCCCGACGTGAATTTAAACTGCATGAGACATTTCATTTCGTTGTTGAAATTAAAATATATTCGTTTCGAGAGTTAAGTTATGTTCGTTACGATGTTCAAAGTCCCGACATTGGCAACAGTATTAGCGTAGACCACGTGCACAAAATGCTGGGCCGCAACAGCAACGTGAGTCATTCAATGGTCATCACTCCATTGTAGGAGAAAGTCAGTGCTATGGCATTAACATCAGCATCGTCGTCGATTGATCCTCGGACTCAGGGCCGGCCTTCCCTGACGTTCATAATGCAGTTCTTTGTGTGCAATGAGGCAACAAGTACCTCTACCTTTTCCATAGTGGACAAGAACACTAATGTGCCGTGCGGACAGACATAGAAGGTAAGTGAACAACTCCCATTTGGCTGCGTCGTCTGGGGGTGCCGTCCCATTATACAGGGTGATTCATAATTCCTATTACAAACTTCTAGGGGGTTGTAGAGGGGACTAAGTAGATCACATTTTCATTAGGAACCCATGTCCGGACATGTATCGTTTAGATGCCAAATCGTTTTACTCGATTGCACATATCCCATTTCACTACAGACACGTAGGCCTATGCACTACAAGAGTTGTTCCACGTGGCGAACCTGCTGTTCATTACACAACGTGTACCTGCGCAGCATGTTGTCATACACACGTCCCACGAGACCTGGTGTGTGTTCAATAATGTGCGCTACCGCCAGAACGCGTGCATCAAGATCTTCTTCCGACTCGACAGGAGTCTCATGGACAAGGTTCTTCATGTGGCCCCACAGAAAAATGTCGAGAGGAGTTACATTTGGCAATCGTGGTGGCCACAAAATTGTACCACCTCAACCTATCCATCTCTCCCCGACTTTTTGGTCGAGATATTCGCGGACTGCACGTTCAAAGTGCGCTGGTGCGCCATCATGTTGGTACCACATTTGCTGACGCAGTACCAATGGCAAATCATTACAAAACTCAACCAGTACCTCTTGCAGGAAGAGAACCCGTTAGGCGGTACGGAAGAAGGTACGATCCAATCAGATGGCCATCAAGGATACCAGCCCATTCATTGATGCCGAACCGTTGCTGAAATCCACGTGGCTGTGTGCATGCAGATCTTCTTCAGCCCAAATGTGACTGTTTCGACAGTTAAGAACAGCTTCCCTGGTGAATTGAGCTTCATCGATGAAAAGAACGTGACGCGGAAAGTGGGGTGTTAATACACTGGTGTAGAAACAAAGCACATAAGTTGGCACGTGGCGCGAAATCTGCCGGGCACATTGCTTGAACTTTCGTGGGTAGAAAGGGTACAGTTGCTGGTCGCGCAAAACACGCCAGACGCTCGATTGGGACCCATTTACGGCATCGGCAATGTTTCGCGTATTCGTCGACGGGTCCTCTTCTACGTGATGAAGGACGTCCTCTCCAAAGTCGACGGTGCGACGCGTCTGTGGAGCACCATAATCCGCCCTGGTTGGAATGTACCAGTTTCTTGCAGCCTTTATTGTAGTTTCACAGAAATGTATGTGATGGATGGGGGGGCGATGCGGAAAACGTTCATGATGCATGCGGTGTGCAACTCGACCATTACGTCCAGCTCCGCCATACATTTGTAACATCTCGGTGTACTCATCAAAAGTGTATGCCGCCATCCTGTACCGGTGAATTACTGGATCACAACTGCTGCCAAAGCGGACTCACTGTCACTACGGTTTGTAAACAGGAGACATACGCAGCCTACAGTATGACATCAGGGGACTGCAGAGGTTGCCCTCAGCCAATGTTATTTGCGTTCCGTGAAGCGGGCAATGTAAAATCTAAGTGATCCTCAAACCTTTGTGGTATCGAAATGATAAATGTACGGACAAGGGTTCCTATTCAAACTGTGATCTACTTTGTCCCCTCTACAACCCCCAGAAGTTCGTAATAGGGATTATGAATCACCTTGTATAGATTGGGGTAGTGTGGTGTGGAGGTCTTGCCGGTTAACTGGTTTAGGTGTCGCCAGTAGGTAGAGAGAGAAGGAAACACTCGGTTGAGTCGGGAGTAGATGGTGCGCCACAAAAGGCGCTTG
This sequence comes from Meconema thalassinum, assembly GCA_946902985.2. NCBI lineage: Eukaryota > Metazoa > Arthropoda > Insecta > Orthoptera > Tettigoniidae > Meconema > Meconema thalassinum. Next base: position 1,239,180,750 of record OX336389.2, on the reverse strand, counting down.
TGGGCCTCGAAGTAGGATTTGACTCGGCGAAGTGACTGTCTGTGGCGCTGTAGGGAATAGCGGTCACGGGTCCATAGATATGAAGTGTAGTAGGAGTGGGATAAAGTGAAGAGACGACGTGCCTTGTGGAGGATAGGGGGGCGGAACGGGGTCCTTGGGATGAGGGGGATGGCTAGCTGGGAGGCTTGATGTAGTATAGTTTCTATGTGTGCAGTATATGCATCGACCGTCGTCTGGTCATCCAGTGGGAGATGGTCCGTACGGAGGTGATAGTTGATGTGGGCGTGGTATTCCTGCCAGTTTGCTGTGCAGAAATTCTGGACCATCCTGGGAGTGGTAGTGGGGTATTGTGAGGGGAAATAGGGAAGGTGAGTAAAACGGGAAGGTGAGTAAAACGGGAGCGTGATCACCTCCTGTGAGGGGCAGAACAGACACGTCAAACAGATGGAGGAGGGAGTTATGAGCAATGACTGCGTAGGGGGTGGTATTGGAGGAAGGACGGGTAGGCTTTGGGAGAGGGACGAGGGTGGCGTCAATGTGACGTAGGTCACATAGGTCTAGGCTACGAAGTTATAGGGCCGAACGGGAATGAAGGTTGAGGTGGGCCATTAGAATGAAATGGAGGAAGACTTCAGTCAAGTGGGCAATGAAGTATTTGGAGATGGGGTGGTAGGGACGAATGTAGATGGTGGCAAGGTGTAGGACGCGGGAGGGGAAACAGACGGAGCTAATAAAGCTTTCAGGGAAGAAAGGCGATAGATTTCCTTTCAGACACGAAATGAAATGTTCCATGCATTTTAATTTCAGGTCGGGGAGGGACTAAATGCCGGTAACGAGATTGATAGTCATTAACAAATTTTATTTCGCACCAGGAGCGAAATTAAAAGTCTGTAACGAGTTTTATTTTGAGCCAGGAGCGAAGTTAATAGTCTGTAATGAATTTCATTTCGCACCAGGAGCGAAATTAAAATTCTGTAACGAATTTTATTCCGCGCCAGGAGCGAAATTTAAAGTCTGTAATGAACCCTTTATCCTCTGATGGATAAATGATTCGATGTTTTATTTCTACAATCAATTAATATTTCCACCAGCGTCATGAAATAGCCAGACGAAGATGAGGAAACTTCAAGCATTTGTTGGAGACAGTGGGAACATACCTGCAGCAGTTTGACAAAAGGCTACATACTTAAGGATTGTGAAAAGAAAGAGCCTGGCAATGTTTCAGAAGGACAGGTGGTGGCTACCTCAAAATAGAAGGGACGCGTGGTGAGACACGCTTATGGCATGTTCATTGTACTATTCGCGCCTAGAAAAAATATAATGCAGTAACGTGAGTGGCTGATGGTACTACTGGACACTCCTACGAGGCCGAGGTCTGATAAAAACCGCGAACATATTGAAAAAGTGGAACCAATGAAAGATGAATGCTTACGAACGCGCCAAGTCTAGCTTGGGCACGCGATAGCGAGCATTAACGCGGGAGATCGGCTAGACAACATCTCTACGATCGATTCTAGAATTAATGGGCATATTCTTGACCTGCGCAATTTTACGAATTCAGTGATATTTGTTTAATTCCTGTACCACTATTATTTTGAGAATTTTTTGTATAATTTCCCCCTCTATCGATACCTAGGGCCAGTTCATTTATAAGTGGCGTGAAGAGCCAAGACATTATTATTACAATTTGTGCGTCTGAGGACGTAGGTTATATTACATTGTGTGTGTCGGAAGACACAGGTTATTACTACATTTTGCGCGTCCGAGGACGTAGGCACTTGTACTTTGCGTGTCATGAGGACACAGATTGTTATTAATACAAATGTGTGTTAAATTCAGTGTGATAGATTGTCGCAGTACTATTTTGTAGGGACAGTATCTTCGACAATTCGCCAACAGACTGTTCTGGGGAAATAAGTACCTAAAACGGTGAATTTAGCAGTGAGATATCGAGTGTGTAATAATCTATAACTTTTTGCATCAGCACGAGAGATGACATCGCTTGTCCTGGAAGAAGTTTGGAACTGTCAATACTCCATCGAGATGTTTGAGACGAGCTAAGCAGCATTAAGTAGGGAGATGGCAGCAGACGTTCGCTGACGGTGACTGGCCGAGGATGAGTACTGAATAATATTCTTATTATCTGACAAGTTAACTTATGGTATATGGGACATATTTTGTTTGTAAATATCTTGCTTGTGTTGATTAACGTAGTGTATTTAGTTTTGGTCTGACACACCTTTTGCATGGAAACAGCTCGCACAAGTTTTCTTAGTCGTAAGTTCTTGTTTGTTTGTTTTAACTAACGTGGCTATGTGGACAACCGTGTTCGCATATGTTTACGCAATGCATTTAAGAAACGTCTCTCGGAGATATATTGTGTTTCAGAAGTAGGACTGAATTAATATAGTCATACAGTAGATTGGAGGGTAAATTAATCTTTGTAATGTTTATTATTGATCAGATTCAGTGAGTTTATTGCCGTTGGAGCAATGTGAGTTGTGGCGAAGTGCAGTCAGCTCTATCGTAGGTTTTAATTTTCTTAAATAGATTGTGAGTATCTGATTCAACCGACATGTGTGAAAAGTATTATGTCATTCCCAGCAGTGTGTGTGTGTGTATTTTATTGGTCATTACAAGCGGGAATTTCAGCGTAGACTGATTTCTGTCAGCTGGGTGCTGAGTCCATATGGTTACCTTGCGAGGACATATGTGGCTATATCGATTAATGTCTTACCATATGTTTATGTGGTTGAGATTTGTTGCTGTTGATTCTACGAGATAACGGGACAGATGGTCAAGTTATTTTTACACACTGGAGTTGGACGATGACAAAAGAGTTGTGGTAGAGGGAAGCTGGTTTCACAAGGCGGGCTGAAAAGATTGCATCAAGGTCATTAGTGGAGTGCTTGTTGGCTCCGTAAAATTACTTGAAATACAGAATAAGAACTGATCAATGGTAAAAATTGTTTAAATAAATGGGAGTTGCCTACGAATCATTATAATCTACGAAGCGTTAGCTTAACGTGCATTTTTGTTCATATAAGGTAATCTCAGCCGGTGAGGCATTTGTTGTTGTTGGTTTCATTCCACGTTTATGTTTCATATTAGTGACCCGTGCAGTCACGTGCGATGCTGTCTTTTCCTTGTTTGTGTATTGAGCAATTGGCCGTGTTGGCAGCTCATTTGTCAGAGGCGTCATCGCACTGAAGGAGGGTCTCGAGGGAGATTCCTGTAAATATTAGATTTTAGATTGTGTGTCAGCATTAATTTTTAAGGGTTTTTATTAGTGTTGTGTCCCATATCCTTAAACGTTGATTTACGAGATGATTGTTCGTAAGCATCGTGGCTGTTACCCGATGTAAACGAACAGTCATCCAAGTACTCATCCCTCGTAGTTAGTCATTACGCGTACATAAAATCCCAATGCAAGTTAGTGGAACTTGGATCCACATTTTTTTATGAGGGGGAGATCCGTCTGACTCCTCAACGTTGATAGATATTTCTGTCATGGGAAGATTCAGGGAGGAATATTATTATTGTTGTTGTTTATATTCATTTCATTTTTTGCACAAATAGTCATTAAATTATGTTTTTATTTTACGTCTTGTCGCTTCCTTTCTTAATTATAGTTTTAATCCTATGACCCTTGCCTCAGTAGAGCATGTTGTTTGGCGAACGTAAACATCACACTATGAACTGAGCGCGACCCCTTGATCAAGATTTCTTGCATAGAAACACTGCAATACTAAAGGGTTCATAGGAGGTAAACTGGCACGGCCAAGCGTGGGGCGGTTCAATGTGGTGTAGCGGCAGAGAAATTGCACATGTCAATGTAAGCGTAGTTGGGTTTACAAACTGACGCAACAATGAAGGTGTATTTTTGTTGCTGGTTCGCTGCTGGAACACATTTAGTTGGCGTATTTGAGTAAAACTGACATGCCACAAGTGGAGGCAGATATGACAGTATTTTAATCACCGGAAAGTGATATTTTATTAAAAGTAAGTGAGGCGAAGAGGATACCGCCAACTGTGTGAAATATAAATTAAAATCAGGAGTTTGCAATGTAAAATACGGTTTACGTTTTTGTCTATTGAATTAAAGTAAAAATAATATACGAGATATTGGGCGCCCAATGATTAAAGTTAAAACTAGATTTGTTTAGAAAGTCAAACTCATGAAAATGTTAGGAGGCTGGTAGCCTTAAATGACAATTAATACTTTGTTAATTAGTCAGTGTTAATATCAGATCAGGATAACAATTTAATGACTAAATGTGTGTTTGGGTTTAAATTAAATTGAGTAAAAAATTAGAACCACTCAGAGATGCGATTGACTAGTGGGATTAAATGTAAATTATAAATGAACTGAATAGGGTAAAGAAATTAAATGTGCATGGGGATTGTATGTGTGTGTCAGGGGGCATTGCTTTATGCCATTTCCCTAATGTCTCATATAAAGTGTATAACATGGCAACAGTAGAACAGATTCAAGAAATCATTGAAAATGCGGCTAGGAGGACACAGGAATTGTTGGACACTAAATTGGCGGAACAGAGTGAATCATTAAACGCTAAACTATCTGAACAGAGTGAATCATTAAACACTAAACTATCTGAACAGAGTGAATCATTAAACGCTAAATTATCTGAACAAATAAACAATAGTATGTTAGAACAAAGTGAGTCTATAAACAAATTGTCTGAGCAGAGTGAATCACTAAAAACTAAACTATCCGAACAAAGTGAATCACTAAACAATACTATGTTAGAACAAAGTGAGTCTATAAACAAATTGTCTGAGCAGAGTGAATCACTAAAAACTAAACTATCCGAACAAAGTGAATCACTAAACAATACTATGTTAGAACAAAGTGAGTCTATAAACAAATTTTCTGAGCAGAGTGAATCACTAAAAACTAAACTATCCGAACAAAGTGAATCACTAAACACAAAACTATCTGAACAAAGTGAATCATTGCGGACACAATTAAACAACAGTAGGATTGAACAAAATGAATATCAGGCGGAACAAGCTAGATTATTAAAAAATGAAATCAATGACACTATAAATTCGCAGTTAGAGGCGCAGAATGTTAAAAACACGAACCAATTAGCTTCGTTAACCGCAGAGATGAAGGATCACACTAATCAACAGATGGTATTGCTGGCCCTAGATGTTAGTAAAAACAATGAAAAACAATTAGATCAGATTAAGAAAATGGAAATTATTTTTGATCAAAAACTTAGCATTCTGGATGAAACGGTGTTAGGTAAATTAGAGCAAATTGAACTAGCATGCACTATGAGTACGAGTGAGGTCAAGATAGCTCAGGATAAGTTGGAAGGACGATTTAAGGAAATGGAGAAAAACGGCAAGGTCATTCAGCAACAATTATCAGCGGTAGATGAAAATATATCCGGCATAATTAAAGATATGGACCGTCTCGAAATAAAATCAGCGAAGCAATGGAAAAGCCTAGAAGCAGATCAGGATCAATTAAAGAATACCATCGACGAAAGGCTGAGCCAGATAGAAAGCAATCAGGATGACACTAAGAGCCAGACTGAGGAGAAAGTAAGCACAATTAAGGAGCAAATAAGAAAAGATTGGCGAAAAATGAATATCGATTCTAAAGAGGAAAGATCAACCATCCTTAAGACAGTAGGCGAAAAAATCATACTCGTATTCAAGCATTGGAACAAGAAATTAAGAGTAAACTTAAAGAACAAACAGACAGGATCATTAAAGCTGAACTGAGGTCGATAGAACAATCCTCGATATTTAAAACGGGAACAATGAAAGATAAGCAGGACGACTCAAATAGCCCGGAGGAGACGAGCACAGCAGGAAGTCAAACTCAGACAGAGAGCCCATTAACGACAAACACGGAGGGGTTTCGCAAGAATATTGAAAGGAGTTCCACGCCACAGGACGGTCATCAGCCCACACAACTTATCCAAGTAAATCGCTCGAACGATTATAAACCGCAGAAATACACGGAGAATTCAGGGGTGACACCTAAAGCCTTTATTAAAGAAATTGAAGATCATTACAATGCCACTGGGGTACCTGAAGCACGTAGGTTAAGGATGATGGAGAAATTTTTATCAGGAAATGTCCTTACATGGTTTTTAAGCTTCAAATATACATTTGGAACTATGGCAGATTTCAAAATCGCGTTTCTGCGCAAATACTGGTCGCCGGCATTACAAAAGAGTCTAAGAATGGAGCTTTACTCTAGGAAATACCAAACTACCCAGCAAACGAAATACTCAGATTTCTTTAACATGCAAATGCTAAAATTTCGCGACCTTGATTACCCTTTAAATGAAGCGGATCTGGTGATGACTATAGCGCGGCAATTACCAGTCAACGTGCAACAAGTACTAGTCGCAGCGAACGTTAGTACGGCCTTACATGCAGAACAGATATTACGCCAGATAGATGAGACTACATCCCATAATCATTATAGAGGAGGAAGACAACTGGAGTTAGTAAATACGACAGAGGTCATAAAACCAAAACAGGCGAACACTAAAACGCAGGGTACAAATACAAGCACATCCACACCTAGGCGGAACCAGGAAGAGGTAGAAAACAGACCGTACCAGCGTAACGAGAATAACTATAACAATAGGTCATTCCAGGAACACTCTCCACTATCATTTCATTTCATCTGTCATTCATTTAATCATTGCCCCAGAGGAGTGCGTCAGGCCTCGGCAGCCGGCACAGTTCATATCCTCGCCGCTATATGGGGGCTTCATTCATTCCATTCCTGACCCGATCGGAGACTGGAAGCAGGCTGTGGATTTTCATTTTCAATAGGTCATATCAAGGCAACAATAGATATCAACAGAGAGGGTATCAACAATGGCGTGAAAATCGAAGAAATGAGAGGCCTTATGGAAGATACGGTAATTACAATGGGAATCAAAGATGGAAAGGAAGGAGAGATCAAAATCAAGGAGAGGCACGTAATTATCGAAATGACTGGGATGATAGGCACGCCAAATCACAAAATTACCTAGAGGAATTACACGCTAGTCAAGGTGGAGAGCAAGGACGATGGGAGAAAGCCATTGGGAACATGAAGAATCCAGACACACATACTGAGGAAGCTGGAAGTCTACTGAGACAAGAGGAATATCAGGGGCGTTGACGACAAAATGATGACGGGAGTCGCAGCGGAGCTAAAAAAAAATGCGAAATTTGGATAAAGGAGACAGTCTACAAACGCAACAGTCGGAAGTTGAGGATGGATGGATAGTAGCGAACATACAAGAATGGATTGCTTTGCCAGAAGATTGCCTGGAGGAGACGGTGAAACCACGGAACGACGAAATTAGGCAGTTACCCATTATTTACGCGAGGATTGGTGGAATTAATATAAGATGTTTATTGGATACGGGGTCGCAGATCAGTCTGGTATCGGAGGCCTTGGTTCGAGAGTTGGGACGGAGTCAGAATATTCCTGTGATTCCCGTACCACAACTCAAAGTGAGGGGTGTTATTCCTGAACGCACCGTCACTTGTAAACGTCAGGCATACTTAGAGCTGAACATATTGGAACACACTTTTGGGCAAACATTCATTATCATGGCAAAGATGAATTTCAATATAATTCTTGGTGCAAATTTCATTTGTGACTATCAAGCAGTGATAGATTTGCACAAGAATACAGTCTGTTTTAGAGAGTATGATCAACTGAAGAACGTGGGATTGCATATGGATGAAATCACTACGGGAAGAGATGTAAATTCTTGGGCATTGGAAGCAATATCGGAAGAGACGGAAGAGGAGATACGAAAGGCAGAAGATAACATCATACAAGGAGCTGTTGTGAAACTAGATGAGGAGAGTGAATCCCAGGAGATATGGTCTTTATTAACAGAAGGAGATGACAGTGATGCACAATTTGAAGAGTTACTACAGGAGCGGCTCAAGGACATTCAACTTGGGGGTGAACATAGAAAACAATTGGAAGAGATTTTAAGGAAGCACAAAGCAGTATTCGATGCAGTACCTTGGAAAATATTAAATTTCAAATATTCAATGCAAGTCGAAGATTAGTCACCTTTCAAAAGCAGATTGTACCCAATTCCGGAAAAATATCGTGGTCAAGTCAAGGTCATTATAGATGAGATGTTACAAGCAGGAGTGATAAGGAAGACACCTACACCTTATTTAAATGCGATTTTGGCAGTCACAAAACCAAATGGATCTATTAGACTTTGTTTAGATGCCAGAAATCTCAACATGAGACTCATTTTTCCTGAGTATGACAGAGCGCCAATTATCAGAGACGTACTAAAAGGCTTTAAGAACAAGAGCATTTATTCATCAGTTGATTTGACGTCCAGTTTCCACCATATTGAATTGGATGAGAAGTCACAGCTTCTAACTGGCTTCTTATTCGATAACCAAACGTTTTGCTTCGTCCGAATGCCCTTCGGAGTCAAAACAGCGGGCTGTGCTTTAATCCGAGCCCTGGATCGGAATCTAACCGAGGAAGTTAAGGAGATGACGGTGCGCTACATTGATGACATTCTGCTGGCATCCGACAACATTGAAATTCACATGGAAAATTTAGATAAATTATTAGGCAACCTTAATGCATCAAATTTCAAAGTAAACCTGAAGAAATCGCATTTCTTCAAGAGCGAGATCTTATATTTGGGTCACATCATTGACAAGGAGGGAGTGAAGCCAAACCCAGCTAAGATCGAAGCGATTAGGAATTTCCCTACACCAACGAGAGTCAAGCACATTCGGGCTTTCTTAGGCGTAACGGGATTCTTTAAAGAAAACTGTCCAGGTTACACGGAGACTGTAGCTCCAATGCAGGAAATGCTAAAAAAGAATAATAAATGGTTATGGAATGCGGAATGCGAGAAGGCGTTCCAAGCAACTAAACAGCTACTGGAAAACTGCATTAAGTTAGGATATCCAGATTTCAAGCACAAATTTATAATCCAAGCGGATGCTTCACTAATTGGTATAGGTGCCATGCTCTACCAAGAAGATCCAGCTAACCTGCAACTTAAAACATATTTGGCATTTGTCAGCCGAAAATTGCGTGAGCACGAGCGCAATTATACTGTAACGGAACTAGAGCTTTTGGCCATCCTTCATGCGCTTCAACAATGGAAACGAATAATTTATGGTTACCCCATTGTTGTCAGGACTGATCACAAGGCACTAACATTCTTGTTTAAGACGTCGATGGCAAGCGAACGTGTGACACGTTGGTCTATATATATTCAGCAGTTTAGCATTGAGATTGAACATTGCCCAGGGAAGATGAACGTGATCCCGGATGCACTCAGCAGGAACCCAGAGCCTGATGTTGAAGAAACAGCGATGGTACAACACTTGGGGTTAACACCGAAGGACCGGGAATTCTTGGAGGAGTTACGTGAGATACAGCGAGAACAGGAAGCGGAACCATGGATGATGCTATTAATTCAATACTTTAGAAAGCAGCTACCTACAGGAACACCTGCATTTCGAGAAGCGAAAGCAAAAGAAGGAAGATATGTTTATGTCAACAATTTGCTGCACAAATGGGTAGATAATGACCACACCAAGTTACGCATACTTGTACCTGCATCTTTACAGCGAGGATTGACATGGCATACTCAAGAAAGTTACGGACACGTCGGAGTAGACAAGTGCGAAGCGACAATAGGAAAGACATTTACATGGCCACGTATGAGAACAACTATATGTGACGTCATTACGACTTGTGATCCTTGTCAGAGGACAAAGCCCAATAACTATTTAATGAGGCAGTATCCTAGACCATTGCTACCTCAGAAACCCTGCGAGCTACTGGCCCTGGACTGTTTCGGTCCAATCCCGAAAGGTAGGCGAGGTTGCCCCATTCAGAAAACTACATCGAAACAAGTACTCAGTCGTATTCGAAATAGAGTTATTCCAATCCTTGGAAAACCAGAATTTATATTGTCAGACCATGGCAGCTATTTCACAAGCGCCGAATTCAAGAAAGGTATGGAGGACATGGGTATAAAACACGTTTTAAGCAATATCCGACATGCCCAAGCTAATCCAAGTGAGCGAGCAATAAAATGTGTAACATCATACTTGAGAATCTTCATTCCCAAAGAACATCATAAGTGGGTGGATAAAATTAAGGATGTAGAGACATGTATGAATTCTACCAGGCACGAGTCAACAGGACAGATCCCTATGGTCTTACACAAAAACGAGTATCCAGTGAGAACGTGGAAAAGCATCATTAACTGCCCACAAGATCCCATGATAGCACCTGACCTGCGAATAGAGAGAACGAGAGCCTACATGAGAAAACAAGCAGATCGCAGATTACGGCGATTGAGAAATAAGAGATTTCACCGTGATCTAGAAATCAACCAGCTCGTTTTGGTGAAACGACCCGCTACATCGGATCCAGAGAAGAAGATCTTCAGCAAATTCTGTGAAAAGTTCATAGGACCCTATTCTATTGTAAGAAACCTAGGAAATAATGCATACAGAGTGAAAGAGTTAAGCACAGGAACAATGTCGGACTACAATGCAGCCAACTTAAAAATGTATCGAAGAAGCGAACCATGGGAGCGCCGAAATAATGATGCAGTTTAAATATATGGACGTCCTATATCAACCAAGTGGACGGGGGGCAGTTGAGTACGGCACGTGAAGAAGGAAGTGGAGATGGTGTTGACAAACATTAACGAGACGGGCAGAGTGTTGCCTAAGGCATCAGCGCGTCACGCAAGCAGCTGAAAGGGTGAGGTCCAAGCAGGAAACAAAACGAGTAAATGCCATTCAAGACAGGAGAGGCTAGACCAAGTAATTGAAAAGGGGTGATTCTGAAATAAAACAAATTGGCCTACGGAAGTCTTTTAAAAATTATCGACTTTATCCTAAGTTCGAAATTTTGTGAGTGGAGGAGTTGTGAACCCTTCATCCTCTGATGGATAAATGATTCGATGTTTTATTTCTACAATCAATTAATATTTCCACCAGCGTCATGAAATAGCCAGACGAAGATGAGGAAACTTCAAGCATTTGTTGGAGACAGTGGGAACATACCTGCAGCAGTTTGACAAAAGGCTAAATACTTAAGGATTGTGAAAAGAAAGAGCCTGGCAATGTTTCAGTAGGACAGGTGGTGGCTACCTCAAAATAGAAAGGACGCGTGGTGAGACACGCTTATGGCATGTTCATTGTACTATTCGCGCCTAGAAAAAATATAATGCAGTAACGTGAGTGGCTGATAGTACTACTGGACACTCCTACGAGGCCGAGGTCTGATAAAAACCGCGAACATATTGAAAAAGTGGAACCAATGAAGGATGAATGCTTACGAACGCGCCAAGTCTAGCTTGGGAACGCGATAGCGAGTATTAACGCGGGAGATCGGCTAGACAACATCTCTACGATCGATTCTAGAATTAATGGGCATATTCTTGACCTGCGCAATTTTACGAGTTCAGTGATATTTGTTTCATTCCTGTACCACTATTATTTTGAGAAATTTTTATATAATTTCCCCCTCTATCGAAACCTAGGGCCAGTTCATTTATAAGTGGCGTGAAGAGCCAAGACATTATTATTACAATTTGTGCGTCTGAGGACGTAGGTTATATTACATTGTGTGTGTCGGAAGACACAGGTTATTACTACATTTTGCGCGTCCGAGGACGTAGGCATTTGTACTTTGCGTGTCATGAGGACACAGATTGTTATTAATACAAATGTGTGTTAAATTCAGTGTGATAGATAGTCGCAGTACTATTTTGTAGGGACAGTATCTTCGACAATTCGCCAACAGACTGTTCTGGGGAAATAAGTACCTAAAACGGTGAATTTAGCAGTGAGATATCGAGTGTGTAATAATCTATAACTTTTTGCATCAGCACGAGAGATGACATCGCTTGTCCTGGAAGAAGTTTGGAACTGTCAATACTCCATCGAGATGTTTGAGACGAGCTAAGCAGCATTAAGTAGGGAGATGGCAGCAGACGTTCGCTGACGGTGACTGGCCGAGGATGAGTACTGAATAATATTCTTATTATCTGACAAGTTAACTTATGGTATATGGGACATATTTTGTTTGTAAATATCTTGCTTGTGTTGATTAACGTAGTGTATTTAGTTTTGGTCTGACACACCTTTTGCATGGAAACAGCTCGCACAAGTTTTCTTAGTCGTAAGTTCTTGTTTGTTTGTTTGACTAACGTGGCTATGTGGACAACCGTGTTCGCATATGTTTACGCAATGCATTTAAGAAACGTCTCTCGGAGATATATTGTGTTTCAGAAGTAGGACTGAATTAATATAATCATACAGTAGATTGGAGGGTAAATTAATCTTTGTAATGTTTATTATTGATCAGATTCAGTGAGTTTATTGCCGTTGGAGCAATGTGAGTTGTGGCGAAGAACAGTCAGCCCTATCGTAGGTTTTAATTTTCTTAAATAGATTGTGAGTATCTGATTCAACCGACCTGTGTGAAAAGTATTATGTCATTCCCAGCAGTGTGTGTGTGTGTATTTTATTGGTCATTACAAGCGGGAATTTCAGCGTAGACTGATTTCTGTCAGCTTGGTGCGAGTCCATATGGTTACCTTGCGAGGACATATGTGGCTATATCGATTAATGTCTTACCATATGTTTATGTGGTTGAGATTTGTTGCTGTTGATTCTACGAGATAACAGGACAGATGGTCAAGTTATTTTTACACACTGGAGTTGGACGATGACAAAAGAGTTGTGGTAGGGGGAAGCTGGTTTCACAAGGCGGGCTGAAAAGATTGCATTAAGGTCATTAGTGGAGTGCTTGTTGGCTCCGTAAAATTACTTGAAATACAGAATAAGAACTGATCAATGGTAAAAATTGTTTAAATAAATGGGATTTGCCTACGAATCACTATAATCTCCGAAGCGTTAGCTTAACGTGCATTTTTGTTCATATAAGGTAATCTCAGTCGGTGAGGCTTTTGTTGTTGTTGGTTTCATTCCACGTTTATGTTTCATATTAGTGACCCGTGCAGTCACGTGCGATGCTGTCTTTTCCTTGTTTGTGTATTGAGCAATTGGCCGTGTTGGCAGCTCATTTGTTAGAGGCGTCATCGCACTGAAGGAGGGTCTCGAGGGAGATTCCTGTAAATATTAGATTTTAGATTGTGTGTCAGCATTAATTTTTAAGGGTTTTTATTAGTGTTGTGTCCCATATCCGTAAACGTTGATTTACGAGATGATTGTTCGTAAGCATCGTGGCTGCTACCCGATGTAAACGAACAGTCATCTAAGTACTCATCCCTCGTAGTTAGTCATTACGCGTACATAAAATCCCAATGCAAGTTAGTGGAACTTGGATCCACATTTTTTTATGAGGGGGAGATCCATCTGACTCCTCAACGTTGATAGATATTTCTGTCATGGGAAGATTCAGGGAGGAATATTATTATTGTTGTTGTTTATATTCATTTCATTTTTTGCACAAGTAGTCATTAAATTATGTTTTTATTTTACGTCTTGTCACTTCCTTTCTTAATAATAGTTTTAATCCTATGACCCTTGCCTCAGTAGAGCATGTTGTTTGGCGAACGTAAACATCACACTATGAACTGAGCGCGACCCCTTGATCAAGATTTCTTGCATAGAAACACTGCAATACTAAAGGGTTCAGTAAAGAATTTTATTTCGCGCCAGGAGCGAAATTAAAAGTCTAACGAAAGTGGCCCCAGGAGCGAAATTGAAAGTCTGTGACGAATTTTATTTCGTGCCAGAAGTGAAATTAAAAGTCTGTAATGTATTTTATTTCGCGCCAGGAGCGAAATTAAAAATCTGTTAAGAATGTTTTCGCGCTGGGAGTGAAATTAAAAGTCTAATGAATTTTATTTCGCGCCAGGAGCGAAATTAAAAGTCTGTAACGAATTTTATTTCGCGCCAGGAGTGAAATTAAAAGTCTGTAATGTATTTTATTTCGCGCCAGGAGTGAAATTGAAAGTCTGTGACGAATGTTATTTCGCGCCGGAAGCTACATTAAAAGTCAGTAATGAATTTAATTTCGCGCCAGGAGCGTAATGTTATTCCATTGAACAATTTCATTTCGCGACGCTAAATTAAATTGATAATGCATTTCGTTTCCCACTTCTTCTCCAGGCGATTGCTGGGATAGTTCCATTCGACAGGTCCACCGCCGTCTTTCTTCCCACTCCCCTTGCTGTCCCTTCCTTCATTAGATCCTAGTTCGCGGTTGCCTGGGTGATTGGCTTGTCACCATCCCCAGTTATATCTGCTGACAAGGTGTGTTCAGCTCCGAGACACCATCCTGGAATGCGACGGTAGAGGACTGATTCCTCGCAGAGTCCGAGGGTGAAGCCGAGCTTGGAGGGTAATCGATCAAAGAAAAGAAGAAAAAATACCGTATGTATCGTTGCCTAAGCTATGGTGCTGGGTTGGACGATGATGAGGAGGTGATGGTCTGTGCCTAGGGCACAGGCAACCCGTTAGATGCGCCGTACATGTTCCAAGCTTCGTAGACTACAGGTAGGGCAAAGTATGCCCCGTTGGAACGATAACAACATGCGATGGGAGGTCAGTATGTAGCTGCGCGAACTTCCCTCCTTCGAAGCAATTCACAACACAAAGCTTATTCACTGCCTCGAGATGTATTCCAGCGACGAGTATGTGGATATGTAACTTATCTATGGAGAAGCTCGTCAGAATGCATACCAGACACAACGTCTGTACCAAGAACGCTATCCGGAGAGACGACAACCGACAGCCATGGTATTTCAGAGTGTGTAAAGACGCCTGCAGGATACTGCATCCCTGGGAAGGATACGGCCTGTTCGAGATCATCGCGTGACGTCTGCTCACAATGAAAAGGTTGTTTTTGAAGCTATCTGGCGTAACCCTCATACTAGCACAAGGGCCATTGCACAGTAGACGAACATCAGCCAAGCGTATGTTATGCCGATATTGCATACCGACTGGTTTCACCCGTGCCATCTGCACTTACACCAGGAGCTCCATGGTCATGATTTCGATGCCCGGGTGGTGTTCTGTCAATGGATCCTACAGCATGTGAACACTGATCCAGCGGTTCTAGCGACCATCCAATTTACGGACGAAGCACGATTCCACAAAAATGGAACTGATAATCGCCATAATATGCATTACTGGAGTGCGGATAATCCCCATTGGGTGCGACAGACAGCCTTTCAGGTACAGTGGAGCGTAAACGTATGGCGTGGGGTCATGGGTGATCACCTCATCGGTTCCCATTTCTTTGAGGGCCATCTGACGGGACAACGCTATCAACGGTTTCTTCAAGATGAACTACCACCGTTTTTTGGAACATGTGCCACTACGTGACCGCTCCAGGATGTGGTTTCAACATGACGGAGCTCCACTGCACGCGGCGGTGGTCATCCCGAATCATCTCCATGCGACGTATCCTGACAAATGTATAGGACGGGGAGGACCATTCCCCTGACCCGCCAGATTGCCCGATCTTACGCCCCTGGAGTTTTTTCTGTGGGGCCATGGAAAACAACTGGTGTATGCACAGGAGCTGGCCGGTCCTGGTCACCTTAGACAGCTCATCACCGAGGCATGCCGATCCATTTCGCCAGAGATGTTGCAACGAGCCAGACGGTACTTACAACATCGCGCGCAGCTTTGTATCGACCACGGAGGTCGTCACTTCGAGCAGGTGCTGCGTTAAACGCCGTCGATAACTAAAATCCTGTCACATGCTTCCTATCAACTATCAACCCAGCTCCACACCAACGGCCCTTTTCAGGGCCAAATAAACAAATCAGTCTGTGAAAAACTATTGAGTATACTACCTTCCCACATCCCAGGCAACTGCATGTAAAAAAATGCGTGGTATTTCAACCTTCGAACCCTCGCGCACTGTCAACTATCACCCATCCTATCACGCGCTTGGCATGTGAGCTACTGCGACGCTCGACCTGTAGAGCGTGCTTCTCAATCTATACATTACCAGTTCTCGGTCTGTGCGTGCACTTCCAGTTTTTAAATACTTGTTCTGCGTATCTGTGCTCGTTTTGCGAGTTCATTCGAGGTACCTATACTGAATTTATAGTGGCGCTCACGATTCCTGCTGTCTTCTAGCCCTTAAACACACATCTGGTTATATTACCTCGGTTTAGGGAGAGGAACCGATATCATTCAGAATTGTAGTACATGTGACGGGATGCATAAAACTGGATCGCACGGGGTTGGCGGACCACCCGGTATAATGTATTCCAACCAAGTTACATTCTTAATAAAATATTCGTACGGTACGTGAACAGCATATTCAGAATATTCCAAGCACAAGTGAACTCAAACTATGACTCCTAGTGTTTTTCATTCAAAAACTATAAAAATAAGCGTTCCTGCATTGTTGTCACAATCAATCTTCACACTTAATGTTTTAAGTTATTATATTGTGAAATTTTATTAAATCGCATGCTTCGTGAAATTTATGAAAGCCCGCCAACGTAAGGGGTGAACATCTCGATTCGTCCCTGAATCAACCTGTTCGACTTGTGATCAAGGAGGTGGTTAGTGTTGATTTCAAAGTGTCGCGTGTGAATTATTACGTTAAGTGTTAAAGCTATTTTGCTACAAAGTTATTAAGTTGCACCAGAATTAAATTTGCTTCGAGCGGTCTGCGTGAGACCGGTCTACAATGTCATCAGCTACCTGCATCAACACGACCCTCTACTAAAATATTACCAGCAAGTTGCTAGAGTTGAGAGCGCATAAGATGGTGAACGAGAAGGAGCGTTCTGCGCACGGTCAGACAGAGTAATGCAATGCAATGTCACCAGACTGCCTCTCTCTCTCGACCCGCGATAAGTTCGTCACTTACTCAGCTGTTCTCTCCTGACATTTGGCTACGTGTCACGAACTGCAATTATGTAAGAGAAACACCAACTGCGCCTATTGGCTGGTGACTACGTCATACTTCTGCTTGTCCTCTGTGCATCTAGTGTGTACCCGTCTTCGTGTGTGCTCCTCACTCGAACGTGTATTTTTTGGTCAAAAACTGTCAAATATATTAAATGGAATGATGGTCACTTATTTTTTCAATATTTATTCCCATTAATTAATTTGTTCTTTATAGAATTAATATTTGTGCAGTATATTTTTGTGTCCATAAATATTGCTGTGATTCCTGCCTAAGCCAGAATCGCTAGTTTACTGAGCGACCACCAATTTAATTCGATCATTTGCATATTTTATAATGAAATGCAAACTAATCCATCAAAATATTTAGTAAGTCCTCAATCCTAAATAATTTAATGTAATATTTATGAATTACTTCTATTTAAAGCGGAACTTACTTTATCGTAATTTGGTAACAACACAACCCATATAGGCTATAGCCTAGACGTTAAATAGCTTTAAAATATATGAAGTGGAAGGAAACTTGTAGTTTAGCGAGGCCGTTAATCTCGCGATCATGAGCCATGGGACCTCCAGTTTTACGTGAAATCCGTACCACAGAACATGATATTTCACTTCGAAAATGTCACTTGAATTGACCTGGAATCGAACCCTATCCGCCTCGGTGAGAGGTTAGCAGCCTGACCACTGCACCATCATGAAGTGGAGCTGGGAATATTAGCGCCATTAACTGTGCGCTCAACAAAAGGAACCCTCCGAAAGGACAATCATTTAGAGATGAGTTTGGGAGCATTTCATTATAAAGTTTTGTTCAAGATTTTGGATGTGGAGGGGAGGGATGGAGAATTCTATTATGATATACAGAATTTCTCTTTTGTCAATTTTACTCAACGGCTCGCCATGTAGTCATGAAATATTTACACTGTATACGATCCCAATTAAGTGCGTAATTAACGTGATATTGTCTAAATAACTTACCGATGTTAATATTCAAACCTTATTTTCGCCCTATTTTAGTGCATGATTTTGCCTTCTCATTTTTAGTAGGACCGTAGTAAGATATATCGTTTTAATAATCCTTATCCTGTCTTTCCGTGAACGGGGACATTACTCATTAGAAATATGCTCCTACTACGAAGTCAATATAGTGTTTTGCATTTCTACCACTCATAGTATACTTTGCTATAGGGCTAGGGGTGACATAAACTGAGGCCCTTTGTGATAAATGGTATTTGCAGCCAGATTCCCTCCCTGATACCGATCTCAACCGATGAATTAATGAGAATGGAATGAATGAATGAATGAATGAATACGAATGACAATGGGAAATTGGTTGGAAAGAGGGGGCCGTGGTCTGTTCGAAGTTACTGTTCTGGTATTTGCCCAGGATTGAATGTGAGAAACAACAGATTTAAAATATTCAAGGACAGCTGACAATGGGGCTTGAACCCACTCGTCCTCAGGGTCTGGGTATAGTCTGGTTCCATAGTGTGGCACATTAATGCTCTGAATGATCTGATTGATGGGAACAGGATAGGTACTCGTAACAAATAGATCGGAATTTTGTGGTCTCACACTACATCTTTGTAAAATGCATGGTGCAGGACAATTATAAATACCCCGTCTAGTTCATTCTGAATCCAATCCTCAATTTTAAACACACATACCAATACAAACATTACATTAGCACAGGTTATCAAACAAAAGTAAGAAAACAGGACTAACGACCAAGAATTTCTTACGTCTCTAAACGATACATCAACTGAACCGTAACAGGTTTAAAATCTTCTCTACAATTCATCAAATTGCTTGTTCTTAATGTAAGGAACAAAGCTTCCATATTTTATGCGAACGTTCATCTCAAGATCATTAGCCACGTGACTTCTCAATACGTGGAATCAGAACCACCAAACGTGACATTTCACGTCAAAAATCTCACGTGCATTAAATGACAATCGAACCTGGGAGGCAAGCAGCTATCACACCCCAGTCCCCAATGTCACCTAACTACTAGATAGTCTCAGTGCACCGAGGTTCGATTAACTTCGCTGTAAAATTCTCAGATAGGCATCAATTTATCAAAGCCATATTTATAAAGACTGTTGCAAATATTACGTATTGCCTTTTCAATAGAGGTAAACAAATCTTGGTTTTGACCTGACCTATACTTGCCTGCTTAGCAGGAAGGCAGGGAGGCTGGTGGCAGGCAAGGGAAATCCAAGAAGGTTATTCAGAATCCCGACGGTATGCAAGCTGGAGTCAACTTGCTGCAGACTTGCTCTGCAACTAGAAACAGCTTTTGCCTCTCATGTCGATTGCAATGCTTCATGCGCTCCCACAAGTTCACATAGGAACATGCTGTGTGATGAACAAGGAAATGTATGAAATTGCTTATCGTAACCACTTTTAGCCAATTATCATAATATGAAACAAGTAGTTCCGTGAAAAACTAAACAGCCTATTTTCATTTACCCTACTTACAGTATGTTAATTGACTTTATCAACATACAAAATTTCAGTTTGATTGCTGTAATAGATTGTTAGATATTGAGAACCGTCTAAATATTTCGGATGGTCGCCATGTTGGAATTTTATATATTTAGGCCATAGAGTTATGTACTATTACATGAAGATTATTGCGTAGGTGCATTATTCAAACTTCAATCGCATGATTAGGCCAAAGGAAGTGAAAACGAGATTTTAAAATTTCTCATAGCCACCATCTTATGGTTATGAAAACAATTGAAATAAATTAGATTTCAGTGGATCAAATTTTGTTTAAAAATTTACCGCACCAAGTTTCACTGAGTTCGGATGGTTAAATCGCGAGAAACGTACATTTAAATAATTAAATTTCGCGTCGCCGCCATGTTGGATTTGTGCTTACCAAGTTATTGAAAGTCACATAGGTGATCATACATGTATAGCCTTTATCAACAAACAAAATTTCATTTTGATTGCTGTAATAGATTCGTAGATATTGAGAGCCGTCTAAATATTTCGTATGGTCGCCATGTTGGATTATTATATGATGAACCCATGGGCCATAGGGTCCATGACGGTCGAATCCATGTCCTTAAGGAAGAAATGAAAGAAAAGTATAGTTTCCTAAAGGAACGGAGAGAGATTTTAAGCCAGGAATATAGCTTAACATTGTGCAAGCGACTAGGGACAGATGCTCCTTAGATGAGATCACCCCACTCGACATGCCAGAGAGGGCCGGTCACGAGTATTAATAACTGAGTGGAATCTTCCACCGTGATAGAAAGAGAAGCCTGAATCGGAATTCAAGCTGACGTGGCTGGAAATTGACAACGTCGCATATGCACCAGAAGAGGAATAATTAAAATTAACACATTTACGGGCATAATAATGAGTAAACAAGCACAGTACAGTGAATCATTTTGAATGAGAGATTTTTCAGTATAGAGAAACCATGTAATAATTGTGCAGAAATAAACTGCCGACGTAAGACGACGTCATCGGTGAATTACCTAAGCCTCTGTGGAGGGGAGAGAACAAAAAGAATGCAACACCCACACAATTGAGGACGAGAAATTAATTAATATCTCCAAATTGCACGATCGATTCTTAGGTGCAATAAGATCATTTGACATTGAGAAGACGAGCTTTCGGAAGGTATAATTTTTATATTTGTGGCACCATTATTTTAGAAGTTGACCACAGGAAAGGCTTGAGTCTTATTTTTTTTTAGTAAAACAGTATAAAGCTTCGGGCGTTTCCAAGCCAATCATGCAGTATTCGAACGGCCCGAGGGGTATCGCCACGCATCACGCATCACGAATCCGTCCAGGAGGACGTGAAGTTATATCAGCACATGCAGTTATTCTGAGAGCCCGTGAGGGGGCGTAACGCTGTGTCATATCGTATGCAGTCCTACGAGCATTCCGTGAGGGGAAGTGCTGCTCCACGACGTAGAAGTAATCATTCCGACAGTCCGTGAGGGGACGTAACTCTGCGTTACATCGATAACAGCTACCAGTACTCCTTGAGGGGAGAAAACGCTGTTTCACACCGCCGAAGGAAGATCCGATAGCCACAGGCGTCACAGTGGTAACGACTTGCTTGCCTCCATTAGGAGCATTTAAGGCGAAATTTTAAAGTATCGCCGCAGTGAAGTATTAGGAAAATCCTAATTATAGGATTTAGGCCCGACTGTATACAAGTTAAAGTGAAAATTCGCAAGTTATAGTCAGAGCAGGTTGCGAACGTCGGACTTAAAGGCGATAGGTCGTTATATGTTCGAACGAACAGATCATAACGTACGGAAGTATCGTACCAGACAGATAAACTGTTATTTAAATTGAAGCAACCTAAAAAGGAAGAACAGAATAAGGTTCAAACGTAGGAGCGTTAAAACAGTTCAAATAAATAGAATAGGAGACTATAAACATTAGCTCCAGATATCAGGCGAACAATTCTAATAGTACTAGAATCAAGAAGTGCTAGCTGTTAGAAACTAAATCTATAGGTCTTAGAGGAGACCTCGATCCATATAGACTTTCGTTAGGATCGATAGACAGATCTACAGAGAAGCCGTTCAAGCTAGATCAATAGCCAGTTATCCAGGATAGGAATAGCAGAATTGAACTCCAGGGAACAGTAGATGTTTCAGGACTTTCGCATTTCTTCAGAATAGGAAGCCGACATCAGATAAATCTCACCCTTGGAGACGGGAATTAAAGAAGATCACGTGTGATAGGCTCAGAAGTACGGCCTAGTGATCGAGTAATTGTGAAGTGTAAAATAATCAAGATTGTGTGTTAGATAATATTTTTAGTGTTATTATGTGTTCAAAAGGGACACACTAGTATATAAAAATGTCGTCAATATTAAGTGTTCTAGATATAGGTCAAAAAGTGTTTCTACGTAAGATGAATACCTTCAATATGGTGTAAAAAGTTCAAAGTGGGCCCCAAAAATGAAACACCACACCAGATTTAAGATCATGGGATGATCTGAAAATATGTAAGTACAAAATTCATTTTTATTTTGGTGTCAGAAATTGATTGTGTACAACTCACCGGAGTTTGAGTGAAAGGGATGTGTTTTAATGAGTAAATGCTGAATAATCAAGAATACGGTCTGAACAATAATAAAATAAATAGAGAAATTATGAATAATTATGTAAAGAATAATTCCCGTAGAGGAAATAGGTGAATAAAGGGTTAAAGTATTTAACAAATGTCATAAGAGCAAGCGAAATATCAGTTAAATATCATGAAAGACATTGAAATAAAGTAAAGTTGAGATATGAAAGAAATAGCTTTTGAGCTTATATAAAGAATAAAGAATAATAATAATAATTAAATATGGAAATGTTATATAAAAATCAAATAAATTGATATGAACATAAGAACGTTAAGCCTTAACGTATGTGTAAGAAATGAGGTTCAATGGAATATTTTAAAACAGG
The DNA here is from genome assembly GCA_946902985.2 of Meconema thalassinum. NCBI lineage: Eukaryota > Metazoa > Arthropoda > Insecta > Orthoptera > Tettigoniidae > Meconema > Meconema thalassinum. Next base: position 1,239,158,390 of record OX336389.2, on the reverse strand, counting down.
GAACGATTTATCGACCATGGAAAGATTGATATGTGAATTAAAATAATATTGAATTGTTACTAAAGAGATTTTATCAGTTCTTGGGAAGACATTTTCGGCTTAAAATTAATGCATAGCGCATAATGAGCGCAAATATAATATTAAAGTGTCACGCTCGGAACGCGTAGTAGTTAAATACTTGGTACATTACTTATGGAGGGTAGTTGATTGCAGTGAATGATAATTGTATAAGTCCTCTATTTGTGACATTAGTATCACGAGGCATTGTGTATGTATTTAAAAAGGGAGCTAATATATGGTATTATTGAGCGTATGTCATATGGGCCACGGCCGACTCTAAATCGCATTTTGTATAAGCCCTCTGTATGGGATTAGTTCCCGAGGCACCTGAAGAGATTCGAATGCAGGATCTTCTTATGATAAAAGCCCCTGAAATTCTCCGTCGTCGTATGTGTATTTAATCTTCCCAATCAATGAGGACCCTCTCATAATTAATAAATGCCAAGATATGAAAATGGTCTGTGAACCAAAGAATAGTTGTTTGAATGTTACGGTACAATAAAGCCTGGTCTCCTCAGAACTGGATAGAATGGAAAGGTTTGTTTTGAAAGCCTTGAAAATAAGCTACTAAAATGTTGGGTCAAACGGGAAGTCTCCACCACCCTAACAGGTCATAAATCGCACCCCAGTAGTAGAGACTAGCTCTTTTAAAGCGAGATGGAACAGAGACCGTCTCGTAAACTGTTGTAAAGAGAGACGAATACACCAGGAGTGTTTAGAGTTGTAAACGACCCGGGCATTGAACCGAGGCCCTTAAAGATGGATATTTCGTTTGCCGGTTCAGATCGTAGTTTCTTATATGATAATGGTCTATTAAGACATAAGAGATAAATAACAATCCCTATTGTAATAATGTAAGGACGTGGGATTCCACGAGTTGATTGAAGGCAACTGAGTTCGGGAGTAACTATAGTTTTTTGACTGTGTCAAGTACCTTCACGCTCTGGAGTACACAATTGATTTTCTGATTACCTTAATATGTTTGTGAAATAAAGAGAGATGATAACAACTGAATGTGTGGACATGCCCAAAAATATTGAGTTAGATAATTAACCTATATTTTTAAATATAATTATACACACATCAAAAAAAGTTTTGCATCACCTCGGTTCCCAGATCTCCGGCATATAGACGTTGACTGTGTATATTGTATCCAAGATACAGTCCCTTTGACTGTTCATAGATGTCACTAAAACTGCTCAAAGATGTAAACAACCATGCATGAGCAGGGCCTATTAGACGGAGGGGGTACGACAGCCGATCAGTTCCAGTCATTCCACCAGGACGAAGGTACGCTGCTCATGTTGTCTGTAGTTCTACCATGCCTAGAAGGTCAATACCGCAGTTCGATCGCGTCCGCATTGTTACTTTGTGTCAAGAAGGGCTCTCAACAAGGGAAGTTTCCAGGCGTCTCAGAGTGAACCAAAGCGATGTTGTTCGGACATGGAGGAGGTACAGAGATACAGGAACTGTCGATGACAGGCCTCGCTCAGGCCGCCCAAGGGCTACTACTGTAGTGGATGACCGCTACTTACGGATTGCCGCTCGGAGGAACCCTGACAGCAATGCCACCATGTTGAATAATGCGTTTCGTTCAGCCACAGGACGTCGTGTTTCAACTCAAACTGTGCGCAATAGGCTGCATGATGCGCAACTTCACTCCCGACGTCCATGGCGAGGTCCAGCTTTGCAACCCCGACACCATGCAGCGCGGTACAGATGGGCCCAACAACATGCTGAATGGACCCCACGGAATTGGCATCACGTTCTCTTCACCGATGAGTGTCGCATATGCCTTCAACCAGACAATCGTCGGAGACGTGTTTGGAGGCACCCTGGTCAGGCTGAACGTCTTAGACACACTGTCCAGCGAGTGCAGCAAGGTGGTGGTTCCCTGATGTTTTGGGGTGGCATTATGTGGGGCCGACGTACGCCACTGGTGGTCATGGAAGGCTCCGAAACGGCTTTACGATACCTGAATGACATCCTCCGACCCATAGTGCAACCATATCGGCAGAATATTGGAGAGGCATTTGTCTTCATGGACGACAATTCTCGACCTCATCGTGCACATCTTGTGAATGCGTTCCTTCAAGATAACGACATCGCTCGACTACAGTGGCCAGCATGTTCGCCAGACATGAACCCTATCGAACATGCCTGGGATATGTTGAAAAGGGCTGTTTATGGACGTCTTGACCCACCAACCACACTGAGAGATTTACGCCGAATTGTCGTTGAGGAGTGGGACAATTTGGACCAACAGTGTCTTGATGAACTTGTGGATAGTATGCCACGACGAATACAGGCATGCATCAATGCAAGAGGACGTGCTACTGGGTATTAGAGGTAGTGGTGTGTACTGCAATCTGGACCACAAATGCTGAAAGTCTAGCTGTATGATGGTACAACATGCAATGTGTGGGTCTCATGAGCAATAAAACGAGCTGAAATGTTGTTTGTGTTGATCTCTATTCCCTTTGTATTTAAAGGTTCCGGAACTCTTGGAACCGAGGTGATGCAAAACTTTTTTTGATGTGTGTATATTTGTTTTAAAGAATAAGAAAATATAAAAGACAATGTTTGAGGTGTACAAGAATGACACCATAATAATGTAAATGCATAGAGCCAAAGAGCTCGGAGTTATGTAAACTTAATGTTAGTGCTTTATGGAAGTGAGACTAAGTAAGAATTGTTGGTTTATGTGGAAACCACAGGTTTTGAATTCAATATTTGTTTATTTTATTTTGTGATCCCTTGTTCATTTGGAACGAGCAGTTGATATTTGGGTCAGTAATTAATTGTTTAAATGTTTGTAGCGTCATTAATTTTATTAATTAAATGTGTTTAAAATAGGAGTTGATTTTGTTGTTATTTTTGCAAGTGTATCCTCTAATTAATCCAAAATATGTGAGTCACAGAGTGGGGGAACTTACCACTGCCCCGAAATCCCGAATTGAGCTACGCTGGTGTACTGTGATTGGCATATTTCTTGCTAAATGGGCACAGGGGGATATATAAATACTGTGCTGGATTAATAACTAGAGGAACACTTAAGTCGGTCATCTCATGTAAAAATAGAGTAATGATAGGAAAAGCTACAACGTAAAATATTAACTGACCGCATGGGTCCCTGGAAACTCATACCGAGCAGCCCTGAATATATATTATATTATGAACCCCCTAGCAAAACCTTATCTACTTTTTGGCGCCCAGTTCGCAGGGATGAGTTTTCCTAGGGAAAACCCGAGTTTTTCTCGAAAAATCAAAATTTTCATTTTTGAAAATAAATGGTTTTTCGAAATTTTGAATTTTAAACACTTCCATAAAGGTTTATGATATTGAATAAAAGTAGTAAAAGGGTACGTTGTAAGTGAATACCCGTACCAAGGTAATATTTTAAAAGAAATTGGGACACACTAATTCAGAGTATCATCTCTCAAGCATGTACTAGTGTGGTGGCATTTGTGGCCCACTGTATTCTCATAAGATGGCATTGAGTGAAGAGATGCAGCGGCTCTTGGAGGCCATAAACAATAAATTGGGAACAATAGACAATACATTGGGTCTCCAAAAGGAGGAAAATAACATAGTGTTCGAATCCATAAATGAAAGTTTGGAGTTAATAAAAACTGATAGTGCTAATATGGGCACTAAATTAGAGAATATCGAAGCTAAAAGTAATACCATGGGAACTAAATTAGAGAATATCGACGTTAAAGGTAATACCATGGGAATTAAGTTAGAAGCTATCGAGGCTAACTGTGTAACAATGAACAATGAAGTAAAGGCTGAGATAGATAAAATAAATAACAAGTTCCAAGGTTTTGACACTAAGTTGGAGACTAAGCTAAGTGAAATTAAAGAGGAAAGTAAAGGATTTTACTCAGGAATACAAGTCCAAATAGAGACTATGAACAAAAATAGTATAGAATCCAAAAAGGAGTGCCAAGATAATTTTAAAAGTATAGGGAATAAAATTGATACCATGGAAAATAAATTTGGTTCTATAGAAACTAAATTAATGAACATAGAAACAAAGGGTGATGAGTGTGAAAATAAACTTGTAACCCAGATCCAAGGTGTGCAGGAAAGGTTAGAAGCTCAGATAAAATATAACAGCGATATTTGTAAGGCATCCCGGGATGAAATAAAACAAAGCGTGAATAAGCTAGGAGATAGATTTGAAGGGGTTGAAGAGAAAGTAGGGATCCTCGAGAACAAAATCGGTGTAGTTCAGACTGAGGTAACTGAGATGAAAAATCAAAATATAAAGGATGCGCGGGATATGAAAGATCAATTTGAGCTATTTACCGGGCAGGTAGATGATAACTTAAAGAAGTATGAGGGTGAAATAAATCGAAGATTAGGTATCTACGAGGGGCATATCCAGGGTGAAAGAAAACAACGAGAGGACGAAAATAAGGATAACACCCATAAAATAAATGAAATAAGTCAGGGTATTATTGAGGTTCAGGAAACCATCGGAACATTAAAGGTTCATGTAGGAAAAACCAATAAGGAAATTAGTCAGGTCCAAGATGAAATGATGAAGTTGTATAAGAGTCAAGAGAAGACCGAGGGAAGGCTTGAAGGAATGAAAATAGATATGGTCAAAGGACGAAAAGAAGTGGAGAAGCAAATAAAGGAGATACGAGAGGGCCTGGAGACCATAGGTGACGTTAAGCCAGAAATTATAGACCAACATGCTAAGATCATTAAGAAAGAGGTAGAAGACCAAATAAATGGATTTAGGGATAGCTTCAGGGATGAGAAATTCCAACTCAAAAAGATAGAGGAAGATATTAAAATGAATCAAGAAAGAATTCAGAATGAATTAAGATCCCGATTGGAGAGGACGGAACATAAGAACAGTCAAATGGAAATCCAACTCATGGCAAATGAAGAAAGTGCCCGAAGAGAAAGGAAGCTAGAATTCGAAAATCAGGAGGAGTTTCCAAAAACAGGATGGGTAGATTCCCGTGAACAAGGCACAGATACGGAGAGGGACTTAGGAGGGGAGAGCCCTTATAAGATCCCAGGATATCCAATGGCAATGTCAACCCCGTACACAAATCAGACAAATGGCCAAATAATAAACATTATTAAATCCAATGAGGACAGACCAGTAAAGTTTACGGGTAACAACATGTCTATTACTCCAAAATACTGGCTCAAAGAAGTGGCAGAGTATCTAAATGAAATGAAGGTTCCTCAGGATCGGAGACTGAGAGCTATTGAAAAGCTGTTGGCAGGTGATTGTCTCACCTGGTTCAGAAGCTTTAGATACACTTTTGATACGGTGGAAGGCTTTAGGGAAGCATTTTTAAAGCGATATTGGGCAGCAGATGTCCAAGAAAACTTAAGGCTAGATCTGTACTCTAGGAAGTACAGCACCAATGCACCTACTAAATACTCGGAATTTTTCACCGCTCAGCTGTGTAAATTCCGCGAACTGGATATTGCTCCGGCAGAAAACGACCTGTGTGCCGCCATTGCAAGACAGCTTCCATATGAGATTCAGAGGCTGCTAATCTCATCCAAAGCCAGAAGTGCTGTGGAAGTGGAAAGCGTATTACGTCAGTTAGATATGACGACTTCGCACGTAACACCTCGGCATCAGAGACAAACTGAGCAAGTACACATGGCCAGCAGTCAGGAAACTGGAGAAAAACCAGCGACCAGGAATCAGTCCACCAGTACGGATACTCAAGGACGAGATCGAGAGTATGGGCACCAGGAGCCTAGAAGGATACAGCCATATTACAGGGGAGGATATCGAGGAAGAAATCCTAGAACGACGGGTTATAGGCAACAGGAAAGCCGACCCTATAACAATAACCAGCAAAGGCCGGACAATAGAAAGAAATGGGAGAATTATCCCAGGAGGAATGTAAGGCCAGACGATAGGGATGATGAATATCGGGCCGAAATAGAAGAAAGATATCAGGAGAGTCTTCGTTATATGAACGAAAGACCAGATGAACCTGATAGGCAAAAAGTCCGTTGGAGTGAGGCAATCAAGAACCGGAAATCACCCGACCGACTAGACGGAGCTCAAAGCTTGGAACTACAAGCTCAGCTAAAGAATGAGGGAAAAGGGAGCCCTCAGGATAAAAAAAAACTCCAAATTTAAATTGTCAGAAGTGGAAACATACCAGGAGCTGGGAGGAGGTAGAAATTGTAAATTGGATAGCCAGACCAGATGAACTAATTAACGAGGATGTGGAAGGAATCCCACCTATTAAAAGAGAACTACCTATAATTATGCTTAGGATAGAAGGATTACTGGTCAGAGCATTGATGGATACTGGATCCACAATAAGTTTAATTACACAAACCCTTTTAAGTGAATTGGAAATAAGGGGCCGAGTACTAAAGATTCCCACATCAAGTGTAAAGATTAAGGGAATTATCCCTGAAAAATCTTTGACATGTAAATTTCAGGTATACATTGATTTAATCATGGGTAACGCTGAAATTTCGCAGTGCTTTTTGCTGGTAAATCAATTACCGTATAATGTCATATTAGGTATTGATTTTATCCGTGAGAACAAGGTCATTATAGACCTAGCGCAAAACTGCATTAGAATTCAAAGAGAGGATGTGGATGAGCAAAACATTAACCTACAGGAACAGGATGCGAAAATAGTAGAACAGGTATGGCATATGGAAGAAGTGATTGAGGAAGATTATAAGGACATAGAAAAAATATTTGAAGTCCTCAACATAGAACTCGAAGATAATGTGGAAAATGAGTTCGAGACCAACCTGTCAGGAAAAGTGGAGGAAGCTAAAGTCAGCCTCGAAATTAAGGAACAGTTAAAGAAATTATTATTGGATTATAGGGACGTATTTGATTCCAAGCCAGGGAAGATTGAAAATTTTAAATACGCGTTCCAAGTCAACGATTGGGCACCGTTCAAACAAAAACCATACCCGGTTGCGGAAAAACATTACCCACAAACCAAGAAAACACTGCAGGAGATGATGAATGCAGGTGTTATAGAAAAGATGGCGACACCATATGTTAGTCCATTAGTGATTGTGAGTAAACCGGATGGCTCAGTAAGGGTGTGTTTAGATGCCAGAAATCTAAATGCAAAAATTATACCAGAAAATGATTCGGCACCACCCATAAAAGAAATACTGAGGAAGTTTAAAGGCAAGAAGATTTTTACGAATATTGACATGACTTCTTCGTATCATCATCTCGAACTGGAAGAGAAAACCAGCTTGTTGACTGGATTTCAGTTCGATCAACAAACATACTGCTTTAGAAGATGTCCGTTTGGATTAAAAACTGCAGGATCCGCATTAATAAGAGCGCTGGATCGAAACCTGTCAGAGGAAGTGAAAGAGTGCACTATCCGATACGTAGATGACATTTTGCTTACCTCGGAGAACATTGAGGAACATTTAGAAAATTTGAAGAAATTATTAGAAGACCTAAGAAGGGCAAATTTTAAGATAAATTTAAAGAAGTCGAACTTCTGTCAAAGGCAAGTGACATTTTTAGGGCATGTGATTGACAAGGATGGTGTTAAACCAAATCCATGCAAATTGGAATCGATAATGGATTTTCCAAGGCCTTTGAAAGTGAAGAACGTTCGCCAGTTTTTGGGATTGATTGGGTTCTTCTCAGGACATTGTCCATCATACACCAAAACTGTTGCACCACTACAGGACCTTCTGAAGAAGGGGGGCAAGTGGAAATGGACGGAGGAAGCAGAAAAAGCATTCGTGGAGGCCAAGGAAATGCTCTTAAATTACGTGAAGCTAGGATATCCTGATTTTAATCAGAGATTTATCATTCAGACAGATGCATCCCAGATTGGAATAGGGGCAATGCTATATCAGGAGAACCCGGAAAACCCTGATAAGAAGAACTATCTAGCTTTCACAAGTAGGAGACTGAAACCACACGAGAAAAATTATACGATCAGCGAGATCGAGCTGTTAGCGATATTGCACGCGTTGCAATACTGGCGGAAGATCGTATATGGGTTTCAGGTCATTCTAAGGACGGATCATAAAGCCTTAACCTTTTTGATGAAGACTGATTTATCCAGTCAAAGGTTGATGCGTTGGGCTTTATATATTCAACAATTTGATGTCAAGATAGAGTACTGCCCAGGAAAGGAAAACATAGTTCCAGACTACTTAAGTAGACAGCCAGAGTCCATAGAAGAGGAAGTAATGGCTATAGATTTGGAAGACAGGGATCAGCGTACTCTTAATGAGTTAAGAAGCATTAGTCAAAGACAACGGGAGGATCCATGGATGAACATGCTCATATCATTCCTTGAGGGAAGCTTGATAAGAGGAACACCAGCGTACACGGAAGCTGAGAAGATAGCACAGGACTACACGTTTTATAATGGGTTATTATATAAGTTTGTGGACTCTGACCATACGAAATTAAGGATTGTTGCACCTGCAATTTTGCAGAGGAAAATAGTATGGTTAGCCCATAGATCGTTCGGACATATGGGAGTCGACAAAACAGTCTCGATGCTGAAAGAAGCATTTATATGGCCGAGACTGAGAGAAACTGTAAGGGACACGCTAAAGACATGTGATCTATGTCAAAGGATTAAACCTAATGCATTTCTGATGAGACAGAAGCCTATACCATTGTTGCCCGAAAGGCCCGGCCAAATCATATCTATCGATAATTTTGGACCTTTGCCAAAGGCAAGAAGAGGAAATCGACACATAATGGTGGCTATGGATGTCTTCACAAAAATGGTTGTCCTTGCTCCCATACAGAAGACTAGTACCAAACAGGTGTTAAAACGACTTAAAGAAAAAGTGATACCGATTCTGGGGAAACCTGAGAATTTGTTGTCGGATCACGGCAGTTGTTTCACCAGTGTAGAGTTCAGACGAGAATTAGAAAGACTTGGAATACGTCAAATTTTGTCAAGTATTCGCCATCCTGAGGCAAACCCTGTAGAGAGAGTTATGAGAGAAACGGCCAAGTATTGTAGAATATACTGTGCCGAAGAAAATTGGAAGTGGATAGATATTTTGGATATTATTGAATTTTGTATAAATAATACAATCCATGAATCCACAGGAGAGATACCCATAACGTTACATCGGAATGAGCAACCAGAAAGAACTTGGAATCTGGTAATTCCTAGAACAGCAGACGCTCAGCCAGGAAGAGATGTACGAATTAGGAGAGCCTTTGAGCATCTAAAAGCTCAAGCCGACAGTAGGCAGAGAAGAAATAGGCATAAGAGGTATCATCGACCATTATTAGCAGGAGAAATGGTGTTAGTGAAAAGACCAGCCATTTCGGATCCAGGGAACCGTGTATACAAGAAGTTCCAGAAAATGTACCACGGACCATATCAGATAATCAGAGATTTGAGGAATAACGCATATAGAATTCGGCACTGTGAAACGAATCACGAAGTGACCATGAATTCAGCAAATTTGAAATTATATTACCCTCCCGAAGATTTTGATGAAGAAAATGAACAAGCCCTGGTTATGGAAACATTTAGAGATGAATCCGCTTTTGACATAAACAAGAATGAGGAAGAAATAGAAAATAGAGCTCAAGCATTCGAGTGCGAATGCGAATTGGAGAAAGTATATTGGGAAATTAAAGAAATAATTGAATTTATTGAAGAAGAAAATTCCAATTTAAGAAAAGAAAATGATGAAATAAGGAAACGGGTAGGGATAGACCAAACCCGTAAGGGAGAATGAGGTTCTGGGAACTTAAAGTCCAGACAATGAAAGAAAGAAAGAAAGAAAGGGTAGGCACAGAGCATACCCGACCTACACAATTAGTGGAAGGGACCTTAAGAAAATAAAACAACAGTAAATACGGATGACGTTATGATGGATTCGACGAATAGAGTAATACAAAAAAAATTGAAATAAATTTCCTCAAAATTATCGAAAATTTATTTACCTAAGGAGGGGAGAGATGAACCCATGGGCCATAGGGTCCATGACGGTCGAATCCATGTCCTTAAGGAAGAAATGAAAGAAAAGTATAGTTTCCTAAAGGAACGGAGAGAGATTTTAAGCCAGGAATATAGCTTAACATTGTGCAAGCGACTAGGGACAGATGCTCCTTAGATGAGATCACCCCACTCGACATGCCAGAGAGGGCCGGTCACGAGTATTAATAACTGAGTGGAATCTTCCACCGTGATAGAAAGAGAAGCCTGAATCGGAATTCAAGCTGACGTGGCTGGAAATTGACAACGTCGCATATGCACCAGAAGAGGAATAATTAAAATTAACACATTTACGGGCATAATAATGAGTAAACAAGCACAGTACAGTGAATCATTTTGAATGAGAGATTTTTCAGTATAGAGAAACCATGTAATAATTGTGCAGAAATAAACTGCCGACGTAAGACGACGTCATCGGTGAATTACCTAAGCCTCTGTGGAGGGGAGAGAACAAAAAGAATGCAACACCCACACAATTGAGGACGAGAAATTAATTAATATCTCCAAATTGCACGATCGATTCTTAGGTGCAATAAGATCATTTGACATTGAGAAGACGAGCTTTCGGAAGGTATAATTTTTATATTTGTGGCACCATTATTTTAGAAGTTGACCACAGGAAAGGCTTGAGTCTTATTTTTTTGTAGTAAAACAGTATAAAGCTTCGGGCGTTTCCAAGCCAATCATGCAGTATTCGAACGGCCCGAGGGGTATCGCCACGCATCACGCATCACGAATCCGTCCAGGAGGACGTGAAGTTATATCAGCACATGCAGTTATTCTGAGAGCCCGTGAGGGGGCGTAACGCTGTGTCATATCGTATGCAGTCCTACGAGCATTCCGTGAGGGGAAGTGCTGCTCCACGACGTAGAAGTAATCATTCCGACAGTCCGTGAGGGGACGTAACTCTGCGTTACATCGATAACAGCTACCAGTACTCCTTGAGGGGAGAAAACGCTGTTTCACACCGCCGAAGGAAGATCCGATAGCCACAGGCGTCACAGTGGTAACGACTTGCTTGCCTCCATTAGGAGCATTTAAGGCGAAATTTTAAAGTATCGCCGCAGTGAAGTATTAGGAAAATCCTAATTATAGGATTTAGGCCCGACTGTATACAAGTTAAAGTGAAAATTCGCAAGTTATAGTCAGAGCAGGTTGCGAACGTCGGACTTAAAGGCGATAGGTCGTTATATGTTCGAACGAACAGATCATAACGTACGGAAGTATCGTACCAGACAGATAAACTGTTATTTAAATTGAAGCAACCTAAAAAGGAAGAACAGAATAAGGTTCGAACGTAGGAGCGTTAAAACAGTTCAAATAAATAGAATAGGAGACTATAAACATTAGCTCCAGATATCAGGCGAACAATTCTAATAGTACTAGAATCAAGAAGTGCTAGCTGTTAGAAACTAAATCTATAGGTCTTAGAGGAGACCTCGATCCATATAGACTTTCGTTAGGATCGATAGACAGATCTACAGAGAAGCCGTTCAAGCTAGATCAATAGCCAGTTATCCAGGATAGGAATAGCAGAATTGAACTCCAGGGAACAGTAGATGTTTCAGGACTTTCGCATTTCTTCAGAATAGGAAGCCGACATCAGATAAATCTCACCCTTGGAGACGGGAATTAAAGAAGATCACGTGTGATAGGCTCAGAAGTACGGCCTAGTGATCGAGTAATTGTGAAGTGTAAAATAATCAAGATTGTGTGTTAGATAATATTTTTAGTGTTATTATGTGTTCAAAAGGGACACACTAGTATATAAAAATGTCGTCAATATTAAGTGTTCTAGATATAGGTCAAAAAGTGTTTCTACGTAAGATGAATACCTTCAATATGGTGTAAAAAGTTCAAAGTGGGCCCCAAAAATGAAACACCACACCAGATTTAAGATCATGGGATGATCTGAAAATATGTAAGTACAAAATTCAATTTTATTTTGGTGTCAGAAATTGATTGTGTACAACTCACCGGAGTTTTGAGTGAAAGGGATGTGTTTTAATGAGTAAATGCTGAATAATCAAGAATACGGTCTGAACAATAATAAAATAAATAGAGAAATTATGAATAATTATGTAAAGAATAATTCCCGTAGAGGAAATAGGTGAATAAAGGGTTAAAGTATTTAACAAATGTCATAAGAGCAAGCGAAATATCAGTTAAATATCATGAAAGACATTGAAATAAAGTAAAGTTGAGATATGAAAGAAATAGCTTTTGAGCTTATATAAAGAATAAAGAATAATAATAATAATTAAATATGGAAATGTTATATAAAAATCAAATAAATTGATATGAACATAAGAACGTTAAGCCTTAACGTATGTGTAAGAAATGAGGTTCAATGGAATATTTTAAAACAGGGAACGATTTATCGACCATGGAAAGATTGATATGTGAATTAAAATAATATTGAATTGTTACTAAAGAGATTTTATCAGTTCTTGGGAAGACATTTTCGGCTTAAAATTAATGCATAGCGCATAATGAGCGCAAATATAATATTAAAGTGTCACGCTCGGAACGCGTAGTAGTTAAATACTTGGTACATTACTTATGGAGGGTAGTTGATTGCAGTGAATGATAATTGTATAAGTCCTCTATTTGTGACATTAGTATCACGAGGCATTGTGTATGTATTTAAAAAGGGAGCTAATATATGGTATTATTGAGCGTATGTCATATGGGCCACGGCCGACTCTAAATCGCATTTTGTATAAGCCCTCTGTATGGGATTAGTTCCCGAGGCACCTGAAGAGATTCGAATGCAGGATCTTCTTATGATAAAAGCCCCTGAAATTCTCCGTCGTCGTACGTGTATTTAATCTTCCCAATCAATGAGGACCCTCTCATAATTAATAAATGCCAAGGATATGAAAATGGTCTGTGAACCAAAGAATAGTTGTTTGAATGTTACGGTACAATAAAGCCTGGTCTCCTCAGAACTGGATAGAATGGAAAGGTTTGTTTTGAAAGCCTTGAAAATAAGCTACTAAAATGTTGGGTCAAACGGGAAGTCTCCACCACCCTAACAGGTCATAAATCGCACCCCAGTAGTAGAGACTAGCTCTTTTAAAGCGAGATGGAACAGAGACCGTCTCGTAAACTGTTGTAAAGAGAGACGAATACACCAGGAGTGTTTAGAGTTGTAAACGACCCGGGCATTGAACCGAGGCCCTTAAAGATGGATATTTCGTTTGCCGGTTCAGATCGTAGTTTCTTATATGATAATGGTCTATTAAGACATAAGAGATAAATAACAATCCCTATTGTAATAATGTAAGGACGTGGGATTCCACGAGTTGATTGAAGGCAACTGAGTTCGGGAGTAACTATAGTTTTTTGACTGTGTCAAGTACCTTCACGCTCTGGAGTACACAATTGATTTTCTGATTACCTTAATATGTTTGTGAAATAAAGAGAGATGATAACAACTGAATGTGTGGACATGCCCAAAAATATTGAGTTAGATAATTAACCTATATTTTTAAATATAATTATATATTTGTTTTAAAGAATAAGAAAATATAAAAGACAATGTTTGAGGTGTACAAGAATGACACCATAATAATGTAAATGCATGGAGCCAAAGAGCTCGGAGTTATGTAAACTTAATGTTAGTGCTTTATGGAACTGAGACTAAGTAAGAATTGTTGGTTTATGTGGAAACCACAGGTTTTGAATTCAATATTTGTTTATTTTATTTTGTGATCCCTTGTTCATTTGGAACGAGCAGTTGATATTTGGGTCAGTAATTAATTGTTTAAATGTTTGTAGCGTCATTAATTTTATTAATTAAATGTGTTTAAAATAGGAGTTGATTTTGTTGTCATTTTTGCAAGTGTATCCTCTAATTAATCCAAAATATGTGAGTCACAGAGTGGGGGAACTTACCACTGCCCCGAAATCCCGAATTGAGCTACGCTGGTGTACTGTGATTGGCATATTTCTTGCTAAATGGGCACAATATGTAGACCACAGAGTTATAAACTATTAGATGACGATTATTGCGTAGGTTCATTATTCAAACGTTGATTCGATTGCATTATTAGGACACAAAAAATAAAATCTTAATTTTAAAATTTCGCACAGCCGCCATCTAATGGTTATGTAAACAATTCAACTAAATTAGGAGTCAGTCCATTACAATATGTATAAACATTTGCTGTACCATGTTTCACTGCGCTCGGATGGTTAAATCGCGAGAAAAGTCTATTTAAATGTTTCAACTTCGCTTGGCCGACATGTTCATTTTGTACTTAACAGCTTTTTTAAAGTCACACAGGTGAACTTCAAGTATAGCCCAGTACAGATAGCAATTTGGCTTGCAAAAGGTGGGGTGATTTTGATATTCAGGAATGTTGTTTGTACTGCCCTGTCGTGAAAAAATCCAAGCTTTCGACATCCCCCTCCATTTGCGTTGTCCGCCATCTTGAAAATACCGCTAAGAAAATGCACTTTTTCAGATTTCCTCTGTAACTCACTTCCGGAGCATTTTAGGGAAAGTATTGTCATTGTAAATAACGCTAAATGTTCTGCAAGTTTCTTAATTTATATGTTGGAAAATTTGGAACAGGAACTGAGCTATGGGGACGTGATCATTTGCAAACGTGTCAAAAAAAAACGCAAAAAGTTAGATATGTCAGTGGTTTCGCCTCAATAACTTTATTTTAGTGAAGATTAGTACAAAATGCATAATAACCAATCTTGTACAGGTAAGTGGACTGGAAACCTGGAAACTGAAAAAGAAAAGAACTGATTATATCTACTAAAATACACTACTACCTCTGTTCTAATCATCATTCCTGAAAGTAATATAATCTTTAATCATTATGTATTATGTATGTATTATGTATTCATGCAACTTCTGGGGAATAACGATTTTTTTAAATAAAAACACAAGTTTTCAACAAATTTACAAATACTTCTGCGAAATACAATTTGAAAATAGATCTTAAATTTTATTTGAATGATATATAAAATTAAGTTAAAATTCATCAGGTTTTGTTGTTTAGGCTTAGATTTGGTTGATGAATATAATTTATTACTTCGACCTATAGGCAGTAGATCGTCTAACTCGTCTTCTTTCATGTTGATATCAACCTCTGTTGCATTATCGCAGGATTCAAATACGCAATGAAGACATACAGTGGAGCATCGAAGTCGTGCTTTTTTGCAGCTGCATTTTTGACCCAAGCTTTTTAGCATTGGCACGAAATCATGTTCAGCAATGCCAGTGGAGCTGGTTCTTTATTCATGTGAACTGTAGTTAGGACACCAATATCCTTCTGCCAGCCCAAGTTGAGGGGGGTCCTTATCATACCTCATCCGCGTTTGAAAATGCAGATAAGTTCTATATGCATGATATTGATATCCCTTGTTGGAGGTAGACAGGGCAATTCGAATTTGGTGTTTGTAGCAGGTTTAGCAAAGCGAAGATACAGAGGTGTTCGAGTCATCTTCATAAAGGACAGCAAGGAATGTTGTAGTGGCTTCCACGATCTTCTCTCCTTCTGCAGCTGAATCATTGAAAATGGCAACACTTTTATTGTAGGAAGCATCACTCTCAAGTATGGTACAAAACTTAATTTTCCCCTGCCCAAACAGAGCGGAGGTGGTATCGCAACCACTTATCGCATGGAGAAATAGAATGTTTTCCATGTCTGTCTGTTAGGTAGTCAGCCAGAAGGCTGGTTGGTTCCTCAAAAAGCACCGCCATTAGGTTATTTGGGAAGATACCCACAAAAACCCAGGGCAGCGCTATAGTAAGGCGTACTAGGCAAGATGAGGAGTGAGGTAGTTTGCCATTGCTATCCTCACTGAGTCAGAACAGCAGTACTAATCCTATGAGTAGAACCTTTCACAGCAATCACAGGCACTGACTGTGCCCTGAATGTCATTACTAAGCGCCACCTATACCTCAGTAGTTTCCATATAATCACAGCCATGAGTGAGACTGAGACATCGGTAAAAATCCACATTTTACTCTAGCCTGTGCCAACAGGCAAATGCAAAAGTACTGCATTCAACAAGAGATGGCAAACAGGCCTATGTTTTCCATAACATCTTTATATTTGAAAGATGTTATGGAGAACAACGCATCTTCCATGTTACTCCCTCCAAATTTGCAAAAGAGCACACTGTCAGGTGCAAATGCCGTCACAAAAGATAAAGGATCAATGTCTTCTCCAATAACAACAGAATCGTGTTCGGAAGACAACGAAATGGCAATTAACACACCTCCATCTTTTGTTGCCTGCTTGGTGACCATTTGTGCTTGCAGAAATTCCTTCCGGCGCAATGAGATGAAGTGAGATTTGTCTTTTTCATTCGATAACAATTTATCCTTTGACATCTGTGACAACATTGTACCATCAAAGAGAACATCTGCTCAAGATTGTACCCTGGAACGACGAGCTCTTTCAGTGCTTTTCGTGCTTCTTTTATTTTCCTCAGTGGGGTAACCATTGAAGACTACAACAGCATTTTGACCATGATGTTGTTAAACGTAGGGCACATATTTCTAAGAAATAGTAGGAAAACATTCGGTCCGATTCCAGTGAACTCTTTGTAGGAGGTAGCCTCCATCAATTACATCAATTTTGCTCTTTCCCATTTGTTTCACTTGACTGGGGCGTGGAAGCAGAGCAAAATGAGGACATTGTCCCTTTGCGAATGCCTTCCTCTAATAAATGTGACAAGGGAAGGGAGCAAGTCTGTCAGACTGCTTAGAGATGAGCATCCTATGAAAAAGCATGAGAGGATCCAGAGCTACCTTTCCTTTGTTCGTGTTGATGTGGTTATCAACTGTTGCCAGGAAACAACTGCTTCGTAACGCCGGAAATGAACGTGCTAAAAATTAATGTTCATAACTCCATTCATTATTCTAGAAAGCCAACGGCCTGGCCATGTTGAAACACCGGATCCAATAGGAACTCCGCAGTTAAGCAGCATTGGGCGTGGTCGGAAACTGGATGGAATGCCGGTTCTGGGGGACCACGCGCTGTTGGCGGGGAGAGGGTCGGGAAGAGCGGTAAGGACCTGGCCACCCTACCACAAAGAAAACTCCGGTTCAGGATAGCCTCTTCGGAGGCACGGGCTTGCCTTCAGGCAGAATACAAAAAAAAATATAAATAACATTTCAGGACAGGTGGCAGTTGACGTCTAAGTAAGGGGTAGATGACCTCATAGTTCCGCCCGTTAAAACAACAATAACTAACTGACTATAAGTATTTGTAAATCTGTTATAAATTTGTGTTATTCTCTTTCAAAAAATTAGTTATTCCCCAGAATTTGCATGAATCTCATGAACTACACGTACAGTATATAGTACATACATAATGGATGAAAGATGTTATAACTTTCAGGAATACTAATTTTAACAGAGGTAGTAGTGTATTCACAGTAGATATATTCAGTTTATGTTTTCAGTATCCAGTCTCTCAGGAGGCTACACGACAAAAAAAAAGTATCCAGTCCACGTACCTCTACAAGATTGGTTATTATGCATTTTGCACTTAACTGCAATAAAAGTAAGTTATTAAGGCGAACCCACTGACATATTGAGCCCGAATAGCTCATGCTGGTGATAGCTTGTACACGAACCATGGTATTTATAATGTTCAAGAATTGTGAAAGCACCCACAGCAGCATGCCACTACATTAGATGTTCTTTTGACTTCATTAAGAAGCAGTATAAAATTACTCAACATGATCGAAGAGGTTCTCTTTGATGTGCAACCTGAATTTAAAAATAATCAGTCATTCAGCTTAACTAGCCACATTTTTCATGGGCTAATAATATTTTATTTATGGTTTACGACCGATGGTATAACACCGCCGATACCCGGCAGGAATGAACTTAGACGCTAAATGACTCGGAAGAGATCGAACTGAGCACACCTACTTCCGTGAAGGAATGACTTGAATCCGCGCTTGCATGGCGAGCGGATGTGGAATTGTGAAGGTCCCAGGTGACCAAGTTTAAAGTATCATCTACGTTCAAATTGTGTAAAGTGAATACGTCTGAAAGTATTAATTATAGCACGAAGTGTGCTGGTGACGCGAGAAGTTCGTCCAAGATTGAGAATCTGATTATATTTCTATTCAGTGAAGTGTTGACCACATGGTTACAGCGTGCTTCGAATATCTGACCAGTGACAAATAAGTTGTGTACTAGTAAACCCCTAGTGGAGAATCTGGTCGTCATATTCAACCGATACAGTGGAATATTTACGAGCCGTGCAAAGGCCGACTGTAAAACAAATAAGATTAAGCTGATATTCTTCGATATGATATCTAAAGCGTGTGAAGTTGTTTAGCTTCAGTGTAAAGACACGTGTCTAGTGTCAAAGCCAGTTTATGTGTTTTAGCAGACAAGGCCATTTTTAAATATAGTCTGCTGGTGGAAAAGGTGTAAAATCTGTGAATTTCAACACGCTTGAAGCTGTGTCCATTTTTATACAAATTTCAACGACTCTACAAGATGCCTTCATTTCACCACGTGCTGAGGCATAATAATCCAACATCTAAGAAGATGAGGGCTATGGCTTAAACATCCGAATGGGAGGAATGCTGAACACCTAAGCCACACTACAACCATGGATGACCACCCGAGGATAACCATGCTTGTGGCCGAGCAGAGAAGATATTTGTGGTTTGTCTGGATGAAAGGCAAAATCCTCAATCCTCGTGTCTGGATAATTATCTGCAATAGCTGTGAATCATGATTTCCTAATCTATTTCTGTACGGTGGATGGTCATGGGTGGATTAGTCAGTAGCATCCGTAACTCATTGTCAGTCATCAAGGTAGGCTTCTTTCATTCTTTTTGACCACCTCCTTAAGGTGATTTTTCACGCTTCTGAATGCTTCTCTTTGCATTTCGTTACTCGACACTGAGTTAGTCATCAGATTGTGTGTATCCACACGGTGCGATATTGTTCTTAGAAGGTAATTTCGCATGACGGAACATCAATTTAGTCATTTGTGACAGGGGCATGTTTTTAATTCAGCTCCAGCTGATATTTGGTCAAAGTTTTTGAAGTCCCCATTTCTATTATTTTAGTACGCCTCTGACGTATTTATTTAACATTATAGTGTATCGTTTAGGTATGGAAGGGATCCAGCCTGTTGTTATTGTAATGTATATTTTCTAAAGAGTGAGCAGTTCTCCACTAGAATTCAGATAATTCACATCGCTGTACATGAGTTAAGTAATGTTATGAACTTATTCCTAAGTTTATGTTACACGATTCGTATCATTTCGATTAGTTCCACCTAAGGTTAAGGTGTGAACCAGTATTTTATTATCATTTAAACATGTTTTGTACGCAGCACTCATTCGCTGTGAGCTTCAGTGGCGTTACAAAATGTCAAAGCCTTTCAAAGAGAGAGGAATATATTTCTGTTACGTCTATTTGGTTTTCAGAAGCCAAACATATCATTCTACTTGTGATTGATTCGTCTTAAAGGTTATAATAACTTTCTTTACATGTGTATAATCCTTTAGAGTGATTGCTAAGAACACTCAGTCTACATTTACCGTGCTTTAATGTGTTGAAAGATCAGTGATAGACATTTTCTTTGAGATTCACTGACGCGCTATGCTGCTTAGTGCCAAGCGCTGGGAGCACAATGACAGGTGTTTGCCCAGTCCACGCCAATGACATTGCCCAAGGTTACTTACGATCTCTCTTGTGAGACAATTGACTATCGACTTCATTTTTATTTTCTTTATTTCTAGACCTTGCTAGGAATGTTCTTATGGGCTATGGTTTGTTTATGCTCATGCTATTGACCTTGATTCAGTATCGATTTTTGTAAAGCTTTTCTGGTACAGGTGTACTGATAAGTAATGCTAAATTTTTAATATACTTGCAGGTATTTGTGAGCGAGCCCCAATATGTTTTGTCATGATTTATTATGGATTTGAGCAACCATTTGATAAGTTGGACCCTGAAGGCTATTATGCATTCTCACTTGTAAGTGAATGACTATTTACCGTGTTTTTAATACACGCAGGGTTGGTTACCACGTTTATTAGAGAAAGCCGGCCAGATCTATGTTACAGAACAAGTTTGGACCGAGGAGGAAAAGGTATGGTCTCTTTCGAGTACCGATTGTGTTATTGTTCACGTGCGAGCCACGTATTCTTTGTTGAGGTGTACCACGTGTTGGTAGCACGCTCTTGCGACGCCTTGCATATGGTCAACTATCTTAACAATCAATGGACTCATAAATCTACGACATTAAACTTAGGACTAAATCATGAATCATCAATTTATTTCCTAAACCGGCGATGCTAATACTACAGTTAAACCTTAATCGTTGTTAAATTTTGATCTTGTACCTGTAGTCTAGCAGACCAATGCATTGCGCCTTCGTTCGTTCTTACTAGTAAGTTTAGTAGCTAACACTGATAGACTTTCACAGAGATCGCACGAACCCAAAGTTCAGAACTCGTGGGGCGTGACCCGATCAGGGGAATGCTGTTCTTGCACAGTTTGATTCTCGAGTTTAGACACCCTGATAGATGACGGTGGACAAAAAACAGTTGTTCATCTGTTGCAGGCAGGATTAATAAGATGAGTATTTGTGTGTATAACTTATTTATTACTGATGTGTTTCCCACTATTACCCTACTGTCCCTTGTAAGATAAAACATCTTTGTTGTTTGGATATAATTGTACCAGTGTACTGTAAAATGATGACTGACAATAATTAGTTTTTGTATAGTTTGTGTATCACGGACGTTTGACGCCGTTGATCAGATTAAAGCAGGAGTAGTTCAAATAATTATAGTATAAATGTAAATATGGGATGGTACCAGTCCTTTAACTTTGCTGTCATGTTTGACATGTTTAGATGCCATGATGCCTCCTTCTTAGAAGCATCAGTTTTCTTGTATAACGATTTTTCTTGCGGTACCATTTCCCCAGTTTTGCTTTGTTTTACAGTATTTAGGACCTGTCGAGGGGATTCTACGTTAATTTTATGAGTTGTTTATTTTTTCTTTGCTTTTTAGCTACGGAATAGCCGTTTTATCAAACCCTCCGACCGTAGGACAGGGTTTGACCTTCCAAATAAACCAACCATGAGTATGTCTTAAGTCTGGATTTTAATTATTTAGTAGTTTTGACCTTGGGGGTGCATTTTCTTCGGGCGTCTATGACAATCACTGTGATGGGAAGCAGAGTGTTGTGCCGGCTAGTCCCAAGAAGTGCATTCCGATCCTCTCCGGCAATGTGTCTCGAGGTAGAGGTCATCTGGGAGGCCACGTTACGGTTGGTGGTAACCAGATAACCTCATCCAACGGGCACAATATCTAATTTTAGCGTTTTTTTACATGTTTGCAATTGCTTACGTCCCCATATCTCACTACCTGTTCCGAATTTTCCAACGAGTTACATAAGAGCCTTGCAGATAATTTAGCGTTATTTACAATTGGTAACGACAATACTTTGCCTAAAATGCACTGAACGTCAGGTACGGAGGAAAACTGAAAAAGTGCTTTATCTGGGCTGTATTTTCAAGATAGTGGACAACGCACAAGGAGGGGGAGGTCTAAAACTTGTACTTTTCACGAGAGGGAAATACATACAGTACAATACTTGAAAATAAAAATTACCCCACCTTTTGCAAACCAACTCCTATTTTGAGCTATCTTTACTGGGCTAGTAGTGCCCTTTATCACCGTACAACATTTCGGGTTGATATCAGTAATAGTTTCGGAGATATAGAATGCCGCTGAAATGTTTCGCACAGCCACCCCGTTGGAGACGCAATAAAATTTGATGGGCACTGTCTGGGTCGGGCAAAATAGTACTACGACCTTACTGAGTTTCATTGAAATCGCTCCAGCCATTTAGATTTTATTAGGGACACACACACATATGCACAAACACACACACACACACGGTCAAATGGTTATCTCATAAGCCTCTTTTTTTTCATAAATAAAAATAGGCTAAAAATAGGCTTATGAGATATATCTCGTGTGGGTGTGTGTGGGTGGTGTGGGTATATTGAGAGGGGTTGTGGGTGTGTGTATGTGTTTGTGTGGGTGTGGGTGGGAGGGGTTGTGTGGGTGGGTGTGTGGATGGGTGGGTGTGGGTGTGGATGGGTGTGGATGTGTGGGTGTAGATGTGTGTGTGGGTGTGGGTGTGTGTGTGGGTGGGGGGTTCTGTGTGTGGATGTGTGTGTGGTTTGGGTTTTTTGTGGGGTGTGTGGGTGTGTGTGTGGGAGTTGTGTGGGTGGGTGGGTGTGTGTGGGTTTGTTGGAGGGGATGGGTGGGGGGTTGTGTGGGTGTGTGTGAGTATGTGTGTGTGTGTGTGTGTGTGAGGGTGGTGTGGGTTTGTTGTGGTGGGGTTGTGTGTGGGTGTCATTCTATATCCCCAAAACTGTTACTGGTAACAAACAAAACCTTTTGTACAGTGATAAAAGATACTACTATATGTAAGTAGGACTGTATCCAGGGTTGAGCACAAGCCGAGCTTGAACTCGGACAATTGTCTTTCCTTCCAGGTACCAGCCTGAAACATTGTGTATCCTATTTACTATCGCATCTCCGCCACAGTAGGCATACTAGCTTAGAGCTCAACACGGAAAAACCATGACGAGAATTCCTTTCTGGTCAAAGGGTTGCAAGTGCACTCAGACTTGTGAGAATGACTGAGAGAGGTGAGTTCGTATCCCTCCTCCGGCATCTTAGAAGTGGATTTCCGTGTTTTCCCCGCTTCTATCCCAAGCAAATGCTGGAATAGATTATACCTTAAGTTCATAGCCGCCTCCTTCCCAATCCTAACCGTATTTACAAATACACCCACTAGAACTGATATCATGATAACACTAGTTATCAGTAAGAGACCATGCACGCTCAATTAAAACACATTTTTTCTTAATCCCTAAATTAAATAATGAGAACAAACTAGAAGAACTAAACGATGAATATGTTCCTTCAATCGGCCGAGTGGGGTTCAAATATT
Source organism: Meconema thalassinum (assembly GCA_946902985.2). NCBI lineage: Eukaryota > Metazoa > Arthropoda > Insecta > Orthoptera > Tettigoniidae > Meconema > Meconema thalassinum. The sequence continues at coordinate 1,239,135,353 of OX336389.2, read as the reverse complement.
TGTAAAGGTCCTTGTGTGTATCTCCGAAAATGCTTGAACGAAGAACGAGATAAGTGAAACGCAAGAAAAAATACTCTTGTGAAAATAATTCCTCACCCTCATTGCGTCGGATGTGAGATTTCCCCAAGCCAGTCAATGAAAGCAGCGACAGTCTGTTCCGCGGACTTTAGCTCCTCGTCTCGGATATCGCTTGAGAAGACTTGCGGAGGAATAAGCAGTAATTAGTCCAAGTGATATTGAATTTCTGCTTTGAAGCGGCACAACTGGGAGGTTGCTCAGTGACTTCGTCGCTAGCATTACAGGAAGAATCCCTGCCAATGCAGAGGAGTATCTTATAACAAGCCACATCACTGAAGTCCAAATGTCGTTGTTGTTGTTGTTGTTATTGTTATAATTGTTGTTAACTCATTTTAGGAGCTTGGGACAGCACGATCATCAGCTCCGTATTGCTGGGTATGCATTGTAATCGTCCGATAACGTATGTTTACCTGGTGACAATAATGAGTGTAACCGTCCATTTAGGGTTTAGAATTGGGGAAAGTGCCCCTGAACTTGAAATAAGATTCCGTCCCAACATATGTCTGGAGGGAGTGTGGAAAATCCCAAGGACAGTATTGTGGGGGCTCACCTTTTGTGTCCGAAATTAGGAGATCGAATCCTAACACTGTCGTTTGGGATTTAATGACTGATAAACGTGGGGTACACGCTTGAGTTGACTTTCCGGCTCGTTAATAATAACCTCAAGGAATCATAATTATAATAATTATTATTATTATCCAAAATGAGCAGGGTTGGCTCCAGCGACTTCAATTAGTTGAGATAAGTTGTTGAAAGTTCAGCGACAGTAGTTACGTACGCGAAGGCGGAGTGCTAGGGCATGGTCCAAGTTATCTGTAACCTCGGTACACAAGTGGATTCAAAACCCCACCGTCTACCATCCTTTAATTGTTTTTTCCGTAGTTACCCTTTTCCAACATCTAATAGGCCACGGCCACTTACTTCCAACTACCAGCACAGTTTCATTCAACTACATACATTTCATCTACCATGAAGTTCGCATCAGGTAGGGAATCTGGTCGTAAAAGACACCCCCTACATAGGCCTATAAATTACTCGCATCTTATCTCCAATTCTGTTCAAAAGGGAATATTAATAATAATGATAATGGGTGGTCAATAAGAAGAAGAATTATAATAATAATAATAATAATAAACTATCATATTATTATTATTATTATTATTATTATTAATATTAATATTGAAGTAGAATCATATCACGAGTTAATGAAAGGAAGTACATGGCGACTTTTGATAGATGGAAGAAAGCCTTCTATTTTCCTGTACCGCAATCACATATCAAACGTGGATAAACTAGTCTAGGGTAGCGGAAAATACCTGGAGGTGCCCATCACGCCAACTATGGCGGGGATGAAGCAGGTTCATCCATCCACGGATAAGGTAGTAGCTCCGACTTTATGGTCTAGATGTAAGAAATGAAAATCTCGTCCCAAATGCCCTGGTTTCATTTTCCAGCTCTACCAGGATATGCAATTCTAGTTTGAGGGCCGCAACTGGGTACACTCACCCTCGGAGGGCGACTAAAAATACGTGGAATCGATTCCCACCTCTGCCATCTTAGAGGCGGTTTTCCATGTTTTTTAACTTCTACGCCAGGCAAATGCCTGGGTGGTTCCTATCTTCAGACCATGACTGTCTCCTTCCTAATTCCAGTTCCACGAAACAAGTACAGGCTATCAGACAGATTCCAAACACACTCGAATATTACTGGGAGAGTTCTGAGGTAGGGCTCACTGATGAAAAGTATGAATGTAGGCAGCTTAACCTTTCACTAAACTACTTGCTTACAATTAGAAAAGCCCTTCTTTCTTTCTTTCTTTCTTTCTTTCTTTCTTTCTTTCTTTCTTTCCTTCTCTTTTTAATATGTAGCTGGTACAGCCACGTATTATTTATAATTGGCTAGCTGCGTGGCTCAGTGGTAACGTTCTCGCCTGCTGTGCGCAAGGTTTTAGGATCGAATCCTGGTGCAGCCAGTTGGCATTTGAGGGTGCGCAAATGCGAGGGAGCCGTGTCAGCAGATGTGCTGGCACGTAGAAGATCCCCTTCGGGGCAAAATTCCGGCATCCCGGTGTCTCTAAAAGCCGCAGATGTTAAAAGGGACGTTAAACCAATAACATTATCATTATTATTATTATATTTATTATTATAATTATTATTATTACTATTACCATTATTATTACGGGAGTAAATACATGTCACGAGTTAAGGGACTCCAGATTGCTGAAATATTTCAAAATTTCATTTTTAAGTAATAATAAGCTACGGAATCTTAACTTTCCAACGGTCTTAGTGTTCTCTTTTTAGACAATAGACATAAAAACCTTTTTAAGAAAGCAAAAGCGGGTGTTCTGGTGTCGCCCCAATACCAAAACTATCGCCATTTCCTCAGCTAGCGGAATGATCTTTGATTCCAGTTTCTCGCTAAAATACATTTCTTAGATATAATTTAACTTTTCAACATGCAAAGCTGAATGTTTTTGGAAACAATTCCTCCTTACTTGTAATATATTTTAACACAGCTCTTTTCCAAATTTATTTTAGTTTACTTTTTCCTGATGGAAATGTTTATGAAAATTCTGTTAAAATTGTGCCATCTTTAAAAGAAACACGAAAAATTCAAATATATTCTTACTTTCTATCAGCCTGTATTAAAGTAAGGTGAGAGCATCAAAGATTATCCCTGAAAAATGCAATTAGTTCCTGTCAATAGTTTCTGAGAAAATATTAAATAGAAAGTTGTAAGTTACGTGGATAATCCCACATCACTGAACTCATGGACGGTACAGTACTTCTCCCTGTGATGATTTCTTTGGAAACAGATCATTTTAGACTCGTGACTTTATTAGTCTGGGTGATTCGTTCCGAATTATTAGCGATCAAAATCGTGGTGAAGATAGGGAATACAAGAAATGTCCTGAAGCGCTAAATGTACAGTCACATCTATTTATACTTATGCCTCGTCGGAACATAAGAGACGTTCCCGACCAGAAGGGTGAACTCAACAAATGTTCGAGAAAAATGCCACGAAACCTTTCTACCAAGGGCGAACTCGGCATATTATTCCAGCTTTGTGATTTCATCCAAAAGAATAGATGGTTATAAAACAAAACGTAGGCTACATCACATTATTGCATTCAACACCTGACATAATATTTACTTTTCGCCATGGTCGAACATAAATGGAATAATAATATTACCTTACAAAGGAATGCGTACAATCGAACTCATTTGTCATACTCTACAGAAGTATCGCCTTTATCAGATTCAACGTCATTTGTGATGGTTGCATAGTTTGATTGAGCTTGGAGTATTTGGTGAGAATATTGGTTGCATGCAGTGGCAGTTCCTGCTATAGCTCAATGGCGCAATGAACCCCCAATAAATTTCATATTTAGCATTTTTCCCTCTACGTAACAGAAATATTTGTCAGAAAACAGCGTGGAGTTCAAATGCTGGTAACGAGCACGAGGATGTTGAGCCGGCGCATGATCTGGTTTGAACCCCTAGTCTTAGCCAATCCTTTCTGCAGAGAATAGGCGAGTAACGTAGAGCCGAGGGAAGGGGCGTGAAGTGGGGGTCAGAAGGGAAAGGAAACAGTGGATACAATCCAAACGCGTATCTATCTTATACGAATGCGCAATAAGCTTGCTGAATTATTTCACAAGCCCAGCACAAGCCCTTCAAGCCATCGCTTGACGTGTTTGTAAAATAATGCGGCCAATGTGAACATACAGCGAAAGTGGCCTCAAGGGCCGCTTTTGCAAGGGTGCTTCATGGCTGCCACATTAGACTGTTTATATGCGCCCTTAATTTATCCTTGAATGTATCTATGTAAAGTAAACTACCTAGCTATTTGTTGTATTTGAAGGCCAATTATTTAAATGATTCAGTTAGATTGAAATAATACCAACAAAATAGCAGAAAAGGGTGTCTTGTTACGCTCCGGAGTTACCCAACTCGCTACTGTAGCTCCACTATTTTCTCAGGTTTAAATTAGTCATACTGTCTATAGCGAGAACGTGAAATACTTTCAGTATTTCTGTGTGCCTATTAACGGCGTGAAATTAGTGACTGTGATTAGTAATTCAATTTTTTTTGTGTGTGCGTGTGTGAAAGCCCGACGGGTCGGGAGAAAAAATATGGCTTGAAATAGTGTCCAAAGGCTTATGGGAACTAACTTTTCCTCTCTTACGTTAGAGCAAAAATAAAGATAAAAGCATTAGGGCAGCCAATGCCGGATTTTGATTTAACAAACCAAACTAAAAATAAAGATAAGAGGATTGTTCGGAGATCCAAACTGGACATATACAAGAGAGCAGAATGGATTTGTGGGTGTAATATTAAAGCAGAAAATTGTCGATAGTTTTTTCTCTTTCCTATGTTTGTATTTCTCAAATGGGGATGGAGAAGGAAACTGGACAAGAGTAGGTGTCAGAGGCCTTGGGCATTTGTCTCAGAAAATAAAGAAACATGAAAGTTCAAAATCACACATGATTGGTCAGCTTCAATTTGATTTGCTGATGAACATGACTCCTTACCTCCACCATGCAAGTTACAAAGAATACAGCCACGAGTGCCAAAATGTGTTGCTGAGAAAGAGATTTGTGATACAGTAATATTTCACGCCAAAGAACGGTTCGAGTTCACTAATCAACTTATTGCAGGAAATTTTTTCTCGTCAGAGAGTTTTGTCACGTTTGAGAAGCAGTTTCCATATTCTATTCTTCACAAAGCCTGTGAGTCATATCCAATCCTCAACAAAGTAAAACTTGGAACCGAATTAGAGATTCTGTATATGCGAGAAGATTTCCGGGCTGTTTCAGGCGCTATTCACCTCTTGCAGCTTCTCCTAGAAAATAGGTTAGCAAATACCTTCAGTGAATGTGCCAAACTCTTGAAAATTATTGTTACCGTGCCTATGATAACATCAGAAGCAGAAAGGTGCTTTTCAACTCGGAAGAGAATTAAGACCTTCTTACGCAGTTCGATTGCAGAGAACGCACTGATAGCACTGGCTATGCTATACATAGAAAGAGAGTTTGTCAGGGACACTGTGGATTTTAATGAACCAGTGATAGACAAGTTTGCGTCTATTATAGAACGTAGGATGGATTTTACTTACAAGCAGTCTGCACAGGGGGAGTAAATCTATTAACATTTCTAATACTCCCATTATATGCTCTGCCTGTACCTTCGATTGCTGTAAGATTTGTAGTGATGCATGTTCTTAACCAGGCTCATTACCAGATGGAGCCTGTCATACAGGTGCGTGTTTGTGTGTGTGTTTGAGAGAGAGAGAAAGAAAATTATGATTCTCACTAATTATGCTGTTCCAGGGTTCAAGTTCTGGTTGAGGCAATGATTTGAACTCACTGTGTTTGAAATCGCTCATTGTAATGTTCATAACTATCTGTACGAAATTGGAGGTACCACATGAATACTATTTATCTCTGTAGAAAAATTAGGGTCCAACATTTGAAGTGAGTGCTCTTATCTATTGAACCTCCAGTCCAGAAAGTCACTAGCCGCCACTGGTTGCATGGGATAGGTACGTAAGGTCGCAAATCTCTAATGTCGTTCAGTTTAGACAGAGGTACAGAGATTTGAGCGTCGTATATGTTTTAAGTCTTCATATTTTAACTGAGCTTGTCCGGATAATAACGTTCTCTCTGTTGAATTCGCCTTTCTGGTTCGCGCAGTTATTGGTCGAACCGAACAACAATGATTTGTCTCAGTCCATTTTTCATAGTATATCAGGGTGAACTCAACTACATTAATCTACAACAAAGTGTAACATCTCCTACAATTTTCTCTTAGTTGGGCGAGCATTTGTAACGTTCCCAACAATTGCAACAATCAACACTCCTTAAAACCACCTCACCGTTCTTATTTAGCATTGGCCTGTTTACACAGACGATATACACAGTACACTTTATTAATTTAATTCTACTGGGCGCCGGTCACCATAAAGATAATACTTCGAAATTTATATTTTGCCACGGCCACTCCCTTCCTCGAGCTGATATCTATTACTGGGGGATAGCGCAATGAACTTGCTCTCTGAGCTACCCTTTGCATTCCAATTATACAGTGTGGTCCACCCGCCCCTTATTATTTTGATTTATGAAACCCAACTAACATCGCATTTCCCCCGATGGTCGATATTGCTCTGCGCTCTAACTGTGTGACAGCAATGTAATTGGGACATGGGTCTAGCAAAGAAAAACCGACCTTAAACTTTTCCCCGCCAAATACTATGGCCCATTCTACTAACATATGACTTACTGCTCCTTGAAATAACACACATACACGTAATGCGATCGAATTAATAGCTTACGCCACGTGATCTGCAATAGTAGAAAGTTAAATCAACACCATAAACCGTGATTGAAGACTTTGAGATGAACTTAAACGTTTGAGGTGGGACGGCTACAGTAACTACAGCACGTTTAGCGTGCGGTATCTACCGTGTGTTGGTGGCTGAGAGGGTTAAAGCCTGACCGTACGTGGTGGGCGCGAGCGGTTCGAATATTGCTTCGATTCCAGTAGTAGGCGCACTTTTTTGAACGAAAGCCTGCATTCCATTTTAGTAGGGATGTAACTACATTGCCACATTTATTGCCTTACGACGAATTTTTGTGAAGAGTACGTTGAATTCTGCTGATTTATAAAGAGAACATGATCGAATTGGTACGTTATGCCATGCGACCTGTAATGGCAGAAAATTAAAAAAACTGGCATGAATATTAACATAACATATCGAAGTGTCGCTCCGGAGGTCCGGGTTCGATTCCCAGCTCTGCCAAGAAATGTAATACTTGTCTGAGGGCTGAAATCGGGTATACATAGCCTCGTGAAGCAAATATGAGAAGAAGTGGGTTCGATTCCCACCTCAGCCACCCTAGAAATGGTTTTCCGTGGTTTCCCACTTCTACTCCGGCCAAATTCCGGGACGGATTCTTCTTAAGGCCACGGCCGCCTCCTTCCCTATCCTTAATTGCAAATACACACATCATTACAAGCCCGCAATAACTCAGGTTATCAGACAAATTCTACACAAACACCCAAGTAAACGGGGCTAAATGACCGCGATGTTCTAGCCCTTCAAATGAAACAAAACAACAACATATCGAAGGATATTCTGATCGCCAGTGCTTGCATCGAAGTATACGTATTCCTTAGAAATTCCCACGGTATTATTAACATACATTCGATTTTGGCAAAAATGAAAGAAGACTTAATGAGATCTACACAGGGCCAAAAATTGTGTGTCTATCTGTGTGTGTATGAGTGTGTGTGTGAGACTGTGTGCCTGTGGGTGTGTGAGTGTGTGTACTCTGAGTGTCGGACCCCCCCCCCCCCTATCATTTCGAACACGGTGAAACCGAATTGAACGAAATTTGGTACACAGGTAGAACTAGCAAAGGGCACCTCAGTGTCATGTCTCATATTGCCGCCATCTTGACGGAAACGTAATGGCGGCCACCCAAATGATCAAAGCTTAAATCAAATTACAAATAACCTAATCATCCGATCTCTACCAAATTTTGCAACAACATATATTTGGCGAGCGTCTTTTGACTAAACTATAAGGTAATCAGCCCAATAGTTTATAGATGGCGGCCATGTATGTGTGCAAATCGATTCCCCCTATCAATTCAAACACGGTGAAACCGAATTGAACGATATTTGGTACAGAAGTAGCACTAGCGTAGAACACCTCAGTGTCATGTCTTATATCGTCACCATCTTGACGGAAACGTAATGGTGGCCTTCCAAATGTTCAAAGCTTAAATCAAATTACGACTAACTTAATCATCCGATCTCTACCAAATTTTGCAACAACATATACCAATATGGCGAGCGTCGTTTGACTGAAGTACAAGGTCATCAGCCCATTAGTTTGCAAATGGAGGCCATGTATGTGTGCAAATTGATTCCCCCTATCAATTCAAACACGGTGAAACCAAATTCAGCGAAATTTGGTACAGAGGTAGCACTAGCAAAGGGCACTCCAGTGTCATGTTTTATATCGCCGCCATCTTGACGAAAACGTAATGGCGGCCATCTTATGTTAAAAGCTTGAATCAAATTACGACCAACCTGATAATCTGATCTCTACCAAATTTTGCAACAACATACCTTTATGTATAGAGAATCCTTTGACCACACTACAAGGTCATCAGGCCAATAATGTGCGGATGGCGGCCATGTATGTGTGCAAATCGATTCCACCTATCTTTTCAAACACGGTGAAACCTAATGGAACGAAGTTTGGTACAGAGGTAGCACTAGCAAAGGCCACCTCAGTGTCATGTTTATATCGCCGCCATCCTGACGGAAACGGAATGGCGGCCACCCAAATGTTACAAGCTTAAATCAAATTACGACCACCCTAATCATTTGATCTCTACCAAATTTTTTAACAACATACCTTTTCGTGGGAAGCATCTTTTGACTGAACTACAAGGTGATCAGCCCAATAGTTTGCAGATAGCGGCCATGTATGTTTGCAAATCGATTCCCCATATCAATTCAAACACGGTGAAACCGAATTGAATGAAACTTTTTACAGAGGTAGCACTAGCAAGGGCACATCATATTAATGTATAATATCCTTATAGCACGTTGTATTTCAAGAAGCTACTACAACCAACATTCAATTATACTCCTTGAAGAGGACAAAGCGTTATAACAATACCCATGCATTTGGGAGAATGTAGGCTATACGTTCTTTACCGAACATCTTGTTTTGTTATTAAATTTTAATAAAAAAGTCTTAGCATATCTTTAGGCCCGTATTACACGACACTCGCTGGCAAGGAAGCTGCTGTGATCACTGGTACGAAATCCTGTATGATTCTGTTCTCTTCGTCAGTACACCTGCTTGTATGACCGAAGTGTATCACACGCTAGCATTTTGTACGCTAAGTTGAATGAAATAAAACCGAAGGGCTGTCGTTTGAGGGCATTATTTGCAGTTCATTCGCCTTATTAACGCAAAGCGGTCGCAAAACTTGCTTTAAGTAAATTAGAAAACATGCCAGGTACTGAACGAATGCATTCCAATCAATATTTAAGATCTAACTGTAATAATTGAATATTTTACCATACGCGTTAATAAGAAGCGCAACACAAATTTCCAGAGTGTGTTGGAAATATGTGCAAGTGTTATTGCGCCCGGTGGCGTAGTTGGTAGCATGCTGAACTGCTGTGCCCAAGATATCGGGTTCAAACCCGGCCGAAGTCGTCGGATTTTTTAAGAGCGTTAAAAATCCTTCAGTATGCCTTCCTTCGGAAGGGAAGTCATAGATTTATGGCATATAAAAGATCCTTTCACAGACTAAATTTGTGTAAAGCTAAATTGTTAGATTAGATTTGATTTCGTCGGAACGCTCTATCAATGTTCCAACGGTCACCACTAGGTATCATTGATGCCTGGTGGCGAAAGTTGGAACTACTTGAAATTGAACGTAACTTGTAGCTCACCCTATGGGTGTCCGCTGGAAGCAGCTACAGGCTCAGGTGAGCCGAAAATGTCCTCGGACACTCCCGGCACTAAAAGCCATACGATAAATAAATAAATTGCGCCCGCTCGCTCTTTCGAAGATCCCGGGTTCAAGACTATCCAACGGCAGATATTTTAAATTCTTTTTAACCTTTTATTATACCCTCCCTACCTCGTACAGCAAGATTTCAACTTGGTTTTGTTCACATTATCTGCGAAGACGATAGGGAAAGTTATTTTATTGTCTCATTTAAATGGTTATTTTCCCTAAATACTGTTCAAAACCATGGATGGATACTATTCGTTATAATTATTATTTTTTAAGTCGATTTTACCCTCCAGGTTAGGTTTTCCCATGGACTCGGCGAGGGATCCCATCATTACCGTCTCTACGGGCAGTGTCCTGGAGCTTGAAACATCTCTTATGGGGGATACAACTGAGGAGGTGGGATCAGCACCTCGCCCAGGCGGCCTCACCTGCAAAGCGAACAGGGTCCTCTTGAGGGATGGGAAGGGAGGGGAAGATCGGGAGGGATAGGCAAGGAGGAGGGAAGGAGGTGGCAGTGGCCGTACGGTAGGTAACATCCTGCCAATTGCCCGAAGGCGAAGTGTGAAACCACGGAAAACCACTTTGAGGATGGCTGAGGAGGGAATCGAACCCCCTCTACTATTTGGACCACCCGAGGCTGAGTAGACCCCGTCCCAGTCCTCATACCACTTTTCAAATTTCGTGACAGAGCCGGGAATCGAACCCAGGACGTCCGGGGTGGCAGGTAATCACGCTGACCACTACTCAACGGAGGCCACTCTATTCGTGATAATTAGAATTTTAATAGTTCAATATTTATCCCAGAACAATAATATGCCACGTTCTGTAATTACTGCCTTGCTGCGAGGCTCAGCGGTATCGTTTTCGCTTGCTGTGCCCAAGGTTGCAGGTTCGTATCCTGGCGCAGACAGCTGGCATTTTAGGGTGCGCAAATGCGAGGGAGCCGTGTCAGTAGATTTACTGGCACGTTGAAGATCCCCTTCGGAGCAAAATTCCGGCACCCCGGCCTATCTAAAAGCAAGAGGAGTTAAAAGGGACGTAAAACCAATAATGTTATAATTATTTATTTATTTATTTATTTATTTATTTATCAATATGAAGGAACACAGGCACCAGCCCAAATACATTCCTTCTTGACATTATCTGATTAAATAACAACATGTATCAGTGGAAAATAGAGAAAACAGATTACACAAATTACACAAATGAAGAACAGAACATAAATACTACAAAGGAGATCGTGAAAATATAAACCATAAAATGAAAAAAAAACTGTACAAAGTAGAAAAAAAAGAATATAAAAAATAAAGGAGAAAAGAGTACCCAGTATTCAAGGAACAGCTGCTTTTACTTGTTTATTGAATAAGTTAGTGCCAGCGAATAAATCTACTTGAACATCAATTGAATTATAAAATGATAATATTTTAACTAAAGGCGAATTAGAATGGTGAACACTTTTTGATCTTGGGATGTGAAAGAGTGCTTGCTGTCGAGATCTTACTTGTGGTACATGAAAAGTGATGAATTGAAATAATTCTTGGCAGTCAACTTTTCCAGTTAAAATTTTTCTCAGCAGTTGCAAAGAACTTAACGACCTTCTACTTTTCAAGGACTTGAAATTGAACAAATTTCGTAAAAACTGAGTCGAAGTATCAAATGGACAAAATACATTGAACGTCTTATAATACATGTATCTTAGAAATTTATTTTGCACAATCTCAATGTGATGAATTTGATCTTTATAAAAGGGATCCCAGATTACTGCTGAATATTCTAACTTGCTTCGAACTAAACTTTCATACAACTTAACAATTACTCCACTTTTAGTAAATAATTTGGAGTTTCTAATGACAAAACCAAGCATCTTGTTGGCCGAACTAATTATATTTGCAATATGGTTATTAAAGGTTAATTTGCTGTCATAAATAATTCCTAAATCATTTATCGACGGTACAATTTCGAGTGCTGTTTCTCCAATACAATATTTAGGTTTTATATACTCCTTCTTCCTTGTAAATACCATGACTTTACATTTTTTTACATTAAGGACTAAATTATTACTAACACACCAAGCTACAATATTATTAACATCCCTCTGAAGGTCATTCTCGTCTCTCAAGTTGTATATGGTCTTATATAGCTTTACATCGTCAGCAAACAATAAGCAGTCAGAGTAACATAGAATATTAGGCAAATCATTAACCAAAATTAGAAATAGAAGAAGCCCAAGATTAGATCCTTGTGGGACACCAGAAGAACTAACAATATTACCTGAAATTTCACTTCTGAAACAAACAAATTGCTGTCTAAATTTTAAGTAGGAGCATAACAATTGAAGTAATGGTTTAGCATCACCAAACTGGTACAGCTTTGTCACCAGAATTTTATGGTCTACTTTGTCGAAGGCCTTTTCTAAGTCCATGTATATCACGTCAGTTCTTCTATTGGTATCTAATGCATTGTAAACCTTTTGAGTAAAACCCAGCAAATTTGTAATAACTGATCTGCCGGGCATAAAGCCATGCTGATATTGTGAGAGCTCAACCTTAATATGATTGTAAATCTTAGAATATAAAATGTGCTCAAATACTTTTGCTATAGCATTTATCACTGAGTTCGATATCATTTCAGAGTTGCCTCCCTTTAGGATTGGAATAATTCTAGACATTTTCCACTTTCCAGGAAAGCTTGACGTCTTTAAAGAAAGATTAAAGATGAAGGCCAACTGAGAAACTAATAAGTCCACACAGCCCTTGATTATGTAAGGTGGTATGCCATCAGGCCCACAGGATTTCTTAGGCTTTAATTTTCTATTTATAGTTGTTCTTACTTCATCCACCGTTATGTGAGTCACGTTCAGCATATCAACCCTGGGCAAAACAGGAAATTCATTCAAAGACAAATGATCCACGTTATAAGTAAAATTCGTTTTGATATATACTGAAGAGAAATACTCAGCAAACCCATCTGCAATACTTCCAGCTGTATAATGATTTCCGTTTAGTATAAATGTGTAGTCGCGTGAACGTGATTCCCGCTTGCTTTTAACATACGTCCAAAACTGATTAATGTTATTCTTAACTCCATTTTCCAGACTATGAATGTAAACAGCATAAGCCATTCGTAATTTTGTTTTTAGTTCCGATCTAAGCTGTCTAAATCTTTCATCATAATATTTCGAAAAACGTCTTTTTGCAGCACACTTTTTCTTAATTTTTTTGGTTTGGATAATATCTCGTGAGAACCATACTGGATATTTGGATTTTCGAATGAATTTCTGCTTAGGTACACAATTTTCAAAACATTTGTAGAATGAAGAATAAAAGAAATCAACAGCATGATCAACATCCTTAAATGTGTACAGTAAACTCCAGTCTAAATCTCTTATGTTGCAATAGAGTCTCAAAAAATCAGCCTTTTTGAAGTTGTAATATTCACGATTAATTCTAGGAAGCAATGGAACCTTTTTAATGGGTGATATTGCTAAATAAAGTGCAGGGTGATGTAAGTCTTCAGGTACCAACGGGAATTCTTCGTGCTTTAAATCAATTTGAATATTACCTAAAACCAAATCCAATGTCTTGAAATTAGAATTTTGAATATTGTTGTGCGATGTTAATCCAAGATACGAGATGAACTGGAATAAACGACGACAGACCGTGGACCCTTCATTAAAATTATAACCGGCGTTGCTTATTTCAGGTACGTTGAAATCGCCCACAATCAGGCAGTCAGATGTTATAAGACTATCAACGTATTCAATGTAATTAAAGTATCCTTCATATACAGAGAGTTTAGAGGAGGGGGTAATGTAAACAACATTTATGAATAATTTACGAGTATGACTCTGAATATAAAGAGTTAAGGATTCGCATTGTTGTTCATTATAGATAGAACATAATTTGGATTTATACCCCTTTTTGACTGCTACGGCTACTCCTCCACCTCTAGACTTCCCAGATATAAACATATCCCTATCATTTCTGAACATTACATAACGATCATCGCACAACTCACTATCCATAATATCCAGACCCAAGAAACTCTCTGTTAATACAATTATATCATAGTCACAACAAAGTAGATTTTTAAGAAACACGTCAGTTTTTGTCCTTAGGCCCCGAACATTTTGATAATAAATGGACAATTCATTTACAGACATTAGTATACAATAAAAAATATAGTGAATAAAAAACTGATATAACTAAATATAAATCAATAATGCATACCAAAGTATTAAGAGGAGCCAACGGACTATTAAATGCATTTCTGTGCCAGTACATCGAAATCACAACTTACTCAGGTCCTCGTTAGTACTGATGACATGAATTGGACTCCCTTCTAATTTCCTAATCATGATCTTTCCACTTCTACTAACCCAAAGGTATTTATAGCTCTTTTCCCGCTGCAGTTGCTTAGCCTTTGCAAATAAAACTCTTCTAGCTGGGGCAAGTGATTGATTAATATATATTGGGCTGGAAGTTGACATACCAAGGTGTGTTGTAGAAAGGGTCCACTTAACCTTTCGTTTAGCAAGAAATTGCTCCTTGTGGGTCCTTCTAACAAATTTAACAATAATTCCTGAAGTGGGACGATTGTGAGCCTTTTTCAGACGATGACAGGCATCAATCATGTCCTCCTTCAAATCTAAATCTAAAGCCTTGCCTATATTAATGACAGTCTGTACGACATCTTCATTAGGGGACTCTGGAACACCAAATATTTCCACAGTGTTTGACCTTGAATATTGCTCAAGGTCATCACACCTCGATGCAAGATTATTTGCTACATTCGTCAGACGTCTGTTTTCTGATACTAAATTGTCTATGATTGTTTGTTGTCTATCAATAATTTCCTGCTGTTTACTGATAAGTTTGCTACTTTCATCCAATCTGTCATGACAGACATCAATAGATTTCCCCAGTTGCCTCTCAATGTCAGTAGTAGACTTGTTTACATTGTCCAATTTCTCCTGCATAGATAGTAATAGTTTGTATATTTCACCAACAGATGGCACCACGGACGCTGGCTGGTTTTCACTATGTAAACTCTCACGCCTCTTACTATAGCACTGTTTACACCTCCATAATTGGCTCTGCGATCGCATATACTCTACATCCGCTTCTTTGAGATTCACACATTTACTGTGAAACCAATTATTACATTCACTGCACTGAATTTTGGCTGTTACGTCTTGTCTAGGCACTGCCTTTGAACATTCCAAGCAGGTACTCATCGCTACACTCTTTGGATATACAGTATCGACTTGAAAGGCAAAGATGTGACAGTGAAGATACCCCTATACTTCAGTTGAATTAGGTTGGTAATACTGGTGTTCTAGTGTTTACATGCACATAACGACTATAAAAACTGCTCAATTTGGCAATTATGTGAATATCTACCGATTTACATTATATATTAAATATTCCTGAGTAACTTACTGCACTCGTAGACACATGTTTAAGTCGTTCCACTTAAAAATTCACCAGAAACAACTCTATTTACACGGAGCACAAACTGACCCGACCACCTTACGCCATTGCCAATGGCAAAATTACTGTATTTACTGTATGTTTGGGGCAGATGACCTCGTAGTTCCGTCCCTTAAAACATCACTAACTAACTATTACTGTAAGTGTATAGCAAGCACATACGCCGTTGAAAGAAATTATAGTTTCTGTCTGATGTATTTATTCGTGAGCCTACCCACATAACAAATCTGTTTGTTATGTGGGTCGTCTGAGTGAGTCGGAGTTTTCCTTTAAACAAAGGTGGTCAAAATTTCGAACACTTGCTACCTTGAATATACAGGATACCTTTCTTTCGTTCTACAGATCATAATGTCGTCGTCCAATCTGGATGCGTACCATCGGATAAATGCGGTCCTTTTGAGGACCAAATAAAAATCACTCGTTGGAACAGATAGTAGATATGCGCCCTAAATACATCCACAATAAACGATATTAAGCAAAAAGAAATAAAAATGTATTGGTTCAAGGTTCGAACCTACTACAATGCGACTTCGTTGACGCTATTCTAGCAATTCTTGATTTAGCCACCATAGCTACCGAGAACCGTTGTGTGTAGCTGTAATTGAATCTATTCGTAGACACTTCCTGTCCAAACGTAAGAAGGTGTTATTCGGAGCTCTGATCGTTTCAATCATGCATTACATTTGGGGTCATTGAAAGAACACTGCCACTATTGATTTCTACTCTATTCACGAGGATGTACTCAACGGTAAAGTTGTACAATGGACGTAAAGGAGCAGGTACTAATGTTTTTAGGATGACTGTGATATACGCGTTAGTTGGGTTGCCTTCCTCCAAATAAAAATAAGGGGCTGGTGGACCACACTGTATATATATATATATATATATATATATACTGTCTATTAACTCCCAATGAACAAGACATTTAACTACTACTGGTTTATTTACAACAAAATTATCTATAACATTCCATCTGAGATTTTGAGCTGTGTACAATATACATTAATATCTCCCTAAAATTGCTGGGCAAGATTGACTGTCTTCTCGCTAGCGTCGATATTCTGTGCTGTGATCAATTTCTCGGTCCACATACTTAGTTCCTGTAGGTCAGAGTCCATCTCGTTGGTCTGCTTGCAGGCTAATTTAAGCTTGTAGCAAGACGCCAACACGTGTTTAATGACCTGTGAAACATATGTTTTCACCTGGCTAACTGTGCTGCGTCTTGTTGCTGTTGTTGTTGCCGTGAATTATTTATCTGTTTGACAGCCATGGAACAGCAAATTTTGAACAGGCCAGGATAATCGATTGAATGATTGCGAACCACTACAGATTCATGAATCATCGATCACTATGATCTAAAATAATTGATCGTTAGTGATATAAATTAAATGAACCATGTCCCATCTCACTGAGGGACTGACAAAGTCAATGACTGAACAACTGACGGAGTCTATTACTGAATCGACTGGCAAAGTCTATTAATGAATGAGAGAATGAACACATGTTGGAGTCGCGCTGGGCTTATATACTTTCTGAGTGGTCAATATGTTTCGCGGCATTAATTTTCCCGCCATCCAGCAGACCATTCATAGTAAAGCATTTCTCAGCCCCAAGCGACGCGTTGATTCTTACGAGCGGGAATACAGGCCCGCGCACTTCAAATATCCCACTCTGTACACACTATTCTCCTCGTTGCGCACGCTAAATTACGCGCAATTCTGCCTCCAAAACCGATGTCTCCAGCCAGTCTGGCTTCGTTTCATAAATACATTCTGTTGCTAAATGTTGCTCCACCGTACGAAACTTATTCCAACCTTGCCCGACCTATCTGTATAAATTAACTAATAAATAGCTCAAGTCTTCTATAATAGAAACTGTTTCCTAATCTAAACACTTGACAATATTATATATGATTATTGTGATGACGTGAATATGGTATGGCTCCTCCCTTCATATGAATAAGGAATTAAACGATATAACTCTGATGCAATAATATATAATAATTGCATCATGGCTTTAATAATATTAATTTGTACCGTAATTATAATTACGTTACGAATGTTCACTGTTACCCATCGAGACAAACGCTTAAATTAAAAACCTCACCTGTCGAGTTCGCCATTCTGGTCGGGAACGCCTCATATCCTTCCCTTGTATCATGTGACCTATTCTGCGTACATCACTGAGATAATGCGATGGCAATAGTGTTTCTGTCACTATCACACTATTACCATCCCATAAGATCATTGATTTGTCTACGAGGGATACCGTAGCTCACAGGATAAACGGGAAGAATATTTAACGACTAGGTATAAATATCCGTGACTGTACATTACTCCCAAGAATGGGACTGTACAGCTCTTTTCAGAGTAGTCTCTCAAAATAAGAATGTTGAACATGTTTTAGAAAATATTCCCACCAACCACCACGGTCACAGACTATTAGACAACATTCCTACTCAGCCAAGCCTCCGTGGCTTAGGCGGCAGCACGCCGGCCTCTCACCACTGGGTCCGTGGTTCAAATCCCGGTCACTCCATGTGAGATCTGTGCTGGACAAAACGGAGGCAGACAGGTTTTTCTCCGGGTAGACATGGGTTCAAGCCCCACCGTCGGGGCTGGGACGGTACCTTCTGACAGACTACGGCCGCTTCCTTCCACATCCTTCCCCATTCTCATTCATTCGTTTCATCTCTCATTCCAGCGCGCAGGTCGCCCAAGGGCGTCGACTAGAAAGACCTGGACTCGGCCTCTCAAGAGGCTGCACGACCAATAAATAACCTGGCTCATTTGGTACCCGGACTCAAGATATGTAGCCAATTCTCGTGCACGTGCCGCCCCAAATTTTATTTAAACGGTGTACTTACGCACTTCAGTCTATAATTGGCTAATTACGGTAAATGGAAATAAGTGAGCACAGAACATATCAGAACTGCGTTTAGGGACACTACGGATTTGTTTTCCCTGTCAAAATTTCATTCCAGCAACACTCTCCACTATCATTTCATTTCATCTGTCATTCATTTAATCATTGCCCCAGAGGAGTGCGTCAGGCCTCGGCAGCCGGCACAGTTCATATCCTCGCCGCTAGATGGGGGCTTCATTCATTCCATTCCTGACCCGGTCGGAGACTGGAAGCAGGCTGTGGATTTCTATTTCCTACTCAGCCAGTACACGGGAGACAGGACTGATGGCCGCACTGTCTCTATCCCTTAAGTCTAGGAGAAATGAAGTAGCTAAAGGGTTGGATAGGCGCATTCAATACGTACATCATTTCTTACCACGTGCCGTGCATTAGAAAATGTGAGATGTATTTCGCATATGTTGGCGGTTGTGATCAGTATTACAGGTATGTATTAATATTCATGGTCAATATACTACTGAGAGCCCTATTTAGCGTGTATATATTACGTTCGTATACGCGTATTTCTTATTTACACGTTTGCACATGATTTATTAAAAACATATGGTTTTAAAGCGGCATTTTAGTTTACTGTATTACAACTGGTTTGCTTTGTAAAGATTAAACAACATTACGTAGGTAGTCTAATCAGTGAAAATTCCTGGTATTATCCAATATAAACCAGTTTTAGGCAGTGAGTACTATCTCGCCCACTGTATGCTTCCCTCCAAGGTGCATCTATATTTTCTGCTGCCAACATTTGATGTGAAGCATCAGAACCATTAGGTGCATGACCGATGTGAAAGTGTTCGAAAACTAAATTCCCAATGCCAAAAAATAATTCCAGTATGAAATTTCTGCTATTGTCGGTCAATGCATGTGATATTTTCGAAGTGAAATATCACGTCCTGTAGTTCAGATTCTACTTAAAAATGAAGGTCCCATAACTCATGGTCGCGAGATTAATGGTCACGTAAAATTACAAGCTTCCGTCCATTCTTTCTCTACTGTTGCCACCACGCAACCGACAGCGGTGGCTACGCTCGGTAAAGCGCAGCGCTAGGCCATGGTGCCAAGCTCTCTGCTGACTCGGTAGACATGGGTTCGAGCCCCACCGTCGGGGCTGGGACGGTACCTTCTGACATACTACGGCCGCTTCCTTCCACATCCTTCCCCATTCTCATTCATTCATTTCATCTCTCATTCCAGCGCGCAGGTCGCCCAAGGGCGTCGACTAGAAAGACCTGGACTCGGCCTCTCAGGAGGCTACACGACCAATAAATGACCTGGCTCATTTGGTACCCGGACTCAAGAT
This sequence comes from Meconema thalassinum, assembly GCA_946902985.2. Taxonomy (NCBI): domain Eukaryota; kingdom Metazoa; phylum Arthropoda; class Insecta; order Orthoptera; family Tettigoniidae; genus Meconema; species Meconema thalassinum. The sequence goes on along the minus strand of OX336389.2, from coordinate 1,239,116,011 downwards.
ATGTAGCCAATTCTCGTGCACGTGCCGCCCCAAATTTTATTTACACGGTGTACTTACGCACTTCAGTCTATAATTGGCTAATTACGGTAAATGGGAATAAGTGAGCACAGAACATATCAGAACTGCGTTTAGGGACACTACGGATTTGTATTTATGTTTAATTAATTATTATTTAATCTATTAATATTATAGTGAATATTAGTGCATATTTACGCCATTCCAGTGTAGGGATGCTTGCATAGTTTTAAAGTTTATTATATGAACTTCCGAAGTCTAGCATGCTATTTTTCAACGGAAGCTCTGTGTTTCAGACGGAATCGCATAAAGTGATCGTTCCGTCCTCCTCACATCTCGCTGCTTTATGATCCCACTTACAGCCACCACTCTTCTTTAAAACCCTCAAGATCCACTCCCAGTACAGTTCCACTTAACCTCACTCTTTCTCTGTGATCTCAAGAGCGAGACAAGAAGAGGCTTGATTGTAAAATTTAATTGAAAACGATTAAGCGCAGTGCCTCACGGACAATATCCCCGACTAACCCATTTCTGCCAGGCCTATCAGTTCCAATGGTCAACTCTAGTGTGAAGTATTTATTTCTTCCAAAGTGATTTATTAAATTATGACAAGAAACAAGACTTTCAGTAAAGAACATATAGCCTACTTTCTCCTAAATGTATGCGCTTAGTTATAACTCGCTGTCCTTTTCAAGGAGTATAATTGGATGTTGGCTGTAGTAGCTTGTTGAAATACAACGTGCTATACGGATATTAAACGTTGGTTGATTGAATCTTCACCTAATTATATATGCATACACTAATACAGCCATCACATTAACACAGGTTAACAGACAAAATTCAACTCTCGCCCAAGTAAACGGGGCTAAATGACCATGATGTCCATGTATCTCAAATGATACAACAACAACAACAACAACTTACTACCCAAATCCTTCCTCGTATAAAGATACACACACTAGTAAGCATACAGACATCACAGTGACACAGGTTATTAGACAACTTCTACACACACACACACACACACACACAAGTAAACGGGGCTACAAGACCATAATGTCGCAAAACCCCTAAAAAATCAACAACAACAATATAGACTACTCTACCGCGGATCAAGGTCAACGAACATTATTCGCTGTATGTGAGTGTTGAAATATGTGGTGTTATAAGCATATACGGAGGTCGAGTCATAAGTCATTGCAACTTTTTTTTTCCTCGCGACATGAGACAACACGGTAAATCTACGATATGCATTTGGAAATGTACGGTATGTACTTGCGTAAGATGCCACTAGATGGTGTATGTAAACAACAGTGAGGGTCTGAGCATACCCCAAAATTCAGTGTGGGAGTGAGAGCGTCACACAATGGAAGTCAACAAGCAGGAGCAACGATCGTATATTAAAATAGCCTGATCTGAGCCCATGTGACCATGATCTAATCCCCAAAGTCAAGAAGCCACTACGTGGACGACGGTTTGCAAACAAAGAAGACATCGTAACAGCATTCGGAGGGAGGTGTTACACGTTAGCGACACACATGCAGCGAATGGTATTCAGCGCCTGCCCCACCGCTGGCAACGCACAGTAGACACCTTGGGTGATCATTTCGAAGGTCTGAACCAGTCAAGACCTGTCCTTTGTACGTAGTCTTGTGTATTTGCTGTCTATTCCATAATAAAACAATGTTTACGAATGACCTGTGTTCTGTAACTTACCTACGATCATCTCTTGACGTCAGAATTTATCTTCAGGCACTATGCATACGTACATGCCCTATATTTCCAAATGCATATCGTAGATTTTCCGTGTTGTCTCCTGATCGCGAGAAAAAGAAATGCCATGACTTATGACTTGACCCTCGTATATAATATTTTCGATTGCAAACACACACTATACATGCTTAACATTATAACATGTCAGTAGTTATAAATCAATAAATACAAAAGAAAATGAAGTAAAAAATTTGAACCAGCAGGGATTTGATCCAGAACCTTTAGACCAGGGCCATCCACACAGCGCTCCCCGAGCGCTAGCGCTCCAGCCTCGCTCTAAGCCAGGGCTCCGAGCGCTTTGGTGGAAGGTAGTTTCGGTTGTGGCGGGAGGAGCTTGGCTGGTAGAGCGCGCGGTCTGCCCGCCGCGCCGAAGTGAGCAATGTTTGGCTCTACGTTCATTTGTGAGCGTTTCTTTTCGGTTCCTAATCTTACCAAAAGTAAACATCGTGCAACGATGAGCGATAGAAACTTGCGCAATTGTTTTCGAATAGCTGTGTCCAGAAATATTGTACCCAATTTGGAGGAGATTGTTTCCTCCAAAACTAAAAGCTCGTAAAAACGAAAGTCACTCAAGGTACTATCTGTTCATACTGGTAAAATGTTGTTGAATTTCCCTCTCTAATATGTTCGGAGTGCCATTCGATTTGTATATGCGGTATATTTTTATGGCAAAACGGCCCTATCAATATGATGTCAACAAACCCACAAAAGCCGTAGGCCGCACGACTGTACCTACCGTACGTATCTAGTCAGCGCGGTCCGAATATCGTCCGTCTGTCTCTGGTCTTCTCGCTGCCACAGTGTAGTGGTGGTAAAGGTAGGAGCGCTAGTCTGGCTGCCCACTGCTCCCCGAGCGCCACCGAACTCTCCGAGCGCAATGACTGGATGGCCCTGCTTAGGCTATGAGCACAAGTCGCTACCATTACGCCACGGATGCTCTACCATAATATCTGGTAAACAAGTGGGTTAGTATAACTGTATCATATTTTGTGTTGAAATCAACGATTTCAGGCGTTTTCTGCCGTCTCTATAAACCATTTGATACTAAATAGGTATTATTTTGTTCAGTAAATTCCTAAAAGTGGTCGCCTCCGTAGCGTAGCGGTCAATATGGTTAGCTGCCACCCAGGAGGTCCTGGGCTCGATTCCCAGCTCTGCCACGAAATTTGAAAAGTGGTATGAGGACTGGAACGGGGTCTACTCAGCCTCGGGTGGTCCAAATGAGTAGAGGGGTTTCGATTCCCACCTCAGCCATCCTCGAAGTGGTTTTCCGTGGTTTCCCACTACGTCTTCGGGCAAATGCTGGGATGGTACTGTGCCCGAATTTACCTACCATTAGCTGTTGTATCCCACGAAGACAGCCGGATCGTAGAACCTGAAAATCCCCGGCTATCTAATAAAATTATCGACCTATTTTTCATAATTAGCATCGAAGTATCATATTGTACCAATATTATTAACCAACAATTAACTAAATTATATACATATAATACAACACGTTGAATTACACCTCATGTGTATTCTCTCATTAACATTTAACTTGATTTGTTGCAACCTCTCCATTCTAAGATTCATTGTCATAATTCGGTTGCACTTGCCTTAATCATGATGAAATCTATCAAGAATTTAAGCTAATCGGAAGTATAAATTGTCAATTCATTCAGAAAAATGTCAATAATAATTGATTAATGAATTTGCTGACATCTGTTTAATAACTTTATCGGGAATAATCTAACCATGAATCACGATTATTTTCCAGTGTTATGCTCAGTTTAATCGTCAGAGTGCTGAATAGTCATATGCTACACTCAAACATCTGGTTCATAATTCAATACATGGATTGACCTCAATAAATTTTTAACGGAGATTATCACATAATCTCAAATACTTGCTTTCACTAGCACAACTCAATAATATTGATACCACTTAACAGTGTATTCATAAGCAACAACAATTATAGCATTATCCATGATATGCTCGACGATTAGTACACCCTCCTAATGGTGATCCTATACCATATAGATCCAGAAATGATCTTCATTACAATATAATACTGCACAAAAATAGTGCACACTTATCGTGAATAAAATCTGAAGCAAATCACGCTGTATTAAAACGTAGATAAAACAGTAGAAAAATTACCCTACTAAGCTTCAAGCTTTGTCTTACAATGTTTTATTACATCTGGTCTTAATATTTATTTATCTAGACTTTTCAAAGTCTGCACTAGGAAATGCGTGTAAATGAGCGTTGAAGCTTGCCAAAAATCTCTCTAATGTATCGTAGGATTATTCATAATATCTGCATGAACAATGCTTCAAACTATCAGAAGTCACATAAAAAACGTGGCCGAGATCAAAGTGGATATTGATCAAATTCAACTATTACAGGTCTCCACCCAATCAGACGAACTCAAGAATGTTTAGCAATACTCCCTACACCATGAATACAGCAAACAGAAGTATGTTAAAGAACTATTGATCCATTAAGCCGTACTGGTAACATCTCTCGCTCTTAAGAATACAGTAGTATGAAGTCCTCCAGAAAAATAACTAACCAAAGTTATCCACCCAATCTAATATCAGAAAACTTCCACGTCCAAATGACATCTAAATTTCACAAAACTATTTTCCTCATGCAGAAAATTAATTTCATCATCGTTAGCTCATACTGGAGTGTATAAAAGACACTCTCGTTATCAACCTAAATGTTCAAAGTGCTCAAGTTGCAACAAAGTCGCTGTGCAATAGGCACGAAATAGTTCCTAGCTTTATCAAAAATACGTATCTCTTCCCCTATGATGTGTCTTCTCGACAATGAAAATATGCATGTTATAAAAATAATTTACTAGAATAATCAAATATAATTGCCAAAACTACACCATTGGATGCGTTTGTTAAAAACAAACCAAAATCCGGTTGACCAGGAAGTCAGATACGATGAAGTATCGAACCATGCTACATTTCTAAAAAGAATGGCAACTATGGTTACTTCTGAATACCCACTAAGCCACTACTTAATATACTGTATTTCTTCTACCTTCTTCCGGGCGTCGTAGCGATGTTGAAAAAGATATTAATATGCCATGGTAATCCTCTCCATTCTCCACCAAGACATAATCTCCATCCAACTGCAATCCGGGTCTCGAACTTGGGAACTCCCTCCACTCCAAGCTCCCTGACTCCAACCTCGCGGTCGCCCGTGCCACGAAATGTCGTCTCGATACGAGTCCATGCACTCGCGTTTCCCATAAGAAAAGTAACAGTACATAGCAGCTGAGAGACATTCGCTTGCAACCATATGGTATGTTCATCTCTATCGGAGATGCGTAAAACATTTTCTAATAATGTTGCTCTGTCTGAGACGTGAATAACGTGTTCTTGTAACACATGTTAAAACTGGTCACTTTAAAGAGTCTCTGCTATGCCGTAAGTAGTGCATATGTCATATCCTAGCCCTTCATGGCTAACATGACTTCGTAATGTTCATATGTTCCCCTTGACGTCTGAATACTCAACATGACGTTCGGGAAAAAGTACAGTTCCAACCCCCATATAGTGTATAACTTAAAATCTGTTCAGAAATTCGATACCAGGTGTATAATCAGTAGAATCTCGCTCTAAGCAAACTGTTCGTAATGGCGTCACTCGTCAGCGTGTTCACTGCGGCGAAAAAGTATCGATGCGCACTGCATGATAATGGCGATTGTCCTTGCCCAATGGCTTGAACTTCGAACACGACACTAAAATGTTCATCATACATACTGGTACGTGCAATATCGCACAATTTTTTACTTCTTCAAAGTCCGTAAACTTCACGTATCTTTCTCGACACGGCTCAACTGTAACGAGCACTCCTGTGTTTTTTAAAGTTCCTAGTTGGAATCACATTATGATCTGATCTATGTAGTGGTGGGACGCTCCGCATGAAAACTTCCTACCCCCACTCTCTAAGGTATCTTAGTTCGAGTTTGGTCGCTAGACTGTAATATATGTATTCCTTTATCTTTCCCACCTTCTTATAATTAGGGCTCAGATTTTTAGGAAATATATATTTTTTTATGTAAATGCATATTTTAAACATTTTGTCTATAAATACATAAATTCCTGCTTTCCACTTATTAGCACATAAAAAGACAAAATATCTACATTTTTTAAAATCAGTTTGCTACATCTTTCAGTTTATTATATTTTTGTTCTGTGCTACTTCAACGGGGAAGAACCTGTGAGCTATCTAATCTTCATGCATCGCGTATATCAGCTTGCAGCTGTGTTTTTCTTATCTTGTCGCCCCGTCCCACTCACTGTGGAAGCCGGGGATGCCTAAAGTAAAAGCATCTACAAGTTGTCGTTTGCAGCAGTATGTTGCAGAATTTAAGGATAATTTTACTTCTGATGGGGGCGTTCTTTTCTGCCAACCATGTGGTAAAGCAATCAAGGCTGAACAGCGATCTCAAGTTACACAACACCTCGAGGGCAAGAAACATATTGCCGTAGTTTCGTGCCTTCAGAATAAGGGTTTCGCGATAATCGTTGGTCATTTGTGATGGACAACCTGAAGATGTATCTCGTTGTGTATTGTAATGCTTCAGCAGTTAGTGAGACATAGAATAAATGGCATTCGTGAGTACTGCATATTGTTTATATTCACATTAATAAAATAAATTATAATTACATATTTTTACTTTTTTGTCACATATTTCATGTATTTTAATAGATAAAAAATAAATATTTTTCCGATTTTCGGCACCTAAAAATCCGAGCCCTACTTATAATCACATAAACACTTGCATTTACATTCTAGCATTCTAGCAAGGTGTTTGATACTTATTTTACTACGTAAATCGCTCTAATTTGCAATTAAACTTTATAATCATTTCTCAGGTGATGTGACGTCATGAATACTGTATTCCAATAGTATCATAACATATCCATTTCTTCTTACGGCCTTCATATAAGTTCGTGGGACATCGGCTACCTTCAGCTCCCATCCTGACCTGCATCTGAGATGCGATGGTCACCATATGATCCCACACAGAGTACCGTTTGAAAGTCGTAAGCTAGTGGCGCGCAGGCCATAAAATAATGGTACAGTACCTCCTGTAAGGCCACGGCCGTCTCCTTCCCTCTTCCTTGCCTATCCCTCCTAATATTCCCCTCCCTTCCCTCATGAGGCCCCTGTTCGCTTTGCAGGTGAGACCGCCTGGGCACGGTGCTGGTCACACCTCGCCAGTAGTATCCACTCGGATCTGATGTTCCCAGCTCTAGGACACTGCCCGTAGAGGCGGTAGAGGTGAGTACCCTCACTGAGTCCGTGGGAGCCACCAACCTGGAGGGTAAATTCGATTTTTTTAAATATTCCTAAAAGGATATAAACTTACCAAGTTACGGAAATATATGGATTTAAATAAAAAATAGCGGCCATTTTGTCAACGGGACGGTACGGTCCCACAACGATATAGCACGGTAAGCCTGACCTATTAGTCACTTCTACGGTTACGTATTCTATTATAATATGCTAATATCGTACCGGTCACCTTCTTGAGTTTAAACCTCCCTATGTACGATAAGCTGAATTGTTGAGGCCTGGCCTTGTTGAATAGTAAGTTACGGTTAGGCTATAATACTTGCATAATTCATACATCCGCCTTCTTAAATTTATTGGGCTGATGACCTTGTAGTTTGGTCAAAAGACGCTTCCCACATGAAGGTATGTTGCTGCAATATTTGTTAGAGATCAGATGATAAGGTTAGTCGTAATTTGATTTAAGCTTTGAACATTTGGATGGCCACCATTACTTTTCCGTCACGATGGTGGCGATATAAAACATGACACTGGGGTGCTCTTTGCTAGTGCTACCTCTGTATCAAATTTCGTTCAATTCGATTTCACAGTGTTTTAATTAATGGGGGGGGCAGACATGCAGAGTACACACACATACACACAAACATACACACATACACACTCACAGACACACAGACAGACACACAATTTTTTGGCCCTGTGTTGATCTCATGTCTACTTTTAATTTTTTGCAAAAATTGAAAGAAGGCTAAAAATACATATAGATGGGTAGAATCGCCTCATTACCGTATATAGTGCGAGACCTTTGGCCCTTAGTTTGTAGTTTATACCACAAACATTTTGTAGACAACCTACAAACATCGGGTCTGATGTGTACGTGGTTATACGAATACTGAGACGTACGTACTCGGACATTCAGTGAACCTCATGACGTAGATTGTGGAATAATAATGCTCCTGAATGCACGCACCTCGAATGAAACCATTATACATGTGAAATTGTGCATTAGGTCCACGTACAAGGTATTGAATACACTGTAACCTGCCGATGGTCCTCCAGATTCTTCATTAGCTCAATTGGAACTGGCGTGAAATTAGTGAGGGACTAAGCCAAGTGGGTGCTTGTTCGAAAATACAGTGGGATTGTCTTCAGTGTTTATTCCTTTTATCTCCCCTTACTTCTTGGTTTACAGCGACTGGATTCTTATGCTGCTCTGAAAATGGTTTATTTTATAAGCAGAGTTTGACAAATTCAGAATAATCCGTTGGTGGGAACCCATTAACTTGAACAGAAAGTACGTGTTCGAACAGATATACTTCATAATTAATGCATGTTTGAGCGTGCTGTTGAAAGGATGTTCTGTCACGCTGGTGTAAGGTAGGTGTAACGGATCAGCAAGCTGGTCCGTAAAGGCTCTCCGAGTCTCGAGTTACATCGTTGATTAGGAGTATATCTACGTACTCATTCATTAAATATACTGCCAAGGAATGAACAGTACTATTCTGGCTGCAATACTCTACTTGAGTGTATGCAATATCATAATATACAGTGACCACGTCGTGATGAAGCAGCTAGCCTTCTTGGCTGTCGCCCCGGAGTTCCGGGTTCGATTCCCGACTCTGCTAAGAAATTTAATTCTTGTCTGAAGAATGGAATGGGGTACACTCAGCCTCATAAGGTAAAACTGAGAAGAGGTGGGTTCGATTCTCCTGGAAGTGGTTTTCCGATGTTTCCCACTTCTACCTACCTAAAGACCACGGCCGCCTACTTTCCAATCGTCATCTGAATTTCAAATACACACACTGTTACAGCCACCTCAATAACACAGGTTATCAGACAAACTTTCACACACCCATGGGGCAAATTGACCTCGATATCCAAGCCTCTGAAATGAGGCAACAAACAACATAGACTATAGTACGCTATCAGTCAAATGTGGCGCGAAAAAGCCAGAGTTTCTACATCGACTCACCGGATGGGAATATAAGTAGTTCTGTTTCGTGGAATTAGCACCTCTCATTTGACGGTATATGTGCAATCACATTGAGCTAGGTGGGCAAAGCAGCGCAGTCTTCAACAAACAATTCCTACCATCCACCTCCGTTTCATGGAGTCTCGCCCGTTTTATAGTTTTCAGCGATACATCCATATCGTATTTTACTAGAATGCTTGGCAAGATTACTTGACTTCATCCTATGACAGAACGATGCATTATATAAGTACATGCGCGTAATTTTCTCAGTGTCCGAAAAGACCCCTCCCAAAGATTTTGCAGGGAGGGATGGAATAAACACCCCTCCTTCAGGATTCACCAAGATTTTTTTCATAATTGCATCATCACTTACTTATAAATTAGCAGCTATATCGTTGTTATGACTTCCAAACATGTTCGTTCGTTGCCATAACCTCTCTCTACCTCTAAATGGAAAAGAGGCGCGAGGGCCTTTGTATCATTTTCAACAAGGATGGTGATAATAGAGACAGATGTGGTCCTCACTTTTATTAAAACTTATCCACATTCATTATTGACGCAAATAAATTTCTGAGAGCTGTGTCTTGGTGGTGGGAGGGGCGGGTGGTTGGTGCTCTGCAGGATAATAGTAGAACCCTCCTAGTCTAGCTATCAGCGACCAACGGTTTCTTTCCTCTACTCTATTCGTTTGCGTACCACCGTGCTAGAAAGACGTATCGTTGCGCCACGATGTATGAACATTGCTATTATAACCCTGGCTGACAAATAAATATCACGCACCAAGAAGGAGATATGGGAATTGCTTGAGCATGGCTATGGATGAGTGTAACGTTGATGTACTGTACCCGTTAGTCCACTAGTGCTGGAGCGGCGATCGCATGCGAGGGACCATGAGAACAGTGTGAGCACGAGGTTCTGATCTCAGGGCGTCCTGGGTTAAGCCAACTAAATTACACACTGTTCTCATGTCCCGGGTCAAGGATGAGAGGGAAACACATATAGCAAAACACAAGTAAACAGAATTCACCATTTAAAAATATTAATCAACATTTATTGAATACAAAATATCAGAAATAAAACACACGCACCCCTGCGAATAGCTGTACTTGCCTGCTACAAGGCATCTAATAAATTAACTTTATGAAGGATCTTCCTATCCTGTTTAAGCAATGCATCTCTTCAATACAAAAACATAGTCTTCAGAGTGTTTCTTAAAGTCTTTAGTTTGTGACTATGTTGAATATCACACTTAGAATGTTTAAGCCTATACAATTTAGATGCGTTGTTTTCTAAATAAAAGTGAAAGAAATGAATTAAATTTCTTGCCTTCTATTCGATTAAATCTTTTCGTAGATTATTTACAAATTTTCACGTTTGGTTTGTTTCACACATGTATCATCAATATTCAAATTGTCGTTAGACCCCCTTTGAAAAAGATAGTTCATTTCATTAAATATTATGTTAAATGTTTCAGAAATGATTTTTCTATGAGAGGCTTTCCATAATATTGAATTTTCATAAGCATAAACAATTGGAGTTATTTTCTTCCTTTTTACTTTCCTCTGGTATTTATTCACGGAATAAATACACGGTCATTATCTTTGTGCGCCCCGGTAATCGCGGCAAACTATGGCGTCATTTGGTTGACCAGGTGCGGAGCGAGTGGACCTCGCAATACCCCGCTCCTGTGACTCACATCGTTAGTTCACACGTGGTTTGTCATTCATATGGACGTTTATCTGCAAAGCTTAGACGTTAGTGTTGCACGTTTAGTGAGTATTGTGATAACTGTGATTGTTGGTCATGCCTAGACACCAATTCACATTGAGCGAATGTGTGTATATCCATCATATTCATATATGAAAAGCAGAATGTCTTGTTCTGAAACAAGACGAAAATTTCGAATCAAGTTTCCAGGAAGATCTGTGCCTAATGTCAGTACAATTTGGAGGTTCGCTAAACGATTCAAGAAAACAGGCTCTGTAAATCAAATAAGAGTTAACAGACAACGCTGTGTTCATAGAGAACTAAAATTAGATGAGATTGTTGTCCACTCTTTCATCAGAAGACGTCAGGTGTGTGCTACAAGAGAGGGAGGACATTTCAGCATCGACTATGTGCACTTTAAGTACCGTACACATTATTGAACATGTTTGGTATAAGTGTAAAAGTGCGCGCCTACCACCGACTGAACCGTGTATGCACGCCCGCGATCAGCGCCAGTGAACGCCGGCTTAGCTTGCCGTGCTTACCGGGGCGCAAAAAGATAATGACGCTGTGCATCTTTTATTCTAAACAATGAGACTTATGGCCATGTCATTTAAATATCCTGCTATCACATTTGACGTAGCGTCATTCAACCTGGTATTAAGTAGTTATATCAGAAAAATACTATTTGACGCGGTAGTCCATTTACTTGAGTTGACATATAAATTTTCATACACAGTATTTTTTTTTATTTTTTATTTTTTTGCTTTTCCAACATTATCCACAGAATTGCAACAATCGCAACCTGCCCATATAAGTGGGCTCAGCATTTTTAACCTATTTTAATTTATGAAAAAAAATAGGTTTATGAGATCACATTTTGTCCGTGTGTGTGTGTGTGTGTGTGTGTGTGTGTGTGTATGTGTGTGTGTGTGTGTGTGTGTGTGTGTGTGCCTATGTTTGTGTCCCCCTAATAAAATCTAAACGGCTGGAGCGATTACAATGAAACTCTGAAGGTCATAGTGCTATTTTGTCAGACTCCGACCGTGCCCTTCAAATTTTATTACGTCTCGCCAATCTGAGCGAAATATTTCACTGGCATTCTATATCTCCAACACTATTACTGATATCACCCTGAAATTGTGTACGGTGATAACGGGCACTACTAGAAGTTCACCTACTGTATGTAACTTTCAAAAACCTGTTAAAAACGAAACGATATATGGCGGCCAAGCTAATTTGAAACATTTAAATAGCCTTATGTCGCGATTTAACCATCCGAGCGCAGTGAAATATGGTACAGCAAATGATTAAACACATTTTAATGCACGGACATTGAATTTATAAGGTGCGTTCAAAAATTAACGAGCCGGAGGCTGTAATGCGCAAACCGGTGAAGACATCGCCTAATCGTGGCGTGTGTAACGAGGTGTGGTTCCGACCAGAGCGTGGAAGGGCACAGCCCTTCGCTAGAGGGCACGCATGCACGTCACGTGACGATACAGTGACAGTGAACGCCATAGCCGCCGTGGTCGGATTGAGCGTCGGAAGTGTGCACACCATCATGAAGGAACGACTTCACGTGTGGAGAGTGTGTGCCCAATGGGTGCCCCACAGTCTTCAACCACACCAGGAAGCATGTCGAATGGCCTACTGTTTTAGTCTTGGTTGGACGATGGATGCATGCTGTTGCTCGCTTTGAATCGTCACGTGACGTGCACGCGTGCCCTCTAGCGAGGGCTGTGACCTTCCACGCTCTGGTCGGAGCCACACCTCGCTACACACGCCACGATTAGCCGATGTCGTCACCGGTTTGCGCATTACAGCCTCCAGCTCGTTACTTTTGAAACGCACCTTATAGTACAATTGCTTATATAACCACTAGATAGCGGCTGTGCACAATTTTAAAATTAAGTTTTCATTTCTTGTGTACTAATGATGCGATCGAAATCAACGTATGAATAATGAACCTACGCAATAATCGTTATATAAAAGTAGGTTACATAACTCTATGGCCTACATATATAAAAATCCAACATGGCGACCATCCGAAATATTTAGACGGTTCTCATTATCTACCATTCTATGACAGCAATCAAACTGACATTTAGTATGTTGATACAGGCTATTAACATAAGTTCACCTATGGAATTTTCAATAACCTGGTGAGCACAAATCGAACATGGCGGTGACACGAAATTTAAATTCTTAAATCAACGTTTCTCGCGAACGAACCGTTCGAGCCTAGTGAAACTTGGTACGGTAAACGCTTACACAAAATGGATTCCACTTACATCGAATTATTTCAATTTTTTTCATTACCACAAGATGGCGACTGTGTCAGATTTTAAAATCTCGTTTTCATTTCTTGTGCCCTAATCATGCGATTGAATAAACCTACGCAATAATCTTCATCTGATAGTACATAACTCAATTGCCTACAAATATAAAAATCCAGCATGGCGACAATCCAAAATATTTGGATTTTTCACAATATTTACGAATCTACTGTATTACAGCAATAAAACTAAAATTTTGTATGTTGATAGAGGCAATTAACATAAGTAGGATATATGAAAATAGGATATTTAGTTCTTCACGGAACTACTTGTTTCAATTGCACCTGTTAGCCAGTTATCTTAATACCAGAAACTTTTGCGCCATTCTTTAAAGGAATCTTTCGGCAATTTTAAGACTTTTCATCTTTTGAAAAAATAGGCTTATGAGATCACCTTTTGTCCGCGTGTGTGTGTTCGTGTGTGTGTCCCTCATAAAATCTAAACGGCCAAAGCGATTTGAATGAAACTCTGTATGGACATACTACTACTTGGTCCGACCTCGACCGTGTTTTTCATACGTTTCACCAATCCAACATGGCGGCTGCGCGTAATATTTCACCGGCATTCTATATCTCCGACACTATTACAGATATCACCCTGAAATTTTGAACGTTAATGGGTACTAGTAAACGTTCACTTACGTGGTTTTCAAGATCTTGTTAAGTACAAAACCAACATGGAGGCCAAGTGAAGTTAAAATATTTAAATACACTCATCTCGCGATTTAATCATTCGAACGCAGTGAAACCTTGCACAGTGAATGTTCATTCATAATCCAATATACTGGCATATAATTTAGTTCAACTGATTTCATAATTTTAAAGTTAAGATTTTATTCGTTGTGCCCTAATCATGCGAACGAAGTGAATGTTTGAATAATGAAACCACTCAACAATCTTCATCTAATGGTACTTAACTCTACGGCCTATATATATAGAATAATCCAAAAGTGCGACTATTCGAAATATTTAGATCATTTAAGATAGGCTATTATAATAATCATAATATAATTGTACTCAATTCTGTAGCTTACTTTTCTTAAATCATTGAAGCCGAGCATTTGACTTTTCTAAAATTAAAACCCCCTTACTCGTTACAGAAAGATGCCATCTCGCGGTAGGAGTCTTAATCACCGATACTGAAAGTTATATATTCTAGAACATACTTTCTCAATGGTATGGTGTTGGTGGAGACATAGGTCGTGTACCAAAAGGCATTTAGTATACATTACATGGCAAATATATTTAATAGCCGGGAAGGTTTGTAATGGAAAAGACTAGTTGGATATGTGACCATAGGCTGTTTAATTCTTCACGAAACTACTTGTATCATCTGAGTTCAACTGCTCAGCTAACACACTTTAAATTGGGAGATAAGAGTCAGCACTAGATCTCTATTCCTGGCAAATTTTAGCCTATTTTCATTTTATGAAAAAATAGGTTTATGGGATCACCTTTTGTCCGTATGTGTGTGTGTACATATGTGTGTGTGTCTGTGTGATGTGTGTGTGTGTTCCCCTAATAACTCCTAAACGGCTGTAGCGATTTCAATGAAACTCGGTAAGGTCATACCACCATTTTGGCCGACCCCGACCGTGCCCTTCAATTTTGTTACGTCTCGCCAATCCAACATGACGGCTGTGCGAAATATTTCACCAGCAATCAATATCTCTGAAACTACTACAGATATCACCCTGAAATGTTGCTCGGTGATCAAGGGAACTACTAGAAATTCACTTATGTGACTTTCGAAAACCTGGTAACTGCAAAACCAACATGGCGGCTAAGCGAAGTTTCGACTTTTAAATAGACGTTTCTCGCGATATAACAACCAAACGCAATGGAACATGGTACAGTATATGTTAATACACATTGTAATGCACCGACATCTAACTGAGGAGCTCACATTCAAAAGAGACTTTGTCCAAAAATTCAAAAAAATGTGCTTAGTACAGGTTTCACTTTGTGAGATTTATCCTGAGGTCCCAACACCCTGTAAACATTCAAAAGTGACTTTGTCTTGGCTATATTGATCTCTGAAAGTAGACTATTCATTCAAAAAACAACTTTGTCCACTGCAGTATTCGTTCAAACAAGACTTTGTGTACTTCAGCCAATCAGAACTCGAGCATCATAAGAATTGACTCCCATCATGCTTTGCGTGAACAGCGAGGTAGTGTATGACCTGTGTGTATGATGATTATTGCTTTTGCTGTTCAATCCAACTTCTGATTAATGTTTCCTCTGTCATATTGGTTATTCACGATTCTTGTGAAACAGTTCTAGTCGGAGATTGTTACAAAGGAAATGGAAAGATAGCATGATGGGAGAAATTAATCAGAAACTTGAGCATAACAATCAGAAGTTAGATCAAGTACGGTAGCTAAAGTTAATGAGAAGTTAGGTCAAGATTATAAAAAGTTGATAGAAAGCCTAGTACAAGTGATAAGTGAGATCAGAGGAGAGATTAAGGGCCAGTTAGAGGAGATTGTAGGTGAAAGTAGAAGAGAGGTAGAGGATATTGTAGGTGAAGGTAGAGGAGATTGTAGGTGAAAGCAAAGTAGAAGTTGAGGAGAGACTGGATGTAGTTGTTAAGAGAGTAGATGAGATGAAGGATCAGGTAGAGAAGGAAGGAAGGAAGCTTTTAGTTTTACGTGACCATTAACCATGCGATCATGAGCCACGGGACCTCCTTTTTACGTAGAATCCGAACCACAGGGCATGGCATTTAACTTCGAAAATCTCACATGCATTGACCGGGAATCGATCCCGGTCCACCTTGGTGAGAGGCCACCACGCCCCTTAGGTAGATTAGATTGTAGGAGTTAGTTATTGTTGTTTTAAGGGGCGGAACTACGAGGTCATCTGCCTCAGATTTTAGGAGAAAGTAGAATAGAGGTTGAAGAGAGGAAAGAATAGATCAAAGAGAGAAAAAGAAGGGAACAATGAAACGGAAGTGAGAGAGAAATGGGTGAAATAAACTTAGAAAAGTAAGTAGGTGAAAATTGGTTTAGGCGAAACGATTTGCAATGGTACAAGAGGTTGTTAATGGATACACCTGCAGCAAGTGTTCCTCGTGTGGAAGTATTATGTGACTGGAAGATGATGTGGGATTCCATATATAAAAGAAGATTTTTGTTGTAACGTTTCATAAGAATGGACGTTTTGAATATTAACTAAGTAAATGACATTGCGGTTGAATGTTCGGCTTATTACAATGTTTCGAAATGAGTTAGATGTTTAGGCCTTATCAAAATATTATGCAGTCAAAGAGGACTATGTCCCATGTTCATGCAAACAAAAAGGATTATGTCTTTTCTGTTCAGTCAATAACAACTATGTCCAGAATTTAGTATGTAAATACTGAATATCTACTGTAGTTTGATTTCATTAGAGTGTCTTGTTACATTTTTATAACCCATATGTGTGTACATAAATGCATAAAATAAGCAATAAGATGTTAATTTGAGAGAAATCGGTTTTTTGGTCATTCCCTAAAGTTGTATTTGAGTGACAAAGTCTCTTTTGAAAGTTAGCTCCTCAACTTTGTTCAATTGTTTGCATAACCTCAAAATGACGGCTGTGCGAAATATTTCACTGGCATACTATATCTCCGAAACTATTACTGATATCACCCTGAAATTTTGCACGGAGATAAAGGGAACTACTAGAAGTTCACTTATGTGACTTTCAAAGACCTGGTAACTACAAAACCAATATGGGGGCTAAGCGAAGTTGCGACATTTAAATAGACTTTTCTCGTGATTTAATGATCCATACGCAATGAAACTTGGTACAGCAAATGTTTATACACATTGTAATGCAATGGTATCCACTTTAGTTCAATTGTTTACATAAACGCAAGATGGCGGCTGTGCGAATTACAAAATTAAGTTTTTATTTCTTGTGTCGTAATCATGCGATCGAAGTAAAAGTTTGAAAAATGAACCCACGCAATAATTTTCCTTTAATGGTACATAACTCTATGGTCTATACATATAACAATCCAACATGGCAACCATCCGAAATTCTTATTCGTTTCTCAATATCTACGAATCTATTACAGCAATCAAACTGAAATTTTGTATGTTGATAGTGGCAATTAATATAAGTAGGATATATGAAAATAGGCTTTAGTTCTTCACGGAACTACTTGTTTCTAATATGAATTAGAATCTTAGCTTCCATATCATTTTACATTAATAGTAATAATAGCCCATACTCTCATTCATAGCTTAAGGACTGGATCTTTTCACTCACTCCCAAATAATAAATTATGAACAATTACCATAATTACCTTAACCGAACCAATCGGTGTCATCAATTTTCAAATATTACAGTGTTTTAAATAAATCCATAATCATTATTATTTTCAAGAAGAAAAATAAATAAATATATAAATAAATTGTGTAATGTTTGATAATGTGCTTGCATGTGATCTTAAAGTGTCAGAAAATACTACTGGCTCTTTAAATAGGTAAAACCTCCTATTCTATTAATTCTCTCATGGACGTAAATGGTGAAACATGGGGATCCTCCTCATCTTCTCGTTTACTAGAAATTCAAGTAGACGATTATGATGACTCGATCCAACTACTCATTAAAGTGTGAAAATAATAGAAAATGCGAATTTTGGATATTCATGGCTACTAGGTCAAACTACGTAATGACAGCCTTTACAAGGCTCTGCCTTCGAGCTCATTGGTCTTCTAGATGTCCATGGATGTTGAATACTGCAAGGCACCACGATTACTCTTGGAACTCCGTCCTTGGATAGGTCCTCTCACAGCATTCACTTGGCATGACTGCTTCAGGCATGACGTATCAATCGACATCTGGCACATCGTTCGTCTTCACCTCCGTCTTAGCCCATCATCTTCTTAATGTTTACCATTCTAGATGTCATATTGTCCAACATTACTGTTCTCATTATGGTCAGGTTATTCAGTGTCAGTTTGGTAATGGTAAGGTTACGTATGCAAATTGTTCATAGGAAATAGCCTTTCAAGTCCACAAATATTAATGGTTGGCATATATTAAGTCCAAGTATTCGCTAGTAATCGTAACTATTTACACAGCGCACTGGCATTTGTTCAAGTCCACAAATATTCAACTCCAGTCAGATTAAATATAACTGATTGAAGTTCAAGTCCACAATATTCAAATGAAGTCAGATCCAATGTGACTGATTTACTTTCAAGTCCAAAATATTGAATCCAGTGAGACTATACATTCAATATTCACAATATTCACTCGCTGGATTAAAGCAGCACAATTAATTAATTTCTGCGTCCTGTTACGATTTATTAACATCACCAAGCTGATAGATAACGTAACTTTCACTTTGAAGAATTCGTAGTCTGTTAGTAAAGTCAGGCTACAATCCGCAACTATGTTTTGCATATTATCACACGAAGTATCAGAGTAACGTGGACTATCACAAATATCAACTATCGTATCACTTAGTTTAGTTTGTTACTATTTCACGGCACAGCAGGAGACTAGCTGAACAGAGACTAGCTTCGTCGTAGAACAGGTAACTATAAGAATAGGTCAGCAGGCGACTAGCTCCCTCGAAGAACAGGTAACAGGTATGCCTGATCCTCGGCTTATATAGCCCCTGGAGGTCGATTTTCCGCATTACGTATTACGTAATGCCATAACGTCACTTTATCCTGGACATGCTATTGGCTTTCACTTTATAAATTCCATATCTATTTTCCAGTATTATGGATTTCCTTCATAATTTCCATAGAGCTTCTTGATGATGTCGACTTCCTCAAACCTCAATTGAATCAAATGCTTAATATCAATTTCCACAGATCAGATTTTTACAATGCATGAGTCCTTATTGGCTCCGTGTCCAAGCACTCAATTCAATTTCATCCGAAAAGCCCGTGTGCGTCTGACGTCACGCCTCCTCGCGCCGAGTTCAAGTTTACACGTGACCGCAACGTTGCCAAGTCTAATAACGACAAAGTAATAAACTATTGCAATATCAAAGCAAATTAACACTCTTTACGTAGAACACTGACTACCAGCATAGAGGCTCTAGTACCCTGTCGATCTACCTCTATCTTAGATTAAGGCTGTAATAAGATTGGGCATGTTATCCAGCGGTACATCAGTGCATATTTGCTGCAACTGGGTCTCGAGATCTTGTCCACTACTCGGCTCCCGCAGTTAGCGTCCTAGATGGTGTCAGACATGTTCGATTGGTGACAAATCTAGGGGTCGGGCGAGCCACAAATGTGTACCAACCTTGTGGAAGCAATTCTGTGCAACACTTGCTGTGTGCGGTCGAGAGTTAATCTGCAGGAATAGTCCGCCCAGATGTCTTGTCATGAGTAGCAAGAGTTGTGGCCGAAGGTTATCCTGCACCGTTATTGACTCTTGTAGACATATTCTATGTGATGGCACCCCAGACCATCACGTCGGCAGTTCGAGCAGTGCTACGTGCCACAGAAACGCCGGTTTGTGACGCTCACCACGAGATCTCCAGGCACAAGCACGGCCATCGCCGTTGCGCAAAGAGATCCTGGATCCGTCACCAAAGAAAACCCGGCTCCAGTATGTACCAATACACCAGTACAGGTTTCTCGGTCCCGTTTCCACTGCAAATGGAGGCAACGTTGGGAAGGTGGCGATGGCAGGACATGTAATGTGTCGTGACCTAATTGATTTGCAGTTATCCCTTCGAAGATTGCTTGCCCGATTTACGGGCCGGGTAGTCAATTGCAGGTAAAGAGACGTGGGTTGTGTTCTGGGAACTCAATGATACCAGCGTAGTTTCGTTGCTCGTGCTAATGCTCTTTATTTAACTTCAGTATACACATTGTATACATATTTGCAATACTTGATACATTGTCTTAGGAGGCTGGTCAGACGCACTTGCAGTCTTCTTTCTTCCCTCTCCCTACCCTAGTTTGACATCTCTTACAAGTCAATATGGCTTGGACAATCTGGCTCTCGAATCAACAAGTCCCTAAATCTCATCTTCTGGATACTCTTTAAGATGCGTCTATTCGCTTTCAATTGCCGAATCCATCTCCCCAAGGTTAGATCAGCCAAGCCCCGAGCTGTCCTAGCTAACCCACTCCTGACTAGACTGGACTATGTTCAGGTATGGTCTAAACTAATCAGAACTGCTGTATCAATCTACTCTCAATTCCCATTGGTCCTCCTCTCCGAAGATACATGACTCATCATCAGTCATGAATGACAACTTAACATGAATCAGCCGTATTTGCATAACATCTTAACATTGTCTCTCCCAAGCAAATTTACTGGCTGATATCCCTGGCTACTGCATACACTAAACTCAAGCCTCCTTTACAGATAACTGATCATCTCAACTACACTCAATATACATACTCTTACACAATAAGTCATTAAATTTCACCCTTCTCATAAGTAAATCATTTCATAATCAGCTTCACCATATCAGTAATGATCATTAAAAATGCTGTGATTGGAGTATAAACGTAACTTATTTCGGTAAGCACATGCATGATAGCAACCTCACAAAGAGAAACCCACATGCGAAGTCAGGTGTTTATTTAGTCTCATGCCAAGAAAAGGGATGCTATGTTGGGCAGAGTGGAAGAAGGTTCAAACCGCGTTATAAAGAACACAGGAATGCAATCAAACACAACTAACACTCATCTGTATGCGAACACATGTATGACAATAAACATCGCTTTAGCAATATAGAAACAGACATAAAGATTCTACACCTAAGGTAAAGGGACGAGCTCTCGACATTGAAGAGTCCATTGAAATCTGCCTAGCCAAGGAAAACTATCCGGAGAACTTGCACGATCACATGTTTCTAGAAGGATCCCCACTATTCGCGTTAATAAACAAAGTAAATCCACAATCTTAAAGATTAGACGAGGTGATGGATGCATATGGGAAGGAATAATTAGGGAAACATTTTATCTGGGGATGATGCACTTTGTGCCTATTCTCAACGAACCAAGGCTACACAAGCAGTATCGTAGGGTCATACATCACTTTTAACACCAGTTGCAAGAATATATGGACTTCAATCTACGCTGTGGCAAGTGACTTAAATGACCTACAATAGTAATGAGAAAATTCCAGAATCGATAACATACACCACTTTACAAAGTCATTCCAGCCTCAGAATATCGTCATCATTATCATCTAGGTTAGGAGTAATTACAAATTTCGTCAACAGAAACCAGTTATCGCATGCAACGACATAATGACGTGATCAAAAGCGTTCAGTCAGGCAGTGACTAGTGCTAGGGATGGTGGCAAGAGAGAAGTGCCTAGTTAAAATTGAATACCTGTGCAACGACTGTGCCTGATCTGGACTACTCTAAACCGATAAATAATCATAAGCATTGTAGGAATTAGAGTGTAGACTTTAAGATATTGTATTGTTGTATCACTGAACTATTTACACGAGCTTAATACGTATACATAAACTCAAACCTATAAAATAACAACATAGAATAGATTAAACAGCAAAAAACGAGATTCATTGCGTACCGCATCGTAATTCTAACTAGACGAGCTATATAAAATATAACAAGAACACATTTAAAAAGTATTGTATAAAATTGAACTCCAACTCTAGTGATCAGGATCTGAAGACGACCGCGTGACGGTCGGAACGTGAAATCCTAAATTCCCTTTGATCAGTGAATAATATTAGACTAATACTGAAAAGGTATAAATTGATAGTTTGGACAGGCAACACGAAAACATGGCTTCAATACTTCACATTACCACACGTATTACACGTATCCCAAGCACAGTATTCGCCAGCATAAAACTTAGCCCATGGCCTGGGCCATACTACATTCACTGCCAAGCATGCATATTATTAAATAATGACATCATAGGGGTGTGAGGTACAATGTGTTTCACACTTCATAGCTTCAAACATTTTTAATTTCATAAGCATTGTTTTAGAGTTAGTAGATAATTGAGAAATGCCCGTCTTCTCACCATTTACTTTGATTTCGTGCTTGTTCACCCCAATTTTCATGGCGATTTTTGTCGGGAGGACGAAAGCATTCTTTGCTTGTAGACGTTGTCTCTGTTGGTGAAGATTTTATCCGTAGACATACAATGCTAACTGAATATGGTTGTTGTTATTGTTCTTGTTTCATTGAGGAGCTTGGGCATCGTGATCTTTTCTCCCCGTGTACTTGGGTATGTTTAATATAGGCTATGCCTCATAAACTGTATCTTTGTGGTGTCTGTAGTAGTAGTGTGTGCATTTGTGATTCACGTGAGGATTGGGAAGGAGGCGACCGTGGCCTTAAGTTAGGAACCATTTTCAAGGAGAAGATGTGGGAGACCACGATAAACCACTTCCAGGATGTCTGGGGTGGGAACCGAACCCTCCTCTTCTCGGTTTTGCTTCTCGAGGCTGAGTATATCCCGTTCCAGCTCTCATACCAGAATTAAATTTCTTTGCAGAGCCTGGAATCAAACCCGAGAATCCGGGGTGACAGCCAAGAATTATATTCGCTACACCAGGAAGTGGAAAACTGAATATGGATCCGTAGATGTATACTATTGATGTTTTAATGAATCAAGCAATTTTTCTAAAGTAATTGATTCTATTAAAACACAAGTTGGTGAATACACTCTGTAGCACACATGAGTGTCACGACACACCACATGCTGCCAACTGCTGGGAATCTCTGCTATAATAGGTTGCCAATACTGTGTTCTCAATATAGTGATCATTCTAGCCTCTGAATGTAGCGCGATAGCACAGTTAAAGGCGATGGCTCTGAAGGGAGAGGCGAACCGATTTCATCGCAACAGATACGGTGTCTGGTATTATGACCGCAAATTACATCACGTTCGAGGCATTTGTTCTCAGCGCCGTGGAATTAAGACATAAACAGTCTTAAAGATTGCAGCCATTGGGCTGCTGCTATATTGAGTGCTCGGCTTGAGGGGCTTTGCCATGCCCCACTCCCTATATTCTGCTAGTTTGCTTGGTAATTTGTCACCAGGAGCCTGTTCCATATTAACATTTAAAATACTTAGAGAGAGCGCTTGGCATTCCTGAAAAACAGAACGTGGTTTACACTTTCAGAATTCGTAATACGCTGCTGTCCTCCTTTCTGTATTTCTAACTGGAGTACATCTGCTTGATTGATCAATACATATTCATTGAAAGAAGCGTAACTAACATGTTTAATATTCCTGTCACACCCACACGATATTAGCTTTCTCTTGTTTCCTCATTTATTTGAAGTCACCTCGGCAACAAGAACCCAGAGCCGCCTTTAGAGGCAAAACCACAGGGTCTGAATTTGTATGTTATACTAGTAGTGAAGCTAAGCTCACGCATGGTTGGATTTGTGTGCCATGCCCTTAATTTACAACAATTAATTTGTAATTCCTTTCTGTGTCCGGCTCCGTGGCTGAATGGTTAGCGCGCAAGGCTTTGGCCCAAAGTGCCCCGGGTTCGATGCCCGGCCGAAACATCAGGGATTTTAATCTCCTCGGGTTAATTCCCGTGGCTCGGGGACTGGGTGTATGTGCCATCTTCATCATCACTTCATCCTCATTACGACGCGCAGGTCGCCCACGGGTGTCTAATAGAAAGACCTGCACTCGGCCTCTCCGGAAGCCACACGATCATCATCATCATTCTGTGAAAGTTTGTAAAGGGCTTTCTGTAAACAAATTAAATTTTGAAACTTTAGTCTTCGGAAAGGTCGCGCAATATGTCGTTTTCAATTATCAATGTATGGTACATAAAGTACTCAGCCGATAACCTGTCATGGTGGTCCTTCCTCTCCTTACACACACTCACTCTATGGCATCCTTTGTTAGTCAATGATGTAAGTGACAAGAACTGCGAATAATAATAAAGAAGGTGGAAAGAATCTCAGAGACCAAGAAGAAGAGGAGACTAGCGTTCAAGGGGCATCTGTGCAGAATGAACGACAGAAGACTAACCAAACAGATATTTGGTTACTTCTGGAGAAAAAAAGACCACTGCAGAATGGATTACAGAAACAAGATAGGATATGGAAATATTCAACATGTCAGAAGTACAATTGTTAAACAGAAATACATTTAGGAACATAGTGAAAAAATTGGAAGGGGTTCCAGCCACAGAGAGAAGACCGGAAACAAGAAATTAAGTTGCAGCATGATCGTATGTGGTCAATTTGCTTGTTAAAAATGTGCGTAATCAAATAAGTATCTGCCATTAGTATCAGTTACTGAACTTGTTACTCTCAATGCGCAGATAGCAGTCAGTTATGCTCAACGGTTGAATAAACCAGTATTTAAAGGTCTGAGAGATGGGGACATATTATGTCGTCCTGTCTGCAAGCGTATTCATCCCTAACACCAATTCCTGACCCCGCAAACGAATAATTTTCGAAGCCAAACTGAAATAGGTTGGTATAAGGGACTTGGTAAAAGAGAAATCTCTGATAGCAATATGAAATATAAGTGTATATATTAGTTTTCCAAACGTGTGATCTTGGTATATAACGTAGAAATGCCCCCCTAATTGTACTGAAACTTACTGCACAAAAAGAACATAAGATAATATGAAATAACGAACATCAAGTAGAGCAGGTTATGAAGGCCCTACTCTTTACAGGACAACTTGTTATATTTTAATATAATTTGCTGCTGAATATATTTCTATGCCCTGTTGTTATTTATTCTAAAATGTATAGCGAAAGGATTATTTTTAGACAGACATTCCATTTACAGTTGGCTGCAAAGCTAAACAACAAATAAGAAGAGCAACATAAAAGATGAGCCGTGCAGCGGGAATAGTCGTGTATTTCAATATTTCAGCAGCATTTCAATTTCCTCTCCAGTTCCACAAAGCCCCTAAAATAAATGAACAGCATTTTGCTACTTGAAAAAGTTATACAGGGCAACAGTTTGTTATTTACAGTACAGTTAGTTATAAAGAACTGGTGAAATATATCTCAAGGCTAATATGTTCAATTCTTGTATATGCAGGCCATAACTTATAATTATCAGCGTATGAGGATTAATATGGTAGTTTACTAGACATATTTTACTTTGATCGCTAGAATAGGTCTAAAGAAAAAAATCAAAAATATGTTTTTTTAAATTTCGTACAGTCGCTATCTTGATTTGCTCTTGAATAAATTAATTTAACTATACACCAGCATTTAAGTTTTTGTATAAAGATTTATCGTGCCAAGTATCACAGCGCTCAGATGGTTAAGTCGCGAGAAGAACCCATTTAAGAATTTAAAATTGGTGAGGCCACCACGTTGGTATTGTACTGATCTGCTTATTGAAAGTCACGTAGGTGATCTTATTTTTTTTATTCTCTTCTATCGTCGTACAAAATTTCAGTTTGATTGCTGTTAGATATTCGTAGATATTGAGAAAATGTGAAATATGTCTCATGGCCGCCATTACGGATTATTTTGTACAGTATATAGACCATAGGGTTACCAGTATTTTTACGATGGTTCATTATACAACCTTTCGCTTCGATCGCCTGATGAGGATAAAAGCATACTTTTAAAATTTCGCACCATGTTGAACTTCTCAACACAATTGAATTCAATTAGATGCCAGTACTGTATATTAAGCCTAGAGAGATTTATCGTGCTAGGTTTCATTGCGCTCGGGTGATAAAATCGCGTGAATAGTCCATTTGTTTATTTGAAATTCACGTAGCCACCATTTTGGTTTCATGGTTATCAAGTTTTTGAAAGCCACATAAGTGAACTTATATAGTATCCTCTATCACCATACGAAATTTGAAGTTGATAGCGGTAATAGTTATTGGATATTGAATGCCTGAAAATATTTCGCGTAGCCACCATGTTGTATTGGCGACACTTATTAAAATGCAAATGGCACGGTCGAAGGCGGACGAGATAGTAGTAACTCCTTACCAAGTTTCTCTGAAATTGCTCCAGCCGTTTAGATTTTATTGGGGACACACACATACCAACACGCACACACGGACAAATGGTGATCTCATTTGCCTATATTTCATAAATTAAAATAGGCTAATGATTATTGGTTTAGTATAAACATGAAAGAAGACGAGTTAAGCTATTTGTAAATGTTATACAAATCGCAGCCTTTCTCACTTTTTCATTTTAAACGGGCCATGTTAATATATACATAATTTACTGATGCAACTACCAGATAACAACTTCTTGTAATATTCTGACATATGAGGCGTTTAGCAGCTGTTGTTGTTGTTAATTCATTTTAGGGACTTGGGACATCTTGGTCACCAGCACCGTGCAGTTGGGTGAGTGGCATTTATGTGATTAATGTAGTGTGTGTAGCTGTATTAGGGACAGGGAGGGGTAGGTACCGCAGGACTTGAAGTGAGGTACTACTCCAGCCTGGAGGATGTATGGGGGGAGAGAGAAGGAGAACACCACAATCATAAATCCGCTATCAGCGCCGAGTTTCGAACCTATGATCTCCGGACTTGCTGCAGCTGCTCACGTGGTCGTGGTGCACGATTTAACAAGCACGGCTATGCCGCGGGATGCGTTTATAAGCAAACTAGTGCAAGTTATGGCTGAGAAGTGTGAGAAAAATGATCCTTGAAACATACCTCCTTAAGGGTGATTTTCCAATTGAAACAAAATGTCACTTACGTCCCTTAGCTTTGAGAGTGACTGGCTGCGTAGCGCAGCGGTAACGTTCTACCCTGCTGTGTTCAAGGCTGCAGGATCGAATACCGGTGCAGTTAGTTGGCACTTGTGTGAGCGCAAATGTGAACGAGCAGTGTCAGTGGATTTACTGGCACGTTAATGATCCCCTTCGAGGCTAAATTCCGGCACCCCGGCGTCTCTTAAAACAACAGCAGTTAAAAGGGACGTAAAACCAATAACAGTACTATTAATATGATTAGTAGTAGTAGTAGTAGTAGTAAATTTTTCACTCCCTAGGGGTTGCATGACATTGACGTGGCGGGAGTGTTTCAGCTAAACCGGCGGTAGCGTAGATACAATAACAGTGGACTATGTTGTCAGTATATGTCAAATGGAGTCCCGCGGACCCGAAATTCATCATCATTCTTGCTCGGCGCCAATTTGAATCGTGGAAGCTCTAAACTGTTGATCTGTTAAGCTGTTGCTTTCCAAACCATTTTCGCCAATCACTCATAACAGAAGAGGAGTGAGACTGACATCTCCGATATGTAGCAAATTTTCAGGCCTTCACTATGTACTACAGATTATGGAAGGAGGGCGATCAGAATAACGTTTCCCTTGACCTTTAACCTGGGCTTATACGCTTAGAAAAGTGATATTTGTCACATCCGTTATCGTCTCAGAAATTGTCCTCGTGAGCACCGGTCGTCCCCAACTTTGTCCCTACCAACCCGCCGGTGTAAGGATGAGAAAAAGTTATATGAGCGAAAGGTTTGGGACCCTCAGGCCTATCTTGAAATATATATTTTAAATATGTTAGCAAGTTCCCCTCTAACATATCTCATTTTACAATACCAGCAAAAACATAAAGTGTTGTCACAAAACCAATAACGATTACTTTATTGAGCATATACAGTACACTGCATTTCTACAAATGCTGCAAATGTATTCAAAATTGTAACCAAGCTCACAAAACTCAAAATAAACAAATTATAAATCGTCGTTCATATAACTACATATAACTTCATATAACTACAAACAGTGCAGTCGAAGAGAACGTTTATATTTCGTCCTTACATTCACTGCGCAAAAGTGTTCTTATCTGAAATATCGCCGTTTAATTTTCTTTGGCGTCCTGTCTTCATTGAAATAACCAATAGTCACGTCAAATAACGAACTAAAATGCCAATAGTAATCTGCACAGTCGGAATATGATCTGGCAATGGGTCTTCCAAAAGGCCAGTAACTCTTTTATGCCACGCTGCTTGTTATTGACTAAATCCATTTAGCCTACTTACATATAGACGACCTCTTCACCACTTGTCGAAGAAAAAATAAGATAGTAGTTTCACGTGACCGTTAATCTCGAGATCATAAGCCACAGGAAGTCCTTTTTTCGTGGAATCTGAACCACAGGACATGGCATTTCACTTTGAAAATCTCACATGCATTGAACGGGAATCGAACCCGGTCCACCGTCGTGAGAGGCCAACAGCTTGACCGCTGCGCCACCACGCACCTACCAGTTGTCGAGAACATACCCTTCAGTATCAATGTAATCACTCTAAAGCTAGTGTAAAATCATCCCTATATACCTACACACTTGAAAAGGAAATAGAATACGTGTATGATTAAAACGTACTACACGGACTGGTTCTCACAGATCCACATGCAAATATGACGAGCTATTTCAATCACTATCGTTGTTGTTTTTTGTTTGTTTTAGGGGATTTGCGACATCGTGGTCATGTAGCCCCATGTACTTGGCTATGTGTACAATTTGTCTGATAACCTGTGCCACTGTGGTGTCTGTACTAGTATGTGTATTTGTAATTGAGGTAGGATTTGGGTAGGAAGCGGCCGTGGCCTTTAGTAAGAAACCATCCCGGTATTTGCCTGGAGTAGAAGTGGGAAACCACTTCCTGGATGGTTGAGGTATGAATCGAACCCGCCTCTTCACACTTTTGTCTCACAAGGCTGAGTGTAGGAGTTCTAAGCCACAGCCTACTTTTTCGTAGACTTTGTCGATATCTCGTGAACCCATGGTCGGATTTGGGCATGAGACATGTCGTAGGACTTCGGGTGACGCCCTCTTTCCTATGGACCACTCGTTATATTTTAATATTTTTTTTTGAAAATGTTTTTTTTGAAAGTAGGCGATATTTCCAAAACCAAACATTCTAACGTTGTGCAATGGTTTAAACCGCAGGTCTCTGTGTTCTTTATCGTTAGAACAAAAGTTTTTTTACGTACAATTTTGAAAGTGGGCTATAATTTGGAAACTAGGAATTTTACAAAAAAAAAGTTTGTTTGACATAAATGAAAGGTCCCTAGTAGTAGGGGAGTTCTAACGAATAGCTTACTTTCTCGCGAACTTTGCCGATATATCGCGAACGCATAGTCGGATTTGGACGTCTGACGTGTCAAATGGCTTTTCTCGAAGCCCTCTGTATTTTGTTAATAGGTTAAAGTTTTGCGAATGAGGGAAACAGACTTTTTGGGGTAAAACCATGATTTTAGACTTTTTGTTATATCTCGCAAACCAATAAGGCTAGAGACCTGTACGAGGGGTCGTAGGAATCGGGGTGACGTCCCTGTTTTGAATGTAGTATTTATGTTTCCAAAACAAATGTTGACAAAGGGTCTAACACCATACATGTTGAAGAAATTTTTGGTCTTTTTTTTTTTAATAATTTTAAATTTCATTTAAGACTGGCAGTACATAGAGAGACGGTATCGCTGGGCTTGTGTTTTAACGAGCCTGTCGCCGGCCACGGTGGCCATGCCCCAAAAAAATCAATGGATATTTCGACAGGATGGCGGGACGTTATACGACGGTTGGTTTTCTGATCATTCCTATTGTGAACTGATTGACTTTAATATTTCAAAATGCATGCAGTGTGCTACGATTTTTTACCCCTAAAGGGGGTCTTTAACATGCTAGTGGGTAGTAGGTTAGCAGTGATGTTTTATATCCCTTGCGTCAGCAGTTTTTAAATTGCGCTCGCTTTAGCCAAGTAAGATTTTCGATATCTCGCAAACCAATAATTGGATATGGCTATGTAACATGTTGTTGGGCTTGGTGTGAATTTGAGAGACGATACCGTTGGTGTGGGTGTGTTTAAACAACAAGCATGTGGTTGGCCACGGTGGCCATGCTTGCAATGAATCAATCGATATTTCGCGAACCATTCATCGCAGAGGCATATATGACGGTTCGTTTTAAGGGTATTCTTTTTCTGATCATTCCTATGGTCGAGTCATTGTTAAAAATAACGCAAAACTGCTAGGTCATTGACTTTGGTTTCACTGATGTTGTGCGAACTTTTTATGTTAAATAGGTCTCCTGTAGGTTATTTAAACGGTGAATGTTTTAACGTGAGACATGCAGAGAATCCCTAAAGGGAATTTTTAATGTGCTAGTAAAATGTAGTGACACGGCTCTGTGGCATTGACATAGGCTAATAGACGTGCGCACTGTTTTTAGAATATGAAAACCAATTACGTTTAGTTTGACCAAGCGATGTGAATGAACACAAAACATGAGAGTAAATGAAAAAATTACAATTCTGTGATGAGACAAAGTTGGCTCTACCACTTTTTATTTGAAACATAGCTAGAGACTTATGATGGTTAACATTGACATTAATAGTTGGGACATGAGGATAACAAGTAAGAATAATAATACACCATACTCATACACTGTATTTTTTAAATTTAATTAATTAAAGTACTTTTTACAATAGTTACATACACACAACTTTCCTTTTTTTCTTTACCATAGCTTGGTATAGGCCTAGTTTTTTTTTAACCCATGGCTTGCTGTAAATGAGATTTCCACGAAGGTCATGGACTGATGTTGTTAAAAACTGGGGAAGCCGCAATGGTTTGATAGGTGAAAATACTTGATCCTCTTCTTTTACATTATCATCATCATCATCATCATTATTATTATGACTATGATCACTATGACTATGTAGTCCTTTTTGATATTTTTCCATGGACACCTCTTGTAGAGTTTGCGTGGCTTTTGATAGTGTTCATCGCTTTACAGATGGCTTGAAAGAGGGTTTAAACATAACTTTTTGAGGAGATTGTAAAGGTTTTTAACAAAGAGGTCACTATATTGAGTAACACTATTTTATTTGCTGGGCTTGCTTTTTTGTCCTTTTGATAATGTTTTGTTAACACCAACCGTGTTTCATTTGGCACACCACATTGATGATTACCCACACTTAAAACCTCACCATGTTTACTTTTTAGATGACCTAGAAATTTTGTTGTTCTTTGTTTTGAGCACTGCCAAATATGATTCCATTCACATTTTCCCTCTTATAGTTATGAGAGTGGCCATGATACAGTGCACGTGGTTTACCTTTATGGGTTATAGTATATTCCATAGGAGCAACTGACTTGTAAAGTTGATTCGCCTATTACAAAGGTCAAAACAATTCTGTTGAAAGAATGATGTTGTGTTGATGTCTTATGTAGGATTATGTTGTGGCTTATGTTGGTGGCTGACATTGGTGGCTTATGTTGGTAGCTTATGTTGATGGCTTTTATTGGTGGCGTTTATGTGGTGGCTTATGTTGATGGCCTATGTTGGTGGATTATTTTGGTGGTTAATGTTGGTGGCTTATGTTCATAGCTTATGTTGGTGGCTTATGTAGATGGCTTATGTTGGTGGCTCATGTTGATGGCTTATGTTGGTGGCTTATGTTAGGTAGCTTATTTGGATGAGATTTTTTATTTAATGTATCTGATTGGCTATAGAAGGAGGTATAGGTTGAGTACAACATGAGTGAATAAATAAATAAAAAACACACGAGTTCACACAACATTTAATTTATTAATCCATGAATTGAAGGCTGAGTTAAATCCTAGCCATACATTTTATTTTATTTTTGATTCAACACTTTTTCCACAAGGTAATGTTTTTGAAACGCTGTCTTGTGAAGTTTTTTGGAGATAAAACCTGCATTTTATGTGTTGATGGTTGAGGTCCTCAAGTAAATAGGTGACTGAGCTGTCCAGGTTGACTTGAAGAATTCGAAATAGTTCAGTCCCCAATTTCAGTGTGTAGCCTTTATCGAAGAAAGACTTAAATTTGCTCACACGAACATGGTCTCCGATGTTGAGGAGGTGACGTTTAGGGTCTGCTGTTTTTATGGGATTAAACAGTTTATCCTGTCGCGGAATATTTTTGTTCACTAGTCGTGGCTTGGCCCCAATCGTTTTGTGTTTGGTGTCATTGTAACGTGACACTATCTCAGGTAACAAGTCCAACCAGCGGTAAGAGCCCCGAGTGGTAAACGCTATCCACATATGTGATTTCAATATCCGATTAAACCGCTCTACCACACTGGCTTTTAGATTGCTGTACGTGGTGTAATGGTGAATATCCAAAGATTTGAGAAAACTGGAGAAATCCTTGTTGAAAAATTATTTTTCCTGGTCGGTTTGTAACAACTGGGGTTGACGTTTGAATTGTTGAATAATATGTTTAAAAGCCATGGTGACTAGCGGGCCAGACTTGCGACTCACAGGTTGAACAAAGGCCATTTTGGAATACACATCAATGACTGTAAACATATAGCGTACACCATCGTTAACGCTAGCATTGGAAATCATTTCCACCAAATCGGCTTGCCAAAGATCATCCACACTCCGTGAAATCACCTTCAGTCGCTGATAGTGACGCCTAGCTGGGCGATGCAACTCACGAACGATACCCACTTTCATGGGTGAGGGCTTAAACAATAATTTTTGCATTTTGAAATTCTTGTTCAATTTCTTGAATTTCCCAATCGTGACCGGTATGGCGAGTTTGACGTGAAGCATGCAACAGCTGTAGCCGCTGGACGAGCTTACTGGTATTATGCCAGTAGGTAGCATCCACAAGGGGGTTTTAATGGTTTAAATGACACTCCCGAAGTGGAGACTTTTCGACGAGTACTGTGACAGGTTGGAAATATTTTTACAATGAAGGTTGTATATTTTTAAGATATATTGGCATTCATTTGTTGAGAGGGATCATACTGTCTTTTGTGGGCATGGGTGTGAAATAAAATGGATTTATATTTGCCAATGTCCTGTTGCGTATAACAATGGGAAGATGGGGTACGAGAAAATAACAGCTTTAAGAGACCTGGCGTTAATTTATAGTTTATATTTTTATAACAGCACTAGTACGAGCAAATGTAATCGATGAATCACCAATTTTAAAACAATCATCCTCATAGCGTACACCACACGTTGTATCTGTCTTTCCAGTAAATAGATCTGAGAGATAGGGTTCCAGTGTAAATCCATAATATTTTATTAAAATGTGTTTTAATTGATCTTTATGTTGCGGTGTGGCCAAGAGTTATGACAATGGTGCTTGCTTGGAAGTGGAAGGTGTTTCGACCATGTCC
Source organism: Meconema thalassinum (assembly GCA_946902985.2). Lineage (NCBI taxonomy): Eukaryota > Metazoa > Arthropoda > Insecta > Orthoptera > Tettigoniidae > Meconema > Meconema thalassinum. The sequence continues at coordinate 1,239,082,852 of OX336389.2, read as the reverse complement.
AATGATTTCTTTTTAAAAAACTCTGCAAGGGGTGAGGATTTTTTTAGGAGTAAACGCTTGATCATCCTCATCCTCATCCTCAATATCGCTAACGTTAGTCAATTCTTCCTCTTCCTCTTACTCTTCCACAGGGTCCTCGAGCAGAGTTTGCGTGGCTTGTGAAACAGTGGGTGGCGTTTCAGATGGCTTGAAAGAGGGTTTAAACATAGCTTTTAGAGGAGGTGCTAAATGTTGTTGCATAAACAGAGCATTATCCGCACGTGATCGTTTCAATTGACGAAACTTTTGGCGAATAGTATTTTTTGCTCTATAATATGTTTTTTCAATTGACTATCTGCTAACGCCATGGTGTGTTGACAGATGACTTGAGACGGAATGAGACAGTCCCTTAAATAAAAATAAAATAACCAAATCCTAAGCGTTAACGTCCTAGGTTGAGTTCACTTTGTTTGTCAATCACTAAACAGGCATGGCGTTCGGTGTTCCAGCACTTGGCACCAAATTCAGTAAACATTTGAAATGTCATATATGGATTGACATGTTCTTTATAAATGTGGCGACTATTCCGCTCATCCTGGCGAAATAAAACAATGACATTGGCATTTTCACGAATGAGTTGTTTGGACATTTTAGAATATGTTTGTCCAAGATAGAAGCAATCGATATGTTTGTGACGACCCATACTGAAATAGCTTTGAACGATGCCTTGTCGTTCAGTGGATACATCATCGAAAATCATGAGTGAATCAGGCCTCACGGCATCCGGGGCAATAACATTGTCTTGCATGTGAAATAACCCATATTCTCGCTTTGTAATTCAGACATGACTTGTTCCCGGAACACGTAGAGGGGTTGGTAGAGAGATTTTGCAAAGATATAAATATTTTGAAAACGCAGACCATTGGGTGCTGTGATGAACGTGAGCAAAAGATTGGTTTTTCCACATCCCGAAGGCCCTACGATGATGCAGCGAATGGAAGACCGAAACAGTAAACCGTGGCGTTGTTCACGTGTTTTGGGATAGAGATGGAAAACCATGTCCCCCACAGGGAATGACTCTTGCTGCTTAATAATCTCCATATCAACTATGGGTTAGATAGGCAAGCAGGCTGTCTATATACATGGAACCGAGCCTTGTGATAGAAGCAGTAGACTCCTAGTAGAGGTTGATGATGGATGTCTTTTGACGTGCGTTCATGACCAAAGCTAAGTTTGGCCCAATACATGACCCTACACAAGAAACAGATCCTGCTAACAAACACTATGTGGATATGTATGTGGTGCCACGCACTAAACAGGGAGATTATGACTTTAAGGGAAAGCGGTTAACCCATGTAAAACATCCTCAAGAGTCTACAGATGTCACTACAAAAACGTATGTGGATAACAAGGTGCACGAGTTATATGACAAAGTGCCTCAGCTTACTGTGAATGGCTAAACAGCTAATCATAACCACATTATTCACGTGGAAGACCCACAAGTAGATGATGATGTCTATGTGACCTATGAAATGAAAAGACTTTATAAATTTGTCCCATCCCTATTTTTAGTGTACCTGATGAATGAAAACCCTGTGAATGACAGGTACCAGTTACCGCTAGTCAATGACCACCTGAAGTGCTTTCTTCGGGAAAGTTACACTATGATGGAACCATTCACATTAAACAATCGATACCTGATGAGAAACATTTACATATAGAGATAAACTGTCATAGAATGTTGGTACATAACCTTCAAACTGTCAATGAAGGTGATGAATTATCATTTCATCTCATGCTACATGGGACGAAAGGCAAGCAGGAAAAACCATAAACGATTTCCCACTTTATGTGGAACTTGAATATACAGCCATGAAATAATGATGACACGTTAGTTGCTACTTAAAATTTCTTGTGAAAGGTTGTTCTTCATCATCATTGTTAAACAAAGATATGTGGTGAAGAAGACTAAAAAAAGGACTCTGTCATCGCCAAAGAATGGGGTTAAGGCATTGGTTGACAAGTCCTTGCAAATGAAAAATGTAAAATAACGTGTTATTGATAAAGAAAGCCCTTCAAGCAGCACAGAGGCGTGTTATTCCAAAAACGTAAAAAACAGGTTACAAAACAAGGCCGAAAGATTCCTGTCCCCAAAGAGCTGGTTTTTAACTGCTTTATTCGATGGTCTGGCTGCCCTGGGTTCACTTTTGGGTGGTGACAGTGCTGTGGCTAAAACCATTAAAGCGGTAGAACAGGGCAAGCAACAATTGAAAGAAAGTCAGCCACACAATGAAACGATGGAAGCGATTGTTATGGGGGCTAGAAGCACCAATTTAAAGCCAGCCTTTTATAAAAAAAATAGTACTTGGCATTTACCTACCTCCGAATAAAAAAAATAACCACAGCCATAGCAAGACATACCCTGACCCATCAGCAAGTCGAAAGCTGTGCCAAACAACTAAAGCTCTCCCATTTTCGAGGTGTGTTTATGCGGAACCAATTACTCCCACGACCATGGAAACAGGAATGCGCTGTACCAAATTTAGATGATGACCGAGGGCCAGGAACCCATTATGTAGCCTATGTGAAAGAGGGGTCCACGGTATGGTACTTTGACAGTTTTGGTTATCTACCCCCGCCTATGGAACTAGTCACCTATTTTTGAAACAGGATCAAGATATATTATAATGTGAAACGTGAGCAAACGTTTAACAGCCAAGAGTGTGGGCGTTTGTGTTTAATGTTTTTATATAAGACACAGCATAAGCAAAAGCGTCGACAGAATGTAGGCAGAAAGAAAGACGCTTACACTGCATGGACGTGGACCTGAAGTCAGCCTAGACTTTTACCCACCTATTGAATTGAGTGAAAGACCTTATGGTTTGGGACTTGTTTCTCTTGAAACGTACAATTGAATATACAACATACGTAAAAATGTGAACAACAAGTTTTACTATGATGATTCTGTGCTAACCCTACACCCTGGTGGATATACGATAGATGATATTTATGAACACATTTATGTGGTGCTGGTTTAATGCCATTTCTTGATGGTACACACAAGTTTGAAATTACAGGAAATACCAACACTCTTCGCTGTAGTATTTTCTCTTCGTTTAAGATTGACTTTGAAACACAACCCGAATCTATTGGCCCTTTACTAGGATTTAAACCACGAGTGTTGGAGCCCAACAAAAAACATGATTCAGACCATGAAGTGAAATTGATTGAGGATAATCACGTGTTGGTGACGTGTAACATTATTAGCCATGTGTACACCAATCAACAGCCATCGCATTCGCTTTATGATTTTATTGCGACATCGCCCAATGGCCATATTATTCGTGAAAACCCTCCAGTAGTACTCTCTCATTCTGTGGCTGTTGATCCTATTAGTAATATAACTTTAAGACTGATCAATAGAGACAAACAACTCATTCAACTAGATTCTACCACACCAGTTACTTACAAGTCAGTTCTAAAACCACTGTGAAGCTGGTGTATAAAGCAACAGCACCTTCTAGGAATGGTGTTAGTTGTTTGCCACGTGAATACACGTTAACATCTATGGACAAGCAAATTTTACAGCATCTTGGTTACCACTTAAACATACATGATGAATTCTATCCTATAGGTGGTGAACCACATTGAGGAGCAAGGAGGGGTGGTAAGAATTGATCCCCATTCCTATCGAGCTCAAACACCTGGACTCAATAACAATGATTAAATTCAATTTGTTATCAACAACCAAGGTATTTACACCCTACCGCATGAAAGTGTCATTCAAATTGAAGGTCGGCTAACCAAAGCCGATGGCTCTACACCCACAACATCCAAGTTAGCCAACCATGCCTTTGCCTCTTTGTTTTCTGAGGTGCGATGTGTGATTAACGATATTGTGGTGGATAGCACTAGAAATGTGGGTATTTCAAGTGTCATGAAACTATACCCCTCTTATAGTGAGGAACAAGGTAAAACACTTTGCATGGCAGGTCCCTGGCTCAACCAATGACTGGATGGTACACACCGATTGCACCTTTAATGGATTTTTACCTCTTAAACTCATTTTAGGCTTTGCCGAAGATCACCAGCGTATTGTGGTCAACGCAAGGCAAGTGCTTTATCCGGTTAGAGACAGGAGTGATAATAATGCACTCAAGGGAGCTAGCTGAAGATGCACCCATAGATTCAAAAATTCAACTACAACGAATGCTATGGAAAGTGCCACATGTGACCCTTTCCGATAGCAAAAAACTGGAAATGCTCAAGATTGTGGGAAGAGATATGCCTTAACCCATGGAATTTAGAAGCTGGGCTCTCCAGAGTACCCCCTATTACCAACCACCAACACACACAGTTGGTCTGTAAAAACAGCACGCTATACAGAGAGACAGCTCTACATTATCGTGGGTTTTCAAACCAATCGCAAGTATCAACAAACCTAAGATGCTACGCAATTTGATCACCTGCAATTGAGAAATGCACGTCTTTTCCTCAACGGAGCTGTTTTTCCCTATGAAGGACTGGGTTTGGATTTTTCAAAAAATAAATTTGGCCCCCTGTACGACTTGTTTTCTAAATGCAGATGGTCGTCTTATCAAAAAGAGAACTGCCCCATGTTGTCACCCCATTCGTTTAAGACAAGGGCGCCTACTTGGAAGAGTCTGTCAAGCAATCCAATATTGATATTCGACTAGATTTTGAAACGCATGACAATGCACCAGCCAATGCCACTGCCTACTGTTTGATTATTCACCACAAACAAGTCAACTATTATCCACTGTCCAACCAAGTGACCAGTGTATAAATAACAGGCCAACCCACATCAAGCCGCTCAGTCATGCATTGATTTAAAGCCTCAAGAGGTGTCACACCCATGAATTTAAACTCTGAGGGACAACGTTTCAAGACCTTTGCGACGTGGCCTGTGCGTTTCATAAACCCTCAAGCCTTGGCAGCCACTGGTTTCTATTATTTAAAAACAAGACATGAAGTGAAATGTGTGTTTTGTTCCATTACCATAGACCAATGGGAAGAGAGTTATGAACCTATGCAGGAACATCAGCGCTGGTCACCAGCCTGTCCCTACCTCTGTATAATGTAGGTGGGTATTATACCCTGCCATTCAAGCTACCCCTCACTAGTGCCTCTGAGTGATCAAAAAAGATATGATACGTGCGGACCTTATCGCGTCAACGGTGCTTCGATGAGCAGCTCACAGTTAAAAACACCTAGTTTAGAGACATTGGAACATCATCGGTGTTATGGACGTTATAAACATAAAAGACTGTATTGTTGAAACAAGTTGGTATCGCCTCTATCCCAGAATGACAAAAGAATGTAGAACTTATGCCAATAAAATTATGTAATAAAAATAGGTGATTGTTATTATTATTTCTCATATCACCAGTCATACCCTAACCTAAATGAGCACAATGATTGTGGGCTTAGTTTTTTTTACTAGAATTGGATGTAAGTAAATGTCATTGGCACACCTTAGTCGTTGATAGTCAGTTAGTGGTCAGTTGGACTTGGTCTAGACAAGCGTCAACATAATGCGCAAACGGACTTTGGATTGTCAAGGGTTTAAAATTGGGGATTACAAATTTATATTTAAAGAAGTGGCCATGATTGATTGTTCCACATTTTGGATATCGCAAGCTACTCATTTGGTATTTAAACCACCCTTTGCTTTTGATTTGTTGTGTGAGAAAGACCGTAAACAAACCCAACGGATAGAAAATCATTTGCAACTAAATTGGATTCAAGGAACCATTTCGTATAATCACCTGGACATGGTGATGAAAGCCCAATTTTCCTCAGCCAATGTGGTATTTGTAAAAGGTAATGAAAAACGGCATTGTCTACAAACATTTTTGGCGCCTTACTGTCAATGTATTGATGTGATGGACTTGGGGTGCCCCTCGCTGCAAACCCTGATGGACCGCTGTCCCTGTGGCAACATAACCAATAAAGCCCTGGCACATGTGTGGCAATTGTTTCATTGGCTAACCACCAATGCCTGATGGGAGTTGTTAAATGAAATTAAAACTCAAGGTTTACATGTGGATGAGAGCAGTGAGATTCCTACAAGCGACGTGTAAACATCAACGTTATACCAAAGAGAAAGGGGATGCTACCGATAAAGCGATTGGGAAATTCTTTGTGTGTAAAGAGAAACTAGACAGTTTTACCAAAGAGGAATTATAAGCGCTTCCCAAGTCGTTTATTTATTATGTGGCAGCGAGTGCAGAGAGTGCAGTGAAAGAAATCTGGCAGCATGTACCAAAATCATGGACTCAAGACACTGTGTTAAGTGAATTGCAACCATGTACAGATTACGATCACCATAAGCAAGTGGCCATGGTAAAAATTCCATCTATGCGACAGTGTGCCACTTGCCAGCTGGTCAAATGTTATAACGGTCATAAAAGCCAGCGTAAAGACGTTGTTTCCTCATTCCACGGGTGTGATGGGAAGAAAAAGCAACAACAACAACAAACATCGTCCACAGAGGGAGAGGAAGATTAAACCTTTGCGCAATCGATGGAAAAGGATATGTCAAACTTGTACTGGTCATGGCGTCATTGACAAAGTCATTCAATACTTACCTTTTGAAATCCACCTACCTGGTTACCGTTTTTGTGGTCCTGGAACTCACCTTAGAGAACGTTTGCAGCCTGGCGATGTACCTATTAATCCTTTAGATCTAACATGCAAAGAACATGACCTTTCTTGTTGCCATAGTCATCCTGCATTAAAACATGTGGCAGATAAAATGTTGTTGAAAAAAGCTAAACAACGTTTGATATCCAGTGACGCCTCAGTGGGAGAGAGGTTGGCAGCCCTGATTGTTATAAGTGTTATGAAAGTAAAGTTAATTATGCGTGGACATGAACATTCAAAAAAAGGAATGAGGAATTGATATTTCTTTGTATTCTATTTTATGTAAAGCCCTAATTGCTATGAAATAAAAACAAGGTTTACCGGAGCACGAATTTGTATTTAAGAAATGATGACAGCCATTTGTTCATGTTTTTCATTTTCATATTTCACACATCATAATTTGCCAATTTTAAAATTTCCACTTTGCTTTTTTTTATGTCAGTTTTAAGTTTTTAAATTTGATGATATGGAAACATGGATTTTCCATTTTGTTGTTTACAAGTTTTTGGTTATGCCTATGTCAAAAGTTCATATTTACAAAACATGATTTTTCATTTTAAGTTTTTCTAAAAGATCTTGATGTGAGTGCTTGACCATGGCCATGGTACAGTGTGTCTATGTGTTTGCAGCAACGTAGAGGCATACTACTACTACTACTACTACTACTACTACTGCAGGTAAGACTGTTTTACAAAATAACACCTATCTACCACTGCATTTCAGAAACAAAAATATTGAAAAACCAAATTACTATGCTGCTCAAAAAAATTAAAGCACCACTTTTTCAAAGGCCACCAAATTTTGAAATTAATGACCGCACAAGCTCGAAATCTCAGTATGACGTTTGTCCTGACGCCTACCAAGCATATGCTTCAGCACAACTCCCCAACTTGGGTAGTTTCGGGTTAGCGCCCCGAAAACCAGCCCATTTTCGAAAACCGCAAATTGAAGTTAGCGAAAAACGCTGTAGGACTTCTCGCAGGTTGCCAAAGCAGTCGAAAATGAATCAGTCTTGCTCTTAAAGGTTCCACGAACACGTTGAAATCGTTACATTTGACGTTTGAGTATTTTCAACCCCCTTCATCATCCCCTAAACATGGACTACCATTGGGGGCGTCTGAGAAGGTATCGGGTGGGTTTAACCACCTGAAGACCTGCACACCGTCCTCAGTTGCTGATTGCAGTAAGTTCTTAAGGCCTCCGGCAATGATCACCGCCCCTAACATCCTCAACTGGCATGGGACCAAACCAACCCCTCTCGATGCACCCCTAAGGAAGGTTTTAATCGAGATGTTTATCAGTGCTGTGAATGGGGGGGGAGTTCTTCCCCTAACGTTTCAAAAAAGGAGCTGTACCTGTGTCACCACCCCTTCCCCTGTTACCCCCGTTTGTATGATTTTTCGAATCAGGCCCTTTTTAAGAGCTGAAAAGAGGTCTTAATCGCTGAAAGGGCTGTAAAGGTCCTTAGAAGTAGTGGTCACACGAAATCAACCCCTTCCGATCGTTGATTGACATTCCATCCCCCAAGCTTGAAATTGTTGCACCCTCAACCCTCCCTGTCTGGACGCGTAACGCGTCATGGGAGAGTTTTCAGAGTTGGATGAAAATAAAGCTTATGGCCTGCAATCGAGCCCAAAACAGCAGGTTGGATGGAAATTCATAGGTAGGGTGGGAAACGGAACCAAAAGTTTTCAAAAAAGTTAACAGCCTCTAGTAAGTACACCCATGCATGGGCAACCCACATCACGTCATTTTTCTCCCATTTCCAAACTTTCTAACCTATTGCCGATCATAGGCAACCCGCACGCACGGACGTGATGTGGGTTGCCTATGCATGGGCGTACTTACTATAGGCTGCTAAATTTTTGGAAACTTCTTGGTCCCGATTCCAACCCTACCGATGAATTTCCATCCAACGTGTTGTTTTGGGCTCGATTGCAGGCCATAAGCTTCATTTTCATCTAATTCTGAAAACTCTGTCTTGGCGCGTTACACGTCCAGACAGGGAGGGTTGGGGGTGCAAAAATTTCAAGTTTGGGGGATGGAATGTCAATCAACGATCGGAAGGGGTTGATTTCGTGTCACTATTACTTCTAAGGGCCTTAACAGCCCTTTCAGCGATTAAGACCTCGTTTCAGCTCATAATAAGGGCCTGATTCGAAAAATCAAACAAACGGGAGTAGCAGGGGAAGGGGTGGTGACACAGGCACAGCTCCCTTTTTGAAACGTTGGGGGAAGACCCCCCTTCACAGCACTGATAAACATCTCGATTAAAACATTCCATAGGGGTGAATCGAGAGAGGGTGGTTTGGTCTCATGCCAGTTGAGGGTGTTAGGGGGGGATGAACATTGCCGGAGGCCATAAGGACTTACTACAATCAGCAACTGAGGACGGTGTGCAAGTTTTCAGGTGGTTAAACACACCTGGTACCTTCTCAGACACCCCCAATGGTAGTCCGTGTTTAGGGGATGATGAAGGGGGTTGAAAATCCCCAAATGTCAAATGTAACGATTGCAACGTGTTTGTGGAACCTTTAAGAGCAAGACTCATTCATTTTCGACTGCTTTGGCAACCTGCGACAAGTCCTACAGCGTTTTTCGCTAACTTCAATTTGCGGTTTTTGAAAATGGGCTGGTTTTCGGGGCGCTATCCCGAAACTACTCAAATTGGGGAGATGTGCTGAAGCATATGCTTGGTAGGCGTCAGGACAAACGTCATACTGAGATTTCGAGCTTGTGCGGTCAACTTTTCAAAATTTGGTGGCCTTTGAAAAAAGTGGTGCTTTAATTTTTTTGAGCAGTTTATTTACCATTAATATATAAACCTTCATTTTCCCTCTCCCCACACTATCTCACTATGTTTGCTCTGTTCAAACGATAAATGCTAGCTACACACACACACACATAGGCTAACTACAAAGACGTGCACTCGGCCTCTCCAGTGTGTCATAAATTCACCTCTGTAGCGTAGCAGTCAGCATGGTTAGCTCATACCCCAAGGCTTCTGGGTTTAATTCCCAGCTCTGCTACAAAATTTTAAAAGTAGTATCAGGATTAGAACAAGGTCTACTCAGCCTCAAGTAATTCAAATAAGTAGAGGGGCGTTTAATTCACACCTCAACCATCCTAGAAGTGGTTATCCATGTTTTCCTACTCTATCTTCAAGTAAACTGTTTGAATAACCCCTTATGTAAGACCACAGCCGCCTCCTTCCCACTTCCTTGCCTAACCCTTCCACTCTTCCAATTCCATTCATCAAGTCCTCTTGTTTGCTTTGCCAGTGAGGCCACCTGGGCATCGTGCTAGTTGTATCCCCAATCCATGGTCTCAAGCTTCAAAACACTTGTTAGTTAGTTAGTTATTGTTGTTTTAAGAGGGCGGAACTATCAGGTAATCTCCCCCTACTTCAAAACACAACCCTCAATGGTGGCAGAGGTAAGATCTCTTGCTTAGTTCATGGAAAAAGCCAACTTTGATGGTAAAATGACAGCAATAAGCAAATACTGCTATAGAATAACGTAGCAGACAAATACACGCTCTCAACCTCAAGTCGCTAGCTTTATTCCATACATGCTGTAAACTCACTCACCGTCCAGTAGGCTGTCTGTTGTTTGCCGGAAGTGTAATATAATTCTTATTGCACACTCTGCACTCTTGTGTTAACGCAACATGAGTTCAGTTAGCCTTTTTTAGTTGAGAGCCAAGACTGAATATCATAGACACACACATAATGTGCATAAATGTTTCAACATTTACTCTTATTGGGGCGCAGCAGATAAGTTGTAAGTGTAATCCAGGTTCAATTCCCCGTCAATGCATGTCCTGTGGTTTGCATTCCACGTTTCCAATTTCCCACCCACACGCTGCCAATGCCATGTCCTATGGTTCAGCGGCCATCCTTGCACTCTTATTTTCACTCATCACAGTCATAGCTTCACCAATCGTTAGTTTAAAAAAAAGCCCACACACACACTTAAAAAAACCATCACCTAAGCCTCTGCGATCAATGGTTCACAAAATATCGATTGATTCATTGCAAGCATGGCCACCGTATCCAGCCACATGCTTGTTGCTTAAACACACCCACACCGCCGGTATCGTCTCTCAAATTCAAAAAGGGAGTGTCACTCCAATCCCAACTACATGTTACATAGCCATATCCAATTATTGGTTTGAAAGATATCAAAAATCTTACTTGGCTAAAGCGAGCGCAATTTAAAAACTGCTGACACAAGGGATATAAAACACCACTGCTAACCTACTACACACTAGCATATTAAAGACCCCCTTTAGGGGTAAAAAAATCCGAGCACGCTTCATGCATTTTGAAATATTAAAGTCAATCAGTTCACAATAGGAAAGATCAGAAAATCAACCGTCGTATAACGTCCCGCCGTCCTGTCCAAATATCCATTGATTTTTCGGGGCATGGCCAACGTGACCGGCGACAGGCTCGTTAAAACATACGCCCAGCGATACCGTCTCTCAATGTACTTCCACTCTTAAATAAAATTTAAAATTATTTTTTTAAGTCAAAATTTTTTTCAACATATATGGCGTTAGGCCCTTTGTCAAAAATTGTTTTGGAAACATAAATACTACATTCAAAACAGAGACGTCACCCCGAGTCCTACGACCCCTCGTACACGTCTCTAGCCTTATTGATTTGCGAGATATAACAAAAAGTCTAAAATCACGGTTGTACCCCAAAAATTCTGTTTCCCTCATTCTCAAAACTTCAACCTATTAACAAAATAAAGAGGCCTTTGAGACAAGCCATTTGACATGTCACACGTCCAACTCCGACCATGCGTTCGCGAGATATCGGCAAAGTTCGCGAGAAAGTAGGCTATTCATTAGAACACCCCTTACCCCACTACTACTAAGGACCTTTCATTTATGTCAAACAAACTTTTTTGTAAAATTCCTAATTACCAAAATATAGCCCGCTTTCAAAATTGAACGTTTTTGAAAAGAATGTTAAAAATATAAACTTTTGTTCTAACGATAAAGAAAATAGAGACCTTCGGTTTAAACCATTGCACAACGTTCTAGAATGTTTGGATTTGGAAATATCGCCTACTTTCAAAAACAAACATTTTAAAAAAATAATAACGAGTGGTCCATAGGAAAGAGGGCGTCACCCCAAGTCCTACGACATGTCGCATGCCAAAATCCGACCATGGGTTCGCGAGAAATCGACAAAGCTTACGAGAAAGTAGGCTGTGGCTTAGAACTCCTATTACCCCCGTACTAGTTTACCCTGTTCCAGCCCTCAGACCTGAATTGAATTCCTTGGATGAGCCGGGAATCGAACCCGCGCCTCCTTGGGGACAGCCAAGAATGCTATCCATTGAGAAACGAGGCGGACCCCAATTACTATCAATACTAGATATACAGTATGAAAAGAGAACTGTAGGGGAAGCTGGACAAGAGGATCTCCAATCATACATGGAAAAATCAGGGAATCCATAGCTCGAGGGTCTCATAGGCCCAGTCATGCACTGACGAATTAAATCACTCACAGAGCTAAGAATGGAGCCTGGGGCCCACCAAGTCAGGAATCTGTCACATTGATCCTATACATCACCTCTCAAGGATAAAATAAAATTAGAACATTAAAAAATTAAATCAAATGCACGTACTTTTTTGCTGTCATGATAAGCTAATTTCATGTGTGAATATCTGATGAGGTATTAAACTAAAACACATTAACATAATAACCATTTCAAATTATTTACACTCCCAGCACTTGCAATCCATTAGTGTTCCTAAATAAAACGTTACTGTGAAATGCACCATGCTATTTATTTCCCTCGAATTCTGTTTAATACTATGCCAGCCATAGGTCATAATCATGGTCATATCATTAATCCACAACACATTAGTACATCAGCAGAGTGCTTCAGTTACTTTTATTGTGTTACAATACAGTATTTGGAAGTCACAAACATTAGCATATTAATGGACTCACAATGCAATTACCCTCCAGGACTGCAGCAAGTACTGTAACTGTGCGACCCCCATTCGTTTGACGCTTTAGTGGAAGCAGTAAACGCATCCGGTCTGGAGAACGGAAAAACATAGACAGTTCGATTAAGAAATAAGTTCTAGCTCATCAGAGGCTATCCTGAAAAATCTTACCTCTCTTCTGCCACTGCATTGCATGAACAGCAGCAGCTTCATCTTGTATTCAATGATAAATTTTACCGATTATGAACAAATCTGTATTTTGAAGGCAGAACTTCATTGTCCATTCCCTGGTGTAGCGGCTAGCACCCCCAGAGGTCTGCGTCCAATTGAGCCAAGAAATATAATTCTGCTCTGAAGGCTAGAACGGGGTACACTCAGCCTAGTGAGGGAATTGGTTTTCCGTCGTTCCCCAATTCTATTCCATGCAAAAGTCGGGATGGTCCCTAAATAAAGGCCACGGTCGCTTCCTTCCCAATGCTCATCTGAATAACAAAAACACACACTAATACAGCATCACAATATCACAGGTTATCAGACATATTAAACACACAAACCCAAATACACGGGGTTACATGACCACGATGTCGCAAAACCCCTAAATCAATCACCAGCAACAATATGTTACAAGGCGTAACGTTGAAGTTGAATAATATTGGCTGAGATTTTCTAGTGATATGCTTGGCCAAAGCAAGCCCGATATATTTTCCCGTGGAGAAGCACTGTACATGTCCCGCTGGACCCCTAGCCCTATTTGAACGAGCCACCTCTGTGTACTCTAGAGCTTGGCCCGAAGAGACAGAGAAACAGTCTAAGGGGGCCCGCCACCGCAGGACCAATAGCCCTGCGGTGGAATGAAACGACTGCTATTGATTGGTTGACTGTAGAGTTACAATTACCACTACCGCTATTAAATAGCAAGCGTGTTTATTGTAAACTTGTAATGCAATTTTCTGTAGTCATATCCATTCATAGAACACATCTCTGAAATATTGTTAAGCATTCTCTAGCGCATTGAATCTCAAAGTGGCAGAGCACTACAGTTAGCACAGAATTTCATTGAAATATTTAAGTATATTAATAGTGGGGTTGTGGAAGCCTCCGTGGCTTAGGCGGCAGCACTCCGGCCTCTCACCTCTGGGTCCGTGGTTCAAATCCCGGTCACTCCATGTGAGATCTGTGCTGGACAAAACGGAGGCAGAAAGGTTTTTCTCCGGGTACTCCGGTTTTCCCTGTCAAAATTTCATTCCCGCAACACTCTCCACTATCATTTCATTTCATCTGTCATTCATTTAATCATTGCCCCAGAGGAGTGCGTCAGGCCTCGGCAGCCGGCACAGTTCATATCCTCGCCGCTAGATGGGGGCTTCATTCATTCCATTCCTGACCCGGTCGGAGACTGGAATCAGGCTGTGGATTTTCATTTCAATAGTGGGGTTGTGACAGATCTCCATCATGTCGCGTGCGTGCTTGAATACGTATGGCTATGTTGGAAAAGGGTTAGGTGGTGGGGGAGTACTAGGGTTGAGTGAGGGGTCGTTTAGATGGTATTTTTTCCCGCTCTATTTGATGGTGAGGTTATTTTTTAAATTGGTGAAATTTGGAAAATGAAATTTGGGGTAAACTTGTGTTTTGACATTTTGCAGATATTTGGTGAAGTGGTGAGGTTTCAACGATGTGGTTGGATGTATTTTATTTTTGGCGAGTAGTTGGATACGTTTTATTGTTTAAGCGTTTTTGTTATTTCTCCAGATATTTGGGAATTGGATAAAGTTATGGCGATGATTGAGATGTTGTTGTTTTCATTTTGTTGTCCTGTGTATGGGGATGTATGTGTTGAGAAGGTGAAACCATGGTTTTTGGTTAAAAAATGTGTTTTTCACATTTTTCAGATATTTGGGAAACGGATAAAGTTATGGCGACGATTGTGATGTTGTTTTCGTCTTGTTGTCCTGTTTACGGGGATCTATGTGTTGAAAAGGTGAAACCATGGTTTTTGGTCAAAACATGCGTTTTTCACATTTTTCCAGATATTTGGCAAACGGATAAAGTTATGGCGATGATTGAGATGTTTTTGTTTTCGTCTCGTTGTGCCCTTTACGGTGATGTATGTGTTTAAAAGGTGAAACCATGTTCTTTGGTTTAAAAAATGCGTTTTTCACATTTTTCCAGATATTTGGCAAACGGATAAAGTTATGGCAATTATTGAGATGTGGTTGTTTTCGTCTCGTTGTGCTATTTAAGGGGATGTATGTGTTGAAAAGGTGAAACAATTTTTTGGTCAAGAAACGTGTTTCTGTCATTTTCCTAATTTTTGGGAAAGGGGAAATGTGAGAAGCACTTTTGAGGTGACATTTGTGATTGGTGTATGATTGTCTTGAGGAGAATGTGGGTGTGGTGTGGTTAAGATGGAAATTTGAGGTGAAACAGGTGTTTTTGAACGTTTATTTTTTTAATTTTGGTGGAGGTTTGGAAAGAACCGCTGCGACTGTTTTAGGATGATGGACTAGCGAGAAGAAAGGAACCTGCCCCGCGGTGATGTTGCTAAAAGCCATTTTGACGTTGGAGGCTTGCTTGAACCATAGCGAAAGAGATTTCATAGCTCGAGCCTGTTGAGTGCTCGGGGCTAGTGTGTTATCACGACAAAAATGTCCGTGGGCAACAAAGTGTGCACCTGCAGTCTGCAGTCTGGACAGAGATAACAGCTTCTGTTCGCAGACAGCCGCTGTTTTCAAACAGACACAAGTAACGTGAGCTTTTGTCTCAAGGGCAAAGAGGTCTGTCTCCCAATGCTGAGCATAGCTTCCCACACATGCTCTGCTTTGCTCGTGCGAATGATTCTGACTCCTGTGTTTCACGCCTCGCTCACGTATGGACGAAAGTAAAGTGTTATCATTGCAACTTGTTGAATATATAAACCTTGTGAGAGTGAAAGACGGACATTACTCTTGTCATTACCTTTGAACAAGACAGACGTATGTGTCGACCTCTTATTAATTATATTAAAAAATACGTGAACAGTGTCTGAACTAGTGATCAGGTACGTAAATGATTTTTAATCCTGTTATGATTGGTTTTATTAACATTTTGTGTATGTGTGGAGAGTGATTATTTACTTATTGGACTTTTTATATTTTTCTTACAGATTTTCAAAAGCAGGGAAATTTAAAAAAACATCCAGAAACGTAAAAGGAGAGAGAGAGAAAGAGAGAGAGAGAAAAGAGAGAAACATTATAAAGCAGCAGCAGTGACAGCGGCGGCGGGCAGATTTATGCAAAAAGAATTATTAATTACAAGGTGCGTACATGTCGTTTCATCACTTTTTTGTTTTCTTTTGTTTTGTTAAATGAAAGCTGTTTATTTAAAGGAAATCCATGAACTTATGGCATTTATTTATTGTTGTTTCAGAATTAATACGTGTATCAAGTGGGGAGGTCCACTGTAAGTGAGCAGCTTAACCGCCACGCTAGCGATATTAAAAAGGTGAGCTATGAATATATATTTTTTATTACCTTGCTATTCCTGAGTGAGTGTATTATCAATGTGTGTGCTCTTGATTAACCTTTTTGCATACCTCAAACCTTTGTTTTTATGATTGAATTAATGAATGAATGAATGAATGAATGAATGAATGCGCATGTTTACTGTATATAACCATGACTAATGAAGGGTTTTATTGGTCTGCTTTTCAGATATATCGTTGAAAAAAACACAACACCACCCCGTGGCTGACTGCCGCTAGGGCCAAGAGTTCAGGAACAACAGCAGATGCAACGACGATTGTTCGTGTGTGTGTGAGTGTGCGTGTGTGTGGGTTTTTGGATTACCCTATTGTAAGGTAAAGTTAACAACCGTTTATTCATTTGTATGCATGTCTATGTCCATTAGTGAAGGATTATTGTGGTAGCCTCTATCCAAATGTTTTAAGAGTAGAGTATGCTCTGGTCGGATTTATAACGCGAATCACTGTCTGTCGCTAAGTAATTTGTTGAATCATATCTCCCCCTTTTTGTCTGTGAAAGTCAGAAAGGGTAAAGATTGCATCACGCATTGAAAATAAATTTTGAACTGCTTTGTGAATTTATATTGATTGGATTGCCTTATTGTAAGGTAAGGTTAACAACCGTTTATTCATTTGTAAGCATGTCTATGTCCATTAGTGAAGGATTATTGTGGCAGCTTCTAGCCAAATGTTTTAAGAGTAGAGTATGCTCTGGTCGGATTTATAAGGTGAATCACTGTCTGTCGCCTAAGTAATTTGTTGAATCATGTCTCCCCATTTTTTCCTGTGAAAGTCAGAAAGGGTAAAGATTGCATCACGCATTGAAAATAAATTTTGAACTGCTTTGTGAATTTATATTGATTAAAAATAATGTTGAACACAAACAAAAGTTTAACCTTTGTACTAAAATGTAGGAATTACTGATAGCCGATAATTTGGAGTCGTGGTATCAGGAAAAGGCTGTTCAAGCGCTTATCAATAAATTTGATAAGTTGCAAGAGGGTCCTAGTGGCTTCGCTCTCAACAGCATCGAGTATTTAAACATTAATATTTGTAAATGCAATCCCTTGAATGCAGGAAGTAGCTTTATTCCCTCACCGAGCTGGATCGCTTCGAGAAAGGCAATTATTAACATACGCAACAAAGATGATGATTGCTTTTTGTGGAGTATTGCTAGCTTTTATCAACCCTATGAAGACACTAATACTCATAGACCGGGGAAGTACAAAGTCAAGTTTAACCACGTAAAACAAACTCTCAATCTCGAGCGCGTTTCATTCCCAATGCCTCTAGATAAAATTGATTTATTTGAAAAAGATAACCCAGATTTCTCATTAATGGTGTATGGCATCGAGGGATCCAATATCGTGTGCCCCTTGTATGCCACAAAACAGGCAAAACAATATCACGTTCACTTGTAATTTTTGTCTAATGGAGATAAAAACAATTATTGCTGGGTAAAGAATTTAGGAAAACTGGTAAGCAGCCAAGTGTCCAAGCATGATGGTAAAAAACATATTTGTGACCGCTGCTTACAGTATTTCACATCTGCTGAACTGTTAGAACGACATACGGAAGATTGTAAACAGCAGACTGCGGTAAAGCTAGCCTTGCCACAAGGGAATGATACAATCTTAAGCCACCTATAAACAACAGATGGTACCATTTAGTGTTTATGCTGATTTTGAGGCTCTCATTGTCCCAATCCAACGCTGCGAACCATCCCCCCATACAATCTCAAGTCATCCAGTGCAGAAACATGAACCATTTGCAGTAGTCTAATATGTTGTCTCTCACTATGATAAATCCAAGTGTGACTATGTTAGTTATAAAGGTCACGATTGTGCGCGGTGGTTTGTTGATCAAATGGCGGCTTTAGCGGGCAAGGTAGAAAACATTTTGGGCAACCCTGTACCTATTCTGATGAATGACGTACAGAAAAGAGAATATTATCAAGCCACCACCTGACATATATGTGAAAAGCCTATTTTAGGCGGAGAAATAAAAGTAAGAGACCATTGCCATATGACTAGGCAATTTCGAGGTGCAGCCCACAATGGATGCAATTTAAACTATCCTGCATCCCGCTTCCTCCCAGTGTTCTTACATAATTTCTCTCGATACGACCTTCACTTTATTATTAAAGAATTTGCCCATGTAGATAAAGACAAATTCACCATTTTGGCCAAAAAACATGAGAGTTTTACATCCCTCTCATGGCGAAAAGAAAACATGAGCATTCGCTTTCTTGACTCGTTCAAGTTTATGTCTAGTTCGCCGGATAATCTTGTTAAAGGCTGAAGGGAAGACGAGTTGAAGCACACAGAATCCCACTTTACCAATACAGAACAATTCAAATTGTGTGATCGTAAAGGTCATTTTCCTTACGATTATGTGGGAATTAGGGATGTGCTTGAGGAAACACGTTTGCCACCACGAAAAAAACTCAGTTAACTCAAAGCACTATCACTGAAGAGGAATATGCTCACGCATGCCATGTTTGGCGAGCATTTCTCATAGAGACCATGGGCGAATATGCTATGTATTACTTAAAATTGGACGTGTTGCTGCTGACAGACGTATTTGAATACTTCTGTCAGTTATGTCACATCATTTATGGACTTGACCCCGCACACTACTATACCAGTCCAGGGTTAAGCTGGGACGCTGCCCTAAAATTCACCAATATTGAGCTTGAATTATTACCGGATCCCGATATGGTATTAATGATGGAAAAAGGAATCCGTGGGGGGTTCGTGTCGCTGAATCAGCGTCATGCCAAGGCGTATAATGCTTACATGCCTGAATAATGTCCCGAAGAACCGTAATCCTGCTTAATGTATTTCGATGTCAACAACTTATATGGTTATGCAATGAGCCAACCATTACCGTACAGTAACTTTGCCTGGCTGTCTGAGAATGAAATTAAAGATTTCAATTTGCATAGCGCAGCCCAGCAACAGGACGTAGGATATGTCCTTGAAGTCGACTTAGTTTATCCCACGGATCTCAGAGAGCGACATGGTGATTTTCCCTTTTAACTAGAGAAAATGGTGCCGCCCCACGGTAAGTGGAATCATAAAAAATTGATGGGCACCTTGCATGATAAAAATCACTATATTTTGCATATTGGCATGTTGCTAGAATGTTTGGCTCAGGGCTTAACCCTGACAAAAATCCATAGAGGTATATCTTTTTCGCAGAAACGGTGGTTGAAACCGTACATAGATTTGATTACCAATCACAGGCAAAGTGCAACTCAGCCATTTCAAATATTTTTTTAACTCATGAATAATTGTATTTATGGCAAGAGTCTAGAAAATGTACGGCAGTATCGGAACTTCAAATTGGTCAACACTTGGGATGCGCGTTGGGGGGCTCAAAAATATGTTGCGTAGCCAAATTTCAAATCTTTGAACATTATTGATTGAGCATGATTTACTCACTATTGAATTATCCGAAACTAAAGTGGTGATGAATAAGCCCGTCTATTTAGGCCAAGCCATTTTAGATTTTTCAAAATTGCATATGTATCAATTTCATTATGGCTTTGCAATGCAGCGATTTGGTGCCATTTCTTTGTTATATTCAGACATCGATAGTTTCATTTATCATATCCGTGGCTGCAAACCGTTCGTCGTGATCAAACAAAATCCAAAATGGTTTGACACTTCCTCGTTAAGTGAGGACAATGTGTTCAATATGCCCCGTCGGAACAAAAAAGAAATTGGCTTAATGAAAGATGAATGTTCAGACACCATCATGTCAGAGCTTGTTGGGCTGGCTCCCAAAATGTATTCTTTTAGGCAGGTGGATCGAAGCCAATCCATGCGAACCAAGGGGATTAGCCAACATGTGGTTAAACGCCTGTGCGTGGAAGACTATTTGCAAGTCCTTGAGACCCACGCACCCATGTCACATTGCCAGTTTGGAATTCATTCGAAAAATCATAATTGATTTTTATTGAAACAACGAAAACAAACACTAGCTTTGTTGGACAACAAGAGGCAATGGTGTGAGGACATGATCACAAGCGTCCCGTTTGGTTACAACAAGTAATGGTTGTTGCTACTGTTGTACAACACGGCGAGTGTTTGGTTTTGTTGGTATAAGGTGTGTGATGGCCTCTTGAGTCTTGGGATTAAAAAATGTTAGAGTATCATATAATTTTTGTTTTTTAACACTGTTGCATGGATATGTGAGTGGATGAGTAAATGTGTGTAAATAGTTGTAAATAAACTGTATGTCTTATGCTATTGGCCTGTCAACGCATAAAGAGAGCTTTGCATCAGCGTTTGCATTGCTCACTAAGCACTGGCTAGAGGAAAACATGTTGGCTCTTAGGTTAGGGAAAAACATGTACCCTGCCTCACTATTCAAGTCCTTTAACAAGCCTCACTAGGTTGTGGCTTAATAGGCTTCACTAGGTTGTGGTTTAATACACCAACCCTCAATATTAATGCGGCTTAATAAGCCTCACTAGGTTGTGGCTTAATACGCCTCACTAGGTTGTGGCTTAATAGGCCTCATGGTAGAGCAAGTGATCACCCGCCCTCAGTATTCATGTGGCTTAATAGGTCTCATGTTAGACCAAGTGACCACCCGCCCTCAGTATGCATGCAGCTTAATAGGCCTCACTAGGTTGTGGCTTAATACGCCTCACTAGGTTGTGGCTTAATAGGCCTCATGTTAGACTAAGTGATCACCCGCCCTCAGTATTCATGCGGCTTAATAGGCCTCACTAGCTTGTGGCTTAATAGGTCTTATGTTAGAGGAAAAGCGACCACCTGTCTTGACTATTCATGCAGCTTAATAGGCCTCATGCAAGAACAAAAAATCTGTTGCCCTTACTGTAGACACCACTTTGTAGGCTTGTCACTTTTGTTATGAGTGGTACTGCATTTGAAAACAACACCAGTCGAATATCTCAAGACATTTTTAAACATGATTCATGTTATCCTAGTGGCCTACAATTAAAGCCAACCGACAGATTGCCATTTATGGACTGGTGTTTTTGCTTATTTTTTCTATTTGCTGGTGACTTACGGGACAGACAGTGTAAATGTACATAGTATTTTTTATTTACTTAGTAAACGTCCACTGCTACTTTTCAGATTCAATGATGAGCCACGATGAAGATGCTTTTATCGTTACGAAACACACCACGTTTAATGAGTAGGCCACGATGGTGTATCATAATCCACAACGTCTGGCCTATCCTTCAGAATATAGAAATGCCAAAGTAGGGATTGATACCACGTTTTATGATAGCATCATTGATCATGATGATGATGACATATTTCATGACCCAGGCCATCACTATTACAAATCCTGTATGCTAAATTTTGGCTTTCAAAATAATTTATCAGCGCAGGTAATTCATAAAGCATGGTATGGTTTAACGATGAAACAAGTTAGTGTTAAAATAGCTGAGGAGGATTGTTCAATGTTTATTTTCCGATAATCTCACATATGTTTCGTTTTCATTCCTATAAATTTCCTGCTGAGGAACGGACCACTT
Organism: Meconema thalassinum; assembly: GCA_946902985.2. Lineage (NCBI taxonomy): Eukaryota > Metazoa > Arthropoda > Insecta > Orthoptera > Tettigoniidae > Meconema > Meconema thalassinum. The sequence continues at coordinate 1,239,061,214 of OX336389.2, read as the reverse complement.
CTTATCGGCAACAAGCATTTCGTCAACTTTATCTCAGCTTACCTATCAATCAGTATTAACCTCATAGAATGTGGTCTTTCAGAAACTAACAACAGCATGTCATGCTTATGTTTTTTGGATTCGGCTTCGAGGAGCATACTTTACGTTTAGAATACATTTGGCTATTTTTCGTTTGTTTTAGTTTATCTTTCTTTCTTTCTACGTTTTGCCCACTTACGGAGCGCGCTTGAACTTGTTGACTCGGGTTGATGGAGCTTTCCTCTTCTTCTCCTCCCAAATTCTCCTCATGAACTCGCTATGCCCCTTCTTACGTTCCTCCGTCCATTTTTTCCAGTGGTCTTTTTAGCTTTTTCGGTGAAAGAGTGATTTGTAACTAGAGTTCCAAAAGTCTTGCGATTCATGATGATATCTTCTGTAATGTTTATTTCCTTTAAGTCCTGTTTGACTTCTTCTAACCAACTGATTTTGACCTTCTTTGAATTAATAATATCAAGCAGCTTTTTTACATATCTGGTGTTATTCATTCTGCAGATATGACCATAAAATTTCAATCGTCTCTTACGCACGATATCAGTGAACTTATTGATTACTGTGTACAAGTCTGTGGTTTTCCTTTTAATCCATATACCATTAACATAAACGGGGCCATATATTTTCCTGAGAATTTTACGTCCCTGAATTTCGATTTCACCAATTTGAGAGTGGCCTCCTAGAGATATAGTTTCGGAGGCGTACAATGCTTCCGGAAGAACAACTGTCTGGTAGTGCCGTAGTTTTGCATTTCGTGACATCACTCTTTTATTATAGTGATTCCATGTTATTCGGTATGCTTTCTGAAGTTTGGTAGCTCTTTCTAAATTAACTTTCCTGTCCAATCCAGATGGTACAATAATTTCTCCTAAATATTTGAACGAAGATACGTGTCTAATTATTCCATAGTTGGTCTGTAGTGGAGATCTCGGGATATTCTGGTGTCCATTTACTATGAAATGCGTCTTCTCATACGATATTTGGAGTCCTATCGTTGATGCTAACTCATGTAACTTCTATATGGCATACTTGGTTTCTTCACTAGTCTTGGTAAAGTTAGTTAGATCATCAGAAAAAGCTAGGCATTTTACTTTTATTTTCTGTTCCAGAGTACCAATGCTTATGCCTTTGATGTTATTTTCCCACTCCCTGATGACTTTGTCTAACACTAAGTTAAAAAACAGTGGGTAGAGGCCGTCACCTTGTCGAACTCCGTTGTGTACTTCGAAAGGCTCTGATAGTTCACCTAGAAACTTCACTTGAGATGTTGTGTCAGTGAGAGTCTGGCGGATTAAGTCCCTGGTCTCCCTGTCAACTCTGAGCTGTACTAGGGTGTTCATAACAGTTTGTCTGTCAATAGAATCATACGCCTTCTTAAAATCCACGAAGGTGACAAATGTGTTGGTACTGCGGCGTATCCTTAATATCGTCTTTAGGCTCCAAATCTGCTCCGAACACGACCTACCTTTCCTAAAGCCTGCCTGGTATTCACCAATCAAATGATCAGTTTGTTGTTCTACTCTGTTTAAGCGTGCTTTAGATAATACCTTGTATATAATTGGTAAAAGTGATATACCTCTGTAGTTGTTGGGGTCCGCTCGGACGCCCTTTTTATGCAACGGATGGATAATGGCATTCTTCCAGTCCTTCGGAATTATTTCGCTCTCCCATATTTCTGTTAGGAGTGTATGAATTCTCCTTATGAGGTCGTCTCTTCCTATTTTCAACATCTCGGCAGTTATTCCATCGTTCCCAGGGGCTTTGTTATTTTTGAGTGATTGGATTATCTCTTTTATTTCTTGAGTTGTTGGGGGAAGTGAGTCTGGGTTTGGTACAGGTTTTTCAAAATACAGCCTTTCCACTGGAGGATCACAGTTCAGTAGAGTTTGGAAATAATCAGCCAGTATCTTGCAATTCTCCTTACTGTTTGTTTCTAGTCGTCCATTACGTCGACGGAAACTAAATGTTGGTGGTTTGTACCCTGAGAAGTCTTCAAGGAATGTCTTGTAAAAATTTCGAGTGTTGTTTTTCTGGAAATCCTGTTCTAACCCTTCGAGTCTGATTTTGTTTTAGGCAAGTTTTTTGCGCCGGATTGTTTTAGAGGTCAGTTTTTGAGTTTTTTGGAAGTTCTCCCATCTTTCCACTGTTCGATGTCCATTCCATTGATGCCATGCTTTGATTCGGTCATTGACGGCTTCATCGCACGTTGTGCTCCACCATCTGTGCTTTCTTTTCCTAGGTGGTTGTCCTAATTTCATGGCTGATGAATGTAACGTTTTGTGAAGGTCTGGCCACTCCATAGGATTTTCTTCCTGTAAATCTCGTACGAAAACCTCTGCGTTCTTCCTCAAGCAGTCCGGATCAACTCTTGGAAACCGGTTGCCTTTAGGTTTGGATCTGTTTGGTTGAAACCGAACCTTTATTTGCGTGAGGTAGTGAACCGAATCTACCACTCCCTTCCATACCTTAACATTCTGAATCTCAAGCATATTCTTTGCGGAAATAGCTACATGATATATCTGAAATTCCCCTAATAACGGGTTAGGTGATCTCCAGGTGTTTTTTTTTTTGTAATGGTCTCATAAACTGCGTGGACATGAGTCTCAGCATGAATGATGTACAAACGTTTATTAGACGCTCTCCATTCTTATTAGTCCGCCGATGTGCGGGATGGAGTCCTACTATTGATCTGTATATCTTCTCTCTGCCAACCTGTGCATTGAAATCCCCCAATAAGATTTTCACGTGATGTTGGGGATTTTACTTGTAGTTTCCTCTAGTAATTCCCAAAAATCTTCTACATTCTGTGGATTTCTCTTATTGTCTTTGTTAGTGGGAGCATGGGCATTTATCAAGGCATATGCCTTGCTGCTTGATTTTACTGTAAGCACTGAAATTATTTCGCATGGTGATGTGAAGTCGATAACTGAATCCAAGATAGTTTTCCTCACTGAAAAAGCCGTCCCAAACATTAATAAATTGCCTGTGATATTAATGGCTGATTTACCCTTAAATATCCTGAAGTTTTCAGAGTCGAAATGGTTCTCATCTTGGAATCGTGTTTCCTGAATTGCTAGGATTTGAATATCAAATTTGTCCAGGACGTCAGTCAGTTGTTTGAGCTCTCCTGTTTTCAACAGGGTATTGATGTTAAAAGTACCCAAGAAGTTCTTTTTCTTGGGGCGAAGAGATTTTGAGAAGCTCCGATCCTTCTCTGAACCATGATTTCGTTCCCGATCCCCCAGAATCCGATGATCGGGAAAGACCGGACTTATGTCCGGGGCCAGGAGTAGTTGCGTTAGTAGTGTGTGTTCCATCCTGCCTTAGTTACAAGTTGAATATACAACTAGTGGTGATCTTAAGATAAGGTCACGAAATTACTACTCGATTGTTGAGATCGAGAGGTGCCTCTAGGTGTTCTCTGGCTTAAGTGCGTTTGGTCCGCGAGAGCTATTTTATTTTGTTCAAGTCCGCCGGCAAGCCGGTGAGGATCTCCCTATCCGCTACCTGGGACGCGTCACGTCGGAGTATCACCTCTCCACCTGCTACGACAGCGTAGTAGGTTCGTGGGTTTTATTTTATCGTGTATTCATGTTGATGGACACACACTGGTATAAATTTGTGTTTTTTTATTTTTTTTATTTCTTTGTTTCTTTGACATAGACATGGTTAATAAATGCATGGTGTGTTAACTTCGCCTTTATAGACTTCCATCAGCATGCAGATCTTTGTTTATAGTATCTGTGGATACTTTTTCCTTTTTTTCTTTTTATTTACCAGTATGCAGTGCGAGTTTGCACGTCAACAGGGGAATCGTATACAATTCATTCAACAAGGGGATTATATGCTTATTTATTTATCGTATGGCTTTAAGTGCCGGGAGTGTCCGAGGACATGTTCGGCTCGCCTGAGTCTGTAGCTGCTTCCAGCGTACACCCTAAAGGGTGAGCTACAAGTTCCGTTCAATTTCAAGTAGTTCCAACTTTCGCTACCACATATCAATGATACCTAGTAATGAACGTTGGAACTTTGATAGAGCGTTCTGACGAAATCTAACCTAACAAATTTTGCTTTACACAATTTAGTCTGTGAAAGGATCTTTTACATGCCATAATACTATGACATGGGACCGCCGGCTTTACTTCCCCTCCGAAGGAAGGCATACTGAAGGATTTTTAACGCTCTTAAAAAATCCGACGACTTCGGCCGGGTTTGAACCCGCTATCTTGGGCATAGCAGTTCAGCATGCTACCGACTACGCCACCGAAGCTAATACCCCTTGACAACAGAGGCATACATTAACCTCCAAGGGATCTTAAAAATTTTGTGCACTTAATCTTGATAAAACATTTGCTATTAAATAATTTCCAAATTCATGTTTTGGCTGAAAACGATGAAAATGAATGTCAACTTTTAGAAGTAGGCTACAAACTGTGGGACAATGATTTGGTTGTCTTACATACGTTTTACCGAAAGGTGATGCAGTGTTCATGCCAACATTGTCCACAGGCCTACATTTTTGTTAACCCGTCAGGGGAACTGTTCCCACAAATCCATGAACCCCCATTATAACAAATAATAATAATAATATTAATAATATCAATTATAACATGTTTTCCTAGGTAATATTGATTATCATCATCATGATCATAATAAATTTGCGTTTTGATACTTAAAAAAAAAAAAAAAAGAGGTATGAAGCCCTTTGCTCAGAAGTTGAAGATCAGTTACTGATGATACAATTTAAACAACTGTTAGTTGTACCCATACAAAACACATGCTTAGCTCATAATGAACCTTTAAACAAATGTCTTATTTTAGATTTTATAGATGTGAGGGCGTCATTATTTTTAATTAATTTGATACCATTTAGGTATTTGCCAGATTTTGAAAATTCGATTCGTCAGTGGCAATGGTTGGTGTTTTGCGCCATTTCATTCGCATATGCGCAAGTCATTCAAACCTATCCCTATAAATACGTTTTAATTGACTTGTATAAGGAAACCCCACCACACTCTAGATGTGATTCAACAACCCCTCCACCCTCTGCTAGGAAACAACCATTCTTTTTTAATTTAAAATAAAAAAATAAAACAAGGTCTTGGTTTATTTATAGCTTTAAAATAGTTTAAAATAACTAAACAAAAAAATGTTAGCTTGTTTTTTTTTCTTTCTTTTAGAAAACATGAGCATGTACCATCATATCAATCATCATATGGCAGACACCCTAGTTTATATTCAGCAGAAACAGTTGTTGCTTCTTCCAGTGTTAAGAAATACCTGTTTTCACGGGCGTGGTCCGTGGCAAGAAATTCATCAAGCACTATTGATGGACGTCATACGCACTAAACACAATTTTTTCTTATCGAAGATGATTGTCATTTGCAAGAGTATACCTATTTACGTCATGTGGACCATGACACACACAAAAATGGCTGTTGATGTTGGTTCAACAGTTATCGCGTACCTCCTACAAACATTATTATATTTTTGTCAATTTATCCAATAATATCTACAACATTAGGCATTAAACGCTCAGGTTAAAAAAACACTTTGATGTATAGACGAAGTTATTGTTGTTGCTGTTGTTGTTGTTGTTATATAAGAACTAGAGTGTTAAAGTAACACTCTTTACTTTCCTTATGGACGCCTTGAATGCAATTGGTCCAGCCTGCAGCCTTGCACGCATGAAAATGAGTGAATTGCCTACACAAACACCATTTCGCATTCATAAAATACAAAAATTAAAAACCAAATTTGGTGAACGAGCTCTTTGCATTTGCGAAGACTTTGAAACATTTCTTCCTACACGATATCATAGCTTACCTGATGATGTTATGGCAGATGTCAATTCGAGTATTCACCCTGTCTATTTAATCTATGAGGGTGAAAAGATAATCGATGCATCATTCGTTTTGTAAAAAATAGAAAACGAATAATGATTGTACGCTAGCCATGACTTTGTTTATTCATGCCTTACTTTTTAATAACTATAATAAAATGAAATTATATTTTGGTGCTCAACAGTTTGACGTTTATTAATTGTTGCTCAACGTTTATGATGGCAAAAAGGTCCATGTAGGTGAATGATAATAATAATTTTCTCAACTTTTATGTTTGTTTTTGAGCCTTAAGCTATGTCAATACAATTATGCCTATCATTGCTATAGGTGAGTGGTAATTTTTTTTTTCGTAAGTTCTCCTCAATGGGAAAAAAAATTAGCCTGAGGCTACGTGAATTGAATCATGCATATGATGCATGTTTACCTTACCTTTTTACTTTTTGATGTATATGTATAGTTTTTAAAAATAAGTTGAAACGTCATGCGCTTAAGGGTCGCTTGTTCATTTAGCACACCCCCTCATCCACCACAACCACAAGTAAAAAGAAAAATATTCAACACTATTTACTAATTAAATAAATAAATAAATAAATAAATAAATAAATAAATAAATAAATAAATAAATAAAAGTTAACGTCACATTGCCTTCACTGCCGACATGGTTTTGTACTAAACCTTGTTTTGCAAATGATGATCACATGTTTTTATTCAATAATAATAATATTAATAATAATAATAATAATAAGCGTTTTAAAAACATATACTTAGACGTCATAATAATTACATACGCGACTATTACCTACTTTAAAACATGTTTCTTTATTTTTACTTACGGCTGAGGTGCATGAGAGGGTGCTAGATAATAAAGCGACCCTTCAGCGCATGACGTTTCAACTATTTATATGAATTATAATAATCATGAACACTTCTCCTTTTTTTATTGTTTGTGATTTAAAATAGGTTTAGTACAAATAGCATTTATAGCATTTTTATACAATTTTATAGCATTTTTTAATTATAATAGTGATACTATTGATGAATAACCATGGACTCTTGTCCCTTTCTGTTTTTACTGTTAGCGATCAAAATAGCATTTATAATAATATTGTGTTGTCTTTTTATCACTGTCTGTCTATTTATACAAATAGCATTTATAATTATAGTAACAATAATAATAATAATAATAATAATAATAATAATGAAAATCCACAGCCTGCTTCCAGTCTCCGACCGGGTCAGGAATGGAATGAATGAAGCCCCCATCTAGCGGCGAGGATATGAGCTGTGCCGGCTGCCGAGGCCTGACGCACTCCTCTGGGGCAATGATTAAATGAATGACAGATGAAATGAAATGATAGTGGAGAGTGTTGCTGGAATGAAATGTTGACAGGGAAAACCGGAGTACCCGGAGAAAAACCTGTCTGCCTCCGTTTTGTCCAGCACAGATCTCACATGGAGTGACCGGGATTTGAACCTCGGACCCAGTGGTTAGAATCCGGCGTGCTGCCGCCTAAGCCACGGAGGCTTCAATAATAATAATAATGATAATAATAATAATAATAATAATAATAATAATAATAATAATAATAATAATAATAATAATAATAATAATAATAATGGACTGTTGTCCTTTTTTAAACTGTTTGTAATTTAAAATAAGTTTAGTACAAATAGCATTTTTATACACTTGTTTATAATTATAATCATGTTACTATTAATGAAAAAATAATAATGGAAAAGAAAAACACAACATGGACTCTTGTCTTTTTATTTTGAAATCATAACAGTGATACTATACATTTTAAAAAAATATTCATGTTAAAGTCCATATCTAGATAAAAGTAATTTGCTCTTCATAGCACCAATAACCATACATGCTGCCATCCGTTCTGATACACTGCCATCTGAAGCTGTTAATCGTTGCTTGGCAATGCTTAACAGACTTTGTCGGCGATGCGTTTTAATGATGGATCACTGTTATAATAGGTTATATCATGATTACGGAATGCACGATCCAAAGGATTAATCCCCATATCCCCTCTCCTCAAACGATCTTCAAGGCAAGTACCAGGACCGCAAAGCTGTAAGCAGATAGGTGAAGTTCGAGGGGTAGGTATTTAATTATGTAATCAATAATTCCATGGCTAATACACTTGGGACATGGAGTTTTCAATCGGTGAAAGACACTTTTCTTGTTGTTCTTCTTCTTCTCGATGTTCTTGTTGTTGATGTTTGACAGCGGCTGCTGACGAGCATGGTAGGTTGTTGTTTTCCGAATGACAACCATGGAATGATGAAACAATGTCTTTACAGTGATTTTTTTACTGTGATACAATTTCATCAATTGGCATGTTGCACACTGTCGAATGGAGGGTATTTTTGCCATGGCTAATTGCTTGTTATGGGAAAAACGGCTGCATGGTTGCAGTTCACTCAATACAGGGTCATTGGTCCGCTCGACAGGTGCCTTCACCCAAATTTCTTTGACAGCGTTGGCGGCCACATAAAAAGGAACGATTTAGGTAGTGCCAATAATTCATGTTGAGTAAAGTTGTTGAGTTTGCACACAAAGAAATTTCCAATCACTTTATCGATTGTAGTGGCGTCCATGTTATAACGTTGATGTTATCACCTCACGTGTACAAGTCTCACTGGTGTCATGTGGCATTAAACTTTCAGTTTTAATTTTGTTCAACAACTCCCAACAGGCATTAGTTGTTAGCCAATGATATAATTGCCACGCATGCGCTAAGGCTTTATTGTTAATATTGCCGCAAGGACAAGTATCCATGAGCGTTTTCAGGGATGGGCACCCCAATTTTAAAAGATCAATACATTGACAGTGAGGGGGTAAAAATGGTTGGAGCCATCGTCGTTTCTCAGCCCCTTTAACAAATAGGACATTGGCAGAGGACAAATGGGCTTTCATTACTATGTCATGATACTTATTAGAAATATCACCCACTTCCATACTAATTGCAAATGATTTTCAATCCATTCACTTTGCTTTTTATCTTTTTCACTCAGCAACTCGAAAGCATAGGGAGGTTTAAATACCAAATGGATGGGATGTGACACCCAAAACGTTGTATACTCGATCAAGGCAACTTCTTCAAATATAAATTTGTTATCTGCAATTTTAAAGCCCTGACAATCGACAATGCGTGTACACATGATGTTTTTTTTTTTCTCGCCCACGACCAATCAACAACTAGCCCTTCTCATGGTTTAACTCCACTAGTCAAGGACTTGGCAAAAGGAACAATGACTTGAACAACAGGTAAATATATTTTTACATGAGCACACAGGTTTTATTCATCATCATAAAACGCTTATACTCCTGTTACAAAGTTTTTTTTTTTTAAATCTGGAACAACATTCAAATGAAGAGTTTGCACATACGGTTTACAGGTATCTCCTATTTTTGTGGGGTCTGGTACAATGATAGGGTAATTCAAACTCCACGGAATATTGTCCACGTCATAGCGATTCAGGTAAGGACAGGATGGACTCCATCGTTGATGGTCACTAAACGGTCGATCACCCATCTCCCAGTTTCCATTTCCAATGTTGCAAAAAATACACTTGACCACATCCCGGCGGTTTAAGTAATAAAAGCCATCCGCTGCCAATTCTCCATAATCCATAGAGGAAACTGTCCAAGTTTGAAATGTTTTCAGTCGATTAAATTCACATTTTAAATTCCATGGTTTTTCTCCTCACATCGTTGTGGTTGTGGTTGTTGCTTATTGAGGGATACATGACGTTTGTCAATGGTATGTCTGTGTGTGCACACTGCATGTGACCCCACTGCGAGAGCGCAACAGACACTGTGCTTGCCACTCATCACGTTAAGACATAATTATGATTTTTTCACCTCACCACAGGAGAGAGAGAGAGAGAGAGTGAGAGAGGAGGCCAGCTAAGCAGGAGGTCGCAGGTGCATTACATGCTGGTCACATAATTTGACAAAGGATGATATTTCACTTGTCTGGCATGAATTATCAAACAGTAGGCACTTGTATGGGCTGGTAAATTTTCTTGTGTTTCAAAATCTACCCTTAAATCAATGGTGGTGATTTTCATGGATTCTTCTAAATACGAGCAGTTAAAAAAACAGTGGTGTCTTTACTTTACACTCCTGTGGCGACACCAAGGGACAATCCTGTTTTTCATAATAGGACGATTGAAATTTAGCAAACATGTCATAGAGGGGGCCAAACTAATTTTTTAAAAATTCAGTTCCAACCCCTCATAGGGAAAGCAGACGTTATTTAAAAATAGTCATATATTCCTCAAGTGAATGCGATCAAACATGGTGATATATTTGCTTTGTTGGTATTTCCTATTGGTTTGAAAACCAATAATAACATATAGGGGTCGCTCGGTGGAGCGAGCAGTTTTCACACTCAAACGGTGAGAGTCTGTAGTAGGTAGCAAAGGGTACTGGTGTAGATTCCTACATCGAAAGGCTATAGGCAACGCTTTATCTTTTTGCTCCAAATTTAACATGGTTAACTTTTTACGATCAGATAGATTCACGTGGGACACTTTCCATAGTAATCGAAGCAGTTGAATTTTTGAGTCTACCACATTGTCAGAGGCTCTCTTAAGTGCATTATGATCACTACGATCTCTGACGAGATACAAACTTTGTCTTGCATTTAAAATAATACGCTTATGATCTTCGGCGAAGCCAAAGAGTAATTTTAAGGGTAGAACGCCTGTAAAGGTGCCATCGGTATGAACTAACCAGTCATTGCTACTGTTGGGACACCATCCTGCCATGGAAAGCGTTTTACCTTCTTCCTCACTGTACGAGGGATATAATTTCATAAGACTAGTCATACCCACATTTTGACTCATATCTATCACAATATCGTTAATGACATATTGCACTTCAGAAAACAGAAAAGCCAAACCATGATTAGCCAACGTAGACGTAGTGGGTGTTGTGCCATCGCTTTCATCAATTTACTCTCGATTTGAAGGACACTTTCATGAGGTAGAGTAAAAATATCTTGATTGTTGATGGCAAATTGACTCTCGTCATTGTTATTTAGTCCTGATGCTTGAGGCTGATAGGAATGCATATCAAAGTGCACGACGCCATCTTCCACTTGTATCGGGTTTAACACTTGCAACAGCTCCTTGTTCATAATGGGGGTTTAACATATAGCCAAGGTGTTGTAAGCGTTGTTGGTTCACTCGTGTCAACCTTTTCATACACAGTGGGCAAATAACCGTCCTCGTAGACTGTGTTCTTGCTTTATAGATAAATTTCATAGCGTCTTTAAAACCAACTTGTAGGTTACAGGCGGCTTGGCATCCAGAGCAATGAGTTGTTGCTTTTTATTCACTAACCGTAAGGTAATATTACTAATATCGCTGACACACACAGGATGATACAGAATCACGGAAGGGTTTTCACGAATAATATAGCCACAAGGGGAGGTGACGATAAAATCATAGAGGGAGTGGCTTTGTTCTTGATTCATAAACACGACTCTAAAAATATTGCAAGTGATGGGGATGTGATGGTCCTCAATGAATTTGACTTGATAATCTGAATCATGGGGTTGGTGAGCTGCCAACACGCGTGGTTTATATCCTAGTAAAGGACCAATAGAATTAAGACTTGTTTCAAAGTCAATGTTAAACGTGGATAAAATACGACAGCGGTGAGTGAGTAATCGTATTTCCTGTAAGTTCAATTTTGTGTGTCCCATCCGCAAATGGCTTGACACCAAATTATTTTATCATCCCCACACTAATGGCCTCATGCACATCGTCTATGTTATAACCTCCAGGGGGTAGCCTCAACATATAATCATCATAATAAAACTTGTCATTATTATCCAGTTGTATATTGTAAATTCTGTTGTAACTTTCCAAAGAGATTAATCCCAGCACATAGGATTGTTCGGGGTGCAACTCAATGGGGGGAAAACATCCAGGGACACTTCAGGGCCGTGGCTGTGCACGGAAGAGGTCTTGGCGTTGAGATTCATAATGATGAGACTGCTGGTTAAACGCGACGTCTTATATTAAAAAAAAGTAAACACAAACGCACGCACTCTTGAGTGTCAAAGGTTTGTTGACGATTCACATTATAGAATAGCGTTACCCGGTTTCTCAAATAACACATCAACTCGATCGGGGGTGGTAAATTTCCATAACTGTCAAAGTACCATACCGTGGAACCTTGTTTCACATAGGCTACAAAATGGGTTACTGGTCCTGCATCATCATCTAAATTGATCCTGGCTCGTTCTTCTTTCCACGGTGCATTGGGTAATTCATTTCGCATAAATACACCTCAAAAATAAGAAATCTTTAGTTGTTTGGCATAGCTTTCCACTTGTTGATGACTCATGGCATGACGAGGTAGTTGCCTTAGGCGCTTATCGAGGATGGACATTTTTTACTTTGCCGATAGTTCAAGGCCTTGTTGATAAAAGACTGGCTTTAAATCATTGGCGTTTTTAGCCCCCACAGCAATGGCTTCTATCGTATTATTGTGTCGCTGACTTTCTTTTAGTTGTTGCTTGCCTTGCTCGACGGCTTTAATGGTTTTCGCCACGGCACTGGCACCACCCAAAAAGAACCCAGAGCAGCCAGACCCGCAAATAAAGCCGGCCAAAAAAAACATGCTTAGCAACAGGAATGACTCGCCTACGTTTTTTCTTTCTTTCTTTCTTTCTTTCTTTCTTTCTTTATCGATGCATCACGGAGAGATTTTGGGTCCGTAGACAATTGCACCGCCTGTAATGCTTTTTCGATAGCCACTCTTTTTGTATTTTTTATTTTAGTTTTTTAGTTTTAACACAGGGTGTGAGGCAGACCGACTTGGTTTCCGGCCTCGCTTTTTTTTTCATGTTCACCGCATATCTTTTTTCACCATGGTCCCACTTGGTGAAACTTTCACAACAAAGATTCGATAACAACTAACGTATAGAGCCTTTTTCGTAGCGGTATATTCCAATTCTATATAAAGAGGAAAATCATTCACAGTTTTCCCAGCTTCCTTTTCCTCAAACGTAAGCTTGAGATGAAAGGATAATACATCCCCAGTATTTACCGTTTGATTATTGTGGACCAACAGCCTATAACAGTTTGTTTCTATTTGTAAATGTTTCTGATCAGGCATCGCATATTTAATATTAATCACACCATCATAGTGCAATCGATAGTGTCTTAAACCTGAAGCAAGCACCTAGGTAAGGTGGTGGTGGCAGTCATTCACCAGTGGTGGTGAGGAATCATTGACCAGTTATTGATTTGTCAGATAAACTGAAAATACGGATGGGACAAATGTATAAAGCCTCTTCATTTGGTAGGTGACGTAACGTTTCGTGTAGACATCGTCCTCGTCTCGAGGCTCTTGCATGTCAATAATACGATGATGATTGGCTGAATAGCCCGCAGCGTTTAGTCTCGGGGCCGTGCGGTACATACTTTGCACTTTGCGATCGACATAGGTTTTTGTAGCCACCGTGGCCATGATCACACGAGCTCGCCCAAACTCATCCACAGTGATAGACGTTTACTAACCTGTCCTACGCACCGCTTGCCTCTATATATAAACCTCATACGCACATGAAAAAACTCAGTCGTCGTCACTATGGAATTAATGAAACAATCCCTTGCTTTGCCCGTCTCCGATTTGGTTCCAGAGCTATCGCTGGCCGTGTGTGAACCTAAACGTCATGGCACCCTATTTCCATCTACCGTTCGATGTATCATCGTGGGGTCTTCGGGGTGTGGAAAGACCAATGTTTTGCTCAACAGCATTACCGCACTTCATGGCCTACGATTTCAAAATATTTATATTTTTGCCAAATCCTTGTACAGCCTCTGTACGTGCATCAGGAAAAAATTATGTCTTCGTTAAATAAAGAAGCCATGGGCTATTTTAAATTCATCTCACCTCAAGACGACATTCAACCAGATCGCATTCAACCAGATTCCATTATCATTTTTGATGATATTGCCACTAACCGACAAGCTATTATTCATGCGTATTTTAGTATGGGGCGCCATAAATAAGTGGATTGTTTTTATCTGGCTCAGACCTATTCAAAAATTCATAAACAGTTGATTCGTGACAATGAAAATCTCATCGTTCTCTTTCTCCAAGACTCTAGAAATCTCTATCATATTTTTCAAGATCATGTGAATCGTGATATGTCTTTTACCGCTTTCACACAATTGTGTGCCTCACGATGGAACCATCATCCCCATGCCCTGTTTGGTGATTAATAAACATAGTGAACGATGTGAGGGACGTTATCGCTTGGGTTTTGATCACTTTATTTCTCTTTAAAAATACCCATGTTTTGACATTTCCTGTTAGTGTCTTTACATCCACCATGGCGAGAGCCACAGGGTACAAGAAGCATGTTCAAATCATGCAGCGTATCATTGAGGCACAAAATACTATTCGACATAATTTCGTGAATTACAACGTTTAAGAATGGTGAATCCCTTGCCCCTGATAAAACATGCTCCATCATCGGTACATCCCATGAATATCAAACCAAATGATACTGCTGCTACCTCTCAAACCATACCCTTAACAAGTTCAAAATGTACTCAAACGGATTCAACACAGCGGGTAAAATCATCCTCCTCCGATGATACTGAACAACAACACGAAGAATAACAACAAGAAGAAGAACAAGAACAACATGGTCAAAGTGAAAGTGAAAACGAAACCTTATTTAGTCCTGAAAGAAAAAAATCCTCACCCCTTCAACAGTTTCTAAAAACAAAACAAAACAAGAAGTTCCGTGACGAACTAAAGAGCCTACTTTTCTTAAAATTTAAGATTCATGCCAATTATTAATCTATATGGATCTATCTAGAATAATGAAGAAATTAAGTTGGTAATATCGAAATTTCTAATTAGATCGAAATACTGTATACCTGCATAATGTAGCCTAATAGAGAAATAGAGTTGGCAGCCCTGGTGACTGAACATATTCTTAGTTCCATCTCTTAAGGTACAGAATACAAAATTTGTTTCGCGTCCAATGGATAGCATGGACGTTACATGCAGTTAAACATTGGATCTAACAGCGCGCGTAAAAAAATGTTGGCAACAATGGCATCCATGTCTTGGTCAGAAATAATCTGAAATAATATGATCTATTGTTGTGGATATTTTGAATGGAATCCATTAGTTAGTATATAAGTTACATGCGTTTTAAAATTGGACCTATCAGCAGGCTTAGAATCATGTTGGCAGCACTGGCGTAGGCCTATATTAGTTACTCCGAATTAATCTAGAAAACCAGGTAATATGCGTGTGCAAAGTTTAGAGCTATTGGCTTGCATACTTTCTGATATATTGATATTATGGTAACAAAAATAGAGACAGTATTTATTAACAGTTGGCGGCCCTGGTTATTCTTAAGAATCGGCATAGTCATATCTGTTATGGTACACATAGCACACACGAAATGTGGTTGAAATCCAAATGATGGTATAGATGTTACATGTATTTAAAGTTGGACCTCTCAACAGGCTTAGAATCATGTTGGTAGCACTGACGTATATAAGTTACTCCAAATTAATCTAGAATGTCAGGTACTATACGTGTGCATAGTTTAAAGCTCTCACATTGCATACTTTCTGATATATGGGGATTTGGATAAAAATAATTGAGAGCATTTATTAACAGTTGGCAGCCCTGTTGGCTATTAAGAATAAGCTCAGTCATAGCTGTTTATATACACATATTACATACGAAATTTGGTTGAAATCCAATTGATAGTGTAGAAGTTATATGCATTTAAAATTTAGACCTATCAGCAGGCTTAGAATCATTTTGGCAACACTGCCATATATGGCCTCCTGGAAATTAAACTGCAATATTATTATCTACACGTGTGCCAATTTTGAAATAGCTCCCATGCATACCTTCCAAGATATCCACCATGGAGCTCAAATTTCAATTGCGATTTTTCATCAGTTGGTAGCACTGACATCATTTTCAAACATGGCCGTGAGATATTCAGGTATAGATCTTTACTCCTACCAAATTTTGTTTTGATTGCTGAAGCCGTTTAGGAGTTGATAGGGGGGGACATACACACAGCCAGCCAGCCAGACAGACAGAAGGACAGACAGACAGAAGGACAGACAGACAGACACACATTTGCCTGATCTCATAAGTCTACTTTTTCCTCATTTTTGCAAAATGTGAAAAGTGGGCTAAAAATCCGTAATAGCGGGAACACCGTCTTCCTCCAGATCGTCTCCGTTTTCACAACTCTTGGCTACCCCTCAAAATAAAGCTCAACTCAAAAACATTTTAATAAAATACTATGGAGCAACAGTGCAACCGTATCCCACCAATCTATTTATTGGAAACACAGATGCAACGTATGGTGTTCGATATGAGAATGACAGATTTAAAATTGGTGATTCATCCATTAAATTTGCTCGTACTAGTGTGGTCATTGAAAAGATCAATTATAAATTAACACCAGGACTGATAAAGCTGCTATTCTCTCGGACCCCATCTCCACAAGATTTTACGTCAGAGGACCTTGCTAAATATAAATCCATTTTATTAGACATCAACGCTCACAAAAAAACTATAAATCCTCTCAGCAATTAAATGCCAACATATCTCAGAAATATAAAACCATCATTGCAAACATGTTTGGTAAGCGAAAACACCACTCTGCCTCTGGCGTAAGGTTTAAGAAATTAAAACCCTACATGGATATATTGTAACCTATTGGAATAATCCCAATCAGTTAGTACAGTGCTTATACTTGCTTCAGGCGTCAAGACAAGCTGGCCACACAGGACATGATGCAGAAACCGCCCTCATTGAAGAACAACTCCGGGATGCCCAACTTATCTAATAATCCATCCCCCATCAAAGTGGGCATCGCTCAGGCATTGCATAAACCAGCCCGACGCATTTATCAACGCCGTCGTGTTATTTTTAAAGGAATGGATGATTTATGGCAAGGATACCTGGTTGAGAAGATACCTTATTCTAGCGTTAACGACAGTGTACGCTATATGTTGACGGTCATTGATGTGTATTCCAAAATGGCTTTTGTTGAACCAGTAAAAAGTAAAACTGGTGTCTTGGTTACTGAGGCCTTTAAAATATTATTCAACAATCCAAACGTCAACCGAAATTCTTCCAGAGCGACCAGGGAAAAGAATTCTTCAACAAGGATTTCTCCAGTTTTCTCAAATCTTTGGATATTCACCATTACACCACGTACAGCAATCTCAAAGCCAGCGTGGTCGAACGGTTTAACCGTACATTGAAAGCTCATATGTGGAAAGAGTTAACTATACATGGCTCTTATCGATGGTTAGAGTTGTTACCTCAACTCGTGTCACGATACAGCAACACCATTCATTCCATCATTCACATGAAACCCCGTCTCGTGACCAAGAACCTACCCAGACTCAATAAACATTTAACCCTATCAAAAGGGCTGACCCTAGGTGACACCGCCTTAAAATTGGTGATTTTGTTCGCATCAGTAGACATAGAACTGTCCTTACAAAATCCTACACCCCACAGTGGATAACAGAAATTTTTAAAATTCGACAAGTCAAGCTAGGGCTACCAGTGACTTATCTTTTAGAAGATCAAACTGAACAACCCATTCAAAGTCGATTTTATTATGAAGAACTACAAAAATCATTATATCCCAATGATTATCTTATTGAAAGAATAATTAAAGTCAAAGGCAAGCGATGTTTTGTAAAGTGGTTGGGGTTCCCTCCCACGTTTAATTAATGGGTCAATAAACATTTTTGTAATAAAACCCTATTTATTTATTTATTAATTTAGGCTAATCCCCTTTTCCAAAAAATGATGTATAAAACCCCTTTCACTAACCCCCTTTTTAACATGTCCAATAACATCTCTGTTCCACCCCATGGAATGCTTTTACGATTATGTTATGCACTCCCGTCGTTTCAAACTTGGCGTTGCTTTATCCAATCCATCATGGCTAAAAAGGCTATGACGTAGTCAGTATAAACCCACACACACTGCATGATAAGCACATGCTCTTATTATTATTATTCTTGCGTGGGTTGACCACCAGGCTTTCAACAGTCTTAGCCACGCTTCTCACATGTATGTTATAACCAATCAAGTGAGGTAGAGAAAGCGAGACACACATAGGGATAACATGTCACTCGCCATTTTTTTATTTCTATGATAAGAGACTAACCTCACCGAGCAGTCCAGTGCCTGCAACTATCAAATCTCTTTTTCGCTATGCTTCAACCAAGCCTCCAACGTCAAAATGGCTTTTAGCAACATCACAGCGGGACAGACTCTTTTTTCAATTCTTCTCGCTAGTCCATCATCATTATAAAAAAATCAGTCGCAGCTGTTCTTTACAAACCTTCGCCAAAAATAAACATTCAAAAACTCCTGTTTCACCTCAAATTTCCATCTTAACCACACCACACCCACATTCTCCTCAAGACGATCATACACCAATCACAAAAGTTACCTCAAACCTGCTTCTCACATTTCCCCTTTCCCAAATATTAGGAAAATGACAGAAACATTTTTTTTTACCAAAAAACATGGTTTCACCTTTTCAACACATACATACCCGTAATGAACACAACGAGACGAAAACAACCACATCTCGATCATCGCCATAACTTTATCCGTTTGCCAAATATCTGTCAAAATGTGAGAAACGCATTTTTTTAACCAAAAAAATGGTTTCACTTTTTCAATACATACATCCCCGTAAAGAGCATAACCAGACAAAAACAACAACATCTCAATCATCGCCGTAACTTTATCCGTTTGCCAAATATTGGAAAAATTTGAAAAACGCATGTTTTGACCAAAAACCATGGTTTCACCTTTTCAACACATAGATCCCCGTAAGGAGGACAACAAGACGAAAACAACAACATCACAATCATCGCCATAACTTTATCCGTTTGACAAATATCTGGAAAAATGTGAAAAACACATTTTTAACCAAAAAACATGGTTTCACCTTTTCAACACAAACATCCCCATAAACAGGACAACAAAATGAAAACAATAACATCTCAATCATCGCCATAAATTTATCCGTTTCCCAAATATCTGGAAAAATGACAAAAACGCATTTTAACCAAAAAAACGTATCCAAGTACTCACCAAAAATAAAATACATCCAACCATATCGTTCTAACTTCACCACTTCACCAAATATCTGCAAAATTTCAAAAACACAATTTTACCCCAAATTTCATTTTCCAAATTCCACTAATTTAAAAAATAACCTCGCCATCAAATAGAGCGGGAAAAATACCATCTAAACGACCCCTCACTCAACCCTTGTCCTCCCCCACCACCTAACCCAATTCCAACATAGCCATACGTATTTAAGCACGCACGCGACATGAAGGAGCTCTGTCACTACCCCACTACTTATATTTAATATTATCTAACAAATGTTGTGAACAAATTTTGTTATACTCAGGTTATCAGTTCCATGAACGTGGTAGAAAGCTCTCCTACTTTGGCCATCTTACGTATTTCACAGGAACTGACCGCTAGATCCCGCCACTAGGAATTCCGTACCGAACGAGGTCTAACAATCCCTTAGCTCCTTGACAATGTGACCGCCACTTCCATGCAAAAGTATTACAGTATATTCTTATATTTCAACCACTGTTGACTCGATTTCAGCCAGGTTTTTGCATCCAGTTCAAAGAGAGTACGTCAACAGGCGAATTGTAGTACGTGTTCAGTGGAAATAAGTATAAGGTGCGTTCAAAAAGTAACGAGCCGGAGGATACATTTCCTGCACTTGTGTGGATGGCCTTGCCTTTTTTGGGAGGTGGTGACGCTGGATGCTTCCCCTGGAGGCTTTGTCGTTTTGATTCTGGTTCAAGGTGATGACACCATGACTCATCTCCAGCCACCACTCGTGCCAGGAACCCATTCCCTTCCTTCGCATAGCGCTGCAGATGACCAAGACAGTGGGCCATTCGACATGCTTCCTGGTGTGGTTGAAGACTGTGGGGCACCCATTAGGCACACACTTTGCGCAAGTGCAGTCGTTCCTTCATGATGGTGTGCACACTTCCGACGCTCAATCCGACATCGGCGGCTATGGCGTTCGCTCTCACTCGGCGGTCCTGGGTAATGAGTGCATCAACCAGCTGGACGTTGTCATCGGTAAAGCAGGGGGTTTCCCCAGACCGGGCATCATCGGCTAACGACACCCGTCCTTCCCTTAAGCGCTTGTGCCACGCCTTGACCCTTGCAAGGGACATGCAGTGTTCGCCGTACACTTGTGACATTCTGCGATGAATGTCCGTTCCCCCTACTCCTTCCGCTGTCAGAAACCGAACAACACCTCTTTGCTCTTCGTTTGACACCTCCATGTCACTGTTTGCAATGCGACTGGCAGCTTTGGACTATTGATGCATGCTGCTGCTCGCTATGTATCGTCACGTGACGTGCACTCGTGCCCTCTAGCGATGGACTGTGACCTTCCACGCTCTGGTCGGAACCACACCTCGTTACACACGCCTCGATTCGCCGATGACGTCACCGGTTTGCGCATTCCAGCCTCCGGCTCGTTACTTCTTGAACGCACCTTATAGTTGGGCCATGTTCATATGTTTGTCCGATTCCATGTCCTCAGGTTTCTAAACTATATTTCACCCAGACGAAATGCATTTTTTGTGTATTAATATTTCCTGGCAAAGTCAGATTGCTGAAGAGTATTTTACACACTTCAGAACTTATTTTGGTCGAAAGCTTATTTTTTTACGATTGTTCAAAGTAGGCAGAATCTCATGAGTGACACTGTCCCCATCTATATGTTAAACATTTGAACACCTATATTTATAACCAAGGTTAAGAAAATAGAAATCTAAAACGCGCCTTTCATTCAGCACAATGTATAGATTATACTGTGCCTTTGCTAGATTTTTAAACATTTTTTTTTAAAGGTTTCAAAATCAATTTGTCCTACATTTTTTACAAAACAAACATCCTCAAGTTGGTGGCACGGCATGAAAACTCAAGTTTAATGTTGCAGTAGTTCATTATTAACAAGAATGAGTGAAAAATTGAATTAAACTGAGGAAAAATAAGAATAATTACGATTGTGTCACTCATGAGTTTTATTACATTTTACTGCATTACAGCAATCAAAATTTGTTTTCTTGTCTGACCATCAACATGTTGATGTGCAGAAGGATATTATAAAAATGTTGAGCCCCCTTCCAAGCAAATATGGTACGACAAAATTTCATTTTTGACAACCTTGCTTATTTTGGGAGCCGGCCCCGTGGTGTAGGGGTAGCGCGCCTGCCTCTCACCCGGAGGCCCCGGGTTCGATTCCCGGCTCCGTCAGGCATTTTAAAACTGACGTGAGGGCTGGAACGGGATGCACTCAGCCTCGTGATGACAATTGAGTAGCTGTCTGACAGTAAGGCAGCGCCCTGGTCACGAAAACCAAGATTAACGGCCGAGGGGATCCGATGCGCTGACCACGTGTCACCCCAATATCTGCAGGCCAAATGGCTGGGCAGCGGTCGCTTGGTAGGCCTAGGCCCTTCATGGGCTGTAGTGCCACGGGGTTAGTTAGTTTTTTTTGCTTATTTTGGGAGATGAAATCGGACAAAAATATGAAAATGGCCCAGTTACAATAATGAGATACAAGTATCATCATACCCATGGATGGCTTGATACACAGTGGTGATAGGCAATGGATGTGATTTATCAATTGCCCGCTCTCCTACAAAAGTATACAATCCTAATAAAGAACAAGATTCGAAATTAGTCAAATTCATTCTTCTTCCACATCTACTTCTTCTCCCATCACAAACGTTAGTTCTAAACCCAAAACCAAATTGCGTAGATATCAAAACGATTACCTGAAATGAGGCTTTGCCAGGAACGATCACAATGTGTTCCTTGGAGATGTTAGCCGACGGCAGTTTGAAGCCTGGTTATTTATTGAAGCCTGTGAAACTTTAACTCTCCGAGGAGAGTATTAAGTGGAAGTGCACGATGTATAGGATACTCCTATAACAAGCTATTCTACATAACTTATTCAGTTCTAGTGTACTAGTAGTTGTGTATTAGTATATTTAAACCGGGTGAGTTAGCCGTGGTGGTTACGGCATGACTAATAGCAGTCGCTCACATCCGGGAGGCGAGGAGGTTCGAATCCCTCCGCCGGCAACCTTGAAGATGGTCTTCTGTGGTTTCCCATCTTCCTTCCAGGCAAATGCCGGGGTTGGTCCCTCACTATAGGACACAGCCGCTACCTTCCAACTCCTCGCCCTTCCCTTCCAACTTTCCTCCCCAACGGTACTTGTAGCTCACCCATTGGGTGTCCGTCTCGAAGCAGCTACAAAACTGGCGAGCCGAACATGTCCTCGGACACTCCCGGCACTAAAAGCCATACACTAAAAAAGTATATTTAAATTGAAGTGATAGAAGCCATTTTTTCAGTGGTTTCTAGTTCTAATAAAGAAAGCTTTTCCAGTCGGTCAACACAAATGTTGTGCCCAATTACATTAGGCGGGAAAACAAGTATTTATATGCCCTAACATGATAAACATTACAAAATATATTTATCACAAAATAACTTAAATTAGATGACATTGAATATTACGGTAACCTTACTAAACATGTTAATATAAATGCAACATTTATAGAAGTGTTACATACCAACCGAGTAACAACATATTATGTAAATAGCCCTGACACGTTACACAATTTATATGTACGTTCGTACTTTAAGAATTGAAAATATTGATGTACGTACGTGTAATACATACCCACCAAACCTAATCTAAGCCTAGGTAAACAGGATGATCGCATGACGAAAGAAACATACCCCCCCCCCCTTTTTTTTCTTTGCACAAAAAGTGTGCTATTGTAATGATAAATAATTCATGTGTTTTCAATTTAGGTTAGGGTGTTTAAATATGTGCCTAACATAATTGGGCACAATCGCGTAGACCGACTGAAAAGCATTCTATGATAAATTAATTAGGCAACACTAAAAACCGCTTCTAATACTTCAAAACCTAACAGGTACTTGGAAACAAAACATCATTCCAGACCATGTCAGTATACCCATCGAATTGATAAGCGTCATGAGCAACAACTAAAAAGAAATGTTAGATTTCTAGAAAAAGAGGTGACAAACATTTTTTATGAATGCGCTAATAGCATCCTTAGAGGTGTCCTCTTTAATTGAAAAATTGTAATCACCATACATCATCATTGAGAAATTACAGTACTCCTCCCATTGAGTAACAACAGTACTCCTCCCACTGCCGTGAAAATGTGATTATGAATGGAGAAATGATTGGGTGAGGGTCTGAAATTGATACCACTCTTAGATGATACAGTGGCTCGTCGTAATAATACAACAGTCACTGATTTTAAGAGAAAGAAATTGTTTACACGTTTTCATGATAGTTGAAAATTCGCCCTGAAACTTGATAGCACAACCGAGTGTGTTAGGTTCTCTCAATTTATCAATTTATTATTAATCGTTCACAGAAATTATTTAAATGTCTTATGTCATAATGTATTTACAACAAACCCTAATCATTCAACTTTCGATTATTATTAATATCATTATTATACCTTGCTTTACTCCAGAGCTTGCGTAATGGTCTCCATCAATAAATAAATACCCTGTAATAGTATATCAACTGATGTTTTATACTTACACAACGTCTGTCTTCAACAACTCTCATACACCATAATATTTAAACAAAGCTTCCACATATTTTTATATTCACCACAAATGCTCATAACCACCTTCAGGTGTTATAGTAGTTACCTTCAATTAACATTGTGGCAATACACTTCACGACTTAACAATACGCTCAGAATTCTCAATACTCATCATTCAAGTAATACAAGACATTGCTAACATTCTCTTTCATTAAAATCATCTGTTTGCTACAATCATGGCACACCATATCACAAATAAATTGTGAACTCAATTCTGATTTCATAAGTTGTCATCTCACTTCAAAAATTTCCTAACAACAGTGTATTATAATTCTCCTCAATTTGATGCTCAAATAATTATTTACTATCTCCTCACACTCAAAATCATGTTCTCAATTACTGTATCTTTACATAGCGTCAATGAGGTAACAATAGTTTGTTGAATATAATATCACATTTCCATCGATCTTATAATCTTATAATCACCTTACAATGGCTTCCTCATGATCACTCATTTTATACATCAATAATGTAACACATCCTACGTGAATTTCACATAATGACTGTCCAACGCATGTTTAAGCTATCTAACCTTGCTCTAATCTGAGCAAAATTTCCTACTGGCTAATCTTGCTAATCAAAAGATCATTTTTTTTAGCGTATGGCTTTTAGTGCCGGGAGTGTCCGAGGACATGTTCGGCTCGCCAGTTTTGTAGCTGCTTCGAGACGGACACCCAATGGGTGAGCTACAAGTACCGTTGGGGAGGAATGTTGGATGGGAGGGACGAGGTGTTGGAAGGTAGCGGCTGTGGCCTATAGTTAGGGACCAACCCCGGCATTTGCCTGGAAGGAAGATGGGAAACCACAGAAGACCATCTTCAAGGTTGCCGGCGGGGGGATTCGAACCTCCTCGCCTCCCGGATGTGAGCGACTGCCAACAGTCATGCCGCAACGACCTCGGCTAACTCACCCGGTAAAAGATCATTATTACTGCTCGATATGACAACTAGAAGAATTATCAATCCTACAGAAAAAATCTACAAACATTGCGGGAGAATATACGAAATTAATGCAGAATATGTACATAAAAATTACCAACACTTCAAAATTATGCAAAATTATTCCATCATTCTGCAATTATCCTTGGTTTTAGGTCGTCAGGTTTCCATGCAGTCATCTCCTCCTCTCCTTGCATGGCTAACCCTGGTGAAACAGCCTTCATTCTGCCCTGCAGATTAGTTTAGAACAGCATCGCAATCATGATGAATACCATTGCTAAATATTCCATGATGTTCAAATCGTAGCACATTTTTACAAGTAACAGAAAAATATAACCCTTCCGCACGTGTAGTGAAAATATTTAATATTGCGAAATATTCAATGTAAATTGGCCTACAATATTCTTTGAGAATAATATCAGAACTACACTTACTGTTTGTCTGGACGTGGTATGAATTTTCCTTCTAAAAACATCACCTTATGGTCGTCTAACTTGCAAGTTTTCCATTGTAAAAATCACTCCAAAAATATCGTAACCATCTGCGTTTACTGTAACATTCACACACTTAATTTTCTACTCAGTTATACGCTAGTGTTTCGCTGCACTCAATTATACAGTTATTCTTCACACGGCCTCGTTATAATTTCACGGTACGAATAGGTAGCACGTCTGGTCCACTTGAAAGCCATCAAAATACAGTACCAGGAAAAGCTTGTCTCCGTCCTCTCGTCGAGTGCCGAACCAATGACAATTCATTATTTGATGTCTACTTCCGTCTCCATGGATAATTATTGTTCTCGAATCTTATAGACTGTGTGGAAATATTATATGACAAAGGAGTTTATTGAAATCATAAATAACGTAGATCTTTAAATATTGTGGCTGTCATTAACACAAGTGTGAAATCCCGTTTTCTCAAGGTTATCATGCGGAATCAGCCGTGCGCTGCGAGTCAAAGTCGTTAGGTTGCTCAGATGTTCCACTCGCCAATGTTAAGCACTCGTGCTGCCTCAAAGTCTATATTTCGATCATTAGCACATATCGCATACGGTCGCATTATATACCTATCACTTACAAACAAATTATATCCAATAATTTAGTTATAAATACTATACTTATGTGTCAAATATTTACTTGTTTTCCGTTAATATTATAGCAATCTTGTAATATCACGGATACTTTGTACAGGGTGGGGCAAATAAAAGTGGCCCGGTGAACAGAGCTGGTGTGAATAGATAAGTTTTACTCATCGCCCATGTTAATGGAGCTCAGTAACATATTGACCCGACTGAAAAATCGATTATTATTTTACTTCTTATAAAATGTCTATAGGTTGCACCCGCGGCGTAACCAGGCTCGTGATACCGTGTACCACGACGGCGAAGGCAGCTGCAGCTAGTCTGGAGATTGTAGGTTCGAATCTTGCGTTGACAGTGGCTATCCTGAGTGTGGGTTTTAACCGGGGTTTCCCATACTTCCTCCAGGCAAATGCTGGGAGATATCCTTACTTCAAGTTCCGGGGTACCTACCACATCCCTGTTCCTAATAAAGGGTCATTATCTTTGTCCGCCCCGGTAATCGCGGCAAACTGCGGCGTCATTTGGCTGACCAGGTGCGGAGCGAGTGGGCCTCGCTATGCCCCGCTCCGCTGACTCATATCGTTAGTTCACATGTGTTTGTCATTCATATGGACGTGTATCTGCAAAGCTTAGACGTTAGCGTTGCACGTTTAGTGAGAATTGTGATGACTGTGATTGTTGGTCATGCCTAGACACCAATTCACATTGCGCGAACGTGTGTATATCCATAATTCGTGCATGAAAAGCAGAAAGACGAAAATTTCGAATCAAGTGTCCAGGAAGTCCTGTGCCTAATACCAGTACAATCAGGAGGCTCGCTGAACGATTCAAGACAACTGGCTCCGTAAATAATGAAAACAAAGTTAAAAGACAACATTGTGTTCTTTGAGAACAAAAATTAGATGAGATTGTGGTCAATACTTTCATCAGAAGAAAAAAAGGAAGGAAGATTGTAGTTTAACGTGACCGTTAATCTCTAGATCATGAGCCACGGGACCTCCTTTTTACGTGGAATCCGAACCACAGGACATGGCATTTCACTTCGAAAATCTCACATGCATTGGCCGGGAATCGAACCCCTTCATCAGAAGAAGTCAGGTGTGTGTTACAAGAGCGGAAGGACATTTTCAGCATCGACTATGAGCACTGTAAGTACACATTATTGAACATGATTGGTAACCGTGTAAATGTGCACGCCACCACCGACTGAACTGTGTATGCGCGCCCGCGATCAGCGCCAGTCAACGCGGGCTTAGCTTGCCGTGTTTACCGGGGCGCACGAAGATAATGACCCTGTATATTTACACCCACTACTATATTCATCACATAAATGCAGGTCATCAGACAAGTTCAACTATATGGGGCTGATGACCAAGATGTCCCAAGCTCCAAAAATGAGTTAACAACAAACATTACCGTGGCGGTGGTTGCTGATTCATGACTTTAACTATATTACTGAGAAATCTGGAAGTGATAGCTCAGTGACTTCACCACTAACCTTTCACGATGTTAGTCGCTGCTCAACGCATGCTTGATTTTCGAGATGTAAATTGTTATTTCTGTGTTTCAGATTCTACAGGATGTTACATCATAAGGTTTATAATATTAGTCATTTAAATCATATAAAACTACAAGTGTTTCAGTGCCTTTGTTAAATCCAAGAGCACGCCATCGTAACATATCAAGAAAATTCGAAAGGCACACAATTGCAAAAATCTTGCTGTACGTGCGAACTGCCTGCCAGTTTGTTTCAATACCCGCTTGTCACTCGTCATACAGCCCCTTCAGACTAATGTAAATATTGTGACGCTTACGAAGTAGACACAGCATTAGTGCACTGCCTTGACAGCACGTGACACTCATGTTCCCTTTATGGCCTGAAGAATAATTCTAAACTAGAAGTAGTGCCCAGCTTCGCCCAGTGGATTTATTTTTTTATGGATGATAATGAATACTACTACAGAACTGGCACATGATACTTAAACTAACAGAAAAATAAATTTTAAAATATAACTTTTTGTGTTGGTGGTGGTAGTGGAATTGATGCGTAGTACATTGTAATGGGCGTAACATTGAAGTCATTTTCCCGTAACGATAATGATAATAATGAATAGGGAAACGGCTATTTACTAACTACAGTACTGACACATGTAATTTACAAACGAATTGAAAAATATGATTAGAAAGAGGAGTAAGTGAAATAAAAGACACTGCCTAGGGCCTATATCTGATTGGCTGTTAGAAAAGTAGAGACCAATAGTGTCGTCTTTTGTCGCATAGCGCCATAGGAAAATAAATAGAGCACTTTGGAAAACTTCGGCTGTCCCGCGCTTCTGAGGTAGCATTAGTGTAATTTATCGCCACATACAGCTGAAGGATGAGGATAGGAATACATGAAAGTAAATTTGAAAGCATCAACGCTTATTGCAGTTGATAACCTCAATGAACTTCACCAACACCATCGCACTTATACAGAGGCATAACATGTTCATGATGATAACTGTTTCAAGGGGCCTAAGAAATCGGTATGCACTAATTACTCCTCGTGACTGCAAGATGTAACCATTTTCGCAATTCTGCACCAGAACACTGGTAGGAGCGATGTGATGCAGCCTGCATTGCCAGCAAACAATAGACTCATTAATATATTCTTACAGTTACACTACTACGGACATGATTGGTTATAGGGCCTAAATTCGTGGTTTTCATGTTCTTTTTGTCTGTTATTCTAAGTGTAGAGAATGGAGAGGGTTGTTCAAAATATCAAGTATACAAATGTTGGTACAGATCGATGAAACGGTGTAGATTTGTGCCAAAGGACCTAAATGCAGGGAATGGAGTCGTCTGTCCGAAATTTAAAGTGGGCAGTCTTACCCGCAGCGTTCCAAAGGGTAAGTAGGCTATACAAATTTTGGTTCAGATTGATGAAACGGTGTAGATTTGTGCCAAAGGACCTAAATGCAGAGAATGGAGTGGTCTGTCCGAAATTTATAGTGGACAGTGTTTCCCGCAGGGTTCCAAAGGCCAAGTATACAATTTTTGGTTCAGATCGATGATACGGTGTAGATTTGTGCCAAAGGGCCTAAATGCAGGGAATGGAGAGGTCTGTCCGAAATTTTAAGTGGACTGGGTTACCCGCAGGGTTCCAAAGGGTAAGTATACACATTTTGGTTCAGATCGGTGAAACAGTGTAGATTTTTGGCAAAGGGCCTTAATGTAGGGAATGGAGTGGTCTATCCGAAATTTGAAGTGGACAGGGTTACCCGCAGGGTTCCAAAGTGTAAGTACACAAATGTTGGTTCTGATCGGTGAAATGGTGTAGATTTGTATACATAACAGACAGACAAACATTGAGCTTTATACTATACAGTATATATAGATAACTCATTTAAATTCAGTATTGATATTTATTTTGACGCACTAAGCCGTGCTCTATATGCGTTCCACTTGCTGAAATTCTATGACAATAGAAGTGTTTGATTTCTTCCAACCGCATTCTATTGTTTTTGTATAACATTTATTGAATTTCATCAAAGTCATCATGAATTATTTCCCCAATACTGAGTCCACACAATCTAGAAACGTATTTCAATCTTCTGGTAAATCGGCTAACTCGACCATGACATCAGCAAAACTCAGAGTTGATATGATTTTATCTAAAAACTTCACCCCTACTTTAAATTTCTCTCTCATTTCCTTGGTAATAATGATAATAGGTCGCCTCCGTAGCGTAGCGGTCAGCACGGTTAGCTGCCGCCCCGGAGGTCCTGGGTTCGATTCCCGGCTCTGCCACGAAATTTGAAAAGTGGTACGAGGACTGGAACGGGGTCTACTCAGCCTCGGGTGGTCCAAATGAGTAGAGGGGGTTCGATTCCCACCTCAGCCATCCTCGAAGTGGTTTTCCGTGGTTTCCCACTTCGTCTTCGGGCAAATGCCGGGATGGTACCTACTGTAAGGCCACGGCCGCCTCCTTCCCTCTTTCCAGCCTATCCATCCCTATCTTCCATCCCTTCCCCTCCCTCATGAGGCCCCTGTTCGCTTTGCAGGTGAGACCGCCTGGGCGAAGTGCTGATCACACCTCCCCAGTTGTATCCATCCCGACCAGATGTTCCAAGCTCCAGGACACTGCCCATAGAGGCGGTAGTGGTGAGTTCCCTCGCTGAGTCCGTGTGAACCACCAAACTAGAGGGCAAATTGACTAAATAAAAAAAATGATAATAGGCTACTAATTATATTTATTATTATTATAGATCACTTTTAAGCCATTTATACTAGAATATTCTCTACGCCGCGCCTTACTGTTTAACTTACCAATTTAGCAGGCTGCTCTACAAGTTTCACTGCCCCGTCGACACTTCGTCAGGTGATCTATTACGACGAGTTTCACGTTGGTTTCGCCTCTTGGCAGTGGACGTGACGTCGCAGACTTGCACAACTGTGATGCCTGATAGTTGTGATTCGTTCCTGGTGTAATATGGACCCGTATTGCACCGGTGTGTGAATTACGACATTCTGGTCTTAAGATAAGTCGCCAAATGCCACTTAAGTGATAACCGTCATTTGTGTTAATGTTATCATAATGGCACTATAATTCAAAGCGTTGCGAATAATCTGATTCGATCTTCACTATTTCGGCATCGTTAAGTTGCCTGTAGAAATTACATGCTCCATTACTCCCGACTGTGGTCTTTCGTCGCTTGTAACCAGCATGCTTATTTAAGCGATGTTTAACAGTCTCCTTAGTCTACCCTATTTAAATCTCATCACGTTCATGGCACGGAACTCTGTAGACCCCAGGTTGTTCAGTGGTAGGGACTGGGTCGTTCACACTGCGCACCAACTGTCCAATCTTCTTTGGGGAGTGGAACCTGCAGGATCCAAGTAATGTTGTTCGAAACATCATGTACATATGGTGTTACCACAGTTGAAGTAGCTCGCTCATTCTCTTCCGATCGAATCCTTGTGCAGTCAGTTGGCATTTTTTGAGGGTGCGCAAATGCGAGGGAGCCGTGTCAGTAGATTTACTGGCACGTTAAAGATCCCCTTCGGAGCAAAATTCCGGCACCCCGCAGTCTCAAGAAGCCGCAGTAGTTAAAAGGGGCGTAAAACCAATAACATTAATATTATTATTATCACAATTATCTTTCCCTGTCACTTTTAGTTCTTGACATAATCCAGTTTAAAGTGAAGAGGCGACGAGTTATGCACATTTGTGTCCTTGTAACTAGGAATAAAAAATTACAAGCCTTACAGTAGTCGCATACGATGTGTAACATCTGACAGAGAAGAAACCTCACGTGAAATTGTTGATACACCGGTATTTTATAGTATGATTGGCACAAATATTAATCTGTTGTAAAAGGGAGTGTTTTACAGATATTGTAGTTTATAATACGGAACTCATTTTATTAGATAATTTGTAGCTTCCACCAGCACTAGCCTAAATAAAGAATACGATATGGATCTACTAGATTAATAGACGCGACACCGCTCATAACCTTAAATTCCTTATAAACAGGTCCTCTTGATTCACAGACCAACACGTAATTTCATATGGATTCTGTTAAAATGAGTCATATTGACATGATAAATATCGTTTAAAATGATAATCTGGTAGCAAAAATATCTGCCCCGCCCAGGTTTCGGACCCAAGAGCTCTAGATTCACAGTCATACGCAATAACCCCACAGCTATTTTGACTACGCAAATATTGTGCTCAAGATGGTGACTTATTTCCACGTTCCAATAATACTGCATTACGGAATTAAGTTTCATTTATATTTTGCTTGTTTCGATAATGTTCCTGAGCGACATTGAGTTTAAAATGCCTTATGCCAATGCAATGCCGACTACTTACAATGTTTGATATTAAGGCATTTTACCGTTTAAAAATACTGATACGAAGACTTCGAACATGTACCATGTCATTTGTTTAAATCACTTGACACCAGAGTTCGCATGAGCGTTTTCCGTTCAGTATGTCATATACATTCCACATGGCCGAGAGTGCGTCATGGTATCAATTTTCGTCACCGCGCGCTGATTGTTTCTCTTACCAGTGCCAGCTGGATCGATCGATCGAGTTGGCAGTGCATCTTATACATCCATTCGATCCACCACTGCCAGCTAGGGCACACTTCCATTCGATCGATCGAGCGGGCAGTGCATACTTCCGTTGTCCACCACTGCCAGCTAGTACACTTCCGTTTGATCGTTCGAGCGGGCAGTGCATACTTCCGTTGTCCACCACTGCCAGCTAGTACACTTCCGTTTGATCGATCGAGCGGGCAGTGCATACTTCCGTTTGATCCACCACTGCCATCTCGATCGTTCCGATCCACTTCCGTCCCCAATTTTCAAAATCACTCCCACAAAACTATCCAGCAACCGAGCGGAAAGATGTTACACATCAAAAACCAGACTGAGTATAAAGGCCACACACCAGCGACATTGAGTGGAATTAAAGCAAGGTAGACCTCGTGGCGTGGTGGCTAGCACTCTTGGATGTCACTGCGGAGGTCAGAGTTCGAACCCAAAACTGCCAAGGAAAATTAATTCTGATATAAAGGCTAGAACTAGGTACACGCAGCCACGTGAGACAGAACTGAGAACTGAGAAGATGTGGGCTCAATTCCCACTTGAGCTATCTTAGAAGTGATTTTCCGTAGTTTCTCACTTCCACTCCAGGAAAATGCCGGGATTATGGCCACGACTGCCTCCTACAAAAATCCTAACCCCATTTTACAAATACACACACAAGTACAGCTATTACAAAACCACAGATTTCAGACAAATAGTAGACAAAGTCTTCACACTCCCCAGTAGGGACAGATGATCTCGCTGTTCCGGCCCTTAAAACAACAATAACTGACACACCCAAGTATGCAATTATCGCAATGTCCAAGCTCATAAATGAGAAAACAGCAACAATTCTGGTAGCTAGTTGTTTTTTCATTCAGGGACATGAGAGATCTTCCCTCTGTACTAATGGGTGTTGGCTCGGATATCCTCTGTTATTGTGGTTATGTCTTTATTAGTGTGTGTACTTGAGGGTAACAAAACATTGGAGTTCTAGTAGGTGCTGGAGATTTTTGATTGGGATGGCTTGCTGGAGTTGAGGTACGTGTGCAATATCTGATCGTGGTGAGGTCTCAGTGAGGTGTAAATAAGAGATGTCTTGTGCTGCCAATCTGCGACACAGCTTCTATTGATTGGGTAGCGAACTTCTAAGAAGAGCTCAGCCAGCTTTGTGGGACTGTCCAAGGCTCACTTCCATTTCAAAGATTAAGGTATCCTTGGTAACGTAACAGAAATGAGATGAGAGTAAGAAATAGTCCATGAGCATTCTGTCAGCGAAAAGTGGAATTATCAATTCTCATAAGACATTTAGAATGGCAATGAGCAAAGCGTGAAAGAATTTGATGTAATTGCATTTCTATCACGGGATGCGGGATGAGGTGGGATGAGTAACTATGTGCCAATGGTTTTTACGGCCATATGCCCTTTCTGATGCCAATCCCACGAGTAGTTGATGAGTAAATAAATTAATGGAGATGAATGAAATAGTGCAAGGATTCTCCGTAAAATTGATCTTCGGTCGGTGAACACGTCGGCATAATGTTAATATACTCGTGTCAAATACCTGAAATAAAAGATACACAGTAGAATGAAGGAAGCTTGCAATATTACGTGACCGTTGAACTCATGATCATAAGGCACGGAACCTCATTTCATGTGGAATCCGAACCAACGGACGTGATATTTATTTCGAAAAGCAGACATGCATTAATCGGCAATCGAACCACGTCCTTCTTCATTTGAGGCAAGCAGCTTGACTGATGCGCCATCACATTCCAAAAGATGCACTTAGTTGCTTTTGCTGTTTATTCAGTTAGGAGCCATACGGCATTTTTATTTGCCTTGTAGCCCCGTGTACATGGGTGTGTATAATCTGTTTGATAACCTGTTCCATTGTGATGTCTTTACTAGTCTGTCCGTTTGTAATTGGGGCCTGGATAGCTTAGGCGGTGGCCACAGTCTTAAGTGAGGAATCATCTAGTAGTTGGAAACCACGGGAAAACACATCTACGATGGCTTTAACCTTTAAAATTACAAAATATATACTCAATTGAATAATTGCCATAAAATGGCGGCTTTTTTTAATCTCTATATATATAAAAATGAAAGTTTGTCTGTTTTTTCTGAATTTCCACGGAAATTTGCGATATTTGCGCGTTTCAGGCTGTTTTATGACGGATGCGCGCAAAAATAAAATTTTTGTCTGTCTGTCTGTCTGTCTGTGTGTCTGTGGACAACTTCTTCGAGTCCTTATAACTTGAGAACGGCTGGGTGGATCAACGTAAAATTTGATACAGATATCCATCAGAGGCACCACACTAATCATTGATGAAACTCTTCTCCGTAACTCTCATAAAAGGGGCCCTACCCCCTTAAAATACATGCTGAAATAGGCGTAGAAGGGTGAAACAAAGCTCATTTTCAGCCCCTCAATGTGAGAAACGAAACTCGGAAAACCAAATTTCAAGGCCCTAAAACCAACAGTTTTTGAGATATTCCCAGAAAACTAATTTCACTTAATAAATTAATGAAAGAATGCGTGCCGGTAACCATGGCAACTGAATCTCAGAGGTCCATCTATTTCTGTAAGACGCAATGCAATTCCATTTATTACATTACTGTGAAGGTTTGCAAACGGCTATAAGGTTATAATGGATCCAAATTAAGCTGAAATATTCATTAATACATACAATGCGCTTAAGGGGTCAAGGGGTACTCTAGAATTTTTTCACGCGATTTACACGTGCGGATGTGGTACTGAAGATCTATTATATCCCTTCTCAATTATATAAAAATGAATGTTTGTCTGATTTTTCTGCATTTCTACGGAAATTTGACATATTTGCCCGTTTCAGACTGTTTTGTGACGGATGCACGCAAAAATATATTTTTGTCTGTCTGTTTGTCTGTGGACAATTTTTTGTGTCCTTATAACTCGAGAACGGCTGGGTGGATTAACGTAAAATTTGATACAGATGTCCATCAGAGGCACGACACTAATCATTGATGTAACTCTTCTCCGTACCTCTCATAACAGGGGGCCTACCCCCTTAAAATACATGCGGAAATAAGCGTGAGACAAAGCTCATTTTCAGCCCCTCAATGTGAGAAACGAAACTCGGGGGCCCTAAAAGGACCCCGAAAACCATATTTTAAGGCCCTAAAACCAACAGTTTTTGAGATATTCCCAAAAAACTAATTTCACTTAATAAATTAATTAGGGAATGCATGCCGGTAACATTGGCAACAGAATCTCAGAGGTCCATCTATTTCTGTAAGACGCAATGCAATTCCATTTATTACATTACTGTGAAGGTTTGCAAACGGCAATAGGGTTATAACGGATCCAAATTAAGATGAAATATTCATCAAAACATATAATGCGCTTAAGGGGTCAAGGGGCAATCTAGAATTTTTTAACGCGATTTACACGTGCGGGTATGGTCCGGAAGGTCTATTATATCCCTATCCCTATATTGTTATATTATTATTCTTTTAATTATTATCATTATTATGGCGTACATCGAAGAGACAAAGCTCATTTTCAAACCCTTGGGCTCAGAAACAAAACTCGGGGCCCCTCAAGAGCCGTAAAGGGTCCCCGAACACTATATGTTAAGGCTCTAAACCCAACAGTTTCTTAGATATTCCCAGAAAACTAATTTAATTTAATAAACTAAAGAAGGAATGCAAGCCACTAACCATGTCAACAGTATCTCAAGAGGTGGCATCCAACTTTCCATCTATTTCTGGAATAAGTAATGCCACTCCATTAATTACATTTCTGTGATAGGTTGCAAATGGCTATAAGGTTATCACGGAACCAACTAAAACTGTAAAATTCATCAATGCGCTTAAGGGGTTCAAGGAGTACCCTAGATTCTTTTCACACGACTTACACGTGCGATATGTCGTACAGAAAGTCTATTATATCTCCAAACAGCAACATTATTTTCAAAAATTCCTGATTTGAAATAGTAGACTGTTTTTTGCTAATTTTAGGAATTTAGACAATTGGAGGCTAAAAAAAATGAATTTTCATGCACCACAAGCCTTTATAATTTATAAAAGGGGTCTTCTTGTAGTTGGGCACTTGACACAACGGTTAGGGTCAGTTCGTATGTGACGTGTATTGCGATTCGTCTACGAGGTTTTCAATTTTATTTTCCCGCCAGGAAGAACACGTTAGGTAAATTTAGTTTGAGAGCACATTTAACTAATAATCTTTCTTTGCCAACAAACAGGATCCAAGCCCCTAAACATTGCAACAGTAGCTTAATTGATAACATCTGGTTATTAATACCGAAAACCATTCGAAGAATGGGTACTTCTGCTAGTTTCAAATAAATTACAAAAATTATTCATAATTTAAAATCTCTATATATATAAAAATGAAAGTTTGTCTGTTTTTTCTGAATTTCCACGGAAACTTGCGTTATTTGCGCGTTTCAGACTGTTTTATGACGGATGCGCGCAAAAATAAAATGTCTGTCTGTCTGTCTGTCTGTCTGTCTGTCTGTCTGTCTGTCTGTTTGTCTGTCTGTGGACAACTTCGAGTCCTTATAACTTGAGAACGGCTGGGTGGATCAACGTAAAATTTGATACAGATATCCATCAGAAGCACCACACTAATCATTGATGTAACTCTTCTCCGTACCTCTCATAAAAGGGGGCCTACCCCCTTAAAATTCATACTGAAATAGGCGTAAAAGGACGAGACAAAGCTTATTTTCAACCCCTCGACGTGAGAAACAAAACTCGGGGGCCCTAAAGGGTTCCCGAAAACCACATTTTAAGGCCCTAAAACCAACAGTTTTTGAGATATTCCCAGAAAACTAATTTCATTTAATAATCTAATGAAAGAATGCAATCTGGTAACCATGGCAACAAAATCTCAGAGGACCATCTATTTCTGTAAGATGCAATGCAATTCCATTTATTACATTACTGTTAAGTTTGCGAACGGCTATAAGGTTATCACAGAACCAAATTAAACTGTAAAATTCATCAATACGTATAATGAGCTTAAGGGGGTCAAGGGGTACACTAGAATTTTGTCACGCGATTTTCACGTGCGGGTGTGGTACGGAAGGTCTTTCATATCCCTATCCATATATTGTATTTATTATATTATTATCATTATTATTATTATATTATTATTATTATTATTATTATTATTATATTTTGGCATACAACGACGAGACAAAGCTTATTATTAGCCCCTCGGTGGCAGATAAAAAACTCGAGGGTTCCCCAAAACTACATTTTAAGGCTCTAAAACAAACAGTTTCTGAGATATTCACAGAAAACTAATTTAATTTAATAAACTAATGAAGGAATGCAAGCCGGTATCCATGACATCAGGTTCTCAAGAAAAGACATCCAACGTTCCATCTATTTCTGTAAAAATCAATGCCACTCCACTTATTACATTTCTGTGAAAGTTTGCAAATGGCTATAAGGTTATCACGGAACCAACTTAGACTGTCAAATTCATCAATGCGCATAAGGGGGTCAAGGGGTACCCTAGAATTTTTTCAAGTGATTTACACGTGTGATTTGTCGTACAGAATTATATCTCCAAACAGCACCATAATTTTCAAAAAATACTCAATTGAAATAGTATTTTTTGCGGCTATTAGGAATTTGGGCCATTGGTGGCTAAAAAAACTGAATATCCATGCACCACAAGCCTTTATAATTTGTTAAAGGTGTCTTCCTGTGGATGGGGACTTTACACAACGGTGAGGGTCAGTCTTTATGTGAGGTGTATTGCGTTTCGTCTACGAGGTTTTCAATTTTATTTTCACGTCAGGAAGTACACGTTAGGTGAATTTAGATTGAGCACATTCTAACTTTTTTTTTCGACAAACGGGTTCATCGTAAGGATGATTTTGTTTGAAACCGTGTGGTTGATATATCCATGTTCGGACTTCTGGGTAATATGTTGTAGGTTGGTTCCTCAGTTTAGAAGCTGCAACAACGCGTTCACGTAGCCTCGTGTGTGTAGAATCTCTCTGATAACCGGTGTTAATTGTGATGGCTGTATTAGTGTGTGTTATCTGTATTTCAGGTAAGGACTGCAGACGATCAATTTCCAGTAGTTCCTACTTTTACAACCAAATGCTACTGTCAACGACACCTAGCTGTGACTTGGCTACTAGATGCCACCGCAACCGACAAACTTTGAAACTAATAGAACGTTAATCAAATCTAACCTACAAATTTAGCTGCACACAATTGTAGTTAGTGGAAGGTTCTATTACTTGCTATAAATCTATGATATGGGACCGCCGGCTTTACTTCCCCTCCGAAGTAAGGCATACTTAGGGATTTTCGGCCTTTCTGTGTATCTTTATGTACGCCTATAACTCGTGTTCGAATGTTTGGAGCATCGTAAAATTAGGTATCCATGAGAGTCAATACACCAATTATTTATAAAACTCTTCACCGTACTTCTCATTGAAGGATTGGTATAGGAAGAAACTTTTCAAAATACATGCTAAAATAGGCGAAATATAAAAATTATCCTGGAAGGACGACCAAAGCATATGTTGCGCTTCTCAATGTGGGACACAAAATTCGGGAGTCTATAATGAGTCTCCGAAATCACATTTTAAGGCCCTTAAATTAACAGTGTGTGTGATATTCCCAGAATACTAACTTCGCTCTGATAAACATATGAAGGAATAACAAGTCCCTAACCATTGCAACAGTAGCTCAATTGATAACGTCTGGTTATTAATACCGAAGACCGTTCGAAGAGCGGGTACTTCTGCTAGTATCTTAATAAATATATAAAGACTTTTCTTGCAGGAATCCTGAAAGGTTCTGGCTCATTCAAAGGTCTTATCCAAACCTTCTAGAAACGTAGGCTATAGGGGTAGGAAGACTAACTACAGCTAACTAACTAATATAAAAAAGTTCTACAATTTGAAATAAAATTTCTTGTTGCTGTTGTTTCATTTGAGTAGCTTGGAGATCGTGGTTATTTAGCCTCGTGTACCTGGATGTGTGTGGTTTCTGGCTGTACTAGTGCGTTTGTCTGTGTATTTGTAATTCGTCTGAGGGCTAGAACTGGTTATACGCAGCCTTGTAAGGCAAAAGTGAGAAGGAGCGGTATCGATTTCCACCTCAGCCATCTTGAAGGTGGTTTTCCGTGGATTCCCACTTTTACTCCGGGCGAATGCCGGGATGGTTTCTAGCTTAAGGCCACGGTCACGTCCTTCCCAATCCTCATCAGAATTATAAATACACACACTAATACAGTCATCACAATAACACAGATTATCAGACAATTTCCACACATATCCAAGTACACGGGGCTATATTACCACGATGTCGCAAAGCCCCTATATGTTTAAACAACAACTATTTACTTCTTGCGAAGTTTCGTTATTGTAGTTTTAACAGACTGTGGATTATCGATTTAGATGTCCTTATTTTCAAGATGGCGCTATATTATGTGTGATAATCTTGTGACGATGCTGAAAAAGTCTCTTATGTGATGCTCCTGTCATAACCAGTTACGTGTTAATTGTGCTATTACATTCTCAATAAGGACTGATTTTTATAGTTCAATAGTGCGCCTTACTGCCATCTTGAATATATGGAGAGTCTGTTCTTTCGCGCTGGGCATACGAAGTTTCTACGTCACTGCAAAGTTTCATTATTGCAACTCAAAACTGTTGAGAAATATTTATTTTTAGAGACTGAAATTTCAATATCGTGGCTGTGTGAAATGATCAGTCTGATTAAGTTATCGCTTAATCAGCATAGAACCTTTATCTCTACTTAGTATAAAACGAAGTCCTTATTTTTGGATGTTCCGGGTTATCTCGAGAACCACTGGATAGATTTTGATGCGGTTTTCACCACTCTGTAAAGGATTTCTCGAGGAAGGTTTCTGTAGAAAATAATTGATTGATGACCAAAGGAAGCCGTTGCAGTAACGATTTCAGTGAAGCGAGTCGAAGAAGAACCTTCCGTCCGAGCGCCCTTTAGCTTACGCTGGGTAAACCGTTAAAATATCTATATACTATGAGCGTAAGAATTGTTCAGCATGAAGTCCGCGACAGCATATCTCTATCTTCAATACATCGCCCACCATAAGTGTTTTACGTTTTCATTTCTCCCAGCAATCTCCAAATAATTACTAGCTTCGGAGGCAGTTTTCGAGCTAGCTAGCAAGCGAGCCTATCACCCCAATTTCAACGTTCGTTCCACAAAATACACAGTCAAGTTTAGATCGGACGGGAGGGAGATTTGCGTTTCATGCACCTGGCCAATCTTAAATTACGTTTGACAAGAATTCGTTTCACATGGTATCTCCATGATAATATAATTAATAGTCCAGTCAGTGATTTTAAAGCATCATGCCGAGACGGGAAACTGATATAGGTCGTAGTTCATTGAAATTGAAAAAAGATGCCTTTTTAGCTTACGCTGGATAAACCGTTAAAAATACCGGTTGCTAGTACAGTATAGAACTTGCAGTACACCAATTACTGTGAACATTGATGCATTGGAGCATGAGTTACGGATTACAATGTCGGAATGTTTCGCATGGTTGTCGTCTTGAAATTATACATACTAGCGCCCCATGTGTACAGACTACCTGTCCTTCTCTGGTGTAATACGGGATGGACGCGACACAGTTCTGGCAGGGGCTATCGTCTTGTTTATTTGACTTTTCAATAAATGCAAGATTCTTCCTGTACTATTGAGACGATTTGGATGATTTTAATACAAACCACATCTACTAACTCCCTCTGGTTTAGAGCTTGAGTTTTGTGAAACATACACCTTAGCGTATTATACACTGCTCACAAAAAACGCATCATAACATTGGTATGAACTAGCGTGCACACAAGCTGTTTCACATCCATGGTGCTCTGCAGGGTTGCTTTTTTATCACTTGGTGACATTAATGTGGTGGAATATTGAAGTCAAAGCCATAATCCTTCAGTCGTAGCAGTTATCGTTGTGACCGCACCCCAAACAGCAGTGGTTTGTGACGTGCAGCATGGTCTGTCAGTGCTGAGAGCAGTCGTATTGGTAAGTAGCATATGCAGGTTAGAGCACAAGACATGGGACGGCATTTACCATCAGAACAAGTCAAGCGTGCAGTAACCCTCTTGCGGGATCGACGCACTCAGCATTACGTGGCAGAGTGGCTCAGAGTGTCTCAACCAGTCATCTGCAGGTGGTGGCAGCGATATCAAGAGCTACACACTGTCAAACGCTGACATGGTTCAAAGAGAAAATGGAAAACAACGCCTGCTGTGGACCGATTTCTTCGTTTACAGGCCCTCCGAGATCGCCGTAGTACAGCCAGGACTAATTAATGCAAATGAGACTGTCGTCAGTACACAGACAGTCAGCAGCAGACTAAGAGAAGTTCAGCTCAATTCCCGAAGACCACTTAAAGTGCCTAGGTTTACCCCTCATCACCGAAGATGCCGTCTGCAGTTTGCACAACGGCATGTCAACTGGCAGCTCCGGCACTGGACGCCAGTATTCTTTGCCGATGAATCCAAATTTCAGCTTTCTGGGTTAGATGGTCGTATTCGAGTCTGGCGACGTCAAGGAGAACGAACTTTGCCTTGCAACACTGAGAAAGCAGTCGCTTACAGTAGCGGATCAGTGATGGTTTGGGGTAGGACTTTCTTTGAAACATAAATGTGACCTCGTAGTCACTCAGGGGCGATTGACAGCTGTGCACTACATTGAGGAGGTTCTGGAGAACCATGTACCGCCCATCGCAGACAACATTGGGCAACATTTCACATTACTGCATGATGGAGCCACTGACATTCTGCTAGGTCCACTAGGGACTTCCTTGCAGCTGCTGGACTTCAAGTAATGGACTGGCTCGTAAGTAACTCCGACCTCAATTGTATCGAGCATCAGTGGGATCAATTTGGTAGGCGTATCCAGAATCGCCCACAGAAACCCCGCACACTCCAAAGAGCTTACATCAGCTTTTTTGGAAGAGTGGGGAGCCATCCCCCAGGATGCCATCTGGAGGCTTATCAGAAGAATGCCACGCCGGTGTGCTGCTGTGATACGAACCAAAGTTGGGAACACAGAGTACTGAAAAGAGTTAAGTGAAAGTTTCAGTTTGTTTTCAGTTGCTTTCAAGTGCCGTGACTTTCGGTTTTGGACCACTGTGTCTGTTTGGGACAATTAAGCGTAACCGTGTGGATATTTTTTGTTCCTTTTTGGTTTCTGTACAAATAAAGGAACATGTTTAGGTTCTGTATAA
Organism: Meconema thalassinum; assembly: GCA_946902985.2. Classification (NCBI taxonomy): domain Eukaryota; kingdom Metazoa; phylum Arthropoda; class Insecta; order Orthoptera; family Tettigoniidae; genus Meconema; species Meconema thalassinum. The sequence continues at coordinate 1,239,019,189 of OX336389.2, read as the reverse complement.
TCTACGTCTGCAAAATTAAAGCACACAAAGTATTACAGACGACCAAAAGTTTGATGCGGTTATTTATTTATTTTTTTGTGAGCAGTGTATAATAAGATTATGTCAGCTCACACCGCTGTACATGCTCGCACCGAAGGAGAGTGTAATGTGTGACGTCACCGCGCTCTGTACGGCTGCCGCAGAGGACGAGGAAATAGTTTGAGGCATGCGGGATGCAGCCATGTAGGAAGGACCGGAAACATATCTGGTGTTAATAACACAACGTACTGAACGTCTTGGATATCGTAATGTTAATGCTCCTTGTTGAAAATACACAATTGATCGCAGATTATAACCAATGATATTTCGGCGCACTCCTATCAAAAATTATGTAACAAAAGTAGTTAATATGCAGGACCGTCGTGCAATAACGTAAATGGAACTGAATATAGTGCCGTTTTTCTGCACATTAGAAAAGAGTCGTAGAGAACAATACAACCACGGGGACATTTTTCGACACTTTCTATTTCGTTTTTACTTGAACTAGTTAATCAATGTTAGGACGTTATGTCTGGGAAAGTTGCAATCGAAGGTTGCAGGTTAGGTTGTGATCTGACAAGGTACTTCAAGATTTGGACTTTCATAACAGAAAAGAAGTGTTCGCACAGATATGAAAACGACTTTCTCATACAGATAGAAACACTAGCTGCTCCGTTTTACTTGTACTCGCCATCTTGTTCGCACCGAGAGCTCTACAGCGGACTGACCCTTCCAGGTACGTACGCACAGCGCTGTTGATCTAGGCAACATGGCATTACACGGCATTCGCCTGACGTCACACGAACTGATAGGCTTGCTATTTGTTTCGACATGTCACACCGCTTGAAGCTGTCTTCCACTGTATTATGTCCTTGTGCTTTGGTCTCTTAACGCTTCCCATAAAATAGGCCTTTTCGTCTTTTCTTTTTCCTTTGACAAAATTTAGTAGACCTATTGTTTCAATGACCAGTTTATTCGGTATTTGGTTTCGGCATTGAACACTCAGATGGCCGTAACTTTGTCTCCGTTAAGATGGCGGAGATAAGACGAACATTGGGGTATCCTCTCCTCGTGCTACCTCTGTACCAAATTTTAGTCCATTCGGTTTTGTCGTTTGGGAATTGATGCGGGAAGAGACATACAGACACAGAGAGAGTGATAGATTGCAAACTTTCGAAAGTAGACTAATAAGCCGATGCGTGTTTTGGCTTATCTTCTCAGAGTACCTAAAACATAGTAAACAACCAATGCGTGACCTTATGTGGGCCATCAAAATTATTTTTATGTGTTGGGATCTTAGTGGACCTCCTCGTGGTGGAGTGCCTAGCATACTTCCCAATCCTAGCCTCAAATACAAATACTCACTCTACTACACACACCACAATTACATAGGTTATGAAACGAATTCTACACACACCCAAGTACACGTGGGTACATGATCATGATATCGCAAAGCTCCCGAATGAAACAACAACAATATTCCATGCCTGTGATAGAAACAAAGCATTAGCCCAACATACAAAATACACTGATGAGCAGCACAAGTTAGCATCATTGTTTCGGCATTTGGTTTGAGATAGCCCAATATGAGAAGGCAGTGCGGCACACAGCAATATACTGTAACTCCATTATGGCTGCTAAGCATGCCACGTGATAATTTACTAGAGAAGGAGATGAGAAATCCCACTCCAGTGGAAAACGAACATCCCGCGCTCAAGTTAGTGTCAATCTAATTATTCCACGAGGCTTTGAGTTATATTGTCGTGTTATGCTTTGAGCTAACCCCGCAGGCTGTGAGGCTGTGTTTGGAGAGTACACATCGCCAATATGAATCACGAGAGCCTGCCGATTCAGCCCACTTAAAGACGACATACGCTTACATTGGTCTTCACTACTCCTGTTGCAGCCAAAATTCTCTTTGCAAAGAGCGCTAATGTGCTAATGCTCAAATCCGTGCTCGGGTTCGAACTCACCAGGCTGTGATAGTCAGCCGCCTTAAAGATGATATAGTCTACACTGTCAATGGTCTCTAGTGCTCGTGTTGCCACAAGTATTTATTTATGTCAAGCGTAATCTCTTTCCAATGCAGTCAGTTGGTATTTGAGAGTGCGCAAATGCGAGAGAGCCATGTCAGCAGGTTTACATGTACGTTAAAGATCCCCTTCGGGGAAAAAAAACTGGCACCACGGCGTTACTAAAGGCCGATGTAGTTAAAAGGGACGTAAAACCAACATCATTACTATTATTATTATTATTATATGATTATTATTATTATTGTTGTTATTCTTATTATTAACTCAATTGCCTACTTATAGAACAATCCACCATGGCGATCATCCAAAATATTTCGCTGGTTCTCAATATCTACGAATCTATTACAGCAATCAAACTGAAATAACGTTGATGGAGGCTATTAAAATAAGTTCACCTATGGGACTTTTATATTACAATAATAATGTTATTGGCTTTACGTCCGTTTTAACTACTGAGGCTTTTAGAGACGCCAGGGTGCCAGAAGTTTGCCCCGAATGGAATCTTTAACGTGCCAGTAACTTTACTGACACAGCTCCTTCGCATTTGTGCCCTCTCAAATGCACACTGACTGCGCCAGGATTCGATCCTGTAACCTTGGGCAAAGCAGGTGAAACAGTTACCGATGCACCACGCAGCAAGTCCACAAGTAACCGGTTGTAACAAATAAGCATTCAAAAGAAAGAGAATTACCCGCAGCAGTGACAAATTGCACTCTAATTACATAAATATCGAAATTTAAAAAAACAAATTGTGATTTAACAAATAAACAAGACGATAGCCCCTGCCAGAACTGTGTCGCGTCGAGCCCGCATACCATAAGAGCCGAAAGGATGTTTTGAGGGGAAAGCGCCAAGGGCATGTTGATATCTGAAAATGAACATATTTCACTGTGTTCTACTGAGCCTGCCTCTCAGTGAGTTGATAAACCAGTACATGTACACAATTCCTTTAAAACAACTCGTTCGTGTACAATTTCTGTAACAACTTCTTCTCTATAATATCAACCGTAGTACACTTATAATTCAGTCCGTTGGCGTAAATTACTCACGTGGCTTTATTCAATCCGGGACTAGTTTACTCTCGCCAAGAGTTCAGCACGTTATGAAAGTCTTCTCCCCTACTTTCCTGCTTCCTGTAGTGTGAACCTATCAAAATGCTCCGTTCCACAGAATCTCCTGGAATCATGTTAATGATCTCTAATCCACAAGAAATTAGATGTAAAATGTACGTAGTTTAACTATAAATATCCGTTCATAAGAATTTTACTATCTTACAATCATTCATTAATATTAGGTGTCCCTTTTGCTATGCAGATGCACTGCTCTCTCGATTTCATTTCTTCAACCTATTACTTTCCTCTGTGTGGTAACTCCCTAAAATTAGGCTGTCATTTGTCGTGACGTCACAACTCACAATAAGTGTGACCTTCGAACGGGGACAATATTGCCAAAACATAAATTTAGGTCAGTGCAATCCGTCTAATGTGAAGTGGTGTGGCATCCCCTACGCTACTGGAAGTTAGTTACAGTGCACTGTAATATCGATCAAATCATTAGCATGTTGCTAACTGTGGCAGAGAGTAAACTGTTTGTTGATGTGTGGCTCTGTAATGTGTGATGACATGTGTTTGCTAGTACACATTTGCTGCGAGAAACAGCCGTAGTGTTGGATTAGCAGTGACAAAAGAGAGCACTCCCACCCACAGCACACAGACGCGAAATGTTTGCGGCGCTTGTATCACTGAGTATACACTAATGTAGTTAGTCATCAGCCACCACAAAGTCAATGAAGTAGGTTATTGTGGTTTCCTTAGGACTAAGACACCATCTCTAAGTCAAGACGCGAAATACATCGTTGCCTCTGAAAGCTCCTTCCAGAAGCGCATAATTCAATCAAAAATCGGCTTTGATCATACTTATAGAATGTTGTTCATTCCTTTGATGGGCTTGGACATCGTGGTCATTTAACTCCGTGTGTGATTCTGTCTGATAGCCTGTGTTATTGTGATGGCTGCATTAGTGTGTGTATTTGTAAATGAGGTGAGGATTGGGGATGAGACAGTTTTGGCGTTAAGTGAGGAACCATCCCTGCATTAACTTGGATTAAAGTGGGAAACCACGGACAGCCACTTCCAGGATGGCTGCGGTGGGGATCGAACCCACTTCTTCGCAGTTTTGCCTCACGAGGCTGAGTGTACCCCGTTATCTACTTAGAGAAGCATGCACTCATGTCACAAACCTGTGACCAGCTGATATGTGTCTCAGACTGTGATTACCTGCATTGCAATGAAATCTCGTTCCCCACATCCTCGCACATAAGTGTGAGTTTCCTAACCACACTTCGGCATAGCCGTGAGCCTTAAATCACTCACCATGTCCGCGATAGGAAGCTGCAGCATGTTCACAGATTGGTTGATCGAATCCCGGTGCTGACAGCGGCTATCTTGAGTGTGGTTTCTCCCGGATAGTACCTTATGCCAAGTCTCGGGACATCTACCCAATCCCGACCCTAACAATTATAGTTACAAACTACAGTACTACAGTACCACAGAAACACAAGTTATCAAGCAAATTGAACACTCACCCAAGTACACGGGGCTGATGAACAAGAATTGACAACAACGAATTTCTTAATCACGGTTTAACTGTGGACGTATGTTTATTTGGGATGCGCCAAAATAGCCTTGCCGTTCAAAACATCCATTTTTTCAGCTGTCCATATGGTCTAAAGGTACTGTACGAGTTAGGACTCCTATCCCAAGGGCCCTGTGTTCTATTTCCAGCGCACCAAATATATGTATGTCTCGTCAGAGGGCTCGAACGAGGTACACTTAGCCTGGCAAATACGCCTGACAACAGGTTCATTTGATATCTACCGCAGGCACCTTAGAAGTGGTTGTATTTGGTTTCTAACTTGTATCGCAAGCAAATGCTGGGATGGTGCGTAACTTGAGATAACGGGCCCCTGTTTCTCAATCCTATCCCCAATTACAAGTATAAACACTAGTAGCCTACACATATTGCAAGAACACAGGTTGCCATATAAATTGTACACACACCCAAGTATGCATGAGTATTATACACGTGCACACAGTTAGAACAACACAATATAATAAATTAAATTAAATTGGAACATGCACTTGATGTGTATTATAAATATGGTTGCTTATGTGAGCGCTGACGTTTGTTTCACAGGTGTTACGGATCTGATGACCAACAAGGCCCATGTCCTTAAACTGAGCTACAACAACAAATCCATTATGTTCCTTAGGGCTGGTCAACAACGTCCAGCCTTTAAGTGGGTGTACAGCCCCACTGGATAATTAATACTTTCTAACCCAGCCTCCCTTTAATCATAGAATATATTGAACCCGCTGAGCTATGGTTCATGTGATATTTTTTTTTATGACAGAGCATTTATGAGGGGATGTTGTACTTTTGAACACACCCAGGAAGCCACGTGAAGCAGAGAGATCACGCGATACTTTGAAGTAGCGGTGAATCGCACTTTTGACTTTGGTGTAAACTGCTAATTATTATCTGAGGTCTTATTAATTATTTTTATCTTTCCTACGAGACTCAGAATATTCCATTTCGTCATGCTGCATTATTAAAACATTTTGGAGAATGTTTATTTTTACTTTAGGTAAGGTAATACCCTTGCAGATACGCAAAAAGGAACGTAAGTAGTCGCTCAACGTTTTCGTTTTGACGACCTACTTTCTAGAGACACCCAGTACCGGAGCACTGCGTCTTGAGAATCCGCCTTGTGTAGGCGTGGAATTACATTTGTCCTACGAGACGTAGAAGAATATCCGCTGTTTAGCGTTTAAAAGTGATTATAAAGTGCCATCGAGCAAGCAAATACTAATATTCACTGTCGATGAAGTCCAGTGAATTAAATAAGAAGCTTGGGAAATAATTATTGGCAAGTATAGTGTATTGCACAACATTGCTGTGACATCACATATTACCCACGCGTATGTGGAGGGCAGATGCCTAGTGGAAATATACAGGTAATAGTGTTACAATTATCCTGAATAAGTGTGATTATAATAGTATGAGATATTTAAATTGCCAAAGTGGAAATTTCATCTTTGAAACGTCGTATAATTCACGGATGCTGCGTGATACAAAAGTAGCGTCACTAGCACGTGCAGCATTATAAAATAGTATTAGCTCACATGCTAATCCACATCTGCAAGATTAAGGCTGTGTCGTATCTTATAATTGAAGCCCATAATAGTCACGACGGACATTATAATTTTGGAAGTGAGAGGATGAATAATCACGCAACTTATTTCGCTACCCACGTGATTGGACTTTTCTTCACCATGGTTGAATCAGTCACCATGGGCTAATACCATCCCAGTATGGGGGGGGGTGACGTTTCTACAGGAACCAGCGTGATGGTGGAACTTCCAGAACGATGAACGAGAGGGAAGGAGCCAAAATGCCATTTCCAGGCATATCCACGAAGATGTCGACAGGGACAAATCGAACCCTGGTCTTTGGGGGAGTCCAGATGGGAATCCTGATGAGGAGGATACCGATCCAGAGAGCCAGAGAGGTTTATGTACAACCCTTGTTGTGGAATAGAGAGCTGAGTGAGAGCTCCTCCATTTCGTGAGTTTTTGTCACACCCCTTCTTTGTTCTAGTTTCTGGTGGTGTAGTAGTTTTAATGTAGTTTGTGAATCAACCACACTCAGTGTCAGCCATTTTTCTAGGTAGGGATGTAACTAGATTAGTTAGATGTCATTTATTTCAGTTTAGAGTGAGACACCTTTGGGGTCAGACATTTTGGTCAGCCCTGGTGCAGCTTGGTGAACGTCGTGGAACGTCAATGCCTACTTTTTGCTGAACCTGATCGTAGTCATTTTGAGGCTATTTTGTTCAACCCTACATGGGGTAATTTTCAAGTCTTTGCTGACTGTAGTTATGGCAATCAGATGCCTTGGTTATTAATTGACTGCATTCTTCGCAGCCATCCTTTGTTACACCCCTGACTGTCGTTAGAACGGTCGTATCATTTAGGTAGTCGACAGTAACTACCAGTTTGTAAATGCATTATATTTCATTTTGAATAAGCTCAGAAGCTATTCTTGGTCATGTTTGAACCTAACAACTAGAAGGAATGTTTCGTTGCCTAGCATCGAACGCGGTTCCCAACGTATCATTAAGCAGATCTAGTGTGTGAATCTGTGCCACATTTATCATGTTTTTCTTGTGTCGTGTGAGACACGTTTTTATTTGATGTTCTAGCAACTACTGAGTTGCATTTTTAAAGCAAAGAGCTTCAGTTATTGTAAGTTTACTTTCATTTAGACGTCTTTGGTAGAAAGACGGAAGTGTATGACTATACTCAGATTTATAGCGTGCGTTTGATACACGGACTCTGTAGAGATCCGTAACACATGGTAATGTTTTTTATGAACCGGCCAAGTGCAGGTTTTGTATTGATTAAATCGCCGGCCTTGAATAAACTGGTTATGTAACCCAGTGACCTAGAGCACGCCTGCTTCATTGTGAGACAAAACTACTATAGACGAGGACAGAGTACAATTTGTATTCGCTTTTCCTTTCATTGCTATTTTGCTTATGGAAACCAGTTTCCACTCTTGTATTTGATCACTTGTTTTATGGATCGGTTTTTGTTAGTTTAGCGCTCTGTTGCGTGTATTGTCGTATAACTGGTACAGTTATGTAAGGTTTTCTATAGGATGGTGAAGTCTACCCTGTTATAGCAGGATGTTATTGTATGCTTTGTCCGGGGATGATCCCGTTGACCAGATGTTTTTGGAAGGTAACTGTTGTACAGGCCTATCCCAGAGTTATTGAACGCGAGCTTAGCGCCGCTGGTAACCCGTGTTATTGTGTGTCCGAGTTGTTATACTCGTTGATTATATTCCGACTGTTGAGTCGAGGCTTTTTGGTGGAGAATGATCTCAGTTGGAGACACTCCGTGCCCAGGCTATTGTCAATGTTATTCGCCATAAACCTACGATAAACCTATAAACCGACATTCTAATAATAAAATGCATAATTGTTGTAAAACAAGCCTAACTAACGATTCTTTCTATCTAACTTTGTTCTTTGCATTCTGGAACTGTTGACATAGCCGTGCAGTTGAAGATAATTTCCTTGTGAGGAAATGACTAGGACAGTTGACATTTTTGTAGCGACCTGAAGCATGTGCGAACCTAGAGTTCGTAGCTTGTGGAGCTCAGGCCATGCGATGTCAGACGTGGTCTCAACTGCGCATTCGTCACCGTAACTATACACATTAGATGACTATGGTTTACAAAGAGTAAACCAAGGTGTAGGCAGGAATTTTTAATAAAACTACTGTGTCTATTTCGTTATTAATTTATGATGTCAAGTGTATTAAACCCTACATGTTACTTTATTGTGTGCTGTTAGCACATAGTTATTAAGCATAATTAAATTGTTTGTTTTTCATGGCTGTACACTTAGCTTTTGGATGTAATCGTTTTCTTTTACGGACGTCATCGCCGTAAATTTTGTTAATTAATAGGACTTAGCTAGTTGAATTAATGTTAAATTTAAATGTCGAAATGGTACCATCCTAACCTAGATTTGTTTTGCTACCCTGTTAAATGTAAATTCAGATATTAGCTTGGTCTTGTAACTTGAACTAGGGACTTGCGTCGTGCCATATTCCTAGCGTTGCTGTTGTTACTTTATCATTGTGAGTTAGATCTTTCGCGAGGGTTTTCAGTAACTTCTCAGGTAGGGGACCTGTTCTTTATCTTAGTTTATTTATTAATTTGCGGACTAGCCGATTATAACCCTCCGAACTAGGCTAGGGGCTTGTGAATTTTAATAAATTTTCACGGTGTTTTACATGAGTCTGGATGTTTATTTTCTCAGTCTAGTTTTAAGGTGAACCTTTCCTTAGGCGGTCTATGACCATCGTCACCATGTACCACGATCCCTGTGGACTACGGACTCTCGTGCCGCTTTAGCCTTTATGGAAGGTCACCTGATCCTCACGGTACTTTTCTTTTTATTCGATTTATGTGTCGTTAGTTGAGTCATCGTGGTTGTTGACATCAACTAGACGGTCTCATAAAATGGCGCCCAACTCATGTGCCGACGTTAACGTGGTGACCCTCAGTACCATGTTATTTTTTTTGAGGATCCTAATGTTGATTAATGGTAAATTGACAGGACTGGGACGAACTTAGAAAGTCGTACTGCAGATCAATTGACCGCATGGCATTCATGTTTGATAGAAGTCCATGGGGTGAGGCTTTAGTGTTGAATAAATGAAGGATAGGATTTTCTTTGATGATGCCTCATCCTAAGTAAATGTAATACTTTGCTTTGCTCACCGTTGTCTTTGTAAATGTAGAAGCACTTAGTTTGCATACTCCAGCTGTACTCGTGATATTTATATAAATGAAGCAAGCTTTATACCACCAAGTAACTAATCATAGCTGTAAGTTCTAGTAGAAATTGATCCCTCACTTTCTCATATATTTCTTATCTATGGTTGAGGAAACTATTCGTCGTGTGTTTGGAGAGATGATGGCAGGTGTGAATGCCAATCTTCAACAGATTACTGATGACTTAGGTCAGAATACTCAGGCTGTAAATACTGTCAGTGGTCATGTGGACCAAGTTAGACAGGAAGTCAACAATGTCAGTGGTCATGTGGACCAGGTTAGACAGGAAGTCAACAATGTAAGACAGGACTTAGAGATTAACACTCAGTCTATGAACAATGTAAGACAGGACTTAGAGATTAACACTCACTCTGTAAATAATGTTAGGGCTGATTTAACTCAAGTCAGGGCAGACATGGACACATATAGGATCGAAGCGAGAAATGATCTGACGACAGGTTTAGCAGCTGTTAGGGTTGATGTCATACGACACCATCAGGAGGCTAACCAGCGCATAGATTGCTTAACCGACCAGATGAATAGAGCTAGGGAGGAGGTGCAAAACCGATTGGAGGGGCACACAGCTCAAATTCAGACAACCTTGAATAAAGTCCAGATAGACATGAGAGCAGATCTGGAACATACCAGGGAAGAATTCGGGACTCGACTAGATCACGTCGAGGGATTTATCGGAAATGTGAAGAAGGACATGGCAACCATGAACGTTGGTTTAATCTTGATGAGAGGAGCTGCCAATGCCGTTAATAACAACGTGAAGACTATCGTTGATGGCATGATGGAGATTAAAGAGGAACTTAACACCAACAGGAGAAACATTTCTGAATTGACGGAAACCGTAGACAGTCTACGTGAGACAGTTGATGTTCATCATGAGGAACACAAAATTGACCTCATGTTATTGAGAGGTGACCTCAACGAACACGAAGCTACAGTCGAGGCTAAGGTATCCGAGGTTAGAGACGATGTGGGTAAAATCCAAGAAAATATGTCCAGAGTTGAAGGAGATATCGATTCCTTACAAAAGAGATTTGAGGAAGTCGCGGTGACCGAGAGGTTAGACCTCAGTTATAACCTTAGGACGGCCATACGCGAGGTAGACACAAACCTCAAGGGAAAGGTTGACAGGATCGAGCTGCAATTGAACGACTTAGGCAACAAAGTCGCAGCCAGAACCATCCCAGGTCTTGAAGTAATAGAAAGACGCCTGGACAGACTCGAGACGACTCCAAGAGAGAGACACGTACACCCACAGATGGGAGAATCTCAGGAAACGCCTATATCTCAATCAGGAGGAATGATGCCTACCCATTTCCAACCCAGCGCGCCTATGGAACCGCAACCGTCAAAATTCACTAATTTAGCGCAAGGTCAGACCTTGAACTTTAACGCTCACCCGTTTCAACCAGCATCTAATCGAATTAGTCATGAGACTAACACTCCTACGCAGAGTTACATGCAAGATACTTTCAGACCCGCGAATACGCAGGGAAATGTCACCATAATTCGTTCAAGAGAGGAGCAACCAGCTCGCTTCTCGGGAACTGGGAGCGGTGTTACTCCAGTGGAATTCCTAGCAAATGTCGAAAGCTACTTACGTGATACTATGGTAACTCCAGAGAGGGAACTAAGAGTTATAGAGCGACTGCTTGAGGGACAAGCCGGTACCTGGTTCAGAGCATTCCGATACTCATTCACAGGCTACCAAGACTTTAAGGAAGCGTTATTAAGAACATATTGGTCGAGCGACATCCAGCAGAGTATCCGAGCTGAGATGTACACTCGAAGGTACAGTTCCAATACACCTACTCGTTATGCGAATTACTTCGCAATACAGCTCGCGAAGCTCCGTTGTCTTCAGCCTCCATTGTCCGAACAAGATTTGGTGAACACAATTGTTTGGCAGTACCCTGCGGATGTACAACGTGTGTTAATCGCTGCAGGGGCATCCACTTTCCAGCAGTGTGACCAGATACTGCGAAGGTTGGACGCTAACACAGAACAGTTTCCTACACACCGTCAGCAGAAGGCTGATAGACGCGAGGATAGACATATGAATCTGACGACTGTTGATAAAGTGAGCCAGACGCCACAACAAACACAAACCACAGAGGATTCTGGGCGACATGATAACAATTACAGTTATAACAGGAGAGAATGGAATAACACTCCGTATACTCGAAATCAACATGATGACCGGCGAAGTCATTTGGACCGGCGATTCGACCGAAGTACGGACGACAACCGACGTCATGAAAACAACCGCCGAGGGAATGAAGGAAGAAATCAGCAACATGGACGTATCCGTAGAGACTATCGATATAGTGGGGGTTACGACAGAAATCGAGACCCTAGATACCAGCCAGACAGGGATTGGAAAGGAAGAGCGCGGGAGAGCCGTGAGTGCCTCCAACAATTGAGAGAATTGCAGATCCAAGAAGAGGGAGAACGGAACCCTACTTCGAGGGAAAATAGACATTCGGCGCAGGAAACGGAGCAGAACCAGCCCAGTACTTCTCGCCATGACAGAAAAAAAAACTCCGAAAAATCAATAGATTCTTGTTTGGTTGAGCACCGAGTAACTGCCTCTATATTACTCTGGGAGCCAATCCAAGAAGACTTGTTGGACGAACGACGAACGACGAACCACAATTATGAATTAACACGTCTACCCAAGATTGTAGCCACCTTGAATGAAGTCAGTGTAGTCATACTCATCGATACTGGGGCGATGATTAGTGTAATTTCCGCCGATTGCCATGCCAGACTTAGAGCAAACTCTGAGGTGACGGAGTTGCCCATTTCAGCTATAAGAGTCAGAGGTGTCATACCTGACCGCGTTGTAACGTGCAAAATCCAGATTTTGTGTACTGTGAAGATTTCGAGCCACGTGTACTTGCACGAATTTCTCGTAATGAAGGGCCTGCATCATGATGCCATTTTAGGCGCAGACTTCATTAGAAAATATGATGGAATCATTGACATGGGACGGAATACGGTAGAGTTCAAGCCGAACGAACCCATTCAGATGAGCCTAATTGAAGAAGAACCGGAATTCCTATCCGAAGTAGACGTAGTCGAAGCATTAAAGGGCAAGGAAATTGAGGCGACACTAGATGCCGACGAAGAGGCAGAATCGTTATCAGCACCCACACATGAGGATCTTGAGGCAATACTGAACGAATACCGAGATATATTCGACACCACACCTGGTGAGATATTAGACTACGAGTATGATCTTGTATTACTGGACGATTCCCCATTCCAGAAAAGGATCTATCCGATTGCCGAGAAACATCTCGAAGAAGCTGCTAAGAAGATCCATGGGATGGAAGCAGCAGGTACAATCAAGAAATCACCGACTCCTTTCTTGAATCCCATAATACCTGTGGTTAAGGTAGATGGAAGCTTGAGACTTTGTCTTGATGCCAGAGCCTTGAATGAACGCCTAGCTCCTGAGCACGACAGACCGCCCAAGATTAGGGACATTCTCAGGAAGTTCAAAGGAAAAAGGATATTTTCATCATTAGACTTGGTTCAGTCTTATTACCATATCAGATTATCTGAGCATACTCAGAAATATACTGGATTCTTGTTTGATCAGACTACTTATGTATTCCAAAAACTTCCATTTGGATTGAAAAATGCCGGAGCCGCATTAATCAGAGCACTTGATGCCAAGCTGACTCATGAAGTGAAGCAGAAAGTAATATGTTATGTGGATGACATAATCATAGCTTCGGGAACAGAAGAAGAGCATTTAAAGACATTGCGCCTTGTTTTTGAGAATCTCCGACAGGCAAATTTTAAGGTCAAGTTTGACAAGTGTCGATTTTTTCAGGAAGAAGTGAAATTCGTAGGACACATAATCAATGGAGAAGGATATAGACCGAATCCGGCAAAGATTAGAACTGTTGCTGCATTTCCAACACCAACCCGTGTGAAACACGTGAGACAATTCTTAGGAATTCTCCAATTCTTTGCTGCTCATTGTGAGAAGTATTCCGAAACTGTTGCACCACTGCAAGGATTATTGAAAAAGAACTGCAGGTGGAACTGGAATGATGAATGCGAGATAGCTTTCAGGAGAGCTAAACAGATGCTTGTGGACTCAATTCAGTTAGAATATCCAGATTACTCTCGGAACTTTATTCTAGAAACTGATGCATCTGCCATTGGTATAGGAGCCATTTTACTGCAGGAAGATGATGAGAAGAAACGTAATTACATTGCTTTCTTAAGCCGACGTTTAAGGGCAAATGAATCTCACTACTTCACGACCGAGATAGAAGCACTTGCAATTGTTTACGCACTTGAATACTGGCAGAAATTTCTGTTAGGTCAGAGGATTATTGTGAGAACCGATCATCATGCGTTGACCTTCATCTTGAGAACAAGACTGGCAAGCGACAGGATCACACGTTGGACGCTGTTTCTCCAACAGTTCGATTTGGAAATAGTTTATCGACCAGGCAGAGAGAATGTGTTGGCCGACATCCTCAGCCGGAATCCTGAAGCTAATGTTAATGCCATAGACATCGAGGGAGAATGCGAGGAACACCTTCGCCGATTTCGTCATTTACCTGAAGGACAGCGACGTGAGGAGGAACTCAGACATATTATCCGTTTCCTAGAACGAAGAATGGATCCACAGGATGATCATTATGCAAGGATTGCTGCTGTTGCAGATGATTATTTGATTTATCATCGTGTCTTATACAAGTTTGTAGACGAGGACCACACTCAACAGCGTGCAGTTATTCCTAGGAGATACCAAGAATCTGTTATTCTTATGGTACATTTATCCATTGGACATGGTGGAACAGACAAAACCATTGCAACTATCAAGGAGTCTTTCACATGGAAAGGGTTAGGAGCCACCGTTAGACAGTGTTTACGTGCTTGCGACGCATGCCAGCGGAACAAATACACGTCACACTTGCTGAAGGAACAACCTAGACCAATACTACCAACTCAACCTAGAGAGTTGTATGCACAGGACCTGTATGGCCCAATACCTAAGGCTCGTCGTGGGAATCGATACATCGTTGTAACGGTGGATGTGTTCACGAAATATACGATGCTTCATCCGATTCAAAAAGCTACTGCACATCAGATTATTCAGAGGATTAGACGTCAAGTGATACCGGAGGCAGGAAAGCCACAATTCTTGTTGACTGATCACGGATCACAGTACACCTCAGCAGAATTTGCCAATGCCATGAATGAGCTTGAAATAGGTCATGTTTTATCATCTATTCGACATCCAGAGAGCAACCCAGCAGAATGCGTGATGTCTATTATCGCAAAATTCTGTCGATTATATTGTCAAGAAGAACACTGGCGATGGACTGAAGTCCTTGTTATTATGGCAAAATGTATTAATTCAACAGTACATGAAAGCACTGGTCAAATACCTATGGTCTTGCATTTGAACCAGATGCCGCTGAGAATATGGGATCGTGTGATTGTAAATCCACCTTGTTTACAACCATCACATGCCAGCAGACTTTTAGCTGCGAGAGAGACTATGGACAGACAAGCTGCCAAGCGCTTGAGAAGAACTAGACGCCAGAGGTTTAGAGAACCACTAGTAGAAGGAGACCTTATCCTTATAAGGAGACCCGGAATTTCTAGTCCTATAGACCGCATATATGGGAAATTTCTATCCTTGTATTATGGCCCTAGTCGTATCCGACAGCCTTTAAACAATGGAAGTTATGTGATAGAAGACATTAGGACAGGAGAACGCATCGGAACCTTTAATGCAGCCAATCTAAAAAAATATCACTCTTGAATGAATTTCAAAGCAAATAAAAATGTTATCCCAACATTTTATTTGAAACGACAGAGAGGCAGATGAACCCGCTGAGCTATGGTTCATGTGATATTTTTTTTATGACAGAGCATTTATGAGGGGATGTTGTACTTTTGAACACACCCAGGAAGCCACGTGAAGCTGAGAGATCACGCGATACTTTGAAGTAGCGGTGAATCGCACTTTTGACTTTGGTGTAAACTGCTAATTATTATCTGAGGTCTTATTAATTATTTTTATCTTTCCTACGAGACTCAGAATATTCCATTTCGTCATGCTGCATTATTAAAACATTTTGGAGAATGTTTATTTTTACTTTAGGTAAGGTAATACCCTTGCAGATACGCAAAAAGGAACGTAAGTAGTCGCTCAACGTTTTCGTTTTGACGACCTACTTTCTAGAGACACCCAGTACCGGAGCACTGCGTCTTGAGAATCCGCCTTGTGTAGGCGTGGAATTACATTTGTCCTACGAGACGTAGAAGAATATCCGCTGTTTAGCGTTTAAAAGTGATTATAAAGTGCCATCGAGCAAGCAAATACTAATATTCACTGTCGATGAAGTCCAGTGAATTAAATAAGAAGCTTGGGAAATAATTATTGGCAAGTATAGTGTATTGCACAACATTGCTGTGACATCACATATTACCCACGCGTATGTGGAGGGCAGATGCCTAGTGGAAATATACAGGTAATAGTGTTACAATTATCCTGAATAAGTGTGATTATAATAGTATGAGATATTTAAATTGCCAAAGTGGAAATTTCATCTTTGAAACGTCGTATAATTCACGGATGCTGCGTGATACAAAAGTAGCGTCACTAGCACGTGCAGCATTATAAAATAGTATTAGCTCACATGCTAATCCACATCTGCAAGATTAAGGCTGTGTCGTATCTTATAATTGAAGCCCATAATAGTCACGACGGACATTATAATTTTGGAAGTGAGAGGATGAATAATCACGCAACTTATTTCGCTACCCACGTGATTGGACTTTTCTTCACCATGGTTGAATCAGTCACCATGGGCTAATACCATCCCAGTATGGGGGGGGTGACGTTTCTACAGGAACCAGCGTGATGGTGGAACTTCCAGAACGATGAACGAGAGGGAAGGAGCCAAAATGCCATTTCCAGGCATATCCACGAAGATGTCGACAGGGACAAATCGAACCCTGGTCTTTGGGGGAGTCCAGATGGGAATCCTGATGAGGAGGATACCGATCCAGAGAGCCAGAGAGGTTTATGTACAACCCTTGTTGTGGAATAGAGAGCTGAGTGAGAGCTCCTCCATTTCGTGAGTTTTTGTCACACCCCTTCTTTGTTCTAGTTTCTGGTGGTGTAGTAGTTTTAATGTAGTTTGTGAATCAACCACACTCAGTGTCAGCCATTTTTCTAGGTAGGGATGTAACTAGATTAGTTAGATGTCATTTATTTCAGTTTAGAGTGAGACACCTTTGGGGTCAGACATTTTGGTCAGCCCTGGTGCAGCTTGGTGAACGTCGTGGAACGTCAATGCCTACTTTTTGCTGAACCTGATCGTAGTCATTTTGAGGCTATTTTGTTCAACCCTACATGGGGTAATTTTCAAGTCTTTGCTGACTGTAGTTATGGCAATCAGATGCCTTGGTTATTAATTGACTGCATTCTTCGCAGCCATCCTTTGTTACACCCCTGACTGTCGTTAGAACGGTCGTATCATTTAGGTAGTCGACAGTAACTACCAGTTTGTAAATGCATTATATTTCATTTTGAATAAGCTCAGAAGCTATTCTTGGTCATGTTTGAACCTAACAACTAGAAGGAATGTTTCGTTGCCTAGCATCGAACGCGGTTCCCAACGTATCATTAAGCAGATCTAGTGTGTGAATCTGTGCCACATTTATCATGTTTTTCTTGTGTCGTGTGAGACACGTTTTTATTTGATGTTCTAGCAACTACTGAGTTGCATTTTTAAAGCAAAGAGCTTCAGTTATTGTAAGTTTACTTTCATTTAGACGTCTTTGGTAGAAAGACGGAAGTGTATGACTATACTCAGATTTATAGCGTGCGTTTGATACACGGACTCTGTAGAGATCCGTAACACATGGTAATGTTTTTTATGAACCGGCCAAGTGCAGGTTTTGTATTGATTAAATCGCCGGCCTTGAATAAACTGGTTATGTAACCCAGTGACCTAGAGCACGCCTGCTTCATTGTGAGACAAAACTACTATAGACGAGGACAGAGTACAATTTGTATTCGCTTTTCCTTTCATTGCTATTTTGCTTATGGAAACCAGTTTCCACTCTTGTATTTGATCACTTGTTTTATGGATCGGTTTTTGTTAGTTTAGCGCTCTGTTGCGTGTATTGTCGTATAACTGGTACAGTTATGTAAGGTTTTCTATAGGATGGTGAAGTCTACCCTGTTATAGCAGGATGTTATTGTATGCTTTGTCCGGGGATGATCCCGTTGACCAGATGTTTTTGGAAGGTAACTGTTGTACAGGCCTATCCCAGAGTTATTGAACGCGAGCTTAGCGCCGCTGGTAACCCGTGTTATTGTGTGTCCGAGTTGTTATACTCGTTGATTATATTCCGACTGTTGAGTCGAGGCTTTTTGGTGGAGAATGATCTCAGTTGGAGACACTCCGTGCCCAGGCTATTGTCAATGTTATTCGCCATAAACCTACGATAAACCTATAAACCGACATTCTAATAATAAAATGCATAATTGTTGTAAAACAAGCCTAACTAACGATTCTTTCTATCTAACTTTGTTCTTTGCATTCTGGAACTGTTGACATAGCCGTGCAGTTGAAGATAATTTCCTTGTGAGGAAATGACTAGGACAGTTGACATTTTTGTAGCGACCTGAAGCATGTGCGAACCTAGAGTTCGTAGCTTGTGGAGCTCAGGCCATGCGATGTCAGACGTGGTCTCAACTGCGCATTCGTCACCGTAACTATACACATTAGATGACTATGGTTTACAAAGAGTAAACCAAGGTGTAGGCAGGAATTTTTAATAAAACTACTGTGTCTATTTCGTTATTAATTTATGATGTCAAGTGTATTAAACCCTACATGTTACTTTATTGTGTGCTGTTAGCACATAGTTATTAAGCATAATTAAATTGTTTGTTTTTCATGGCTGTACACTTAGCTTTTGGATGTAATCGTTTTCTTTTACGGACGTCATCGCCGTAAATTTTGTTAATTAATAGGACTTAGCTAGTTGAATTAATGTTAAATTTAAATGTCGAAATGGTACCATCCTAACCTAGATTTGTTTTGCTACCCTGTTAAATGTAAATTCAGATATTAGCTTGGTCTTGTAACTTGAACTAGGGACTTGCGTCGTGCCATATTCCTAGCGTTGCTGTTGTTACTTTATCATTGTGAGTTAGATCTTTCGCGAGGGTTTTCAGTAACTTCTCAGGTAGGGGACCTGTTCTTTATCTTAGTTTATTTATTAATTTGCGGACTAGCCGATTATAACCCTCCGAACTAGGGTAGGGGCTTGTGAATTTTAATAAATTTTCACGGTGTTTTACATGAGTCTGGATGTTTATTTTCTCAGTCTAGTTTTAAGGTGAACCTTTCCTTAGGCGGTCTATGACCATCGTCACCATGTACCACGATCCCTGTGGACTACGGACTCTCGTGCCGCTTTAGCCTTTATGGAAGGTCACCTGATCCTCACGGTACTTTTCTTTTTATTCGATTTATGTGTCGTTAGTTGAGTCATCGTGGTTGTTGACATCAACTAGACGGTCTCAATATGTCACGACTCACCAAGTTCAGAGACAAGTAAATCTTGTCAGTTGTAACTCTTCAGTTGGTCAACACGAATTTGCCCAATGACTGGGCGGGGTACAATGTATATAAAACAAATAATATATAAATGATAAGTTAATAACACTCCTGGAAAATACCATATGTATTAGTTATGATCACAATTATAATGGGGCAATTTTAGGATTACGTGTGTCCGCCTTCAAGCGTCATCATCAGATCCTGATCACTTGGTTGAGGTTTACATTTATACAAAAATATTTTCTAACTACACATACAGTAGTATAATGCGCTTAGTCGGTGTTTATATTTTTATTCGCAGTTTAAATTTCGTTATATAAGGTCTTGATTTTTGCTTGGCTAGGCGATTCCGCTCGACCTTCACCGGCTGTTACAGGTTGGCGCGCACGGTCTCCGGCCGTATTCCCACGCTCTTGCTGAGGTAGACGTGTGAACTGCGAGCTAATTGGGTGTTTTATAGAGCTACTGTGTACTGTATATCGTATGTATAGTGTTTTATTGTGATTGTGTATAGTGCTGTAATGCCTTATGTGAAATATTCGTTACGTGAACGTATATATCTGCACAATACGTACACAAAGTGCAGGAAATCGTGCACTAGAACAAGACAAAAGTTTCGAGTAAAATTTCCAGGAAGACCCATTCCTATAAATCGGACAATAAAACAACTGGCTAAGAGATTCAAACGTACAGGTTCAGTAAACATTAAAAATAGACGTATTTATTTCCTTACTGAAGTTAAATTAACCGGAGGAGATGCCAATTATGTGTGGCAGCGGATGGGGAACATTTTCAGCATCTACTGTAAACATGGTGAGTAAAAATGCATGATACTGATTTTAAGCACCGTATTCTGCCGTACATATGCGCGCGTGGTCGCTGGCAATTGAGCCGTCACTGGCGGAGCGCGTGAATGAGAATGTCCTTGCCAAGCAAATATAAAGACCCTGTATAAGGTTGGTTTGCTTTATAAGGGTTTGTGAACAACGCGTAAGTATTATGCACGAGTACACAGTTAGACAACACAATAATATTAAATACAATAAAACTGGAACATGCACTTGAATTCTATTATATATATGGTTACCTATCGTTGGTTTCACAGGTGATACGCTTTCGCGTGTCTACTCCCAACTGACATGCTAGAGAGCGCATTGGTCTGAATCAGGGCTGGCATGCGAAATTAAATTCATGGCTGTGGGGACGAAAATAATTTAATTTCGCCGTAAGCGCGATATTCGGGAACGAAATGATAATGATTGTCGGCGCGTAATTAAATCAAAGCGAAACTTAATTCGTAGCGAAATTAATTTCGTTCCAGACTTTTAATTTCGCTCCCGGCGCGAAATTAATTTCGTTCCACACTTTTAATTTCGCTCCAGGCGCGATATTAATTTCGTTCCAGACTTATAATTTCGCTCCCGGCGCGAAATTTATTTAGTTCCAGACTTATAATTTCGCTCCCGGCGCGAAATAAAATTCGTTACAGACTTTTAATTTCGCTCCCGAGGCGAAATAAAATTCCCAAACGGCATTAAGTTTCGCTCTCCGACGTGTATTTAAAATGCATGAAACATTTAATTTCGTTGTTGAAATTAAAATGCAGTATATTCGTTTCGAGAGTTAAATAATGTTCTGTACGATGTTCAAAGTCCTGACGTCTGTCTGTTAGGTAGTCAGCCCGAAGGCTGGTTGGATCCTCAAAAAGTACCGCCGGTAGGTTATGTGGGTAGATACCCACAAAAACTCAAGGCAGCGCTATAGTGAGGCGTACTAGACAAGATGGGGGGTGAGGTAGTTTGCCATTGCTTTCCTCACTGAGTCAGAACAGCAGTACTAACCCAATGAGTAGAACCCTTCACAGCATCCACAGGCACTGACTGCCCCGAATTTCATTACTAAGCACCACCCATACCTCTGTAGCTTCCATATAATCACAGCCATGTGTAAGACTGGGACATCGGTGAAAAGTCGCATTTTATTCTAGCCCGTGCCAACAGTCAAATGCAAATGAGTCGTCCAGTTACAAAACTCGTTTAATCAACTTGTGAATAAGGATCATTTTCATGAGAAACGTTTCTCTGGACTTTGCCTCACGTATCTTTTGTGTTTGTTGTTTTCTACTTTTGGTTGGTGTATTTGTGTTTGCTTTGTGCTTCTGCTTTTGAATTTGACTTATTGCTTTTCTTTCTTGGTTTTGTGTTTGTGCTCTGCTTTTGCTTTTTTGAATTTTGCTTTATGTCATTTGTTTTTTGTTTTCTGCTTTTGCTTTTGTTTTTGAATTTTGCTTTTTGCTTTTTGCTTCGTCTTTTTTGTTTTTGTTTTGTGTTTTTTTTCTGCTTTTGCTTTTATGAATTTTGCTTTTTGCTTTATGTTTCTTGTTTTCTGATTTTGCTTTTTTTGTTTGTTCTGCTTTTGCTTTCTGCTTCGTCTTTTTTGTTTTGGTTTTGTGTTTGTTTTCTGCTTTTGCTGTTTTTGAATTTTGCTTTTTGGTTTGTGTTTCTTTTTTATTCTGCTTTTGCTTTTGTGTTTGAATTTAGCATTTTACTTCGTGTTTTGTGTTTTTTGTTTTGCATTTGTTTTCAGGGAAATCAAAATAAAACAAAATCAACAAAACAAAATAAAAACAAAAACAAAATAAAACAAATAAAACAAGACAATTTAAAACAAAATAAAACGAAATAAAGTAAAACAAAAAATAAACAAAACAAAATAAAGCAAAATAAAATAAAACAAAATAAAATGAGGTAAAATAAATAAAATAATTAAATAAATAATTTTACGACATGATCCTTATTCACAAGTGGATTAAACGATTTTTGCAACTGGACGACTCAAATGTACTGCACGGGGTCGTTGGGATGAGGGAGATGGCTACCTGGGAGGCTTGTCGTAGTATAGTATCTATGTGTGCAGTATATGCGTCGACCGTCGTCAGGTTATCCAGTGGGAGATGGTCCGCACGGAGGTGATTGTTGACGTAGACGCGGTATTCCTGCCAGTTTGCTGTGCAGAAATTCTGGACCATCCTGGGAGGTGGTAGTGGGGGAAGAGGGAAGTTGAGTAAAACGGGGGCATGATCACCTCCTTTGAGGGGCAGGACAGACACGTCAAACAGATGGAGGAGGGAGTTATGAGCAATGACTGCGTCGGGGTGGTATTGGAGGAAGGACGGGTAGATTCTGGGAGATGGACGAGGGTGGCGTCGATGTGACGTAGGTAGATGTCTAGGCTATGAAGTTCTAGGGCCGAACGGGAACGAAGGTTGAGGTCGGCCATTAGAATTAAATGGGGGAAGACTTCAGACACGTAGGTAATGCAGTCTTTGGGGATGGGGTGGTAGGGACGAATGTAGATGGTGGCTAGGTGTAGGACGCGGGAACAAATAAGGCTTTCGGGGAAGAAAAGAAACAGATTTCATTTCAGAAACAAAATGAAATGTTCCATGCATTTTAATTTCAGCCGGAGGGGGGGGGGGGGGGGGACTAAATGCCGGGAACGAAATTGATGGTCGTTAACAAATTTTATTTCGCGCCAGGAGCGAAATTAAAAGTCTGTAATGAATTTAATTTCGCGCCAGGAGCGAAATTAAAAGTCTGTAACGAATTTCATTTCGCGCCGGGAGCTAAATTAAAAGTCCGTAATGAATTTAATTCCGCGCCAGGAGCGAAATTAAAAGTCTGTAACAAATTTCATTTAGCGCCGGGAGCTAAATTAAAAGTCCGTAATGAATTTAATTCCGTGCCAGGAGCGAAATTAAAAGTTTGTAACGAATTTCATAATTGCTGCGTTTCATCATTGTAGCTGCAATAAATAGTGGATTATATCGATGTTAATGTTTTATATGTTCCATTTGGCGGCTGCGTTCTATATGCCACAAGATAGTCCTATGACTAATGCTAGCGAGGTTTCATACTGTATATGGCACTCCTCTCTTATAAAGTTTCGTGTTAATTGTGCTACTATATCATGAGTTAATGCTATTCAAGTATTAACCTTTTGATCAGTGAGTTTTTGCTGACACTTACAGGCCACCAGGAGTGAGTTTTTTTTGTGAAAAATTGCAGTTCTCAATTTTAAGTTATTTTGATTCTAACTTTTCTCTATTAATAAAGTTACAAAATTTACATTGATGGTACATAACTGATACCCTCAATTTAATTGAAACCAGGGGCGTAGAAAATATTTTTCCCAAAAATACTGAAAGGAAATTGAAAAACATAATTACTTTCTATATTTGATCAAGTTTGTATCCCATACAACACGACTTAATTTTATATCAGTTTCACCTAGGCTTTCAAAATGTCTTTAGGGTATGGTACTCTTCAAAACAGGGGTGTACACAGAGGGGTCTATCACACTCAACAAACATCCACTTAGTGTCTGTTCTTTTGGTCGGTCTCTTCTTTGTGTGCTGACACACAAAACATCTCCGTTGCGGCTTCTGCTTTGATTGTGTTGGAGGTACTGGTTTAGGGAAATGACGTCCAGAAAGTCTCAAGCAGTCTCCTCCTGAAGGTGGTCGACCTCCTTATGTTGGCTTCATCTCCACTGCAAATTCCTCTAGCAGCTGATCTATGAGGCAGAGTTGGAATTCACTAAGCTGTGGATTTTTTCCAGTCTTCATCTTGTAAATATTGTAAGAGTTCAGCACTGAAATGTCAATCAAGTAAAAAAACAACTTGACATACCACTTCAGTGTTTTCCTGACATTTGCAGTGTAACTGATTTGCATATCAGCTTTGTCAATTGGACCCATGTTCACATTATAATCCAGTACACTCAAAGGTTTCATTTTCTTCTGACCTGTGGCGTGGTCTGTTTTGTCGGTTTCTACCATCACGTTCTCGTGTATGGTAGTAAGCATAGTAACATCCCTTTTGTCGTGCCATCTTTGCGCCAGCATATCATTGGTGTGCCGTGAAATACATTCCCCCTTTTGAATTTTCTTCGGGAAGTCTGGCATCCCTGTTCTGTTTTTTCTGACTGTGCCACATGCTCCAGTATTTTCCTTGTGTAGGTACTCAAAAAGATCTGGGCTTGTGTACCAGTTGTCGACATACAGGTTGTGGCCTTTACCAATGTAAGGTGCTGTTAGAGTTTTGACAACTGACCCAGACACTCCAAGTTTTTCATCATGTTCAATTTCCGTATCCTTTCCCGTATAAACAATAAAATCATTGATAAACCCAGTTTCACAGTCACAAAGTATAAACACCTTTATGCCAAACCTGTGTCGCTTTGATGGAATGTACTGTTTCCATTTTAGGCGACCTTTCCAAGCAACTAGGCTCTCGTCAATAGAGATCTTTTGGAAGGGATAGAATATAGATCGGATTTTCTCTCTCAAATAGTTTATTATAGGCCTAATTTTATAAAGTCTGTCACCTGGGGGTTGAAGATTGTTGTCAGAAAAGTGAAGCAGTCTTAGAATGAGGGAGAAATTGTAGAGAGAGACCACTTTACCGAACATCGGAGTTTCGATCAATTTATTTGTCGACCAATAGTCTTTCATCCTGTTTTTCTTCACATGGCCCATCAACAATACAGTTGCCAGGAAAACATAAAGAGTCTCCACGGTTATGCCTTGCCACTTATGTAATTTCGACTTTTCCTTTACGTCCGTATTTTCCATAACAAATATGTAGCAGTTGTTCATTTCTGACACTATCAAGTTCATAATATTACGGTCAACAACTTCTTTAAAAATCGATACTTCAATTCTTGAATCATTGTCATTATCATTCACATGAAGATTATCACTAACGCCTGAATTTGATGCATCAAAATTAGCAGAAAGCGTAGGAAGAAACCTACCTATAGAAGTCCACTTTCTTCCTTCAGTGTGAACAGCTGACAGCTTAGCCTTCTTTGCGACAGCAGGCTGCACTTCGTCCTCAATTTCTATGTCATCGTCTTCCGAGGAATGACCAATTTCACTCACATCGGACACAATACAATCACTATCACCATCATAAATATCAACTTCATCGTCAGACTCCTCATTAGTCAAAATATTACTTATATCTTGCGGAGCAAGCGCGCCTCCTCGACTAGATCCCGCCATTTAGCACGTGTATATGTTGACAATCAGAGAGTAATGGAGTTTGTTTCCACGGAAACCCGAGATGAGGGAAAAGAAACATAATGTGTATTGTCAAGAAATAGTTGTGCAGTGCACTCACAGGAAACAACAATAGAAAACAGTTCTCGTGTGTTGTACTTCGTAGCACAATCGCGTAAGAAGTTAGGTTACGTGACTGCAGATGCCGGGACAGAACTTCATCACAGAACATACGAGATGTGATAAAACACGGAATAACGTTCGCTGAACCTGTCAAACATCCTCCAACATTGTTCTAAAGACCCGCCAGTACAATGTCAGGCAACAATTTCTAACATTCCCCATGAAACGTGATTAGACGGCGGTACTGTTTAGGCGCGAACTTCGAGAACGTCAATAGACGGCAGTACTCCCGTGGGCCACGCACAACAGTGCCGTAAATAGACGGCAGTACTGCTCATTGGGTGCACAGCCGTTATCGTGAATGTTTGGAGTCGTTCTTTTGACTTGGTCGTACGAAGCAATTTACAAGGTTCTGCAATGCTACTAATTTCCTTTATTGTAACTTAAAATACTTTATGCTCGACCCTGACTATTATATGTCAGAGAACTGTACTATAATGAGGCTAATTATAACACTAATTTTCATTATGAAACAGTTTCTCCGACCAGACAGAGCTCAAGAAACAGTTGTTTGACCAATTAGATAATTAGATGCGCTGAGTTCCACGGCCTTCTAATGTAAATTTCACTGCCTGGTCTAGTGTCATAGTAGAGTAATCGAGGTGGCCATGGTCAAATACAAGGCATTCCCTGCGTCTCATGCTTTCTGTTCAGTACATAAAACTGGCGAAATCTCGACAGATATTTATGAATATTTATGTTTGAACATAAAATAGTTATAATAATTATCGTCGAACATAAACAGTCGTATGCAACTCTCCTATAATGGTAATTAAGACACTCGTATGGAAATTATAAAACTCGCACACACTCGTTTTATAAACATACTCGTGTCTTAATTATTGCCATTATAGGCTCGTTGCATAATGTACTATTGAGTTACAGATTGTCGTATTCTTTATAAGTTACTCAAGATAACAGCTGCGCGTCGCAGTCAGCGTGTTATTCTTAGCCTATGGTTTATTTCGGAAAATACCCGTATAGGATCCTTCCTTCTTACTAAGTTTCGTTTTTATTACGCAATTACGTTCTGAATGATCCATTATACGTTGCAATAGTACGCCCTGATGCCATTTTGAAAATTTGGAATCGCTATTATTTTGCTTTAACGGGGTGCACTCAGCCTCGTGAGGCCAATTGAGTAGGTGTCTGACAGTGAGGCAACGCCCTGATCATTAAAATCAAGATTAACGGCTTAGGGGACCCGATGCGCCGACCACGCGTCACCCCAATATCTGCAGGCCACATGACTGGGCAGCGGTCGCTTGGTAGGCCTAGGCCCATCAAGGGCTATAGTGCCAGGGGTTATTTTATTATTTTGCTTTATGCGTGCGTACGATTCCACGTATACGTTTCTACCTTATCACTAATGTTCGTTAGTTTAGCTCTAGCACACAGAAAGTAAGTCATTTTTAAATTATTAAATTTCAGGATGGCCGCAGCGCGCTGTATTCAGTGTTATCAATTTGTCACTAACGCTACTAAGGCCTAGTATATAATGCATCGCTTCTACTAAGTTTCGTCTTAATTGTGCAATTATTTCCGGAATTATTAATTCACATATTTTAATAATATGCCTAGCCGCCATCTTGAAAATATGGAGTCACTGTTCTTTTGCTTTGGTCATTCAAATTGGCTTTAAATGTTCTATATGATTAATAAAGTTCGTTATTATAGTTCTAAGATTCTGCGAGTTACTAATTTATGTTGAAATTTCAAGATGGCCACTGTGCGCTATAATCGAAATTATATTATTTTGACTAACGCAAGCAAAAACCTTTATATGATACTCATCTCCTGTCTTCTCAATAATTATGCAGTTACATTCTGAGATATCAATTTTAATGTTTTAATATTTCGCGCAGCCGCCTTCTTGAATACATGGAGAGTCAGTTCTTTTGTGTTCGCCACACATGGTCAGATATATGGTCCTACATGGTCACAAATTTTCTTCATTGTAACTGTTAAGTGTTGCGAGTTATTTATTTTTATATTTTACAATTTCGGAATGGCGTTCTGCGCATAATATTAAATCTCATATAGTCATCACTTTAGCAATAAAGTGTCCTTACATATAACTACCTGAATGCCAAGTACTGTGAGCATTGATCTATTGGATCAGAACTTATGTATTATAATGCTCTCAAGATTTGCACAACCACCATCTTGTAGTTATTCAGCTGATGACCTTATAGTATTGGACCCAGACGACTCCTACATGATGATATGTCTTTACAAAGTTCGGTGGAGATCTGATAATTAGTTTAGTCGTAATTCGACTTCACATAGCTTGAACATTCAGGTGGCCACCTTTTTCCTATTTTTTTCTTTAAGATGGCGGCGATTTATATCATGACACCGAGCCGCTCTTTATGTGTGCTGCCTCAGTATCAAATTTGGTTCAATTTGGTTCCTTCGTTTGGGAATTGATGGAAGGGACAGACATACACGCACACAGACATTTGGTCCATGTAAATCTCGTAAGTCTACTTTCCTTTTTTACAAATTTCGAAAGTAGGCTAGAAATTCAGCCACTTCAATGGTATAGGTGCAGTATAAAGACTCCTGTCTCAATGATCCTCGGTTCTATTCCCGGCTCTACCATGAAATGTAATTCTGGTCTCAGTGCTGAAAAAGTGTTCACTATCCTCCTAGTGAGGATAACTGAAAAAGGGGGGTTAATTCCCTTCCTAAGCTATCCTAGAAGTGGTTTTTCATGGTTTTTCACTTCTTCTCCAGGAAAATGCCACAAAGGCCACAGCCGCCCAATACTAACCCGGATACACATATACAGATTGTCAGACAAATTCAGCACACGATGAGACAAGCCCCTAAATGACACAACAACAACAACAACAAGAAATCAATACTGGCTTTAGGCTAATGGATTGTACATACACACACACACACAGACAGACACACGGACATTTGGCCCGTGTTGATCTCATAAGTCTACTTTCATGAATTCCACTGTTTAGTTGCTGAGGGTTGTAGTGCGTGATATTTGTTGATTAAACGATTCTCATCATGGCCACGCAAATAAACAAACAAATGAACCCACTCCGACAGCATGCTTTGCTTAGTTTGTTGACAACATTAATGAGAAGAAAATAATGACATTGATATGCCATACACATTTCGCAGTAGGTTAGGGATAGATAATCTATAATATCGATTCACTAGTTAGCACGTGAAAATATTCTTTTTAAGTTAGGGAAGGAATATCATAAATAATTATAATAATATAGGTTTAACCTCCCGTTCAATTGCTGTGTTTTCTGAAATGCTGGGTTTCGGATTTTTGGCTCTGGAGGGGCTCTAAAACGTGCCGGTAAATCTATAGACACTACGCCGTCATTTGGCTGACTCGGGATCGAACCTAATTTAAGTTTTTGAAGGACAAAGCTTAACCAACTGCGCTATTCAGTCCAACATGGCACCAATGAGGACGATAGAACTTAACTTTTAAATGTGCATCCAATGTGTAGTCAATTATTTAAATAAGCCAAGTTCTTAATTCAATTTGAAATGCACTGCTAGTGAGTTTTATAAGAAACTAGCAGTAGTGCCCGGCTTCGGCCGGTGGATTTATTTGTTTTATGGATGATAATGAATACTACTAAAGAACTGGCACATGATACTTAAACTAAAAAAAAAATATTTTAAAAATATAACATTTTGTGGTGGTGGTGGTGGTAGTGGTGGTTGTGGTGGGGGTGATAAGTAGGGCAGTATAATGGACGTAACATTCAGGTCATTTTCCCGTAATGATAGTAATGATAATAATGAATAGGGAAACGGCTATTTTCTAACTACAGCACTGACACATGTTATTTGCAAACAAATTTTTAAAAAATGATTATAAAGAGGAATAAATCAAATAAAAGACACTTAGTAGGGCCTATATCTCATTGGCTGTTAGAAATCTAAAGACCAATAGTGTCGTCTTTTGTCGCATAGCGCCGTAGGAAAATAATCAGAACACTTTGGAAAACTTCGGCTGTCCCGAGCTACTGAAGTAGCAATAGTATCATTTATCGCCACATAGCGCTCAACGATAAGGTTCGGAATAATTGAAGGTAAATTTGAAAGCACCAACACTTATTGCAGCTGGTAAGCTCAATGTACTTCACCAACACCATTGCACTTATACATAGGCATAATATTTTCATGATGATAACTGTTTTAAGGTGCCTAAGAGATCTTTTTGCACTAATCGCTCCCCGTGACTGCAATTTATAAACAGCGCAAGATGCAACTATTTTCGCAATTCTGCACCAGAATGCTGGTAGGGGAGACGTGATGCAGCCCGAACTGCCCGTCAACAATCTATATATTTAAAACAGTAAGGTGATTTTTGTTACCACGAGATTGAGCGAACGACAGAACCGATTTACTTCGTAGAGCACTCTAACGAAAGCTCTTGGCCTCTAGATTTGCAGAGTGTCTCTAAAATAAACAAATATATTACGGTATATTTTTGAATTAATATAGAAAATAGCAGAATTCTTTTCCCTCACGCATGCGCACAATCCGCCTGGGGTCATGGCAAAATGGCGGTGAGAAGTCCATTAAAATGTAAGTTATTTAATAAGCTTCCATGTAATTGAAAACATACATTTACCAAGTTCTGACAATAAAATATAATAACAGTATGAACGTATCCGAATGTGCAACATTGATTTATTTAGATAATGAAATGGATTATTTCCTTCAGACAGCGGCTTTTGAAGATAATGAACGGCTGCGTCTGCCGCTATACAACAGTGCGCGACTAGCTATGTGGTTAAGGCGACTGACTATGGTTCCAAGGTTCACCGGTTCGATCCTAGCTCCCGCCAATATTTTTTTTTACCACTGAAATATTGTTTAATCAAGGAGTATTAGTAAGGTTTTATGTCTGTTAAAGATACATATTTCTACATTCCCTCTCAATACGTTTTATTTCCGTTTTACCATTGCATTACAGCATGTGATCAAAAGAGCAAACTGTTGTCCTGAGTACGCCGTGGTACGCCGTTTAAATATCTGCAATAAGTTCCTATAACTGACAACAGATGGCAGTACATCGCCCATATAGTTCCAGTAACTGACAGCAGATGGCAGCACCATTGCATCGATATGGAGAATTATAAAGGAGGGGAATACGGTATTTAAGAAGGGAAATTTTGAGGAACATTAACCGACAGTTGAATGTGTAGGCTATGTTGTTTATGTACCTTAATATTGCAATTTCTTCCCAATGCTTCGGTGGTCAAGTTATTAGCGTCCTAGACTAAAAGTTATAATTATGCATCGTCGATATACTCTTAAATTATTGAAGAAAAAAGTAGTTTTCCAGGCACTCACGCGTGTCCACAATTGCTTTCGCCATGAGAGACACTTGGCAAACATAATTCGTTTGAAGGGCTCCGACATCGTGGTCACTCAGCCCCGTGTACTTGGGTGTGTATGTATGTGTGAAATTTTCTCTCATAACCTGTGTTATTGTGATGGCTGCATTACTGTGTGTATTTGTAATTAAGGTGGTAAATGGCAAGGAGACGGCCAAGGCCTTAAGTTAGGAACCACCCCAGTATTTGCCTTAAGTGGAAGTGGAAACCACGGAAAAACACATCCAAGATTGTCGAGGAGGGAATTAAACCTTCCTCTTCTTAGTTATACCTCAAGAGACTGAATGTGCCCCGTTTTTGCCCTCAGACCAGAATTAAATTTCTTGGCAGAGCAGGAAATGTACCCGGGTCTCCGGGGCGATAGACAAGAATAGGTGGGCCTCCATGTGTTAATACGATTTTTGACATACACGGGACATAGAATTCAAAAACTGCCTCCATTAGGGTGACTGCCGAAGTGAGTATTGAGTATAGGCCTATGGTCGTTCCAGTAATTGGCGAAGTGATTCTATGTTCCCCTGCAAAATGTACTGCCATAACCTATAACAAGTGATGGAAATTGCTTATTTAGAGCAGTTTCGTACTGTTTATAACAAAATGAAGAACGTCATTCTGAGCTGCGTTTTCAAGCTATTGCAAAAAATTTCGCTGGCAGGAACAATTATAAGGGATTTATTTTAAGCGATTAGTCTCATCGCATTCTCCTCACCAACCAACTTGAGTATGAAAGTCTCTGGACGGTCATGTTGAACTTCATTGTATAAGACAATTGTTTAATGATTATTTGTTTAGAGTACTGAGTCTAACTGTTGTTGTTTGAGTCTTCAGTCTTTTGACTGGTTTGATGCAGCTCTCCATGCCTCCCTGTCCTGAGCTAATCGTTTCATCTCTACATAGCTACAACACCCTACATCCGAGGCAATCTGTTTAACATATTCTAACCTTGGTCTACCCCTACAGTTCTTGTCCTCGACCCTTCCTTCCATAACTAAGCTTGCTATTCCTGGGTGTCTTAGTATGTGTCCTACCAACCTATCTCTTCTCTTCATTAGCAGTCGCCAGAAACATCTCTCCTCTCCCATTCGTCTTAATACCTCTTTGTTTGTAACCCTATCTACCCATCTGATCTTCATCATTCTCCTGTAACACCACATTTCAAATGCTTCAATTCTCCTCTTTTCTGCTGCACCAATAGTCCAAGTTTCACTTCCATAGAGCGCCACGCTCCAGACAAAGGCTTTCAAAAATGACTTCCTAATTCCTAAATCTATATTCGATGTCAGCAGATTCCTTTTTTGTAGAAATGCTTTCCTTGCCTGAGCCAACCTACTTTTTATATCCTCTTTGCTTCGTCCATCACTGGTTATTCTGCTTCCTAAGTAACAGAAGTCTCCTACTTCCTTCAGCTTTTCACCTGCCAATTTGATCTCCATAGAGGTTTCTGATTTATTTCGGCTGCATTCCAGTACTTTTGTTTTACATTTATTAATTTTCATCATGAATTCTTTCTGTAAGACGGAGTCCATACCATTCAAAAACTCATTCAAATCCTCAGGCTTGTCGGCCAAGATGACGATGTCATCAGCAAATCTCAGAGTTGAAATTATTTCTCCTTGAATCTTCACTCCCACTTTAAATTTTTCTCTAATTTCCTTCATTGCTTGTTCAATGTAAAGATTGAAAAGTATGGGTGATAAGTTGCAGCCTTGCCTTACACCTTTCTGAATACCAGCTTCTCTCTCATGTCCTTCAACTCGAATGACTGCTGTCTGGTTTCTGTATAGATTGTATATCACCCTCCTATCCCTGTACTTTATTCCAATCGATTTCAAAATGTCAAACAATTTAGTCCAATCAACGTTATCAAAAGCCTTTTCTAAGTCTACAAAAGCCATGAACGTTCTCTTATCTTTCCTTATTCTACCTTCCAAAATCAGCCTAAGACTTAGTACAGCTTCCCTTGTTCCTATATTTCTCCTGAAACCAAACTGGTCTTCACCCAACTCCGTTTCTATCTGGCTCTCAATCCTCTTGTAAATTATTCTAGACAGGATCTTTGAAGCATGAGTAATCAAGCTGATTGTACGGTAATCTTCACATCTGTCAGCTCCCAATTTCTTTGGTATAGGGATGATTACATTCTTCTTGAAATCAGGGGGTACCTCACCTGTCTCATAAATCCTACACACCAAGTGAAATAACCTGATCAGACCTTCATCTCCTATGCAGCGTAGCAACTCAATCGGTATATCATCTATGCCTGGTGCTTTGTTCCTGCTTAAGTCTTCCAAAGCTCTATCAAATTCTGATCTCAATATTAAATCTCCTTTCGCATCCTCATCAATTTCCTCCTCCCTTTCCATTACATGATTCTCAATCTCCTTTCCCTTATACAAACTCTCTATGTAAGCTTTCCATCTCTCAACCTTTTCTTCCCTATCTGTTAGAGGCTTTCCATTTGTGTCCTTAATATTACAGCACTTAGTCTTCTTTTCCCCAAAAGTATTCTTAATCCTTCGATAAGCTGTGTCTACTTTTCCTAATTTCAGACAATTTTCTATACCTGCACATTTCTCTTTCAACCATTCTTCTTTCGCTTCCTTGCACTTCTTGTTACCCTCATTTCTCAGACGTCTGTATTCTGCTTTCCCCTTTTCATCTCTTACATTCTTGTGTTTCCGCCTTTCATCCATCAATTCGAGTATATCCTGAGTGATCCACGGTTTTCTACCTATTCTCTCTTTTCTACC
Source organism: Meconema thalassinum (assembly GCA_946902985.2). Classification (NCBI taxonomy): domain Eukaryota; kingdom Metazoa; phylum Arthropoda; class Insecta; order Orthoptera; family Tettigoniidae; genus Meconema; species Meconema thalassinum. The sequence goes on along the minus strand of OX336389.2, from coordinate 1,238,985,700 downwards.
AATGTTTTCTTCTGCGGATTTTGTTATTTCATTCTTCAAAAGTGCCCATTCGTCTGCAATTGAAGTTTGTTTAGGGTTTTTCATTAGTCCTTCCTTTATACTCTTCTTGAATCTTTTGTTTACATCCTTCTCTTTCAGTCTGTCTATTGCCCACCTTTTTGGCTTTTGACTTTTCTTCAGTTTCTTCAACTTTAATCTGCATTTCATTACAACCAGATTGTGGTCAGAGTTTATGTCAGCACCAGGATATGTTTTACAATCCAAAATCTGGTTTCGAAACCTCTGCTTGACCATAATGAAGTCGATTTGGTAACGCCCTGTATCTCCTGGTCTCATCCATGTGTATATTCTTCTATTGTGGTTATTGAATAAGGTGTTAGCTATGACCAACTCATGCTCAGTGCAGAATTCTACCAGCCTGCTTCCTCGATCATTCCTTTCACCTAATCCGAAATCTCCTACTATCTTCCCTTCTCTCCCTTTTCCTACCACAGCATTCCAATCTCCCATTACTATAACATTTTCATCACCCTTGATATACCTCAGAATTTCGTCTATTTCTTCGTAGACCTTTTCAACATCCTCATCATCAGCTTGACTGGTAGGCATATAGACTTGTACCACTGTGGTGCAGGTAGGTTTAGTATTTATTTTTGCTACAATAATCCGTTCACTATATTGCTCATAATATTCCACCTGCTGTCCAAGTTTCCTACTCAATATGAGACCAACCCCTGCTTGGCCATTGTTTGATTTAGAGCTAATGACCCTATAGTCTCCTGACCAAAAGTCCTGTTCTTCCTGCCAGCGCATTTCACTAATCCCAACCAAATCCAACCTCAACCTATCCATTTCCCTTTCTAAGTTTTCTAACCTTCCATTTCCTAGCAGACTTCTAACATTCCACGCTCCGATCCGTAGAATGTCAGATTTCTTCTTTGTCACTTCTGTGATGTTAACTACGCAGTTGATTTCGGCAATGGAAGTATTATTTGCCATTTAATATTTAGCGGCTCGGTTATTGCAGGACACTATAGTGTTATCGAATAATACGAAGCCACATTTAAAATCCAATATAAATAGGCCATTTCAGAAACAATTCCAGATATTATGCAGTACACTGTAAGGTCTTTGACGATCTATGCGTGGTTACTTTGGTCTTTACTGTTGTGAGGGTAAAATTGATCTGCTGGAATATAAAATATTTGCCAAGCTGCAACAATGTAATGATATTAATTTAAAAGTCATTGAACATCTATCCAGTAGTTCAAACACATACATCAGCGTTAACAGATTGGATACTGAAGATGAAAGCCAGCTACTTCATTTCCCTATTATTGAATTTTTCAATTCCTTGGAATTAAGTGATTCGCCTCCACATACTCCGAACGTTTGAGCCATAGTTATGCTCCTTAGAAATCTGAACGTTTCCCAAGGACTCAAATATGGTAATATATTAATTGTAAGAAATATGTAAGAAATTGCTTGGATTCGGATATAATAGGTGCAGTAATATTAGGCAGAGAGCTCAAATCCTACGACTTGATTTAACACCTTCCGATAAAACACTTGCAGCTACAGTACATTTTCTTTTAATAGGCAACAATGCCCTATTCGCTCGGCCTACTTCATCACAATCAATCAAGCTCAAGGAGAAACTCTTTAACGTATTGTGCTATTTACCTCATCACGTTTTAAGTCATGACCAGCAGGATAGTGAAGGTACAAAAAAGGTCCTGTATGGGATGGTAAAGAATAAGAGGCGGAAGGATCCTACGGATTATGTTAGAATAGTGAACAAAAGGGGACAAGATATAGAAAATAGGGAAGAACTGAAGAAAATGTGAAAAGAATATTTTGAAGAACTCCTGAACCCAAATGGAAGCCACGGCGGGGAGGAAGAAATCGGGGAAGAGGTACAGTAGATGAACTGCAAACAGAAAAGGACTTAACATGGAAAGAAGTGGAAGATGTAGTGAGGAAGATGAAAGGAGGAAAGGCACCGGGTGTGGATGAGTTGATTGTGGAGATGGGGAGAGCAGCAGGAGAGGTGGGGATACAATGGTTGTACCGAGTGATGAAGACAGCATGGAAGGAAAGGAAGACCCCAGAGGACTGGAAAAAGGGAATAATTGTCCCGATCTTCAAGAAAGGTAGTAGAACAGAATGCAGAAAATATCGGGGAATAACACTGATGACTCATTGTGCAAAGATGTTTGAGAAAGTTTGGAAAGGAGAATTAGGACAAGGATAGAAGGAGGGATGAGGGAAGAACAACATGGCTTCAGAGCAGGAAGGTCCACAGTGGATTTTATTTTTGCTGTAAGGCAGTTACAAGAACAGCACTATGAGTATGGAACAGATCTACTGATGGCCTTCCTGGACATTGAGAAAGCATATGACAGTGTATGCAGAAACAAAGTATGGAAGTCCCTGGAGGATAGAGGAATAGAAAAATGGACTATAAGGAGGATAAAGGAGATGTACAAGGGAAGCGTGAGCTGTGTGAAAGTGGGAGGAGAGACATCGGACTGGTTGGAACAGAGAAACGGCCTGAAACAAGGAAGTGCACTGTCACCGTTACTTATCGTTGTGGTGATGGATGACATAATGACCCGAGTGGCACAAGTAATTGGGGAAGGAAAGATGAAAGTAATGGTGCTTGCAGATGATTTTATGATTTGGGAAAACAAGGAGGAGGAGGTACAGGAACAGTTGGACGTATGGGAAGGAATAATACAAAGTTATGGGATGAAATTTAGCATAAATAAGAGTGAGATGGTGATCACAACAAGGAAGAAGGAAAGAACCACAACGGGAATAACAATTGGTGGGGAACAGCTGTAGAAAGTGGAGAGTTTCAAGTATCTGGGAAGCCTGATACAAGAGAATGGAAGAAACGATAGAGAAATAAATGAGCGGGGGAGACAGGCAGAAGCATTCCGGGGGCGTGTGAGAAGCATGTTATGGAGCAAGGATGTCCCTCAGAACAGCAAAAAGATCATATATCGGACGTACTATGTCCCTATCCTGACGTATGCCTCGGAGACCTGGGTTATGAAAGGAAGGGAGAAGAGCAAAATACAGGCCAGTGAGATGAGGTTCTTGAGAAGCAGTATTGGAGCTACAAAGAGGGACAGAATAAGAAATGAGAGGACCAGAGAATTAATGAAGGCGGAACCATTACAGGATGGTATGGAGAAATCTAGACTTAGATGGTATGGACATGTAAAACGAATGGAGGAGAAGAGGATACCCAGGAGGATACACGAGACGAAGTGGGAAGGAAAGAGACCAAGGGGGAGACCGAGAGACAGGTGGCCGAAGGGGGTGGAAGAAAGCGTGAAGAAGAGAGGAGAAGACTGGACAAGGGTGGAGGCTGAGAGATGGTGGGAAGACAGAAGACGTTGGAGAGGCTTGTGTTCCAAACAGACCCGGCCAGTGGCTGGAAACTGTGCAAGATGATGATGATCTCATCACGTTTTCAGTCATGACCAGCAGTATGTTGCAATTCTGAGAGTGCTATCTTTTGCGCCCTTAAAATTGCAATAGTGCTAAAAAGTAATCGTACAAAGAATGTAACTTATATAAGAAGCTTCTTCAGTAAATTTGTTTTCCATTGTCCGTCATGTTTTGACGGGTTTCATCTAGTAGACTTATTAAAATACTTCTTCAGTTACACTACTACGGACATGAATGGTTCTAAGGCCTTAATACGTGGTTTTCAAGTTTATTTTGTCTGATATTCTAAATGTAGGGAATGGAGAGCGTTGTCCAAAATATCAAGTGGACAGTGTTACCAGCAGGGTTTCAAAGTGTATGTAAAATTTGTTTCAATTAGGAGAAACGGTGTAGATTTGTAATAAAGGGCCTAAATGCAGGGAATGGAGTGGTCTGTCCTAAATTTAAAGTGGACAGTGTCACCCGCAGGGTTCCAAAGGGTAAATATACAAAATGTGGTTCAGATCGGTGAAACGGTTTATATTTGTGCCAAACGGTGTATATTTATGCCAAAGGGTCTAAATACAGGGAATGGAGTGGTCTGTCCAAAATTCCATGCAGACAGTGTTACTCGCAGGGTTCCAAAGGGTAAGTATACAAATTTTGGTTCAGATCGGTGAAATGGTGTAGATTTGTGCCAAAGGGCCTAAATGCAGGGAATTGAGTGGTGTGTCATAAATTTCATGTAGGCAGTGTTACTCGCAGGGTTCCAAAGGGCAAGTATACAAATTTTGGTTCAAATCGGTGAAACGGTGTAGATTTGTGCCAAAGGGCCTAAATGCAGGGAATGGAGTGGTCTGTCCGAAATTTCATGCAGACTGTGTTACTCGCAGGGTTCCAAAGGGTATGTATACAAATTTTGGTTCAGATGGGTGAAACGGTGTAGATTTGTGCCAAAGGGCCTAAATGCAGGAAATGGAGGGGTCTGTCCGAAATTTCATGTAAACAGTGTTACTCGCAGGGTTACAAAGGATAAGTATACAAATTTTGGTTCAGATCGGTGAAAATGTGTAGATTTGTGCCAAAGGCCCTAAATGCAGGGAATGGACTGGTCTGTCATAAATTTCACGTAGACAGTGTTACTCGCAGGTTTCCAAAGGGTAAGTGTACACATTTTGGTTCAGATCTATGAAACGTAGTACGTATCACTAGCCATAACGCCGGCGCATGCGGATAGAGCATTTCGGGAGGGCTTGTTCTACAGACTTACTGAACAAAAATCAATCTTTTAGGTTATCTGAGAGGTGTAGCCTAATACTACATAGCCTAAACTATTCCTCTTGAATCTGGCTGTCATATAAAAAAAGAATTTTTCGAATCGGACTGGTAGTTCCGGAGATTAGCGCGTTTAAACACATAAACACACAAACACACAAACTCTTCAGCTTTATTATATTAGTATAGATGAATGAAAAATGAAAATCCACAGCCTGCTTCCAGTCTCCGACCGGGTCAGGAATGGAATGAATGAAGACCCCATCTAGCGGCGAGGATATGAACTGTGCCGGCTGCCGAGGCCTGACGCACTCCTCTGGGGCAATGATCAAATGAATGACAGATGAAATGAATTGATATGATAGTGGAGAGTGTTGCTGGAATGAAATGTTGACAGGGAAAACCGGAGTACCCGGAGAAAAACCTGTCTGCCTCCGTTTTGTCCAGCACAGATCTCACATGGAGTGACCGGGATTTGAACCACGGACCCAGCGGTGAGAGGCCGGCGTGCTGCCGCCTAAGCCATGGAGGCTGTCATTAGTACATATATGTCTTTTAAATACCTAGCGATCAACGTCCATGTGTCCAGTAAAACTTTTGTTCGCTGTTCAGGTACTTAAACCCAAGTCTTGGATCATCTCCCAAATGTATTTATCGATTGGCTTGTTTGTTAATATGTGTGGCCAATGATGATAATAATTTAATCAAAAAATAGCAGGCGCTACAGCCCTCAGCAACTGAACAGGCGGAGTTCCTGGGGTCAACTCGTAGTGTAGCGGGTAACATTCTTGATTTTTCGCCCTGGAGTCCGGGTTCGATTCCCGGCTATGTCAAGAAATTTAATTATGGTCTGAGGGATGGAACGGGGCACAATGAGCCTTGTGAGTCAAACCTGAGAAGAGGTGGGTTCGCTTCCTACCTCAGCCAAGTAAAATTCCGGGATGGTTCCAAATTTGAGGCCTGCCACCTCCGTAACACTCCTACCTTCCCCCGTGGCTCATGATCGCATGATTAACGGTCACGTAAAACTAAAAGCATCTTTTACTCCTACCTTCAATTTCGAATGAATAAGCTACTAATGACACCGTTTACACATAGGTTTATAGACAAAATTTGAACACACACAAGAACACAAAACTGTGACGATCACGATGTCCAAGTCCCTAAAGTTTAATAATGTTATTTGTTTTACGTCCCTCTTAACTACTGCGGTTTTTAGAGACGCCGGGGTGCTGGAATTTTGCCCCGAAGGGGAATCTTTAACGTGCCAGTTAATCTACTGATATGGCTCCCTCGCATTTGCGCACCATCAAATGCCAGCTGCTGCGCCTCAGCAAGCGAGAACAGTAGTACAGTTCGCTAGACTCCAGATATTGCATCATCATGACCAGAAATTGCGTAATCCTGATGACGTCATGGGATGACGTCATGGGCCCTTAGAGCGAGCACGTGGTCCGGGAGCGAACATGTGCACTGCACGTGTTAGCGTGGGAAGGGGTTGACCTTTTGGCTTGTTTGTGCGATGGTGATAAAAAGTTAATGGGTGTTGACGTCATGGGGGTTGTTTATTAGGATTTTAACTGTCATCTGACACCCGTGCGACTGTGAGCATGTGTGCCAGTGCCAGCAATCCACACATGTGGTGTGCAGCTGTTATGTTTTTTTGCTCGCGCCGGTTGGGCTGAGCGGAGAAGCGGCCTTATCCACACATGTGGTGTGCAGCTGTTATTGTTTTTTGCTTAGGATGCTAACCGTCATTTGACACCCGTGCGAGTGTGAGCATGTGCACCAGTGCGAGCGATCACGTGATATGTCTGCAGTGTTCGCGTGAGACGTAGTTGACCTTTAACAAGTAGTGTTAACTTGGGGGTTCTGTCCACTAACTTATTGAACCCTCGTCGTATCGGCCCCGAACCTGATATCTCGCACTCGTAGTTATGCCCCCCTCTTTTCCTATAGCCTCATTATTTAAATAAAATACCAAAACAAAAGGTCATTCGCGGGTAGTGGGGTAGTGTATGTTCTCTTGCAAGTCGCGTGTGTGCTTGAATACGTATGGCTATGTTGGGAAAATGTTTGGTGGTGGGCGAGGACTAGGGTTGAGTGAGGGCTCGTTTAAATGCTATTTTCCCGCTCTATTTGATGGTGAGGTAATTTTTTTAAATGGGTGGAATTTGGAAACGCAATTTGAGGTAAACGTGCGTTTTTGACATTTTGGCGAATTTAATGAGCTTGTAAGGCTAGAACGATGTGTTATTTAGGAATGGTGTGACGTCCTCTTTGCTATGAATGTGTGTCGGTATATATATATATATATTTTTTAAATTGTTGTTTTTGAAATTGGTGCTATTTTGGAAACGGTGAAGATGAGAGAAAAGTTTGTTTGAAGTCAATGAAAGGTCCCTATGCCCTCTAGGCTGACAGCAAGTTTGAAGTGTGTAGGACAAAACAAAATGATAGCCTACTTTCTGGCGAACATTGGCGATGATTCACGAACGCATGGTCTGGTTTGAGCATATAGGGTGTCGTAGGACTTGTGGTGAACCACCCCTTGCTATGGACGGGAGTATATCCACCCCAAAATAAATCTACCCTTACCCGGAAGTTAAGTAGTGGTTATTTTTGTATGCATGCGCACTTGAGGGCTTTTGTAAGAGAGCGGAATTTTTAAATGATTCTTTATAGATGAGGCTTTTTAAAGAATTTATTAAAAAAACAAAAAACTAATAGGTCATTCGCTTTTTAGTATCTCGCTAACCAATAATGCGATTTAAACATATGGGGTGTCATAGGACTCGTAGTGAATTCTCCTTTTGTATGAATGAGGTATGTCAACCCCCAAAATAAAAACTACCCTTACCTGGGGTGAAAGAGCAATTTTTGTATGTATGCACACCGGTGGCTTTTGTCAAAAGGGCCTAACTACACATTTGTTAATATTTTCTGAACCCCTGATGGGATTTTGCCATAGGCAGTAACCTAGCACTTGGGGTGACGCCTCGTTTTTGAAAGTATGATTCATTTTTTTTGTCAAAATGGCCTAACTACACTTTTGTTAATATCTCGTGAACCAATCATGCTAGGGACTTGTATGAGGGGTCCTAGCACTTGGGGCGACGTCCCCCTTTGTGGGGTGAAACTACCCCCCAAAATTGAAAACTCAATATCTTGGAAACTATGAACCCTAAAATTAGGCGTGATAGCTTTAAAAATAGGTGATGACATAGGCTTATACCTGGATTGGTCATTTCACCCCTAAAACAGTAAATAGTCATGTTATGGGAAAAAACGTGTTAAACACCTAAAAATGATAAATGAAACTAAGATCTTTTGTTTTTGATGAAAAATAGCACGGGGGTGAAAACTACCCCCAAATTGAAAAATCGATACCTTGGAAACTAAGAACCGTAAAATTATGTGTAATAGCTTAAAAAATTCGTTGTGACATAGGCTTTTACCTGGATAGATGATGTCACCCCTAAAACAGTAAATACTGATTTTACAGTGGGGAAAAAGGTCTTAAACGGGTAAAAATGATAATTGAACCTAAGATCTTTTGTTTTTGATGAAAAATAGCACGGGGGTGAAAACTACCCCCAAATTGAAAAATCGATACCTTGGAAACTAAGAACCATAAAATTATGTGTAATAGCTTAAAAAATTCGTTGTGACATAGGCTTTTACCTGGATAGATGATGTCACCCCTAAAACAGTAAATACTGATTTTACAGTGGGGAAAAAGGTCTTAAACGGGTAAAAATGATAATTGAACCTAAGATCTTTTGTTTTTCATGAAAAATAGTAGGGGGGTGAAAACTACCCTCAAATTGAAAAAAATCGATATCTTGCAAACTAAGAACCCTAAAATTAGGTTTGAAAGTTGAAAAATAGGTGATGACATACGCTTTTACCTCGATAGATTATTTCACTCATAAAACAGGGATTAGTAATGTTACACTAGAAAAAGGTATTAAACACTTAAAAGCATAAGAGTTTTTTGAAACCATGCTTTTTAATGAATGTGTGTTTGGAGGATGACAGCTTGCAAATTAATATTATTATTATTTTTATTATTATTATTAGGTAATTATGGATTAATGTGTTTATAGCTAATGAATAAGGCTACAGAGTTGTATCAGGTGTTGTACAAATCAGGATGGCCAAACAGTTGCCATTGCCCATGAATATACCCAAAAGAGCCAAAACGTTAAGGTTATCGACCTGAGATTTTATAAAACTAATTATCGGAGAGGGTGAAGTAAGGTGTTGTTTTGGACTGACAGTGGCTAACCCTTTCCCATGATTTATGAATTCACCCAAAATGTTTTACCTGACAAGACTGAGTGTACCTGTTGTAGCCTTTAGAAAATCGAACCCGGACCTGTGTGGTGACAGTCGAGTTATATTAATGATGCTTTTTGAACAAACACAGTCTTGCATACTACCGCTGGGTTGACTCTGCACAGAGACACTGGCTTTGTTTGTGTAATGAGTCTTGGTGATAAGAACACGATGCTCTTGCCAGCAAGTTTCATATTACTCGTCTGCTTGATGGTGGACGTGATTCGCACCGTGTTAACGTACATGACTTGATAGTTGTTAGGTAAGGGTTGACAAGGCTCAATGAACCTTATTGCAACCTTAAGATGAATATGAATATCTTGGTATAGTCGGGGTTGCAAGCCAAGGCCTTAGGGTAGACAACCAACTATGTTAAACACTACACTGTGAGATGGTCAAATGATAATGTAACAGAACATATAGAAAAGTTTTATGTAGTTTAACGAATTAACTAAGAGCCATACCATGAGAGGTATAGGTAATTGAAATTGAATCCTTAGCTGTTGACCCTACTACATGTAAGCTATAGCAATGCCCACCTATAAGCTATCATGTTAGTAAAAGAAATGTATGGGTTGTTTTAAACGGAGAATGATTGTGTTTACTGTAAAACACAAATCTGAATTTAAAAATAGTTTATGTCCTACATGATGTTTGAACTCTCTTTTTATTTATACTTTAGACAAACGCTAACATAGTGGTAATTCAGAAGCCATGGCTGCCTCCTTTCCAATCCTACACCGTATAATGAAGTTAAAGTTAATAATGATCACGTTACAGGCAGCCAGTTTCAAAGCCATGAGAAATAAGTGAACAAAGTGTAAAATACTTGACCCAGTCGGGAAATCAACATGGTGTTGTTTCAAACAAAAGACAAGCGTTCTATAAACTTGACCACCAAGCTGTCCTATCGACCCCTAATTGTTTGGCTGATGGTGAAAATAAAATTAAATGTAAACTATAACTAAAACTAACTACACACTTATAACTAGAAAAATGAAATGTAAGACAAAAGGATAACAGGACAAATAAAGGACAGAAGGAATAAATAATGCCCCCTCAACCCTCAAGAATGTGGATTGATGAACTTGAAAGGAAGGAGAGCCATAAAAGGTAGATATGAAAGTAAAAGAGGAGAGGGTCCCGCTCCAGAGGTAATCGATAAAAAGGAGGAAAACTGGGCCCAGCTCAGGAATCCCTTGTGGTCGCAAACTTCCAAACTCATCAGCCGTAAGCCCCTGAGGGTGTAGGCATATCCAGGGTGCACCACAAGTGGTGGGGCTACATACACCCTACCTTTAGTGTGGCTTGTGCAATAGGCAGGAAATAACATAAAAATAAAATGAAGGCTGCCTCCTCACACAAGGAGGGTATCAGAAAAAATAAACAAGGGTCAATTAAGTCGGAAAATAAAGAGACTCCCTAAGCCTTGGATAGCCTAATAATGTCGGAGTCGGTAGAGAACAAGAGTTGACCAAGTGTGGTCGACAGGAAAGAAGACAGACAGGAGCCTAGCACAAGTCAGTGGGAACAATGACGGATTCAGCTGGGGCTCCATGGTCGTCAACCTACATTCCACTAGATGAAAGCCCTTGTTTGGGGGTGGTGGAAAATAAACATCTCTTTTGTTTTAAATCACTGGCTTTAAGGACGGTTACAAATGGCATGCCATTATAATGCGATACTGGTCCTAGGGATATGCAAAATTGTATTAGATACTCAGCTAATAATAGTGTACATGACCCCTTATTATTTTCCCTAATTACAGTACATGGGAATGATGACCATGATTTCCAAGCCCCTAAGTAAGACAAAAACAAATTATTTCCATTCCCAAACAGTTGGGGTGAGGTGAGGTGAGTTTTCTAAACGTCAAACACATGTGGTTTTTCACTTTTACTCCAGGTAAATGCCATGTTTGCCCACAGACAAGTGCAAAGAAAATCGAAACATGTTATGTTTGGATCAATTCCTTACCTACATGACAACATGTACTTGAAATAACAAGTAATGAGCATTCTATGTTAACAATAGTGAGATGCTTGCAAACTGCCAATGCTTAGAGCTCATTAGCGGCTTCTAAGGGAGGCAAGGAGTACACTTACTTGAAAAACTAACAAGAGGAGTGTTCGATTTTCCCACAACACCCAATCTGAAAGTAAATATAAATGACTATGCACTTAAGTCCATAACCACCTCCTTACCATTCCTACCCTTCATAGTCAAAGGCACACATTAATACAGCCATCACAGTGACTGAGGTTATTTGTAAAATATCTAAATATCTGAGATTTATCTTGAAATTGACCAGAATTTTGTAAAATCCACAAAATTTACCGCAAATTTAGCAAATTCCACCAAATTTCAGCAAAATCCAACAAATCACTACCAGATTTATTGAAATGCCATTGAATTATTAAAGAATGGTTTGAACTAGCTCAAATTTATATAAAATTACCCGAATATTGATGAAAATTCACCAAATTCTACCAAATTTAGCCAAGAGGTCTACAAATCATGAAATGTAACCATTTTTTTTTAATTCACAACATATACTCGAAAATTCCATAATATTCCCTTTGCGTGTATATTTTTTTAGTTGTTATTTCGTTTCCCACACTCCCTGCAGACAAATACCTGAACATGACTTTATCCTAGACTAGGAGCTCCACATTCGACATGATAGCTGAGTTTCATCTCCCATAAACTCATCTCTGAGGTGGGTGCCAGAAAAGGCATCCAGCTGCAAAAACCACACCCTCACATAGACTTTCATAACTTCTTACGTTGAGGTTCATAACACTACGTTGATTGATTTATCGGTTTCCTTTTCACAATTCCTGTCTATACATTCCTCTTGAAGGTTGCAAGATGCGTGCAAGGTTCCTAAAATGCAATTCAATTTAATAAATACCTTAAGATGGTTTTATTTGTTTAATGATATGGTGTTAATACTATTTTTAGGTCTTGACTGGCTTTGCAATAAGAATTGACTAACCAAACATGAGTTACCTATCAGGGAAATATTTTGGCCACTATGTTGGCTATTGACCAGTGAGTTTAGCTGTTTATCATTTTTTAAAATCATAAACAACAGAGGCTTAAACGTATAGATAAACCGTGTGACCATGTTTGTTAAACAAGACATTATACCAGAGACAATTAGGATACTTATGTAGAGTTTACCAAAAATAATGTTGTGTAACAGTAAATGCTAGTCAACAGTTATACACTTCTAAAAAAATCATCATACAATACCTGAGAGCTCTTCTAAAATTATTGATGTGTAACATGTTTCCACTAACTTGCTATGTATTTTTTGGCTTGGGGGTGATTTTCAAGAAATGCAAATGGAACTGAAATGCAATACAAACAATGAGCGCGCCTGGTGGCTGAGATTGATACCACGACGTACTGTCGGTTATGTAGCTATGTGGAATGTATATCAAATATGGTTTACTTCAAGGTCTGGAGATCCCTACAATTCCTACAATAAATGATCTTGAAATGGTCATCCTATGGTGTGAAAATATTTATTAGGTATATATATATATATATATATTTACTGAAAACAATTATGATTTATTAAATGTTTATATGTTTACAGTATTGTTATTTAATGTAAGCACTTGAGGCACTACCGACCAAAATACAGCACTATCTGCAATATGTATTGCATACTTGAAGGTTTGGTGGTCCCATTAAAGGTATTCCTACAATAAATGATTTTCAAGTTGTCATTCTATGACGTGAAAATATTTAATATATGATATTTGCTAACAGAATATGCCACTGGAATTATTTTACAAGTAGTTATTTTAATGACAACAGAGTTCACTGTTAATAACGGAGAGCCCTATGTGGAATGTAGGATAACATGTAACATAATATACGTGATATGTCACAACTGTAAGGCTTGTGATTTTTTAAGATGCCTTTATACCTATATTAATCACCCAGTTTACAAGACTGATAACTGTAATGCTACGGAAAAATCATAACAAATCAAAAATGTGCATTGGAAAACCAAAAAGTGGTTGAGCAAATATACAGTCAACATGCAAAAAAAAACAAGAAATATATACAAATTGTGTTAATTAATTTAATTCAAATATATATATTTTTACAATAGGTATACACACACACACACACACACACACAGAATACAGCTCTTTTTTTTTTGTTCATGTTTGCCTCCTACAGTTTTTGAATATAACACTTGCTGAACATTATTTTAGGGGTGTGGGGTGTTGCTACGTTGACCAATTACACAATAATACCAGCTTTACGAAGTTCATATTCTATTTTTAACAGCTCTTCCTCATAACCAATATGACCAGCCTGTTTACAGGCATGCAAGAGCTGTAGACGTTCGACTAGTATATTAGGATCGTTCCATTTGCTATTTTTATGAATGGTTTCAAATACTCGGGAAGCAGTCCATCATTTTCACCATCAACATCATTATCATCCTCATCATTATAATCATCTTCATAATGATCATCATCATCCTCGTCATCTTTACCATCATAATTTCCACCTGTGTTCACAGTCTGTTCAATGGTTTGAGTTCCCTTTGATAGTGTTGAAAGCTTCTTTTTAGATGTACTAGAGTGCTTTAACATTATGTTATTATTATCACCATCGCCATCCTTTTCATCTTCCCCAACCAACTTCTTGACGGGGTATGTTGTCTCTGATAGAGTTGAGGGCTTTTGAGATGTGTGTGTGTGTCTGATCATGGGTTTTACTGGAGGTCTTAAAGGTTTCTCATTAAACAACTCGCTAACAGCATGAGTGCGTTGTAGTGTATTAAACCCGAGGTTAATATTATCTTGAGCAGCACTATTTTTTTCTTGGACTTGGTTTTTTGCTTCGGTTTGAGTTTTCCTTACATTTACACTAGCATGATTATTAAGTTTACAATCATGACTGTTTGAAGAAAGTATGTCCAATTCTCTTGTCTTAAGCATTCCTCGACACTGTTTCGATCGTTGCTTTGAACAGCGCCAAATAACAGTTCCATTTGTATTGCTTCGTTTCACAATATATGAATATCCTTTATACAGTAGTATGCATAAGGCTTACCATACCTAGTCACTGATACTTCCATATCAACTGCCAAGCATAAACTAATTTCTAGTACAGACAACTTGGAAATAACAACAATAGATTAATGTGGGAGCATATATAGATGCAAAAAGAGGGATCAAAAGTGGGGGTAAAAAGTGACAGCGAAAGTAGGAGCAAATGTGGGAGCAAAAACTGTGAGCAAAAATTGGGAAGCAAAAAGTGGGAGCATATATGGGATGAAATGTGGGAGCAAAGCAAATATAAAAAGTGGGAGCAAATATGCTAACAAATATGTCAACAAATATGCCGGCAAAAGTAAATACACAATTCAAGATAGTTGAAAGTGCAAAGAAAATATGGATGCAAATATGAGAGCTAATGTAGTGTTTTTCTAAAACAACTAAGCATAACAAACTTAGTCATAACCTAACCTAACCTAACCTGCCCCAACCTCACCTAACCTAACTTCACCTATCCTAACATAACCTAACCTACCCTAAGCGCACCTAACCTAACCTAACTTCACCTATCTTAACCTAACCTAGCGTAACTTAACCTAACCTAACCTCACCTAACCTAACCTAACGTAACCCAACTTCACCTAACCTAACCTCACCTAACCCAACTTCATCTCACCTAACCTAACTTCACCTAACCTAACTTGACCCAACTTTACCTAACCTAACCTATCATAAATTCACCTAACCTAACTTTACCTAACCTAACTTCACCCAACCTAACCTTACAACTCTCAGATCAAAATTAAATTCTGGGCATAGTTGAGTTGGAACCCATGATCTCAGGGATAACACCAAAGTATACTAACCACTACACCGCGAGATGGGCAAATTATCACGCAACACAACACAAAAATAAATGTTTCCTGTAGTGTAATTCATTGGCTGACAACCATAGTTGGGAATTCAAACCCAAGAGTTCAGGACTTTTGTTATGAACATTATCAGAAATATTATTCCATTTACATGTTTCTGCTGCTTGTAATTATAAGAGTTGGCATTAATATGGGATAAAAAGTGGGAGAAAAAAAGTGGGAGCCAATATGGGAGCAAATGTGGGAGCCAATATGGGAGCAAATGTGGGAGCAAATCAGCTCACCTCGGATATCACCAGTGAGTGCTCATATCCACCGCTAGGTAGCGGAAACACACTTTGCGTGTTGTATGTAATTATCTTACTAAGTTTGACTGCATGCAAACGTACTTGCATAAGCGGTGCATATAATTTTAATATACAATTAACACTAAATGTTCGAAGTAAACCATATTTGATATACATTCCACATAGCTACATAACCGACAGTACGTCGTGGTATCAATCTCAGCCACCAGGCGCGCTCATTGTTTGTATTGCATTTCAGTTCCATTTGCATTTCTTGAAAATCACCCCCAAGCCAAAAAATACATAGCAAGTTAGTGGAAACATGTTACACATCAATAATTTTAGAAGAGCTATCAGGTATTGTATGATGATTTTTTTAGAAGTGTATAACTGTTGACTAGCATTTACTGTTACACAACATTATTTTTGGTAAACTCTACATAAGTATCCTAATTGTCTCTGGTATAATGTCTTGTTTAACAAACATGGTCACACGGTTTATCTATACGTTTAAGCCTCTATTGTTTATGATTTAAAAAAATGATAAACAGCTAAACTCACTGGTCAATAGCCAACATAGTGGCCAAAATGTTTCCCTGATAGGTAACTCATGTTTGGTTAGTCAATTCTTATTGCAAAGCCAGTCAAGACCTCAAAATAGTATTAACACCATATCATTAAACAAATCAAACCATCTTAAGGTATTTATTAAATTGAATTGCATTTTAGGAACCTTGCACGCATCTTGCAACCTTCAAGAGGAATGTATAGACAGGAATTGTGAAAAGGAAACCGATAAATCAATCAACGTAGTGTTATGAACCTCAACGTAAGAAGTTATGAAAGTCTATGTGAGGGTGTGGTTTTTGCAGCTGGATGCCTTTTCTGGCACCCACCTCAGAGATGAGTTTATGGGAGATGAAACTCAGCTATCATGTCGAATGTGGAGCTCCTAGTCTAGGATAAAGTCATGTTCAGGTATTTGTCTGCAGGGAGTGTGGGAAACGAAACAACAACTAAAAAAATATACACGCAAAGGGAATATTATGGAATTTTCGAGTATATGTTGTGAATTTAAAAAAAATGGTTACATTTCATGGTTTGTAGACCTCTTGGCTAAATTTGGTAGAATTTGGTGAATTTTCATCAATATTCGGGTAATTTTATATAAATTTGAGCTAGTTCAAACCATTCTTTAATAATTCAATGGCATTTCAATAAATCTGGTAGTGATTTGTTGGATTTTGCTGAAATTTGGTGGAATTTGCTAAATTTGCGGTAAATTTTGTGGATTTTACAAAATTCTGGTCAATTTCAAGATAAATCTCAGATATTTAGATATTTTACAAATAACCTCTGTCACTGTGATGGCTGTATTAATGTGTGCCTTTGACTATGAAGGGTAGGAATGGTAAGGAGGTGGTTATGGACTTAAGTGCATAGTCATTTATATTTACTTTTCAGATTGGGTGTTGTGGGAAAATCGAACACTCCTCTTGTTAGTTTTTCAAGTAAGTGTACTCCTTGCCCTCCCTTAGAAGCCGCTAATGAGCTCTAAGCATTGGCAGTTTGCAAGCATCTCACTATTGTTAACATAGAATGCTCATTACTTGTTATTTCAAGTACATGTTGTCATGTAGGTAAGGAATTGATCCAAACATAACATGTTTCGATTTTATTTGCACTTGTCTGTGGGCAAACATGGCATTTACCTGGAGTAAAAGTGGAAAACCACATGTGTTTGACGTTTAGAAAACTCACCTCACCTCACCCCAACTGTTTGGGAATGGAAATAATTTGTTTTTGTCTTACTTAGGGGCTTGGAAATCATGGTCATCATTCCCATGTACTGTAATTAGGGAAAATAATAAGGGGTCATGTACACTATTATTAGCTGAGTATCTAATACAATTTTGCATATCCCTAGGACCAGTATCGCATTATAATGGCATGCATTTGTAACCGTCCTTAAAGCCAGTGATTTAAAACAAAAGAGATGTTTATTTTCCACCACCCCCAAACAAGGGCTTTCATCTAGTGGAATGTAGGTTGACGACCATGGAGCCCCAGCTGAATCCGTCATTGTTCCCACTGACTTGTGCTAGGCTCCTGTCTGTCTTCTTTCCTGTCGATCACACTTGGTCAACTCTTGTTCTCTACCGACTCCGACATTATTAGGCTATCCAAGGCTTAGGGAGTCTCTTTATTTTCCGACTTAATTGACCCTTGTTTATTTTTTCTGATACCCTTCTTGTGTGAGGAGGCAGCCTTCTTTTTTATTTTTATGTTATTTCCTGCCTATTGCACAAGCCACACTAAAGGTTAGGGTGTATGTAGCCCCACCACTTGTGGTGCACCCTGGATATGCCTACACCCTCAGGGGCTTACGGCTGATGAGTTTGGAAGTTTGCGACCACAAGGGATTCCTGAGCTGGGCCCAGTTTTCCTCCTTTTTATCGATTACCTCTGGAGCGGGACCCTCTCCTCTTTTTACTTTCATATCTACCTTTTATGGCTCTCCTTCCTTTCAAGTTCATCAATCCACATTCTTGAGGGTTGAGGGGGGCATTATTTATTCCTTCTGTCCTTTATTTGTCCTGTTATCCTTTTGTCTTACATTTCATTTTTCTAGTTATAAGTGTGTAGTTAGTTTTAGTTATAGTTTACATTTAATTTTATTTTCACCATCAGCCAAACAATTAGGGGTCGATAGGGACAGCTTGGTGGTCAAGTTTATAGAACGCTTGTCTTTTGTTTGAAACAACACCATGTTGATTTCCCGACTGGGTCAAGTATTTTACACTTTGTTCACTTATTTCTCATGGCTTTGAAACTGCCTGCCTGTAACGTGATCATTATTAACTTTAACTTCAGTGTACGGTGTAGGATTGGAAAGGAGGCAGCCATGGCTTCTGAATTACCACTATGTTAGCGTTTGTCTAAAAGTATAAATAAAAAGACAGTTTCAAACATCATGTAGGACATAAACTATTTTTAAATTCAGATTTGTGTTTTACAGTAAACACAATCATTCTCCGTTTAAAACAACCCATACATTCTTTATCTAACATGATAGCTTATAGGTGGGCATTGCTATAGCTTGCATGTAGTAGGGTCAACAGCTAAGGATTCAATTTCAATTACCTATACCTCTCATGGTATGGCTCTTAGTCAATTCGTTAAACTACATAAAACTTAAAACTCAGCAATTCTTCTAGGTTTGTGCCGTGTCTTGTGTGGGGTTTCGCCTAGGACACCAAGCAGGCTCATCGGCGGGCTCTTGGTGTCCCCGCCCGGACCCCCACAGGAGTATCGAACTGCGCGATACCTCCCTTTATATAGAGTGCAACTGCACTCCTTGACTGCGAGAACTAAAAGCTCAAGCAGTCATAACCTCCCTATGAAGGCTTCCAAATAGATGGTATATTGGCTTTCACGGCCGGTGAATTAAAACTCAGCAATTCTTCTAGGTTTGTGCCGTGTCTTGTGTGGGGTTTCGCCTAGGACACCAAGCAGGCTCATCGGCGGGCTCTTGGTGTCCCCGCCCGGACCCCCCACAGGAGTATCGAACTGCGCGATACCTCCCTTTATATAGAGTGCAACTGCACTCCTTGACTGCGAGAACTAAAAGCTCAAGCAGCCATAAACCACCCTATGAAGGCTTCCAAAAAGATGGTATATTGGCTTTCACGGCCGGTGAATTAAAACTCAGCAATTCTTCTAGGTTTGTGCCGTGTCTTGTGTGGGGTTTCGCCTAGGACACCAAGCAGGCTCATCGGCGGGCTCTTGGTGTCCCCGCCCGGACCCCCACAGGAGTATCGAACTGCGCGATACCTCCCTTTATATAGAGTGCAACTGCACTCCTTGACTGCGAGAACTAAAAGCTCAAGCAGCCATAACCTCCCTATGAAGGCTTCCAAAAAGATGGTATATTGGCTTTCACGGCCGGTGAATTAAAACTCAGCAATTCTTCTAGGTTTGTGCGTGTCTTGTGTGGGGTTTCGCCTAGGGACACCAAGCAGGCTCATCGGCGGGCTCTTGGTGTCCCCGCCCGGACCCCCACAGGAGTATCGAACTGCGCGATACCTCCCTTTATATAGAGTGCAACTGCACTCCTTGACTGCGAGAACTAAAAGCTCAAGCAGCCATAACCTCCCTATGAAGGCTTCCAAAAAGATGGTATATTGGCTTTCACGGCCGGTGAATTAAAACTCAGCAATTCTTCTAGGTTTGTGCCGTGTCTTGTGTGGGGTTTCGCCTAGGACACCAAGCAGGCTCATCGGCGGGCTCTTGGTGTCCCCGCCCGGACCCCCACAGGAGTATCGAACTGCGCGATACCTCCCTTTATATAGAGTGCAACTGCACTCCTTGACTGCGAGAACTAAAAGCTCACGCAGCCATAACCTCCCTATGAAGGCTTCCAAAAAGATGGTATATTGGCTTTCACGGCCGGTGAATTAAAACTCAGCAATTCTTCTAGGTTTGTGCCGTGTCTTGTGTGGGGTTTCGCCTAGGACCACCAAGCAGGGCTCATCGGCGGGCTCTTGGTGTCCCCGCCCGGACCCCCACAGGAGTATCGAACTGCGCGATACCTCCCTTTATATAGAGTGCAACTGCACTCCTTGACTGCGAGAAC